>CM057456.1:693485000-694685000 GCA_016271365.2 Neoceratodus forsteri
TTCCTCTGGCTCAGCCCCAGTGTCCCTGTAAAACAAGGTTATACAACGCAAATAACAACAGTACAGTACTCTTGCACAAACTGGAACTACAGTCAGGGTAAATGCAAAAAAGAGTTAGATCTGATTTATTTAAGGGACTTGAACAAGGAAGGGGCGTAATCAGGTTAATTTGCTTAAAGGCTCTTTCAATCAAACAGTTATGCATGCACTTCAGGGTCCATAAATAGTCACTCACTCTGGGTACCCAGATGGAGAATGGTGGGCTAGCCAGGCACGTTGCAGCTGGTTGGGGCCCTGTGATGGAAGAAAACAACAACATGCACAACACACACTATTTGTAATCCGGAGCCGGAGGGCTCGGTTCGTGAAAAGAAAACAAAAAGACAGTCAGATGACACACTTTTAGATTAGGCTGTTGTTGCAGGGAGGTACCCTGATGATTACTCACGATGCCCAAGACTGGACACAGGCTGGACAAAAATCAAGACAGCAGGTGGTTAATCTGGAGCGCCAGGAGAAGCAGGGCCCATACGATTCGCCAAGCGTCATTCCTGTTCAAGCGTGGAGCAGGGGGCTGATCCCCAGGCAGGTCTCTCGTCAGTGGCTTTCTCTGTGCTGTGCTGTACAGTGGAGTAGTCTGGCAGGGCCAGTGTGGCATGGCCCAGGCCGAATGGAGATGAACGCAGATTCAGTCCGATTAAGCTGGATAAAGCTTCCAGCAAGCAGAACACAGTTCACACAGTGGGGAACCAAATCACGACCCACTTTCAGTACACAGCACATTTACATGTAAGGAAATTCTACTGTACCAGGCAAACTGCTCTCTGGTCACCATCGCAAAGTCTCTGCACAAACCGGGGATTCAAAAGCAGCTGGAAATCCTGACAGCCGATCACATTCAGCAAATCTTCTTCAGGTATGAGCCTGGTAAAAAAAATCTGTGGCTAACTTCGTTCTCACAAACTTGGATTTAGTCCAAAATAATTCTCTTCTCTCTCTCTCTCTCTCAGGAGCAGCAGGCAGACATGCAGGCCACAACTCAGGCCTTTCTACAGAGACTGTCTTGAGCTGTTGCTTTTTCAGCTCCCAGCTTAGATCTGACTCAAACTGCAGCAAGCCTGGGAATTTCCCCAAGATCCCAAAGGTTCAGTTGGCTGATTCATCCATCAGTCACAACAGGAGCTCCCCCTTCAGGTGCAAAAAGGCACCAAAAGCCCAAAACTACAATTCCTACAGATTCTGACTCCAGACAGCTCCTGTAGTCCAGCTCCATTCCAGTTCCCACCAGTACTGATTGGTCCAATTTGGCAGAACCCGGGCCAAAGTGGTTGGGATAAACAAAACAGTCCTTTCTGCAAAGAAGGCAGGTTAGACAAACTACATCATCATTATCACTCTAAATGATTTTCAGCAAATAGTTACATCTTTCAACAGAGCTCCCTCTCAGATTACTTGTGACTGCAATCCTGGCAGCTGTTAAAGAGGCAGTACACACAGGCTATACAGGCACTCTCTGGCAATCACATTTAAACTGCCAAAACGCAGGACACCAGCCTGGCTGTGAGCATTCAGGCAAGCTCGAGGAAGACTTTTCAGGAACCCCCATTTGTAGAGGGGTTACACCCTTCCCTGCTGGAGAAAACTTGGCACCTGCGTCAAGTCTGTACCATCATGCATCAGTTAACATAAACTTATTACTTTACTATACATATTCACTACACTTCATGATACTATATCCATTCTGACAACACATTGTGCATATTTCACAAAGGTAAATTGAGCATTACTATACTGAATCAGGTAATAACTTCTTGTACCTTAAACAATGCAAGAGGGGGCCCTTCCCTATCAGCTAACTTGGGGCTAGAGGGGGCAGGGGCACCATGGTGAGAGAGAAAGACAAGTAACCTGGAATTGGCTGTCAAGCTCAATTTGGGCAGTGAGCTTGATGAGACATAATCACCTTTGTGCACCACATTGAGAGGCAAATCCACTGGCCTCCCGGAAGAATCATAACTGAGGTGTACTACTGGCTTGACAGCTCAGCCAGTCTTTCTGAGGGGGACAACTACAGTCTCTGTACTCTCAGTACTGGTCTAGGGACTCTTGTCACTTGTGAGGGGTGCCTCTGCCTGGGTGGGAACGTCCAAACTTGGGGCACTGTCGGCTAAAACGTAGGACACCAGCCTGGCAGTGAACATTTAGGCAAGCTCGAGGAAGACTTTTCAGGAACCCCCATTTGTAGGGGGGTTGCACAGATTTCTGGTGTCATCCACAAAGAGGCAGACTTTCCCTTCCAGCTCCTCTTCTATGTCACTTATAAAGATATTAAAGAAGACTAGTCCCAGCACTGAACCCTGTGGTACCCCACTGGTCACCCTTCCTTCTTGGAGAAACTTCATTTACCACTACCCTCTGTCTCCTACCCCCTAAACAATTTCTTACTCAGGTTACCACCTTGTTGCCCACTTCCAAGCTACCCAGCTTGCTTAGCAGTCTCCTGTGTGGAACAGAGTCTAAGGCCTTACTAAATTCTGGTTGGGCCATGTCCACCTCTCCACCCTGATCTAATTCCTTGGCCACCTAGGCAAAGAAATCTATCAGATTTGTTTGGCATGACCACCCCCCTGTGGATCCATGCTGCCTTGGATCTTGTAGCCCATTGAAACATAGAAACATAGAAGTTGTCAACAGAAAAGGACCCCTTGGCCCACCTAGTCTGCCCTAGTATTCCCTACCTGTTGTGTTACCGCAGACCCTACTTGATCTCTGGCCTCCCCCCCCAGCCCAGTTACTAAGGTCCCCTTGTGTCTATCCCATGCATGCTTGAATCCTGCTACCATTCTGGTACCCTCCAACTCTGCTGGGAGTTTGTTCCAGAGGTCCACCACCCTTTCCGTGGAGAAGTACTTTCTCACATCCCCTCTGAGCCTCCCCCATCCAGCTTCATATCATGCCCCCTTATCCTTGAGCATTTCTTTCTTTGAAAAAACCACCCTCCTGTACCTTATTAATACCCTTGAGGTATTTGAATGCTTCTATCATGTCTCCCCTTTCCCGTCTATCCTCTAGAGAGTACATATGTAATTCCTTGAGTTTTTCCTCGTATAGCTTCTGATGCAGGCCATGCACCATCTTGGTTGCCTTCCTCTGTACCACCTTCACCAGATCTATATCCTTCCTGAGATGGGGCCTCCCGAACTGGACAAAGTACTCCCAGTGGAGCCTCACCATCAATCTATACAGGGGTAACACCACCTCCCTCTTTCTGCTGGTGATACCCCACCACCTCCCTCTTTCTGCTGGTGATACCCCACAACCTCACTCTTTCTGCTGGTGATACCGCTCCCTATGCACGCCAGTATTCTACTAGCCTCTCCCACTGCCTTATCACACTGCTTTGCCATCTTCAGTTCATCAGATATGATGAACCCCAGGTCCTTTCCTGCCTTGTTGTTGCCACCACCTCCCATCCCCCAATTGGTATGTTGCCCCTGGGTTCCTGTGCCCCATTTGCATAATTTTGCACTTTTTTACATTGAAGCCCAGCTGCCATACCATTGACCATTCTTCCAGCTTTTTCAGGACCTCTCTAATTTTTTCTAGCCCCACCTCCTCCTCCCCAGGTGTGTCCACTCTGTTGCAGATTTTTGTGTCATCTGCGAACAGGCATACTTTCCTCTTCCAGCCCTTCTGTGATGTTGCTAATGAAGACATTGAAGAGGACTGGTCCCAGAACTGACACCTGCGGCACCCTGCTGGTTACCGTGCCTTGTTCTGAGTGAACCCAATTTACCTCTACCGTCTGGCTTCTGTTGCTTAGCCAACGTTGTACCCTTTTACTACCTTCAGACCCACTCACAGGCTGACCAGCTTGTTTATCAGTCTTCTGTGTGGAACAGTGTCGAAGGCCTTAGTCTAAGTAGGCCACATCCATTGAATTCAAGATATTCCTCAGTCCTTTCCTTTAGCAGTATTTTCATTAATTTTCCCACCACTGATGTCAGGCTGACAGGCCTATAATTGCCCGCCTCTTCCATGCTACCACTTTTGTGAAGTCGGACTACACCTGCCCTCCTTCAGTTCTCCAGGATCTCTTCTCCAGTCTCCAGTAATCTGTTAAATAAGACTGTTAGTGGTGCAGCCAGTACCTTTCTATGCTCCCTTAACACCTTTGGATGCATGCTGTCTGGCCCCATAGCTTTGTCCATTTCCAGGTTAGTGAATGCTTTCAGGACTCTCTCCTCAGAAAAAGGACTTGGGTCCACTTCTCTCCCGTTAAAGCTCCTGCTGCATTTTTGCAGTCCCTCCCTTTCCCCTTCCACAGTGAACACTAAGCATAAGTATTTGTTCAGGATGTCTTCCTTTTCTTGGTCCCTCTCTGTACAGAACCCTCCCTTTTTAACCTTGCAATCCCTCCCTTTGTCTTCCTTTTTCACTTATGTACCTAAAAAATGTTTTGTCCCCTTTTGATACTGCCTGAGCTATTCTACCTTCAGTTCATGCCTTTGCACTCCTTACTGCTTTCCCTGTTTCCCTCTGTTTCCCCTGATACACCTCCATATCGTCCTCCCTCTGCATCTGCTTGTACCTTCTCAATGGTACCCTTTTAGCTTTTATCTTTTTCGCCACCTCTTTCCAGAACCATAGTGGTCTCCTCTTCCTCTTGCTATTGCTCACCTACTTGCTGCAGAGGTTTGTTGCCTTCACTATGCCCCCCTCTTAGTTTAGCCCACTGTTCCACCATCCCACCCCAGGTCATCCCCCCCCACCATGTCATTCCTGAGGCATTCAGTGAGCTTTATAAAATTTGCCTTTCTGAATTCCAGGACTCTTCCTGTTATGTGGCTTGATTCCTCAGCCATCCTTATGTTGAACCACATGATACGGTGATCACTGGTCCCCAAGTGGCCTCCCACCTTGACATCTACAACACTGTCCCCGTTAGTGAGAACCGGGTCCAATATTTTCCCATCATGAGTGGGCTCACTGACTAGCTGCCTAGGGAATGCTCCCCCACAGGGAGCATAGGATGTGTCTGCTTCTAGCTGACGCTGCAGTTACGAGTCTTAGTTCTACATCTGGCAGACTGAAGTGCCCCACCAGAAGCACCTCCCCCTTTCAGCCATTTTGCCAGTGGCTTCCAACAGTACCTTATCTAGCTCCTCCCTCCTGTGTCAAAAGTCTGTAGATCATGCCTGTGTGAATGGTGGCTCCATTCCTTGACTCGAAAGTGACCCACAGTACCTCTGCCCCCCAACCGAATTCCCTGTATCTCTGTTGCTTTTATACTTTCCTTCACATAAAGCACCATTCCCCCACCTTTCCTTCCCACACTGTCCCTTCTGAACAGAGCGCATCCTGGTATGGCCATGTTCCAGTCATGGCTGTCAGTGCACCATGCCTCGGTAATGGCCACTACATCTAGGTTGGCCTCTGCCATGATGGCCTCTAGGTTTGGAATCTTATTTCCCAGACTTTTAGCATTGTCGCACATGACTTTCCAGATTTTGTTAGTACTCTGCTTGTTTCCCCACCTTTTTTCTTTTTGGCTCCCCTCCTTCCCCCTACTCTTTTTAATGCTTCCTTTCCCCCCTCTCCTTTATTATCACCCTGCTTCTTTGATTAACTTCCACCGGGGGGGCCCCCTCTCCCCTCAGGTTCTCCCTATTCTCTACAACAGTCTGTGGGGGTGGGCAGTTTCTGCCTCCGCAATTTCTTCCATCACCATCCTTAGATAGTTTAAATGTTCATTGAACTAGTATTTAACCCATCCACTGAGGACTGCTGCTCCCCTCCTGGATGGATGCAGGCCATCACCCCAACATAGGCCCTT
Source organism: Neoceratodus forsteri (assembly GCA_016271365.2). Classification (NCBI taxonomy): domain Eukaryota; kingdom Metazoa; phylum Chordata; order Ceratodontiformes; family Ceratodontidae; genus Neoceratodus; species Neoceratodus forsteri. The sequence goes on from CM057456.1 coordinate 693,490,837, forward strand.
ATCCTCCCAGGCGGGCCCCGGTCTCCAGTGTAGCCAGATCCCTCCTTTCTGCATCATTCTCTCAACCATGAGTTAAAGGTTGTGGTGCAGAGATCACTTTTCTTCCCCCATCGTAAACAGGCAGTACCTCTGTAAATGCTACTGAGTGTGCTATATGTCTAAGACCACTTCCCAGTTCCATAAACTCCCCTGCACTATCCCAGCCCCTTCCAGGGGAAGAAGCTAGCAACTACTGGCCAATGAGCTTCTTCCTCACTGGTGCAGAAATGAATGGAAACACTGCTAAAGGAAAGGTTGGTAGAGTATAGTACTAGTTCAGCTGAGGAGGGCCCACCCCTGCACTCAGAAACCTAAGGCAGCTACAGTGTAGTTACACCATAACTACAGTGTAATTCATTGACACTTAAAGTGCAATCCTTCTAGGAAAAGGAGGGCATCAGGTTCTGGTGCCTTTTCTGAGTCCTATGTGCTGTCGAGTTTCCAGAATGACAGCCCCAGGCACAAACCAAGACATGAACAAATCTAATCACTTTAAATAAGGTGCAGTCCTCAGCCAGTGTGCTGGTGATTAGTTGGGAGCCAGCTAATCGAGACAGCCACATACCTTTCAAACATGAACAAATCCAAAGTTAGCAGCTCAACCCAAGCACTTTCACAAACTCTAAACTGCTTTTCTCATTGGGGTGCTACCGGTTATGGCATACCTAAGTGTAAACAAGAGAGCCAGTGCACCCCTTCCCCAAACTGGCAAGTCATTAGATTGTTACAGTGTGCTTTCTGCCTCAAATGGCTACTCACGTATTGCATACCAAAGGGGAGTGGGGGTCTCTTACTTTTTCAGATCAGAGCTCTGGTGTGAAAGTAAATTCAGCCACCAGTTGGCAAGGTGGACCTCCCATCAGCTGAGGCCCTATTCTAAAATGTAGCCGCTACTCTTTCAGTCAAAAAGTACTTCCTTACATCCTGCCTAAAATCCCCCCTTCCAGCTTCTTGCATGCCTCCTTGTTCTCGTGCACCTTCTGCTTTGAAAAATACTCCCCTCCTGTACTTTATTTAACCCCATGAGGTATTTATAGGTCTCTGTCATGTTCCCCTTTTCCTCCTCTCTTCCAAGGAGTACACATTGAGATCACTTAATCTTCCCTCATAGGGCTTATGGTGAAGCCCCTGCACCACTTGAGCTGCCCTCCTCTGGGCAGCCTCTACCTGCCTATGTCTTTCCTGAGATGTGATCTCCAGAGCTGGACACAGTACTCAGGTGAGGTCTCAACAATGATCGATACAGTGGTATCACCAGTTCTCTCCTTCTGCTGGTAATACCCCTTCGTCTAGCATCCCACTGGCCCTGATTACTGCCTTCTCCTACTGCCTCACCACCTTCAGGTCACTGGATATGTTTACTCCAAGGTTCCTTTTCTGTTTAGAGACCATCAATACCTTTTCCTCCATTCTCTTCACCGCCTCTTGGTTTCTGTGCCTTAGGTGCATGATTTTGCACATTTTCACATTGAAACCCTGACTGCCATACCCCTGACCACTCCTTAAGTTTTCTCAGGTCTCTACTCATTCTCTCCACCCCCTATGGAGTATCTGCCCTACTACAGATTTTGGTGTCCTCTGCAAAGAGGTAAATCTTTCCTTCCAGCTATAACCCCTAGGTGGCGCTATCCCAAGGGCTACTACCCCTGCCTGCTTAACTACTAACAGGTTGAGGGGCCTAGGTCCAATGGCGAGTGCCTCCACCCAGAGGTCAGGGTTTGCAGTAGTTAAACTAACTTGGTCACAGCCCTCTGGGACACTGTAACCCCCCTTTCTTCCCACTAGTGGCCCACACAATGCATCAGAAATATCTTCACAATGTACACTTACCCCCAGGACTGGCTCTGTCAACTGGACTCTGGAGACCCCCTGTAAAACAAGATGATACAGTACAAAAGCCACAGTACAATACTGTAACATAAACAAATACTTCAGGCAGTGTAACTTTGCTGAAACAAACAGATCTAATTTATTTAAGGAGCTGTAACAAGGAAGGGGGAAATCAGATTAATTAGGTTAAACACATTAATAATCACAGTAATGTGCGCATATTCAGAATCCCAAATTGTCACTTTCACTGGGTACCCAGGATTGGGGGGGGGGGGCTAGCCAGGATCGGTGCAGCTGGTTGGGGCCTTGTGATGGAAAAAACACTTGCACAATACCCAATTGTAATCCAGAGCTGGATGGCTCAGTTCGTGAAGGAATGAAAAAACAAAAATTAGATGACGCACTTGCAATTCAATAAACAGATGGCAGGGAACTTCCCTGCTTTGTAATCGCCAACTCAGTGCAGGGAACTGGATGGAAGGCAGATTGTCCAGGATTGCCAGGAGGAGCAGAACCTGTGGAAAAGGTCCTTGTGACTGGACCCCACTGCAGTTTACAGCAATCGGATGTAGTCCGAATCAAGCTGGGGTTCACTTCCAGCTTCATGCACTCAATTCACTGTACAGGGGATTTGAAATATGATTCCCCACAAGCACTACACATATTTATATGTAAAAGGAAAGTACTACACCAGGCAGGCTGCTTCTCGATCCCGACCACAATTACTGCACGATACCCAGGAGAACACTCAGCAGCTTCAGTTCCTGACAGACCGAGCGGGATTCAGCAATTTCTCCAGTCTTCTACAGGGTGAGCCTGGTTTATACTCTTCAGATCTCCTTTCTTCTCCTACAGGTCAGATTCAGTCTGAACGGGTGCTTGCACAGGCTGCAGACCGAAAACTCAGGGCCTTACACGTGCGTCTCGTGCTAAAACTATACACCGAAGAAGCACAGAGCTCCTTGTCTCTTCACTGCCAAAACTGATCTAACTTCTCCAGTCCAAGAGCAGTGCATTTCCTTTAGCTCCACACTATTCTGTTGACTGGTCCGGCTGTCGCTCACAGTAAACTCCCCCTGTTGGTGGAAAAAGGCGCCAAGGTCAACACTACATTTCCCAGAGTCACTGCCCTTACAATCCCCTTACAGCAGGATCCAGAGGAGAGTCCAAGTTCTGATTCACCCAGAGCAGGCTCCATTTTAAAGGATCCCCACCATGATTGGTCCAATTCAGCAGTTCAGATCCAACATAAGGGAGCTACTCTGCACTGTCCTTGCTACAAGAAAGCAGGTTAAATCAAACTGCATTTTCATTATTACTCTAACAGGTTACAAGCAAACAATTACATCTTAGAAGAGTGCTCCTTTTGCCCACTTAGTGATGGCAGAAACGGAGCAATTTGGCAGTAGCTCAAGCGGGACTCAAGCAGGGAAACACACAGATCCCCATCCAAATTAATTACGTCTGAAGGCAGACAGCTCTTAAAGAGACAGTACCAGAGGCTCTAAAAGCACTCATAGATAAACAACTTAAATGCCAAACACCATTCAGGCTTGGAGCATTCAAGCAAGCTCCTGGAAGACTTCTGGGAATCCCCATTTGCAGGTGGGTTACACAGCTCTTTATCAATGTCACTTATAAAGACATTGAAGAAGACTAGTCCCAGTACTAGGCCCCAAGACACTCTGCTGGTCACTCTCCACTCATTAGATTTAGTGCCACTTGTTGCCACCCTCTGTAAGCTATCCATCAACCAATTCCACACCCAGTTTACCACCTTGGATCCCACCTCTAAACTGACAAGTTTCCTTATAAGCCTGTTATGTGGCACAGTGTTGAAGGCCTTGCTGAAGTCTAAGTAGGCCATGTCCACTGCCCCACCCTGACTGGTAGTAAATGGGATCCAGTCAGGAGAGAGAGAAGGGTGACCAGTGGGGTACCTCGGGGTCAGTCCTGGGCCCAGTCCTCTTTAATATCTTCATAGGCGACATTGTGGAATGACTGGAAGGGAATGTATGCCTGTTTGCAGAAGACACTAAGATCTGCAACAGGGTAGATACACCAAAAGGGGTGAAAAGGATGAGAAGGGATCTTGAGAAATTGGAGAGCTGGTCTGAGGAGTGGCAGCTGAGGTTTAATGTCAAGAAGTGCAAAATCATGCACATGGGAAGGAGGAACCCTGGGGAGAGCTATAAAATCAGTGGGGAGCTGCTGACAGTCACTAAGAAGGAGGAGAGAGACTTGGGCATCATTATCATGAAGGACTTGAAGGCCAGCAGGCAGGTAGCCAAAGCGATGGGGAGGGCCAGTGAGATGTTGGAGTGCATTGGGAGAGGAATCACAAGTCTAAGGAGGGAGGTAATAGTTCCACTGTACAAAACTCTGGTGAGGCCTCATCTGGAGTACTGTGTGCAGTTCTGGAGGCCACAACTTTGCAAAGATACTGAGAGAATGGAGACGGTGCAGAGCAGAGCTACTAAAATGGTGGGGGGTGTGGCTAACTACCCCACTGCTAGTCTGTAGATATAATTATGTTGTATATACTTTTTAATGTAATTCTATGTATATGTACGTGCCATAAAATGCCAGTGTTAATTCAAGGGGACATAGAGAAAAGACTGGATTGTTAAAAAAAGGTTTTGACCTTCCTTTGACCTGGAAGGCCAACTTGCTTGCCAGGAATTTGACAACTTATTGTCAAAGGCTTTGAGGATAACTGATCAAAGGGTATTCCTCTAAGTTAACTGACCGAGGGAAACAGAGGTGAATAAAATATTTAGGAGATAGCCCTTTTAACTTCAAAAAGCAGGATGCTGTGTTCCAGGTCTTGCCTTTGATGAGATAAAATGAAAAAAAAAATAACAGAAAACATCCTTCTACCAGTCCTGTGTGAGATTGTAATGCCAGGTGTCATAAATGTAGGCTGTGTTACCACCACGTGACAGAACATTGTGTTGGGGAAGCACAAGAGTGACACCAGGTGGCCTAAAATGGAAGTTCCAGCCTCTATCCACAGGCAGGTATGTAAATAGCCCAGATCAGGGCATTCTGACACACATTTTCATCTGGACACTCTGCTTGACACACACCAGAAGCCAAATTGCTGAGACCCAGTGTGGCTGCCAAGGACTAAAGGAACTGAAAACCTTTATCTACTTTTTCTGGACTTCAATTCACTGCAAATATAAGGTAGACTTTTTTAGCTAACAGTTTTAGTGCATTTCACTGTATATTTTTCCATTTTTTGTTTATGTATACTGTAACCAAAATTACTCTATGTTCTTTTTAGTTGTAACTGCATTTATTTAAGTATTTTAGTAAAACATTTGTTTTCCTAAAGAATTCTGCCTGCGTAAGAGTTCTATATTTATGTGTGACTGTAGAAGGTTTATTAATAATTTGGGAGAAATGTTACTTGCTTAGAGGGGCCACCATAAGCAATCAAACTGAGAAAAGGGTCTGTAAGAGATCTGGAAGGATAGGGAGAATACCACAGTCTCATACCAGAGTATGTAGGGATTCTGAGCCAGGTTGTTACATGTTCTCTACGAAGAAGGCCAGATCAGAGGTTACACTGCTACCCCAAAGAGAGTGTGACACCTGGACCTTCCTCCTTTGTGTAATAGCCAAGGAAGGATTTATATTTGGCCACAAGACTTAAGACTGGTATTGTGCCCTTATCTAGAGTGAGAGGGACACCCTGGGTCCTCGTGGCAGAGATGCAGTCGTGACCTCAGCGAGCATTCTAAAAGCAAGAGGAGGGTATCCCTGTTCCCTCCATCATGGATTGCACTTAAGGGTGGGCACTGTAAGCTCAGGGAGCTGACCTCCAGGAGTGGGAATGTGACAGGAGGTTTGCAACATAAACCATATGAGGAGAGGGTGAGGAACCTCAATATGTACACACTGTAACAGATGAGAGACCAAGGGGATATGATAGAAACATTCGAGTACCTCAGGGGTATAAATAAGGTTAAAGGAGAGTGCATGTTCCAGATTAAACAATGTGCAAGGACAAGAGGTCATGACATGAGACTGGAGGGTGGTCAGTTTAGGAGGAATGTAAAGAATTACTTTTTCGCTGAGAGGGTGGTGGATACATGGAATGGCCTGCCCCAGAAGGTAGAGGTGTCAAGGACAGGAGCAGTATTCAAACATGCATGGGGCAGAAACAAGGGAATCTTAGAGATGGTAAGGAGTAGCTATAGCTGGTGACCTTGCAGGGTCACAGGCCACTCATGCAGGTAGTATAAAAGGGCAGACTAGATGGGCCTGGCGATCCTTATCTGCCGACAGTTTCTATTTATCTATGATCTATTTCTCTGGTCACCCAGTCAAAGAAATCAATCAGATTCATTTGACATGACCACCTCCCTGTGAATCCATGCTGCTTCAGGTCCTGTAACCCACTGGATTCAAGATACTCCACTAGCCGCTCTTTTAAAAGTGTCTCCATCAACTTTCCCATCACTGATATTAGACTGACTGGCCAATAGTTGCTAACCTCCTCCCTGCTGCTTTTATTTATTTTTTTATTTAAAAATGGGTAACTGGGAAGGGCACACTGAGCTGAAGCTCATTTCCAGGTGCAAACCAGGGGAAAGGGAAAGAGAAGTACAGAATACAAAATTACAAACATGCCATAAATTGCAGTTGCAGTGAAGATTACAAAGTGCAGAAACTGGGTACAAAACAGGCAGGTGAGCAATGCCATGACAAATGGAGGGGAATGTACAATTAGCTTTCAGGGCAGCAAATAGTCAGGTGGGGGAAAGTTCAGACACTCAAGCTTTTACTAGTTGGATTTTATGGTTTAAATGTTTCAAAGTTGCAAGTTTGAAAGTCATACTTACAAGTTTTGGTTTATGAGGGGCAACTGCATATTTAAAATTGAAAGTTTAAAGTTCAGACTGACAAGTTCATGTATAAATGTGTCAACTAGAGACGCTGAGCTAGCAAGCTAGGGACCAACAGGGTAAAGAAGGACTCGAAAGCAAGCTAGTAGGGTCACATATGGTATCCAGCTAGTGCTGTACATACTGGGCTAGATATTCAAAGGGGTTGCACCTGGTGCAACTGAGTTGACCCGGCGCAACCCCAGTAATGCGCCCCAGGGCAATATTCAAAAGGGGGACTTGCGCAGCACAAGTCCCGATGCCCTGGCATGCAATGATAATGTATGCAACGCATCTGAAGGGGGCGTGTCCATGCATACGCGGCACATCCCAATATTTAGCCCAGGATGTGCGGAGCATCTGCTCGCACAACCCCTGGATGCGCCGAATACTGATGGGCACAGTTGAACATGAAAAAAAGGCTCAAGTGAAGTGGAGGCCACCCACAGGCGGGTTGCTGTACTGCACAGCGCAACACAGCAGCCGTCAGTCGTGGGTGGCCACCCGCACACCCAGAACACCATACGCAAGCACCCATATGTACCCTGGTGATCTAGTGGTAACCCCCTCCCTCTCCGTAGCATTGCTCACTAAATATGAATGTCCACAATATCCCTGGCAGTTCAGTGGCACCCCCCCCCGATGCCCTGATCCCTGTGAAATGCATATGTAAAAATGGAATGAACTCCCAGAGGAGGTGATATGGGAGGTCACCGTAAGGGACTTTAAGACAGCTTGGGACGGCACATGGGTCTGGTACCGGAAGGTCGTGGGAGGAAGTCATAGCCTTTTGCTAGGCACCTTGGACAGACTTGGTGGGCCAGGCGGTCCTTTTCTGCTGACATGTTTCAATGTAAACCTTCCCTGGTAGTCTAGTGGCACCCCTCCACCCATAGCTGTGACGCCCATAAATGAATATGTACTATTCCCTGGTAGTCTAGCGGTACCCCCCACCCTGCCCATGACCCGGAGCGCAGATGAACCGTAGTACAATATCTCTCTGGTGGTCCAGTGGTCCCCCCCACCCTCACAGGCCCCCTGCCTATCCAGCTCCCCCTCCCATCATCGGCTGGCAGCTGCAACCCGCCCACATACCGCCTGACTGCCTGCCGAATGACAGCTTACAGTATGAGCTGTAAGCCCATTGGTCCACAATGTGGACCAATGGGCTTGCAGTACTGTACATGTCACTCACAAATATGTGAATGAAGGTTACATGATGGACAGAATGAGCAAGGGGGGAATAGAGTACTAGAGTGTCTGAGGGCATTAAGGGTGGACAAGGCAGCAGGTCCTGATGGCATCCACCCCAGGGTGCTGAGGGAGATGGTGGAGGTGTTGGTCGAGCCGCTGGCAGGCCTGTTCAGCACCTCCCTGGACACAGAATGTGTGCCTCAGGACTGAAGAGTGGCCCATGTGGTGCCCATAACAAGAGTGACCCTAGGGACGAGCCAAGAAATGATCGGCCTGTCAGTCTCACTTCCATAGTGGGTAAACTTATGGAGACGAGACTGAAGGGAGAGGCTGGTGTTGTTCTTCGAGGGTAATGACCTCCAGGATGGGCAGCAGCATGGGTTTGTCTTGGGGAGGTCTTGTCAGACCAGTCTAATAGAATATTATGACTGGGTAACAAGAGAGCTGGTTATATGTCATGCTGTAGATGTCCTGTACTTGAACTTCAGCAAGGCCTTCGATTCAGTGCCTCATGGGAGACTGGGGGGAAGCTGACTGCTGCGGGGGTGGGAACAAAGCTGACAAACTGAATAAGAAACTGGCTGCAGGGGAGGCTGCAATGGGTGGTAGTGGGGGGGAGCTCTCAACACTTAGACCGGTGATGAGTAGTGTGCCGCAGGGCTTGGTGCTAGGCCCGGTGCTGTTTGGGCTCTTTATCTCAGATATTGTACACGGAGTTTGGAGCAGGGTTAGTATGTTCACAGGTGATACCAAAATGGGGGCAGTGGTGGACGAAGAGGATGGATGGGAACAACTGCAAGGAGACCTAACCAAACTGGAGGTATGGTTGGAGAAGTGGCAGCTGGGATTCAATGCAAAAAAGTGCAAGGTTAAGCACTTTAGGGCAAAGAACCCAAGGAGGGACTATTGGTTGGGAGGGGTGAGGCTGGGGATCACTGAGGAAGAGAAGGACCTAAGGGTGTTGGTAACAAGGAGCATGAACAACTCTGCCCAATGCAGGAAAGCAGCAGCTAAGGTGAACAGGATGCTGGGCTGTATCACAAGGGGTTTCTCGTCCAGGCATAGGGAGGTGATCCTGCCCCTCTACAGATCTTTGGTCAGGCCGCACTTGGAGTACTGTGTGCAGTAATCACGGCCGTATCTGAAGAGGGATATTAATTTACTGGAAGGGGTGTAATGGAGGGCAACAAAAATGTTACAAGGGATGGAGAGCAAGGCCTAAGAGGACAGGTTGAATGAGCTGAATATGTACACGCTGGAGAAGAGGAGGGATGGGGGGATATGACTGAAATGTTCAAGTATTTGAGGGGGATAAATAAAGCTAGCACTGAAGGGGTGTTTAAACTGAGGAGGAGTAGGGACACAAGAAGGCACGGACTAAGATTGGAGGGTGGAAGATTTAGGAGGGAGATGAGGAGGCACTACTTCATGGAGAGGGTGGTGTCTAAATGGAATGCTCTGCCAGAGGGGGTGGTATCATGTAAGACAGTAGGAAGTTTTAAGAGGGAGTGGGACAAAGCAAGAGGGAGGGTCTGGGTGGTGGTGGCTGAGGCCGTCATGGGAATGACAGATGGGGAGAGGTTGGGGCAGCTGCAATCTAGGGTGCTAGCTGCACACTGAGGCAGACATTGATAAACCTAGTGGTCTGTTTCTGCTGGCAGATTCATATGTTCGTACATAATGCAAACAAGCGCTAAGTAAAGTGCACAGTGCCTGTTGAAGAAAGTGATGGTGCATTGGTAGTGCAGATGAGTTGAAAACAGTCTTGTTCAGTTTGCTGCTAAGAACCAAAGTCAAAAGTGGGGGAAGGGGGGGTGGCTTGGCAGCACAGTGGAGCCGACACTTTATCTTAGAGCTCCTGAGGATTAGAGCTAAAATCCTATTTAAAACTCTTAAATTTTTATAATCCTGATCGCCCGACAAGAGTTCAACCTGTCTGTGTTTTGTCAACTGTAGAAATGGGCAAACAAGCACAACGTCCTTGGCTGACTTTTTTAAGCCTAAAACGATGACCACATGAGGAGGAGGGCCACAGCAACTTGAAGAAGCCTGCGGTGGTGGTGGTTCTGGGACCGAGGAGGTGTCCTTATGCACAGTTAACTCTACTCTAGCCCAGCTGGTGAAAACTGTGAGGGATATGGACAAAAAACTGGATGTCCTCACTCCCCGAGTAAGTGCTCTGGAGACCTGGGTTGATGAATGTGAGCAAACGGTGCAGTGTGCTGAGGAGGCCTCGCTCAAATCAGTGGATGCAACTGCAAAAATCATGAAGGAGAATTCCTTACTCCACCAGCACTTGGAGAATGTGGAAAATCTTGCAAGAGAGCGCAATATAAGAGTCATTGGGCTGCCGGAGTGGTCTGAAGGTGAAGACCCCTTTCCTTTGCCTTAACTATGTTACCACAACTACTAGGACTGTCAGAAGATGATCCTCCCATGGCCCTTGAAAAGGCATACCATATCACCCCTAGGTGCACAGAGCCTACTGTTACCTGACCTCGTACCTTCCTAGCAGTATGCACTGGGGTGTGAGTTCAGGCTTGGATCCTAGCCACCGCTAGACGTAAACGACACCTGCAGTATGGGGATGCGGATCTCTCTTTATTCCACGATCTCTCTTACTCAACTAGGCAATGCAGGAAAGCTTTCGACCGGGTGCAAAGCACATTGTGGTCCCAGAAGATACCGCATCAACTCCTCCTGCCTGCTAAACTTAAAATACAATGGAAGGAACACACGTACCTCTTTAACGACCCAACGGAGGCATGCAGACTATGGGAGAGGATCGAGGCCGAGTTGGCAGAGAATGAGGACAATTCAACGGATGATGCGGCTCTGTTAGGCGACTAAAAAAAAAAAATTGAGGGACAGTGAGTACTGAGCAGCGTTTCCTACAGGGTGCCCATGGAACTCTAATTTAAGGCCTTTCTGTTTGACTTTTGCAGCATTGATACTAGCTACCTAATTGTATACTAGACTCTCTTGATTTGGGCCTCATGGGTACCATTTGGTTTTCAATGTTTATAACTACGATTCTTTGTGGGTTTGATGCTAGTGAGGTTTCCTTCAATGTACATATAGGACTTATGAACCTTTATATTTGGTTCATCCTTGGGAACTAATCCTTTCTAGTTAAAAGTACACTAATAATGTGGGATATTGTGGGCAGGTTGCCTAAATGTTAAAAGATGGCATTATTTTATGTTTTATCCTTGAATTTACCCCTTTCAAATGCTCTATGCTGTTATAGGCTGTTATATACGTGATTTTCCTACTAATGCAACTTATGGTATTTCCCCAAGTGCTGTAACTATGGGGAGGATGTCTTGTAATACTTTAGTAAGTGGATGATTTTTTGGATAATTGAACCCTGTATTCCTCTGTGTAAACTTAAGTTTTGTGCTGAAACTTATAAATAAATAATATAAAAAAGAAGTGGGGGAAGAGGGACTTGCAGGAGAGTAGGAGCGGTGGGGTGGGTCACGTGGGGAATTGGCAGGAGCAGGAGGGAGCAGGTAGATGCTTTAGCTAGTGTATAAAGGCTGGGAGTGTAGGGCAGAGTTGGAGGGAGGAGGGGAACACATTTCAGAGGGAGGGGAGACACAGTAGAAAGTGGACTGCCCAGCAGAGGAGTGAGGATGTGGAAGGGAGAAGGTGTAGCAAAGTGGCAGAAAGCACTGCAGATGGTACCCAGCCTGGTGAGGGAAGTGGAGGGGGTAGTGCCATAGACCACATCTGCATAGTTGAAAATCAGGAGAACCATTTTAGTGACCAGCTCCCGGAGGACTTGGGGAGAAAAGCAGTGCTTATTGCAGTACAGGGCACAGAGTCTGGGGCAGAGCTTGGTGTGAATGGCAGCAATGTGGGCAGAGAAGTCCAGCCTACTATACAGCCACTCACCGAGGTACTTGAAGGCTGAGGCTACATAAAGATGGGTGCCATTCAGAGTGGAGAAGATGGGTGGGGTGAGCACTTGGTCAGTTTCTGGCTGGTGCTGAAGGTCATAGTCACTGTTTTCTTATTGTTTACCTGTGGTTGGCTGATGTGGAACTAGTGCAGTACATTGTAGAAGTCTTGCTGGAGCAGACCTTCCAGAGCTGCAGCTGAAGGGATGGAAGTGTAAATGACTGTGTCCTCTGCATACGTGGGGATATGTGAGATGACATAGCCAGAGGGCAGGTTGTTGAGAAAAATTGAGAACTGGACCTAGGATGGAGCCCTGTGGGACACCAGCTTGAATGTGTAGGGGAGGTGACAGGGTGCCTCCTACCTGTACTGACTGTTGGCAACCCATGAGGTAGGAACACAACTAGTCAACAGCAGGAGCTGAGAGGCCAGCAGAGCTTAGCTTGTCCAACAGGAGTGGGTGCAACACCAAGTTGGAAGCTTTTATGAAGCGGGACTACGTCTGTCCTCCTCCAGTCCTCCGGAACCACTCCTATTTTCAGTGAGTTATTGAATTGGGCTATCAGAGGTGTAGCCAGTATTTCCCTGAGCTCCTAGTACCCTTGGGTGTACCCCATCTAGCCACATAGCCTTATCCAATTTCTGATTTGCATGTCCTCTCTGGACTCTTTTCTCTGTGAATGGACTTGTGTCTATCTCCCTCCACTCCAGTGTTCCTGCTCTTCCTATGTGTTCTATCACCGCTATCTGTTCAGAATATCTGCTTTTTCTTATCCTCCTCTGCTCAGTCTCCCCCTGCCCTTCTTAACCTCATCATTCCTCTCTTTGTCTTCCTCTATTCACTTATGTATCTAAAAATGTCTTGTCTCCTTCAGTAATCCCCTTGGCTATCCTTTCCTCAGGTTGTGCCTTTGCACTCCTTACCACCTTCCCTGCTTCCCTGTGCTTTTCCTGGTACACCTACCTATCCACTTCCCTCTGCACCTCCTTATACCTCCTGAATACTTCCCTTTTAGCTTTTACTTTCACAAAGACTTCCCTTGAGAACCATAGTGGTCTCTTTTTCCTCCAGTTTTTGCTCACTTCTGTTACACAGAGGTTTGTTGCCTTTACTATGTCATCCTTTACTTTGGTCCAGTGTTCCACCACCCCACCCAGACAATCCCCCCACTAGGCTGTCTCTGAGGCATTCACCCATTTTAAAAAAAATCTGCCCTCCTGAAGCCGAGGACCCTCACCCTTCCGTGGTTTGCCTCTGCCACCACCCTTATGTTAAAACACACTGTATGATGATCGCTGGTCCACAGATGGCATCCCACCTCAACGTCTGCAATACTGTGCCTGTTATTGAGCACCAGGTCAGTACTGCCCCATCATGAATAGGCTGTCTGACTAGTTGCTTGAGAAATGCCACCTGCAGGGAGTCTAGAAGGCCCTGCTTCTAGATGAGGTCATGGCTGGGAGGCTCCAATCTACATTCAACAGACTGAAGTCCCCCAACAGCAGCACCTCCCTGTTTTATGTCATTGTGCTGATGGCTTCCCCTAGTGCTTTATCCAGTTCTTTCCCCTCTGTTGGAGGTCTGTATATCATATGAACATATAAACTTGCCAGCAGATAAGAGCATTATGATCTGTCTAGTCTGCTTGAGTGTGCAGTTCCTATTGTGTTTACAGAGGAAACTGCCCCCTTCCCCAATTCCCTCATGCTCTCCCTCAGCCATCCCCTTCCCTGCCACTCAGTCCCCCTCTGCCTGCAACTTTCCCCTTCACTCTGTCCCATTCCCTCTTGAAGCTGTCCACTGATTTTAGGGATACCACTTCCTCTGACTGATCATTCCACTTGGCCACCAACCTCTCAGTGAAAAAGTGCTTCTTAATGTCTCTCCTGAACCTTCTCCCACCAGCTTGAGGCTGTGCCCCTAGCGGTATTGTTCCCATTAAGGCTGGAGAGGCCTTTAGTGCTCACCCTGTTTATACTCTTAAGGTACTTGAAGGTCTCAATCATATCACCCCTCTCCTTTCTTTCTACTAGAGAGTTTATATTGAGCCCCCTGAACCTTTTCAAGGTGTTGCCCTGCTTGTCCTGGATCATCTTGGTTGCCCTTCTCTGGACAATTTTCAGCAAACTGATATCCTTGTTAAGATATAGGCAGCAATAATGCACAATGCACTCTAAGTGCAGTCTTACCAGTGACCTGTACAGTGGCAGAATGACCTCCGCCTTCCTGCTGGTAATTCCCCTGGCCATGCAGACCAGCATCTGATTTGCTTGGGCTGCTGCTCTCCTACAGTGTGCTGAATGTTTCCGGTCACTCCTGATAATTACTCCCAGGTCCTATTCTTTCTCTGACCTGGTTTCCTGCACACCACTCAGCCAGTATTTGGCCCCTGGATTCTTTGGCCCCAAGTGCATAACTTTATACTTTTTAGCACAGAATCCCAGTTACCCAAAGCCTGACCACATTTCGCTACATCGTATCATGGTCTACAGTGCACTGCACCCTTGTTTTATTTTGGCTGTAATCATTTTTGTTTATTTAAAGGTCCCATAACTGTTCAAATACAGGTCATTTTTAGAATGTTAGTAACATTTTTTTTTTGCAGTCTTTGCATGTGAGTGGTAGATTATCAAGTGAGAGACCGCTGTCACCAACTCCATCAAAGGCACATTCAAGTTTATAATCAACAAGCACATCTAAAATCCTCAAATGTGTGACTCAGAACCCATTCAGGATGAAAGTACTGTATGCAAAAACCTACCCTACCACTACAAAACAAGCATTGCAGTTACCACTCCATTTAGGCCTGGTCGGGACAATTTGCACCTTTGTTCCCACCTATTGTTTTAGTGTTTGTGGCAGCAAAATAAGTTTTCTGATATTTTGCTTTACCTTATACATTAAGGCCCAGATATTCAAAAGCGTTGCACATAGCACAACCCACTGATGCGCCCCAGCGCGATATTCAAACAGGGATTGTGCCTGGCACAAATCCCGATGTGCCGGAGTGCATCAGTAATGTATACGGCGCAGGTAGGGGGGGGCGTGCCCATGCATACTCTGCACATCCCTATATTCAGCCCGGGATGTGCTGAGTCCATGCATGCGTAACCCCTACTTGTGCCACACAGGTGAGCCAAAAAAAAAGGAACAATGGCTGGCCACCCACAGGTGAGCTGCCATATTGCAGGGTGCAACAAGGCAGCTGCCACCTGTGGGTGGCCACCCAAGCTCCGGCTGCACCTGATGGCACCGCCTCATGCCCGATCGCGGGCATACATAGAAAAACGAACCTCCAAAATCCCTGGTGGTCCAGTGGACCGCTTGCAGCCCAATCACAGGCTGCAGTTAAAATAAAAGAGGTCCTATATCCCTAGTGGTCCAGTGGACTGCTGTCAGCCCGATCGCGGGCTTAAGTATTGATAAAATAAATTCCTATATCCCTGGTGTTCCAGTGAACCGCTGTCAGCCCGATCGCGGGCATTTGTAAAATAAAATAACTTCCAGTATCCCTGGTGGTCCAGTGGACCACTGTCAGCCTGATCGCGGGCTTAAGTATTGATAAAATGACTCCTATATCCTTGGTGGTCCAGTGGACTGCTATCAGCCCAATCACAGGCATTTGTGTAAGAAAATTACGTCCAATATCCTGGTGGTCCAGCGGACCCCACCACCCGCGAACCACCACCTGCTCCCCGGTCAGCGGCGAGGTGGCAGCACCCCACCTGCCTGCCACCCGCTGCCCACCGATGACACGTGGAGTGGGCTGTATGCTCATTGGTCCTGGCGTGAGCCAATGGCGTCAACACTATGCCAACACCCACACATTCAGATATATGAATGGATGCGTTCACATATCTTGAATGTGTAGTACAATGAACTACACACCCATTGGCTCATGCTGGTGGACCAGTAGGCGATACCAGCCTCGAGTGGGCAGCAGGGTGGGCAGGCGAGGTGAAGGCGCTGCCACCCACCACTGACCAGGGAGCGGGCGGTGGGGCTCAGTGGGTGGTGAAGGCTTGGCTGGACCACCAGGGATATTGGATGTAATTTTCTTACACAAATGCCCTCAATCAGGCTGACAGCAGTCCACTGGACCACCAGGGATATAGGATTTATTTTATCAATACTTAAGCCCGTGATTGAGCTGACAGCAGTCCACTGGACCACCAGGGATATAGGATTTATTTTATCAATACTTAAACCCACGATCGGGCTGACAGCAGTCCACTGGACCACCAGGGATATTGGAAGTTATTTTATTTTATAAATGCCCGCAATCAGGATGACAGCGGTCCACTGGACCGCGAGGGATATAGGCGCGATTTTACTTTACAAATGCCGTGATCGGGGCTGTGGGGCCACATGCTGCGCTGTGCGGAGGCATCGTTCCTCAGCGGCTGCTGCCTGGCAGGGCACCAAGTGCAAGTCGCCGGGACGCGCACCTGCATGCAATGAAGAGACGATATGCAAATGGCCCCATTTGCACCTTTACATACATTATGGTTCCATTTGCATGTGCACTTTTGAATATCATGTTGCTGCGCATAGCGCAACGGAACTTGCGCTAGCGCATCCCCCTGCTCCTCTCTGGCCACTTGCGCTGGCGCAGTGCAACTGCACCATGTGCACTGTGGGTGGCCAGGGTGCGATATTCAATGATGCTGTGCCATGGTGCAGCTCCGTTGAATATCACCCAGTCAACGCCCCTGCACAGCCAAGTTGCGCTGCATCCAGGCTTGTGCCACAGCCTGGCGCAGTTTGAATGTCTGGGCCTAAGTGTCTAACTGTATATATGTACAGCCAGATGATTTAGAAACCAAACCAGGAAAAGTAATCCTATGAAAGCAAGTATTCCCACCTCACTTGACTTAACACTGTATTGTTTTGGCCAAACCTAAGTCTGCAAACACAAATGTTCAGTACGTATGAGTATCTTTCCTTGAAAATGTTACTAGTGTAAGCAATCGGATACCAAAAAAAAAGTGCAAGCAATTGTACTCCTTTTTGTGGAAAATGGTAAAAGCTGCAGACTGTCCAGTAACATTTCCTGTGCAAATTTCTAGTGGCCCTGCCCATGGGATGCAAAGCTGATGGGCCTGCAATAGTCCATGAAGTGAGCAGACCCCTAGCTGTAAGCAGTCCATATCCCCAGGGCGACTGACCTAGCTATCACCTGCCAAACCCTGTGTAGCTGCAGTCCCGCAGCCATTCAGGGAGGCCCAGTGGCTTTTCCTTGGCCTCAGGTGCTAGCATCCTGAATCTGCTCCATTGAAAACAAGAAAGAGAATCACCAATCTGGTTATCTACAGAACTCCTGTATGTGTTTTGTTATAAAGGTGACATTAGGCTACACACACGTCAGCATAAACACCTGGAGCAACAAACATACCTTCTCATATTATGCAGATCGATTGTTTATTACCTGTACAACCACCATGTTGTTAGGCAAAAATTTCACTCTCCTGATTTCTAGCTCTCCCCCCCGAATTCTAGGACCACCACAATGAGGAAGAATTCTAGGAAGGACAGATTCTTGGTCATTCCCTCATCCTGCCACTCTTGGGGTGATGCCACTGTGCACCTTTCACCCTAGCAATATACAGAAATATATAAACATAGAATCTGATGGCAGGAGGAGACCACGGGTTCATCAGATCTGCTCTTATTATACTGCCTCACACTACATGCCTCTTACACTGATGGGTTGTCTCCCACTTCCCATACTTCCTCATCCCTCAAGGACTAGGAGTTCCATTGCCCTGTCTCAGCTGTGTTTAAATGCATTTAGGGTACCTGTCTCCATCACTTCCACTAGGAGTCTGTTCGCAGCTTCACCTCTCCATGAAGTAAAACTTCCTACGTCTCTCCAGATCTTGCCCCCACTAGTCTGCAATCATGCCTTCTTGTGACTGCGCCCATTTCTACCAACTAGGACCTTGCTATTTACCCTGTTTATCCCTGTTAGAAACCAATATGTTTCTATCATGTCCTCCTCTTGTAGCTGGGTTACAGCAAGCATATATTTAGGGCCTCCATTGCTGTCCCTGCATCACCTTGGTAATCCTTCTTTGCACTGACTTCAGCTGTCCCCCATAGGATCTGCCTCACTGGCCCTGCATCATCTTGGTGACCCTTCTTTGCACTGACTCCAGCTGTCCCTCATAGGATCAGTCTTGCTGACCCTGAATCATCTTGGTGACCCTTTTTTGCACTAACTCCAGCTGTCACTCATAGGATCAGTCTTGCTGACCCTGAATTATCTTGGTGACCCTTCTTTGCACTAACTCCAGCTATATCTCATAGAATCTGCCTCACTGGCCCTGGATCATACTGGTGACCGTTCTTTGCACTGACTTCAGCTGTCCCTCATAGGATGTTCCTCACTGGCCCTGTATCATCTTGGTGACCGTTCTTTGCACTAACTCCAATTGTCCCTCATAGGATCTGTCTCGCTGGTCCTGGATCATATTGGTAACCCTTTTGTGCACTGACTCCAGCTGTCCCTCATAGGATCTGCCTTGCTGGCCCTGGCTCATCTTGGTGACCCTTCTTTGCACTAACTCCAGCTGTCCCTCATAGGATCTGCCTTGCTGGCCCTGTATCATCTATAGGGTTGCCACCTGTCAGATTTTTAACCTGGTGATCAGGTTTTCAGGGTCCCTATCAGGTAATCCGGTTTTGCTCAGTGCTGGTCAGGTTTTTGAACTATTTTGAGTGCTCACATACTTTTGAAACAGATTTTGCCATATAATTCATTATTTCAGCTGCATGTCTAGGTTGCAGACAAGTAACTCTGTTGTCAATCTAGCCCTTTGTTTATGAAAGCAGTCAACCTGGGAGGTGTAAAGTATGGTCATTAACACCATTAGCACTTACTTAACCTAATCTTTTCCACTACATCTTAAAGTGGCATAGCAGCAGAGCTGCCCCCACCTTTTGTAACAGTAACAGAGACACTTTTCTTATAATTTCATTTGCTGGAAATCATTTTCATCTCTAACAGAATGTAGGCATTTATAAATGTTTTTAATTATTTTTTTCTCAAGAAAAAAGTATGGTCACTTCTTTGGCTTTTAAATAGTACTGTGGACATGAAAAGGAAATGGAGCCAAAAAATGTGACATACACATTATAGGAAACAATTTCTTATTAGGTACCATGTATACTGTTGTAACCCTAGATGGCGCTATCCCAGGGGCTACTACCCCTGCCTGATTTGCCACTAACAGGTTGGGGGCCTGGATCCGATGGCGGGTGCCTCCACCCAGAGGTTAGGGTTTGCAATAGTTAAACTAACTTGGTCACAGCCCTCTGGGACACTGCAACCCCCCTTTCTTCCCACTAGTGGCCCACACAATATATCAGAATTACCTTCACAGTATACACTTACCCCCAGGACTGGTTCAGGCACTGGGACCTCCTGTAAAATAAGATACACTGCAACAATCACAGTACAATACTTTAACATAGACAAATACCTGAGGCAGTATAACTTTGCTGAAACAAGCAGCCCTATTTATTTAGGGGATATAACAAGGACAGGGGAATCAGGTTAATTAGCTTATCACTTTACTCATCTATCTATGGCTCTGTGCACAGGCCTATCCCTACCAGTTACTGTCCCTGGGTACCCAAGCCCTAGTGGCTAATCCAAACCATGGCAGCTGGTAGGGCCCTTTCACACAGAGAAAAGAAAATTAGTTAAACAGTCAGCAGTACAGTAATTCCATTTGGATTCAATGTGGCAATTCAACAGGAGCGACCCTGAATTAGTACTCATGACCTCCAAATAAGATAGGGTCCTTCAATGTCAGCAGGGCTACTCTTGAGCTCCACGAGACTCCTCACACATTTATATGGCAAACTGCAACAGGCAAAAGTCCTTTAATGGCAGCAGGATTCATTTGAGCTACACAAGCCTCCTCACACACATTTATATGGTGAACAGTAACAGGCAAAAGTCCTTTAATGGCAGCAGGATTCACTCGAGCTACACAAGCCTCCTCACACATTTATATGGTAAACAGTAACAGGCAAAGTCCTTTAATGGCAGCAGGATTCACTCGAGCTACACAAGCCTCCTCACACATTTATATGGTAAACAGTAACAGGCAAAAGTCCTTAATGGCAGCAGGATTCACTTGAGCTACACAAGCCTCCTCACACATTTATATGGTAAAAAGAAAGTACTATACCAGGCAGGCTGCTTCTCTATCCCGATCAGAATTACTGCACAATACCCGGGAGAACACACAGCAGATTCAGTTCCTGACAGACCGAGTGCAATTCAGCAATTTCTCCAGTCTTCTACAGGGTGAGCCTGGTTTCTACTCTTCAGATATCCTTTGATTCTCTTCACAGGATGGATTCAGTCCCAACAAGCAGTTACACAAGCTGCAGACCGAACTCGGGGCCTTACGCGTTTTCCAACTAAAACTGCACAACGAAAAACACAGAGGCTCAACTGAAACTCCAGCAGACAAAACCGGGCACTTCCTTGAGTTCCTCCCAGTTCTTGGCTGGATTGGCTGTCACTCACAATAGACTGCCCCTGTTGGTCCAAAAAGGCGAAGTCCAAACTACATCTCCCAGAGTCACTGCCCATACAATCCTCTTGTGGCTGGCTCAGATTACGAGTCCAAGTTCTGATTCGTCCAAGGCACCATTTTAGAGCTACCTTAACCCACACTGATTGGTCCAGTTCAGCAGTTCAAAACTAGAATGGGGAACTAGGCAAACACAGTTCTGACTGCAAAGAAAGCAGGTTAGACAAACTGTATTTTCATTATTACTCTAAATGATTTCTGGCAAACAGTTACATCTTTCATATAGGTTCCCTTTGCACTCCTAGTGACTGCAAAAATGGAGTGAATTGGCAGCAGCTCGAGTGGTACTCAAGTAGAGAAGCACACAGTCCCCCCATACAAACTAATTATGTCTGCAAGCAGACAGCTCTTAAAGAGACAGTACCAGAGGCTCTAAAAACACTCACTGATAAATGGCTTAACATGAAACACCATTCAGGCTTGGAGCATTCAAGCAAGCTCCTGGAAGTCTTTTGGGAACCCCCATTTGCAGGGGGGTTACACCCTTCCTGGCCTGGGAAAGCTTGACGTCCGCGTCAAGCAAGTACCCCCCCATAAGTTTCAACTGCAACCATATACATTTGCATTAGGCTCACACATGTAATCATCAGTCAGTAAATCATTTTACCAAAACACATTTCTGAAACATTGCAGTACGTCACTCTTTACACAGTATTACACACACATTGTACCATAACTCAAGTTATTACCTCTTGTACATGAAACCTGAAGAGAGGGGGCCCTTCCCTATCAGTTACCTTGGGGCTGGATGAGACGGGGCACCATACTAGAGAGGCAACACAAGTAACTTGCAGTTAGCACTGGCGCTCAGTTTGGGCAATGAGCTCGGGGACACATACACTCCTTTATGGACAACATTGAGAGGCAA
Source organism: Neoceratodus forsteri (assembly GCA_016271365.2). Taxonomy (NCBI): domain Eukaryota; kingdom Metazoa; phylum Chordata; order Ceratodontiformes; family Ceratodontidae; genus Neoceratodus; species Neoceratodus forsteri. The sequence goes on from CM057456.1 coordinate 693,512,182, forward strand.
GTCCACAGGCCTCCCAAGGGAATCATAACTGAGGTGCACCACAGGCTTTACAGCTCGACCAGTCTTTCTAGGGGAACTGTTACAGTCTCTGCACTCTGAGCCTCATTTTCAGCATTGTCCTCACTTGTCAGGGAGTCTCCATGGGGTAGAGAGGCTAGAACTTGGGGCACTTTCAGCTCCAGGAGTTACAGTTTCTGAGTCCACAACATTTGGCTTGCATGGAGAGCTTTCGGACACTGGCAGTGGACTGTCAGGGCACTCAAAATACTCTTCTTCTTCTGGTGTATCACCAGTCTGCCCCAATCCATCATTTTCCTCCCCTGAAAGCTCAAACAGTTCAACCATGCACAATGATTCCATTTCATCTGATCTGATACTTTGCACTTCATTTTCTGGTAGCATTGGCTCCAGGGACAAAGCTGGGGGCTTAGACAGTCCAGAAGGCCCAGCTTCGTCTTCAGTATTGACTAGGGGATTGCCCCGAAACAATTGACTCAGTTCGTAAGAAGGATAGTATTCAAAGTCACTCTCACTTTCTTCTGATATGGACTGACAGTCATGCTCAACTGGGACTTGTGGAGGGGAACACTTTAACTCTGCTTCTGTAGGTGCAGACTTTCTTGATCTTTTCTTAGCAGCACCTCTAGTCACTGGTCCAGAGGGGGCATCTTCTGGGGGCTCAGACTCAATCAAGATTTGTCCAATGGGCAGTAAATGATTTCATGCATTGTTTTTACATCTTTGAATTATTCTCAGGCCTTACTTTGTACACTGGCAGATCATCTAGTTTGCCACTACAATGTGAGGGAGATGGTGCCATCTGTCAGCAATCTTGTGTTTGCCATGCAGTCCCAGATTTCTTAGCAATACCCGATCTCCCTCCTGGAGTTCCTGTGCTTTCACCTTTTATCATACCTTTCTTTGTTGGCCAGATTTCTTTTGGCAGCCATGGTTTGAGCCAGTTGGTACGCATGAGTTAGCTGGGTCTTTAACTTTTGCACATACTGTAAGTAGTTGTCAGCTTGAACCCCATCAGGAGAGACCCCAAAACACACATCTACCATTAGTCGAGCTTCTCTTCCAGACATCAGGCGGTAAGGGGAGAACCCAGTGGCATCACTTTTGGTGCAGTTATAAGCATGTACCATGGTGCAAATTTGTTGGCTCCATCTAGGCTTGTCCTTTGGGTGCAGGGTGCCTACCATATCTGACAAAGTGCGTTTGAAACGTTCAGGCTGTGGGTCCCCCTTGGGGTGGTAAGGAGTGGTTCTGGACTTTCACACTCCCCACAGAGAAAGCATCTCTTTGATCAGACGACTCTCAAAGTCTCTCCCTTGATCAGAATGGAGTCTTTGTGGAGCCCCATAGTGAACAAACAAGTTTTCTACAAGTACTTTGGCCAAAGTGGATGCTTTCTGGTCTTTGGTGGGGAAAGCTTGGGCATATCTCGTGAAATGGTCAGTGACCACCAGCACATTACTGATATTTCTTTGATCTGACTCCAAACTCAGAAAATCAATACACACCAGCTCCATGGGTGCACTGGTGGTGATGTTAACAAGGGGGGCAGCCCTCTGGGGCAAAGCTTTCCTCTGTAAGCAGCGACTGCAAGTTTGAATGTGTTGCTCCACATCAGCCCCCATCTTAGGCCAATAGAATCTGGATCTCACCAAGCCAAGTGTTCTGTCTATACCAAGGTGCCCCATGTGGTTGTGCAAGGACCTCAGTACTGAGTCTCGAAAGGCAGTGGGCAGCACTAGCTGTTGTTTGTCTACTTGTTCCCCTCTGTCTACTGTTTCTCTGTATAACAGTTTATTGATCAGTTTCAACTTAGGACCTTCTTTGTATAACAGTGCAGTTCTCAAATCAGTGGAGCGTAATTTGGACACATCTTTTCCTGCATAGAGGGCTTCTAAAGCTGATTTGATCATGGGATCGTGGGATTGAGCAGCCGAATACTGTCATTGTCCAGCTGAGGCAGTGCACCAATGTCTATTGCAGAAAAGTGGCAATAAGCAGCAGGTATGCAATTCTCAGAGGGTCCCAAGCAATCCACCATGCAGTCCACTGTGTCCGTGGACATTTGTTCCTCCCTGTCAAACTTCCGGCAGAGTGCCCAAATGTCAGGTTCTGCCAATCTGACCCAATCATTCTGGAGAACAGACCTCCGGGAGAGAGCATCAGCATCTATGTGGTTCAGACCTGCTCGGTATTCGAGAGCATAGTCATATGTAGATAATGCAGAAAGCCACCTATGGCCAGTGGCATCCAACTTAGCTGAGGTCTGCACATAGGTCAAAGGATTATTGTCAGTTTTTACTAGTATTTTAGCCCCATACAAGGACTCATGGAATTGGTCAACAATAGCCCACTTCAAAGCTAGGAACTCTAACTTATGTACAGGATAGTTCTTTTCGGATGGGGTCAGGCTTCTACTGGCAAAGGCCACTGGTCTCAGGCCATTCTCTGCTTCTTGGTACAACACAGCTCCCAACCCTTGCAAGCTAGCATCAGTGTGCAGGACGTAAGGTTTTCTTGGATCGGCATAGGCCAGCACTGGAGCATGGGTAAGTTGATATATGATCTCATGAAAAGCAGTCTCACTAATCAGGAGTACAGCGGGCCCCAAATATACTCTCGGATGAAAATACACTCTTTCAGTCTTGAGGCGCTGACTTTTGGTATTTTTGTGGGTTGGGGGATACCCTTGCGTAAGGTTAAGTAAAGGGCGGATCACACTTGAATAGTCCTTGATGAAACGCCGATAATAACCACAGAATCCCAGGAATCTTTGCAGTTCTTTTAGATTTTTGGGCTGTGGCCAGGTGGTCAAAGTCTCAACTTTACTTGGGTCGGTCTCTATTCCCTCGGTGGATACTATGTGTCCCGTGATACTTTACTGATGTTTGAAAGAATTGACACTTATCATGGACAGTTTGAGGCCAAAGTCCTCCAGTCGGTCCAATACCTTAAATAATCTGCTCTCATGTTCCTCCAGTGAGCTGCCAAACACAATAACATCATCTAGGTATACCAGGCACTCTAGTAAGTTCATGTCCCCCACTGCACGCTCCATCAATCATTGAAAAGTGGCTGGGGCACCTGAAATCCCTTGAGGCATCCTCATGAATTCATAGAAGCCAAGTGGACAGATAAAGGTTGTCTTCTCATGGTCCTCTGGGGCCATCGGGATCTGGTAGTACCCACTGCGGAGATCCAGCACAGAGAACCACTTGCTCCCGTTTAGGCAGTCCAAAGCATCCTGAATGCGGGGCATTGTGTACTGATCAGAGATAGTCCACCGGTTTAAGGTGCGATAATCCACGCACATCCTTACTGTCCCATTCTTTTTCCTCACTACCACAATGGGGGAAGCATAAGGGCTTCTGGATTCTTGTATTACACCAGCAGCTAACATCTCTTGCAGATGCCGTCTCACATCATCTATATCAGCAGGTGCCAGGGGTCGAGACCTCTCACGAAATGGTCTTTCGTCATGCAGCTTGTATTGTGCTCAGCTCCTTGCACACATCCTATGTCCCATTCCTTTAAAGAAAACACCTGGTCTCTCTGGGCAAGTTTCTCACTGATCCTCACCTTCCATTCAGCTGGCAACAGGGAGTCGCCGAAATCAAACAAGTCAGGCGTTACTCTGTTATTCTTCCTCGAACTCTTGCTGCTGGGTAGCACTGCAGTGTCTGCACAATGCACATTAGCCAGGACGCAACCTCTATTTACTCGAATGTCTCTTTCTAGACACATTATGAACTTGGACCATTACCCTTCTGGCATAAGCATGGGCTCTAGTGGGCAAAATACTAGGCTTGAACAGCAGTCCCTCTGGCAATTTTCCATCGCCTGGTGCATCCAACATTAATATTTTATTCTTAACATCCTTTCTGATAAGGACCTCTCCCTGTAAGGTACACTAGGCATTTGGCTCCAGGATCAGAGACTCAGGATCCTTCTTCCATACAATTCCGACCGGTTCCTCTGGTTCTATTTTTTCAGCATCTCTCTGTGCCTCATAGGCCTTCTTAATTAAAGCAGGAACTCTTAAAGCTCTACTAGTCTTTGACCCCTGTTTTTCATAACACAACTGTGCCAGCCTTCTGAACATATGAGCATTTGTTCCAATCAACAAAGGGACACCATCATACAGTCCAGTGGGGGGACACACTAAGGCTAGGGTCTCTACTTGTTCGGCCACTCCAGCCACAGAGGTGGGGAAAGACAGCCAAATTCGGATACACCCGGAATAGGGGTAGGCCTTCTCACTTAACCCCCATACATGCAGTCCTTCTAATGGTTGTAAGGGTACTTTCTGACAAATACTTCTGATACCAATCCTGGAACATAATTGTCACTTGGGAGCCACTGTCTAATACAGCTCTTGTAGACACTCCATTCACCTTTACAGTGGTCTCCATGGAGGGACCCACTATTCTGGACCAGTCTGGAGAGGCGGTAGCGGGGAGCTGGGCAACTGACCTTGCCACAAAAAGACGTGAGTTAGCATTTTTGGTGCCCTCACTGGAATCATTTTGTGCACCTCTTAACCACTGATTTGTTCTCCGAAGCTCTCCTTGTAGCCTATATGCAACTTTGTCAGTGTCTTTTGGGGACCGGCATTCCCTATTCATGTGCCCATCCTTCCCACAATTATAGCAAAACATACTTTCTGGAGTTTGAGCTGGCCGAGGCGCCACACTGGGAGCCAGGGCGGGGGTACTACTAACTGGAAACCTTGGTGCCATCTCTGTCTGCGGGCGTGATAAGCATTTGGAGACATCTGGTCAGTTTCTCACTTCATGGTCAAGGAATTGAGTTTGGAGTTATCAACCGCAGGAGATACATGGGTGGGTACCCCACCCCCATAGCAGATGCAGTTGGATATAGGTCAGGCTCTTACTTGCAGGCGTGGCTTCATAAAGGGACTGTTTTGAATTCCGGATCTCTCTCAACAGTTTGCCCCATTGTGGCATATCTTTTCCTTGTCAGAGCACTCATTGACTGCCAACCTCTGCCCCTGAACTTCCTTGATGGGCCACCCTCAGTCACTTTCGGTGCGTGGCAGCTATTGGTGCAGGTCCTCCGAAGGTCGCCTTTCTCAACTCCTCGATTTCTCTCATTAACTCATCATAGGAGGTGGGATTCCAGTCAGTTGCCAGGCGTAACTGAAGCAACAGCAGTTCTGAGAAGGGGCAGACTTAAGGATCCTGTCCAGCCTGGTTCGGTCCAGTTCAATCGCTGGCAAACTACCCTTTCTGAGGCATTCTTGCAACAATTTTTCCAGCCGAGATACATACAGACAACAACTCCCTTGATACTGTTGTGCATTTCTTACTCTCCACCATAGATCCTCATCAGAATCTGGGCTCCCATACACATTCTCCAAGGCCTCAAGATAGGCCTGTGCAGTCACTTCAGGGTTACTGGCCCATTTAGCATGTATGGTAGCCAGGGCAGGACCTCGGAGGCTCTCACTAACCCTCTTTCGCTTTTCGGCTTCCGAGCATTGCCATTCTAGCACTTGGGGAGCAACATAGTCTATCCAGGTCTCCCAGTCATCCTCCCCTTGGGGGGTTGGGAGGGTGCCAGAGAAGATCCTCAACCTTCGGTAAGAGTCGTGACTAATGGCAGGTGCAGAAATAGGAGTCTGCATTGGTTCAGCCACCATTATGGGTACTGGAGTGGGAGAAGGTGTTGGGGAAGGAACACCCCCAGGTGGCAAGAATAGTTTCTTCAAGTCCTCCACAGTTTTCCCTTCCCCCAGCAACCATTTAGCAAATTTCTCCTCAAAGGTTTCAGATAGTGGTGGGGGCTCATTCCCCCCCGGGTCTTTACTGTCCTTAGTTATCACTCTCCAAGCAGTGAGGGCTACCCCTCTGGGGTAATGGTCTGTGGCACTTTGGAGCTATCTGTGGGATCCTTAAACTCTACTAGGGCCAGGAAAGTGTGGGTGAGCAGATTAGCATGCCGACCCACCACCACAGGGTTTTTGTAAACCTTCCACCTTGGAAAGTACTCCTGTACAGTGTCCGTATTGATACCCAGGGGATGTCCAGGATAAGCATAGCATTTTGGGGTCGATCTCCTCCCAGTACACCCTCCACCAGCCGGTGCACAGCCACTTCTGTCGGGATACCCATTTATTTATTTTTCTTAACAGTGGTTTGTAAATATGGCCACCAGAGGACACACACAATCCCAGCGGTGAGCTCCAAGATGTCACCACTTAGATGGCGCTTATCCCAGGGCTACTACCCGGCCTGATTCCCCACTAACAGGTTGAGGGGCCTGGATCCAATGGCGGGTGCCTCCACCCAGAGGTCAGGGTTTGCAATAGTTAAACTAACTTGGTCACAGCCCTCTGGGACACTGTATCCCCCCTTTCTTCCCACTAGTGGCCCACACAATATATCAGAATTACCTTCACAGTATACACTTACCCCCAGGACTGGTTCAGGCACTGGGACCTCCTGTAAAATAAGATACACTGCAACAATCACAGTACAATACTTTAACATAGACAAATACCTGAGGCAGTATAACTTTGCTGAAACAAGCAGCTCTGATTTATTTAGGGGGATATAACAAGGACAGGGGGGAATCAGGTTAATTAGCTTATCACTTTACTCATCTACCTGGCTCTGTGCACAGGCCTATCCCTACCAGTTACTGTCCCTGGGTACCCAAGCCCTAGTGGCTAGTCCAAACCGTGGCAGCTGGTAGGGGCCCTTTCACACAGAGAAAAGAAAAATTAGTTAAACAGTCAGCAGTACATTAATTCTTTTTGGATTCAATGTGGCAATTCAACAGGGAGTGACCCTGAATTAGTATTCACGACCTCCAAACAAGATAGGGTCCTTCAATGTCAGCAGGGCTACTCTTGAGCTCCACGAGACTCCTCACACATTTATATGGCAAACTGCAACAGGCAAAAGTCCTTTAATGGCAGCAGGATTCACTTGAGCTACACAAGCCTCCTCACACATTTATATGGTGAACAGTAACAGGCAAAAGTCCTTTAATGGCAGCAGAATTCACTCGAGCTACACAAGCCTCCTCACACATTTTATGGTAAACAGTAACAGGCAAAAGTCCTTTAATGGCAGCAGGATTCACTTGAGCTACACAAGCCTCCTCACACATTTATATGGTAAAATGAAAGTACTATACCAGGCAGGCTGCTTCTCTATCCCGATCGCAATTACTGCACAATACCCGGGAGAACACACAGCAGATTCAGTTCCTGACAGACCGAGTGCAATTCAGCAATTTCTCCAGTCTTCTACAGGGTGAGCCTGGTTTCTACTCTTCAGATATCCTTTGATTCTCTTCACAGGACAGATTCAGTCCTAACAAGCAGTTACACAAGCTGCAGACTGGAACTCAGGGCCTTACACGTGTTTCCCAACTAAAACTTCACACCGGAAAAACACAGGGCTCCTTCCCTCTTCACTGCCAGAGCTCAACTGAAACTCCAGCAGACAAAACCGGGCACTTCCTTTGAGTTCCTCCCAGTTCTTGGTTGGATTGGCTGTCACTCACAATAGACTGCCCCTGTTGGTCCAAAAAGGCGCCGAAGTCAAACTACATCTCCCAGAGTCACTGCCCATACAATCCTCTTGTGGCTGGCTCAGATTATGAGTCCAAGTTCTGATTCGTCCAAGGCACCATTTTAGAGCTACCTTAACCCACACTGATTGGTCCAGTTCAGCAGTTCAAAACTAGAATGGGGAACTAGGCAAACACAGTTCTGACTGCAAAGAAAGCAGGTTAGACAAACTGTATTTTCATTATTACTCTAAATGATTTCTGGCAAACAGTTACATCTTTCAGATAGGTTCCCTTTGCACTCCTAGTGACTGCAAAAAATGGAGTGAATTGGCAGCAGCTCGAGTGGTACTCAAGCAGAGAAGTACACAGTCCCCCCATACAAACTAATAATGTCTGCAAGTAGACAGCTCTTAAAGAGACAGTACCAGAGGCTCTAAAAACACTCACTGATAAATGGCTTAAACGCCAAACACCATTCAGGCTTGGAGCATTCAAGCAAGCTCCTGGAAGTCTTTTGGGAACCCCCATTTGCTGGGGGTTACACTGTCATATGCTATTTACTGTGCTTCCCTTATCTCCCCCCCAGATCATATCTGAAAATGACATTTCATTTATCTTGGTATGTTTCTCTGGTAAACCAATGTCAATAAATACATACATAAGTAAATAAAGAACCTAGGAAAGTAACTTTAACAGGTACAGTATCATAACATCTTTGTTAAACTGTTGCTTTAAGTTGTTTTTTACTGTTATAATAAATGGCTTTAGAGGTAGAGCAATGCATGATGAATCATGAAAAGGGGTGGGGCTAGGGGCGGAGCTTAGGGTCCGTTTTTTGCCTTATTCAAAGCAGGAGTGTAGCCAGAAATTTCCATTTTGTACACAATCTCCAACAGTTACACCCTCCCAATTAAAAAATGAACACATCCTTTCCAAATGGCACCCCCTTCCAAACAAGTCAGATTGTTGTTAGATGACTCCTCTACTCTCTAAACAGGTTATACATGTATTGGACACTCCTCAGTGGCCTACACTAACCCAAATACTACAGATTAGAATGATAATATTAACAGAGTGGCTTATGGTTTGTGACAGGCACTCAACAAAACTGTACACAAATGTGTACAGTGAGTATGCCTGTCTACACCCTTGATTCAAAGGTGGCAACCCTACATCTCACTGACCCTTCTTTGTGCTGACTCCAGCTGTTCCCCCATAGGATCTGTCTTGCTGGCTCTGGATCATCTTGGTGACCCTTCTTTCTACAGACTCCAGCTGTCCCTCATAGGATCTGCCTCGCTGGACCTGGATCATCTTGGTGACCCTTTTTGCACTGACTCCAGCTGTCCCTCATAGAACCTGCCTTGGTGACCCTGTATCATCTTGGTCGGTGACCCTTCTTTGTACTGACTCCAGCAGTCACTCATAGGATCTGCCCTGATGGCCCAGAGTCATATTGGTGACCCTTCTTTGCACTGACTCCAGCTTTCCCTTATAGGATCTGCCTCACTTGCCCTGGATCATCTTGGTGACCCTTCTTTGCATTAAATCCAGTTGTCCCTCAGAGCATCTGCTTTGCTTGCCCTGGATCATCTTGGTGATCCCTCTTTGCACTAACTCCAGCTCTCCCTCATGGGATCTGCCTTGCTGTCCCTGGGTCATCTTGGTGACCTTTCTTTGCAACATCTCCAGCTGTCCCTCATAGGATCTGCCTTGCTGGCCTGGGATATTCTTGGTGACTCTTCTTTGCCCTGACTCCAACTGTCCCTCATAGGATCTGCCTTGCTGGCCCAGAATCATCTTGATGACCCTTCTTTGCACTAACTCCTGTTGTCCCTCATAGGATCTGCTTTGCTGGTCATGTATTAGCTTGGTGACCCTTCTTTGCACTGACTCCACTTTTCCATCAAATGATCTGCCTTGCTGGTGCCAGATCATCTTGGTGATCCTTCTTTGCCCTGACTCCAGCTGTCCCTCTTAGGATCTACCTTGCTGTACAGGTATCATCTTGGTGGCCCTTCTTGCACTGACTCCAGCTGTCCCTCATAGAACCTGCCTTGCTGACCCTGTATCATCTTGGTTGGTGACCCTTCCTTGTACTGACTCCACTCTGTCCCTCATAGGATCTATCACACTGGCCCTGAATCATCTTGGTGACCCTTCTTAGCACTGACTCCAGCTGTCGCTCATAGGATCTGCTTCATTGGCCCTTTATCATCTTGGTGACCCTTTTCTTTGCACTGACTCCAGCTGCCCTCATAGGATCTGTCTTGCTGGTCCTGGATCATTTTGGTGACCCTTCTTTGCACTGACTCCAACTGTCCCTCATAGAATCTGCCTTGCTGGCCCGGGATCATCTTGGCGACCCTTCTTTGCATTGACTGCAGCTGTCCCTCATAGGATCTGCCTTGCTGGCCCGGGATCATCTTGGTGACCCTTCTTTGTACAGACTCCACTCTGTATTTACTGTAAGGCCTCCAACTGTCCTTCATAGGATCAGTCTTGCTGGCCTTGAATCATCTTGGTGACCATTCTTTGCACTGACTCCACTCAGTCCCTGAGAAGATCTGCCTCGCTGTCCCTGCATCATCTAGGTGACTCTTCTTTGCACTCACTCCAGCTGTCCCTCATAGGATCTGCCTTGCTGGCCCTGGATTATCTTAGTGACCCTTCATTGCACTGACTCTGGCTGTCCCTCATAGGATCTGCCTTGCTGGCCCGGGATCATCTTGGTGACCCTTCTTTGCACTGGCTCCAGCTGTCCCTCATAGGATCTGCCTTGCTGACTCTGAATTATCTTGGTGACCCTTCTTTGCACTGACTCCAGTGGTCACTCATAGGATCAGCCTTGCTGGCCCGGGATCATCTTGGTGACCCTTCTTTGCACTCACTCCAGCTGTCCCTCATAGGATCTGCCTTGCTGACTCTGGATTATCTTGGTGACCCTTCGTTGCACTGACTCTGGCTGTCCCTCATAGGATCTGCCTTGCTGGCTCAAGATCATCTTGGTGACCCTTCTTTGCACTGGCTCCAGCTGTCCCTCATAGGATCTGCCTTGCTGACTCTGGATTATCTTGGTAACCCTTCTTTGCACTGACTCCAGCTGTCACTCATAGGATCAGCCTTGCTGGCTCACGATCATCTTGGTGACCCTTCTTTGCACTGACTCCAGCTGTCCGTCATAGGATCTGACTTGCTGGCCCTGCATCATCTTTGTGACCCTTCTTTGCACTGCCTCTAGTCTGTCTATGTCCTTTCTTGGATGAGGACTTCAGAACTGAGCACAGTACTCCAATGAGGCCTCACTAGGGATTTGAACCGGGGCAGTATTACCTTACTTTTCCTAGTATCAATACCCTTCCCTATGCACTCCAGCATTGTTGACACCTTACTGCTTGCTTTGTTACATTGACTTGTTTGCTTGAAACAGTCACTGATGACGACCCCCATATCCCTCTCCTCTTTTCTTGTGGCCAGTCTATCCCCCTTCAATCCAGCATCTTTGGAGGGGTATGTCTCCCTTCGTGCATTACTTTGCACTTGTTTGTTTTGAATTTGAACTGACAGATCATAAACTACAGTTGCTCAGAATCAATCTGGCTGAGTCAGATTCATCAGATTCCATTAATTTATTTGGAATTGGTAATTTCAGTATTTAAGATCAAAATTCTAAAGTCAAAGATACATGTAAAATTGGGATTTGAAATCGGAATCCAATTCCACATCCAATTTTATAAACATAAACCTTGAAATCCCCTCACCTGCCACACAGTGAGACCGCATCACCCCTTCTCCCACTCTTCCCCCACCCCTTACCCATCCTCCCTTGCCCTACCTTTGGCTGGCTGCTGCTGCTGGTGGACTGAGGTCATGCCCTGGGGGTCCCTCTTCGGCAGGCTGTGGGATGAGTCCCCTTCAGAGTCCTATGGGAAGAGAAAGTTTGGTCCTTCATCCAGTGCCCACGTTGGTCAATCTGGCTGGCTTGGTGAAGTAAATTGCTCTAATCACTTGCATGGTACTGGCAGATGGAACTGGGCCATTCCCCATTATCCTGAACCTCAAGCCACTAGCAGCTGCCCCCTTTCAAAAAATTAAAAGGCAGAGTCCCAAGGTAATGACAGTGATAACCACCTAACCCAAAGTTCTGCTGCCTGAGATCATGCTTAGTAGCCTGAATCCCGCTACTCACGCAAAAGCCTACCCTTATTGAGCGGCTACTGACCATACTAAACAAAGCCCTTGAAGAAGGAGCCCACACATTTCTCACAGGAAGAGTGAGTAGCTGAACTCTTTTCCTGGGTGTTTTACTTATAGGCCACCTCTCCACCAGTTGTCAGGGTCTTAGCTGGGTCCCTTCTTCCCTTCCTCTGGAACAGACAGTGAGTTGGTGATCACAATGTAGGGAAAAAGGGGCAGGGCAAAAAATAAAAACAAATTTTGCTGCTTTTTGGTCAGACCCACTACAGAGTGGAAGCAGCTGCAGAAGCTGTTTAGTGTGTGATAGTCCTTTTGAGTCTTGGCCGGAGTGTGGAACCACCATATGACAAGGAAGGGACTCAGTGGACCCAGAACTTGCATGACTAATTGTCAGTCCTGAACAGTGTGCTGGCAGTGTTCAGGAGAGAAGTCTCACACTGGCAAGCAGCTCAGATCAGCAGTAAGGTAAGAGGTCATGGTCTCAGGGAGGCAATGTGATGAGAGGTGGGTGTCATGCTGCAGGCAGCAGACAGCATTTAACATCATGAGCTTTTTATTTACTAGTGTGCACCACATGAGAGAGGGTATTTATCTGCAGTACTGTATGGTATTCAGAGACGGAATCAAAATTCTGATTCCAACTGTGAATTGGTCTCTGACATCTAAACAGAAGCAGAATAGAATCTTTATCAGAATTGGAATTAAGCTGGCCCAATGGTGCTGAGGGTTGAGGTGCTGGACGCCATACCGCACGCTGGCAACCTGTGTTTGGGAACGAGCATGGGCCACCATGGGTCAACCGGGGGAGAGGGATCGAGTGTCTGACGGACTGCTCTCCATCTCTGGGGAACCTGCAGCCGGTGCACACCTGACCCCTAGCGAAGGCTGTGGCACAATAACATGGCACTGCAAGAACTTGGGGTTGAGCACAGCAGACGCTTGACGTGGGCACACAAGGGAGCATGCATGACCCCCGTCGAAGGCGTCATTGCATGCCGTGCTCCTGCAAGGGGAGAAAATGAAAAAAGTAGCAGCCAGGTCATGCAGCTTGATGGCCATTCGCCAGTGTTTGCTGTCTCCACGGGCACCACCTGATCCGGATTCATGCCTGGTGGAGGAGTTGAGGGCTCCCTTGCCTCCCCACCATGGGGTGTAAGCCGTGGGGAGTACAAAGCAGTGGCCTGGGAGTTTGGAGCGGGCGGCCATAGTAGGAGAAGGAGAGGAGTAGGAGCTGACTGGGGGCCACAAGGAGTAAAAAGTAAGAGAAAAAAAAAGAATTGGAGTTACAAAAATTCTGATAGGTGCAACAAGGGATGGATCCTAGATAAACTTTTCAATGCAGACCTTGCATCTGGATTACATGAGGGAGGAGCTCACACCAAGGGCAGCTAGCCCTGCTATGTACATGAATCATAAACAGGTCATGGAACTCACTGACATGGGGAGTTAAAGAGTCACTGCCAATAAAAGTTCAGGGTCAGATGCTGGATATCAAGTTTATTCTTGCCATTCAAGTCAGCATAAAAGGCATTATCTGACCTATTTTCAAAATGTACAATGCAATAGCTGTGTAGTAAACAAAACAGTGCTCTGTGCTACGTTCCAGCCAAACAACAGCTACCTCAATTACAGGCCTCTCACTAATGCCCCTAGAGAATCCGAGCACCCCATCATAGACCACCTCTCCACCTTTTCTAGTTCCCTCTGGAGCTCTTTCACCCCTTCCTCAGGGTCTACCCTGCCACATGTCTTTGTGTCATCAGCAAAGAGACACATCTTGTCCTGGATATCTTCCCTCATGTCACTAACAAACATTCAGCAGGACAGGTTCCAGGACTGAACCCTGCTGCATTCCCCCCCCCCCCGTTACTTCCCTGTCCCCTGACTTGGTCCTATTCCCTACTACTACCATCTGCTGCCTGTCACCTAGCCAATCTCCTACCTACTTAATTAAACCCAGTTCCACTCCCAAGCCTTCTAACTTTTCAGTAGCCTCCTGTGTGGAACTGAATCGAAGGCCTTGCTAACCTCGAAGTAGAGAAAATCTACCACCTGCCCCTTGTCTACTGCCCTACTAACCCAGCTAAGAAACAGTATAAAGTTGATCTAGCATGACCTCTGTTACACAATCCCATGTACCCTGCTGTTCTGCAGTATGTTGTCTTCTAAGCAGGCCACCAAACTTTCCTTGACTGTGGTCTTCATCAACTTACCTACAATGGAGGTAAGACTAACAGGCCTGTACATGTGGATCCTCCCTGTCCCCCTTGTCCCCAGTTGCCAGACCTCCAGTCTGCTGGCACCACTCCTGACTTCATCGAGTCATTGAATAGCTAGGTGAAGGGTACCGCTAATTCTGTGGCCAATTCCATATGAACCAGTGTATGTAGGTCACCCAGGCCTGGTGCCTTATTTACCTTGAGGGCTTCCAATCTTTTTCTGACCCTACGGCCATTATCTTCACCCTGCCCATTTCCTGTAGCCCCCATGTGGTGGCCATGATACCACTCTCCAGTAGTGGTCTGCCGTCCTCTACCATGTATAGTGAGCAGAAGTAATTGTTCAGTTCATTTGCCATCTGCTGATCATCAACTTCACTTATGCTCCCCATTCTGCTAGTCTAACAACCCCCTTGGTTTTCCCCACCTTCTATGCACATGACAATCCACAGCTCCATGTCTGCCTTTGCCCTCCTGACTGCTACCCTTGCTTTTTTGAGTCGGGCATGGCAGTACTGCCATTCTTTCTCGCCCTGTACCCCTTGTGCCCTGTGAAGGCCCTTCTTTTCTCACAGCCTTCCTCACTGCCTTGGAAAAACAGATCAACCTTTTGTGCTAGTTTCTTTTGGCAACCTTTCTTGCACAAGATTCCGTCACCTCCAGAAGTGCCTTTCTGATCCTACCCCACTCTTCACATAATCCTTGGATCTGCTCTACACCAGCAATTTGTCTATAAACATATCATGGATCTGGACAAAATCTGCACATTTGTGGCAAGAAACACTGTTCTTTTGGGGAGACTGTTATTCCCCACCGCTAGTTCGAATCACATAGTACTATGGTAATTGGGAGGTATGCTGGCCCGGTGGCACTGAGGGTTGAGGCGCTGGACACCACACCGGCGACCCAGGTTCGGGAACAAGCCAGGGTCATCGGGGGTTGGCAGGGGAGGGAAGGGATTGAGCATCCAGAGGACAGCTCTCCCTTCCCTGGGGAGGGTTTGAGGGAAGCGCTGCTCTGTAGCGGCACCCGGCAGTTGTCGGGTGCAGCACAGACTTGCAGGGCTACACACAGCAGGGGGAGGAGCCTGGCAGTCAGCACATGTAGTACCAGCCGACATTGCATGTCCAAGCTCCTTGGGGACAACTAAGCACTAGAAAACTCTCTAGCTGTCTGGTGAGATGACGAGGACCCCTGCGGCATGCCCACATCCCAACATTGGCCCTGTGCACCTAGGAATCCCCACGGCCAACTTGGCGACAAGGTAGGTCCCTCTAATCCTGGTGCTGGCTGCCAAGAGAGGACAGACCCAACCCGGGATGTGATCCGGGGGGGCTGAGTCTGCCATAGTCATCTGGGGGGGATGTCCTGGGGATGCAAGGGTTCAGACAGGGAGTGAGAGGCACAGCCTCATGGGTACCTCCAAAGGATGCCCAGGCAGCAGGAGTGAGAAATAAAGTTGAAAAAAAAATATATGGTAACTGGGGCCTAAAGGTTCTTTGGCTGCCAACCCCCCCCACCACCACTCCATATCTCAAGAGCCACCAACCTAGATATCACCTGCTAAACCATACCAAACTGCAGTCCCACAGTCACGTGGGGAGGGTCAGCAGCTCTTTCTTGGCCTCAGGTGCTAGCCTCCTGATTCTGCTCCACTGCATCAGCAATCTGGTGATCTACCCAGGTATGTGTTTTGCTTTAAAGGTGATATTATGCTGCAAACACTTCAGCACAAATAATCAGAGCAACCCACACACATATTCACAGTGGTCAGATTGGTTGCTTTTTACCTGTACAGTACCCTTGCTGACAGAACAAAATTCCACTCTTCTGTTTTCCAGCCCCCCCCGACCTCTAGGGTCACCAAAATGAGGAAGACTTGTAGGATGGTCAGATTATTGATTATTCCCTTGTCATACCGCTCATGAGATGTTGATGCTGTTAACCACTCACCCTGATAGTATATGTTGAATCCCAAGCTACCAGCATCATTAGCTCCTGGTCAGAGGTTGCCAGTTCCTGCCGCAATTCAGAGCCATTAACCTTGGCCAAGAACTCCACTCAGGTCAGCAGGTTGGTTCTCACACCCCTGGTGACCGTAATGAAGTGCTGCACTGCATGAGCCCCTGGCATAGCCCTGGACAGCTTTCTGTAGAAGAGGTACCCCATGGGAATGACCCCACAAGTGAACTTCAGGTGCCCATACAGCATCTGTTACTGCCTCAGGGTGATCTTCTTAGCATAACTCACCTCCTGTACCAGCTGCAGGAGCATCTCACTTTGTCCAACAGCAATGTAGAGACCCTGACTTCTGAGTCCAGCTCTGTGCCCAAGAATATAGTCTTGATCTAAGGGTCTGCAGTCTTTTTTTTGTTGTTGTTGTTATTATAATTTTTATTCATTTTTCACATAAGGGGGGAAGGCACAGGATATCTGCAGTCACAAATTCATTGTTATACAGAAAGTAACAGTGGAGTCATACATAAAACTCCCATATGAGATTCACAGTTTATCTAGAGTACATAAGTAAAAAACATAGACCCAGTTCAAGCTTTTTATAAGGCCCAGATTGGGTTGAAACATATAAGAGCCGAATACATTTTCCTCAGTAGGGTCATCCCTCACCATCCCCAGGACCCCAAGATCAGCAGAACATCCTCCGCATTCCCCAATGTGGTCGGCAGTCTATGCATTCACCTGCTTAGGGATTAAGGAATGAAAGTTGCATCTTTCAACATAATGTATAAGATCCATCTAGTCGATTTTAGTGTACATAGTCCAGACTTATCATTTAGGTGATGGGAAATCTTTTCAGACTTATAAATACGGATCATTATTTCCCTCCATTCTAACACTGTGGGAACCCTGGGCGTGAGCCAACAACGGGTCAGGGTTTTCCTAGCTGCCATCAGGGCTATCCCTAGCAAATAGCATGTGTGGGTGTCTCTTAGTCCTCAGGGAAAGATGTGTAGTATAAAAAGGTCAGCAGTAAGGGTGACTGGGAGGCTAAACAAGTCAGTCAATTCAGATTGCAGAAAATCCAGAAAAGGTTGTATATTTGAGCATAACCAAAATATGAGAGTATGGTGTGCTGTAGATTTACCACATTGGCACATATATAGGTACATTCTGGAACAGGTAAAGAGCTTGGGGTAGAGCAACCATCCTAAAAACATTGACTCTTTGGAGGAGGTTCAGTGGGAGGATACTCCACCGTGCAAGGTCTGACTGGAGTTGGGCAAAAAATGGGTCGTAGTTATTTCTCATTGCATCACCTGCCCAGTGCGAGAGATAGATGCCCAGGTATTTTAATCTACCCAAATCCCAGCAGAATGGAAACATTTGCTTAAACATTAAAGAGGGGGTGAAATTAAAGGTCAGTGCCTCCGTTTTGGTGGTATTAAGTTTATATCCTGAGCATCTGCCAAAATGATCTATTATGTTAAAAACGGTTGGGATGGATTGAGAGGGATTGGCTAGGAAGAGCAAAACATTGTCAGCATACAAAGCTATATGATGTTCCATCCCCTCCATCTGAATGCATTTAGAAACATAGAAACATAGAATTTGACGGCAGATAAGGACCGCTTGGCCCACCCAGTCTGCCCATTTCCCTGCCTACTGGATAAGCTGCAGATCCTAGTTAACCAGCAGCCTACTTCTTCCTACCCCCATCCCCTAGAATTGCCTTATGACTGTCCCATGCATGCTTGAATTCCACCACTGTTTTTGACTCCACGACCTCCGAAGGCCGTTCCATGCATCCACAACCCTCTCTGTGAAAAAATACTTCCTTAAATTACCTCTGAGCCGCCCCTCTATCTTCAAATTGTGCCCCATTGTTCTTGCACACCTCTTTTTTTGAAAGATGCTACCCTCTTGGACTTTGTTGATTCCCTTGAGGTACTTGAAAGTTTCTATCATGTCCCCCCTCTCCCTCCTTTTCTCGAGGCTATACATATTAAGCTCCTTTAGTCTCTCTTCATATGTCTTCCGGTGGAGACCCTGTACCATTTTAGTTGCCCTCCTCTGGACAGCTTCCATCCTGTCTATGTCTTTACGAAGACTGGGTCTCCAGAACTGCACGCAGTACTCCAGATGGGGTCTGACCAGCTGTCTGTACAGAGGAATAATAACTTCCTGTTTTCTACTGGTGATGCCTCTCCCTATGCATCCCAATATCCCCCCAGCCCTCATTGCTGCCCTCTCACATTGCTTGCCCACCTTTAGGTCATCTGATATGACTACCCCAGGTCCCTTTCCATTTTTGTTGTTGTTAGTATCTCACCCCCCATTGTGTACTCTTCCCCTGGGTTTTTGTTTCCCAGGTGCATTACCTTGCACTTCTTAGCATTGAATCTAAGCTGCCATACATTTGACCATTCCTCTAACCTTGCCAAGTCCCTTTTCATCCTTTCCATCCCACCTTGTGCATCAACTCTGTTGCAGATCTTTGTGTCATCTGCAAAGAGACATACTTTCCTTCCAGTCCCTCTGCAATGTCGCTATAAAGACATTGAAGAGGACTAGTCTAATATTGAACCTCGCGGTACCCACTAGTAACCCCTTTCATCAGAGTGGACTCCATTTACTATTACTCTCTGTGTCCTATTTTCCAGCCAATTTTTTACCCAGGCTGTCATCTTGGGACCCACTCCCAGGCTAGCTAACTTGTATATTAATCTTTTGTGTGGGACTGTGTCAAATGCCTTGCTAAAGCCTAGGTAGGCCATGTCCACAGCCCCTCCCTGATCTACTACTTTGGTCACCCAGTCAAAGAAATCTATCAGATTTGTCTGGCATGACCTTCCTGCTGTGAATCCATGCTGCCTTGGGTCCTGTGCCCCTCTGGCCTCTAGATACTCTACAGTTCTTTCCTTCAGAAGTGATTCCATCATTTTCCCTACCACTGAGGTTAAACTAACAGGTCTGTAGTTTCCTGCTTCTGCCTTGCTCCCACTTTTGTGAAGGGGAATCACATCTGCCCTCCTCCAGTCCTCAGGTACCACCCCATCCTCCCATGATTTGTTAAACAGGGTAGTCAGTGGTGTCACTAATTCTACCATAGTTCTTTTAGAATTCTGGGATGAATCCCATCAGGCCCCATTGCTTTGTCCACGTCAGTTTTAAGAGTTCTTTCAGAACCCGTTCTTCTGTAAATGGGCTGGTATCAACTTCTGTATCCAGTGTGTTTCTACTGTTTGTTCTAGGTACTCCCCCTTCCTTTGTAAATACTGAGCAAAAATATTTGTTTAGTATCTCTGCCTTTCACAGTCTCCTCTGCCCACCCTCCCCACCCTTTATTAAGCCTCACTATCCCTCCTTGGTCTTCCTTCGCTCCCTGATGTACCTATAAAGGTTTTATCCTCTCCTTAACTGAGTTGGCTATCTTTTCCTCGGTTTGGGCCTTTGCTGTTCTGACTGCCTTCCCAGCTTCCTTTGCTTTAACTGATACAGTTCTCTATCCTGCTCCTTCTGTGATTCCTTGTACTTCCTGAAAGCTTTCTTTTTCTCTTGAACCTTCACTGCCACTTCCTTTGAGAACCATAGTGGTTTCTTACATCCTTTAGTTTTGTTTATTTGCTTCACACAAAGGCTTGTTGCCTCTGTGATGACAGTTTTTATCATTCCCCATTGTTCTTCCACCCCTCCTTCCTGCCCATTTGCTAGTGCATTCCTTAGGCACTTACCCATTTTGGCAAAGTCAGCCCTCCTAAAATCCAGTACCTTTGCCTTTGTATGGCTTGACTCTATTGCTGTGTTTATTTGAACCATACTGTTCGATGGTCGCTAGTTCCCAGATGGCTACCCACTTCTACATCTGTGATCCTCTCTTCATCTCCATTTGAGAGAACCAGGTCTAAGATTGCTCACTCTCAGGTGGGCTCCAATACTAGTTGTCAAGGCATGCCCCTGTAGGGCATCTAGAATAACCCACTCTTTGAAGTGGCTGCTGCAACCTGACCCAGTTAACATCTGGCATATTCAGATCACCCATCAGCAATATCTCCCTTTTTGCCATACTAAGTATACTTTCTATCATTTCCTTGTCCATTTCCTCCCCTGAGAAGGGGGTCTATATACAACCCCTGTGCGGATTGTGGTGCCATTGCCGGTCTCCAAATTTACCCACAGTGCTTCTTCTCCTCCCTGTTTTCTCTTTTGTTCTGTTACTTTGATTCCTTCCCTTATGTAAAGAGCTACTCCTCCTCTTCTTTTACCCTCTCTGTCTCTCCTGTAGATAGTGTATCCTGATATGTTTACGTCCCAGTCATGGTTTTGTGCAAACCATGTTTCTGTGACTGCCACGATATCCAGATGTTCCTTCTCCATCAAGGCCACTAATTCAGGAAGCTTGTTACTCAGACTACGGGCATTGGTACTCATTGCTTTCCATTTTTTGATGGCTTTACTTTCTGTTGCAGCATCCCCCACTGACCTTTCTACCTCGGTCTTTTTCCCATTTAATACCCTGTTTTGTAGGGAGAGGCTGGGATTTTCCTGCTGCTTATCAGTGCCTCCCCCTTGACTAGTTTAAAAGCTTGCCAATGAAGCATTTAAACCGATTGCTCAAAAGACTTGTTCCTTCCTGGACAGATGCAGACCATCCTGCCAGTATAGGCTGGTGTCCCTCCATGTAGAACCCCAGTCCCCAATGAAGCCAAACCTCTGTGCTCCACACCATTTTGTCAACCACTCATTAAACTACATGGTGCAAAGTACTCTTGCCTCACTCATGCCATTTACAGGCAGCACCTTTGAGAAGGATACTGTGTGTGCTACTTGTCTTAGGCCCCTCTCCAGTTCTACAAAGTCCTTCTGCACTGCTCAAAGCTCATGTTGAGCCAAGTCATTTGTCCCTAGGTGGACAATGACATCCAGCTCAGACTCCCCGTGCAGCTGTTCTCGTGATCCTGAGGATGCGCCTCCTGTCCCTACAAGCCATGGCACCAGGCAGGCACTTTACTTCAGATTTCCCTGCTCCCCCCAGTTCTATCCCCCTAATAATTTATCTTGGGGGGATCCCCTGATGTCCTGCGCCAATGATTCAATAAAAATGGCGAATAGGCCAGGCGACAGAGGACAACCTTGGCAAGTTACCCTGGACAAAAGGGAAATAGGCGGAGTGGTGTCCAGAGACCTTAACACATGCTTGAGGAGAGGAGTAAAGTGTTTTAATCATTGAAATGAAGGGGGGGGGAGGAAAGCCTATATTTGACATAGTAGCAAACAGGAAAGACCACGATACCCTGTCAAATGCCTTCTCAGCATCCATGCTGAAAAGGACAGATGGGGTCTTAAAGGATTGCATTTCCTGGACCAGATAGAGTGCCCTTCTTGTATTGTCTGTAGTAGATCTAGCACTAACAAATCCTGCCTGATCCAGGTTAATATTAGAGGGTAAAACTGTGTCTAGGCATTTGGCCAGGATGGACATAAGAAACTTATAATCCATGTTTAGAACTGAGATTGGGTGGTATGATGTACAAAATTGAGGGTCTTTGTCTGGTTTGGGGAGGAGGGAGACCACCGCATATGATCAACTAGGTGGGGGTTAACCAGTCCCTGCAGCACTTCATTATAAACCTGCAGGAGGAGTGGGGCAACTCACTGTACCGCATGCTTATAAAATTCTGTGCTCTACCCATCTGGGCTCGAGCCTTCATAGTTTTGGATTGGGTGATGGCAGCTATTAATTCTGTGTGTAATATAGGGGATATCAAAGAAGTCTGCTGATCCCAAGTAAGTCTAGGAAGGCCTAGTGGGGAGAGAAATGCACTAATGTCCATGTGGTCTGAGGGGTGGTCAGGGGTGTATAATTTCTTATAGTATTCACTAAAGGCCTGGGTGATATGTCCCACTCTCGTGCATAGGGTGCCAAAATTAGGATCCCTGATAGCAGCTATAGTTGATAGCCATCTTTGCTTACATAGCCAGAAGGCTAGAAGGCGAGATGCCCTCGGGCCAATCTCACCATATCTTTGCCTCAGGAAGGCCAAGGCTATTTCTGTATTTTGCAGCACAAGTGTATCCAGCTCTTGCTTAGTCTGATTAAGTTGGGCTAAGACTGAACTATCCCCTTGCTAGTCAGCAGCTTGAAGAAAGCTAAGGGTCTGCTCCAGGTGGGATTGTCTTTCCCTGCGCTGTTTTGCCAGGGTTGATGCATGCTGTATTAGGTGGCCTTGAAGTACTGCCTTTAGGGTGTCCCACCTGATTGCAGAGGAAATCCCCAGGTCGGAGTTATCCTCCTGGATCCCATGTATTTTCTCATCCAGGAACTCTCGAAAGGGGACACTTTTAAAGTGGATTGGGTTGAATCTCCAAATTGTATTTCATCTCTCGAGCCCCAGCTCCCATTTTGTAATCACCGGGGCATGGTTAGAATGGGCAATATCCCCTATGGTAGCCTCACTAAGAATACCCAAACATTCCTTTTGCGTGTAGCAATGATCTATCCTAGAATAAGTACCATGCACCACAGAGTAAAACGTATATCCTCTGTCCCTGGGGTGAAGGGCATGTCACACATCTAGCCAGACCACCTCCTGGAGGAATCGTTTGAAAAATTTATGCAGAGCAAGTTGCCTGCCTCTCGCCATCCCAGTAGTATTGAGATTAGGGTTAGGGGAGATATTAAAATCACCCACCAGTATTAGGGTGCCCTTGGTCAATTGAACAACTTTACTCAGGAGGAATTTGATTGTCTGTATAGTTGACCCCAGGGGGAAATAGGCATTAGCCAAGGTCACTTCTTTATCCTGAAGTAAACCCTGAATGACCACCAGGCGACCCTCAGAGTCCGCCCATTCCTGTGTGGCTTGAAAAGGAGTGTGGCCAGAGATCAGTATGGTGACCCCGCCCCTCCTCCTTCCATTAGCGAAGGAAGAGGAAAACACCTGGGTAAATCCCCCCCTAGCAAGCTTTCTGTGTTCATTCATATTCATATGTGTCTCCTGTACATATATTATTTATGCATGGCTCTTTTTAAACAATGAAATTATTCTCGATCTTTTTACAGGACTACCTAGTCCGTTAACATTCAAAGAAAAAATCTGGAGTGATGCATTAGCCATTTAAAAATCTCTGGTACCAAGTGGAGTATTGCAGTGCTTCAAAGCTAAACTCCATATTGTGAGAACTGCTAGGCTCTAAATCTACTAATAGAAGATGTGACTGCCTATGTGAAAACAAGTGAGGAACAACATCTTCAAACTGTTAACAATAAGGTTTAAACACTAACTGGGGAAACCTTTTAATGCAGTAGCCTGCCAACTGGGCAGGTGCTGCTAAACTACTGTGGGCTTCCATGAGGTTGATCATTAAAGAACAGTCAGCCTCCGAGGTATGCCAAAATTTGGCATGGTCTATCTAATAGGTAGACCAGTCATTATACGTCTCTGCTATATGGGGAGGGGGGAGAAGGGAAGGTGGTCATGCCTCAAACTCCACCAAGGTAAATGAGTGGAATTTTTAGACTTAAAGTTTTCCCAAATTCATTTATGAATTATGGGGTGTCTACTCCCAGTGGGTTAATCATGAACATTGAAGTGGCTTATTGTATTATTTATATTATACTGTTCTGGTCCCAGTGCGTCCAGAAGGGCATGGGACGGATTAGTTTGGAGGGTCTGGGACCCCCCCCCCATCCTGCCCGCTCCACGGTTCAGCATGTGGTGAGGCAAGAACAGGGGGAGCAGGATGGATCAACCTAACTCCCCAATAAAAATAATGTGGAGGTGAAACAAGAGGTCCCTTTGTTAAATGGGGTTAATTTCACCTGGAGATCCCCACAGTCACCAGGGGCCATTAGTAGCCTGAAATAAGGAGTAGAACACCCCCAAAATTATCATCATGGGGCAACATATAAGGTTGCTCTTATATAAGGAAAGGTGCCTCTGACCTGGCTCTTGGTCGCTCAGTTGTCAAGGCCTTAGGGACATTCCCAAAGCTGTCCCTCTCATCCTCCCCCCTTCCCATGCAACCCACCCACTCTCCAACCCTCAACCCATGTCTATCCCTCAACCCAAGGTCCTCAAACGGGATCACCCTCAAGGTGGTGGAATCTCTGAGAGATTGTGTGTCCTACGCCCCCATGCAAAATATTTTGTGAGGCCCTGTCTCCCCACCAGTTAGTATAAAATAGCCATTAGCACATATAAACAATTTATAGTTTAGGGCCTTTTGTATAAGTCCTGCTGAGCATCTTATTTTGTCCATGCTGCCCCCACCCTTCCGCCTTGCTGGCACAATGATCAAGGAACTGAATATTGTAATTTGTTCCAACTCCTCCCGAGGACACCAACACCAAGATGAGATGTTTTGAGTAACAAACCCTATTTCTTCTTTGTTCTGTACTCCCACCACCCCATGAAATATCTGCTGGAATCTGTAGCACAGACCCAACTGCTGACAGCCCCAATCTCAAATTGTTAAGCAATGTGCAAAAATAAAGTTGCAAGTTTTTCTGTGGTAATAAAAGGTTTTCTTAATGCTAACCTCTGAGGCAGTGGGACCCCTGACAGTGTGGGCCCTACTGCAACAGCATCTCTTGCACCCCCCCGGTCATGGCCCTGAAAGCAGCAGAGAAACCAGGAATTCTATTCAAGGTTTTTCCTGGTCCCCAAAAAGACGAGAGATCTGAGGCCCATTCTCAGTTTGAAAGATCTCAGTCTCGATGGCCAGTACAAAAAGTTCCAGATGGTAACTTTACCAGGCCTCTTGCCGCTCCTCAGGCCAGCGGATTGGTTATGCTCACTGGACATGCAGGTCACTTAGCCACACATAGAGGTTTTTCCTCCTCACAGGAGGTTTCTCCACTTTGCCTTTCAGGGGGAGCATTACCAGTTCATGGTATTGCCTTTTGGATTATCTTCTGCACCGTGTGTCTTTATCAAGTGCTTAGCAGCGGTCGCAGCAGCCCTCAGAAGGGAGGGACTGTACGTCTTCCCTTACCTGGATGATTGGCTTCTTAAGGCCCCATCCAGAGAACAGCTGATACTGACCCTGGAGTGGACTCTACAGTTCTTCCAGTCCCTGGCCATAATAGTCAATCTGCCCAAGTCTGTTCTAGCACCATCCCAAAGATTACAATACATTGGGGTGGTTCTGGATGCCAAGCAGGGAAAGGCCTTCTTATCCCAAGACAAGGTAAAATGCCTTATAGCTCAGGCTCAGAAAGTAGCTCAGAATTGCTACATTCCTGCCAGGCTATACCTGAGACTCCTGGGTCTAATGGCTACAGCCATTCCCACCATTCCACTGGCCAGGCTCCACATGCGCACCCTTCAGTGAACCCTCGGGGTGCAGTTGGACCAGTGATCAGACAAGTTGGACCAGCAGGTATTGGTCTCTTCCCCAGTCTACAAGGTACTCCAGTGGTGGATGGACCCTTAAATCTTCAGGGGGTTCCCTTCTAGATCACTTCCCCGCATCAGATCCTCACCAGGGATGCTTTGAGGCTAGGCTGGGGAGCACGCCTGGGCCCATTTCATACTTGAGGTTCCTTGTCCAAGTGGGAAGCCGCCCTGCATATCAATGTGCTGGAGATGACAGTGGTACTCTATGCCATGCAAGCATTCCAGGAGCATCTTGCTCCAGGTCGGTTGTTGGTGCAGTCAGGCAAATCTAAGTGTAGTGTACTACATCAACAAACAGGGCAGGATTCACTCATATTCCCTTTGCAGGGAGGCCATGCAAATGTGGTACACAGCCTAACAATCTCAGCAGTCCATGTGCCAGGTGTTTTAAACACCCTGGCGGACAGTCTCAGCAGGACTCAGTCCAGCATGCATGAATGGGAGCTTATCTCATCCATAGCAGAGGATCTGTTTGACAGATGGGGTCGTTCACAGTTGGACCTTTTTGCATCCCCACTCAATGCAAAACTGCCCAATTTCTGATCGCTAGATCCAATGCCTGGAGTTTTCTGGTGAGATGCAGTGTCCCTCTCCTGGAAAGGGAGTTTTCTGTATGCATTCCCTCTGTTTTCACTAATACAGATGGTGCTGATCAAGCTGAAAATGGAAAGGGCCGGTATAATCCTGGTAGCCCCATCCTGGCCTCACCAGGTCTGGTTCCTTCTGCTGCAACAGTTGGTAGAGGAGCCTCTGGTTCCTCTGTTCCTTTGTAGGAATTTGCTGACCCAGGATCCGGGGGACCATGGTCCATCCTAACCTCAGGTCCCTTCATCTGCATGGGCAGCTCCTGAGGACATAGCCATTGCCAGATTTGGGGTCTCTAGCAGGGCAGCCGATGTCCTGGTGGCTGTCTGCAAGCCTTCCACCCATGCCACGTATGCCATGAAGTGGAAGCGGTTCGCCATCTGCGCTGTGAGGCATTCCCTAGACCCTTTCACCTGTCCTGTGAAGCATGTCCTGGACTACCTGATTTCTTTGTCTGACTCAGATCTCCAGTATTCCTCCCTCAAGGTCCACCTTTTGGCTAGTTCTGCTTTTCCTGAGCCCATGGGTGACTTCACAATAGCTCAGCTGGATGTTTCCTGTACTTTCCTGAGTGGCATCCTGCACCTGAAACCCACAATCTGTTCTCCTGTCCCGACTTGGGATTTAAATTTTATTTTGGATAAGTTGACCTTGTCTTCTTTTAAACCAATTGCAACTTGCGATTTGCACTATCTCTCTTGGAAGATGCTGATTTTAGTTGCAAGTACTTCTGCTCAAAGGATTTCAGAGCTTCATGCCCTCTGGTGTAAGGAGTCTTATTTGATTGTTCACAAAGACAGGGTTTCTTTGCGCACAAATAGTAAGTTCTTACTGAAGGTGGTTTCAGAGCTTACACTCAATCAGTCTATTCACCTTCCTGTTTATTTTCCTGAGCATGCCAATCCAGGGGAAGCACTGCTCCATACGTTACATATGCGCAGAACTGTGAAGCATTATCTGCTCAGGACTAAGGAGTCCAGAAAGTCTAAGCAGTTGTTTGTCTCATTTGCCCCAGGTAGAGAGGGCATTTCAGTTACTAAGCAATGTTTATCCAAATAATTGGCAAATTGCATTGTGTTTTACTACAACAAGCACAGCAAAGAATTGCCTGGTGCTGTCAAAGCTCATGCCACCAGAGGCATGGCTGCCTTGGCGGCTTGTTTCAAAGGGGTCTCAGCCGCAGATATCTGTCAGCTGCCACCTGAGCACAGTCCACACTTTCACCAAGCATTACAGTCTGGACATTGCCTCTAGAGCCCGTGCTGGTTTTGGCAGGGCTCTGCTGCAAGGGCTCTCGTCTTAAGCTTATAGAGTCCCTTGTCAGGTTCAGTCCCCAAGATCTTCCATCTTAAGTTTAAGAAGTTCCTTGACTGGGTGGGCTGTTTCAACTCCTGTCTTAAGTTTATGGTGTTCCAGCCTCCCAGACTGCCTGATCCTACTTGTCACTGCTTGGTGGTACTCGTTCCTACGGTGGTACCTGATGACTGAGAGAACCCCGAAGAAGACAGAACAGTTACATAAGAACTTACTGTAACAGCAGATCTTCGAGGAGATCTCAATCATCAGGTATGCTTTCCCTCCCACCATCCCCCTTCTTGAGGCTCCTATTCAGGACCTGGCTATCTGTTGTTCCATACCTTTTTATTTATTTAAACAAATGATAACCGGGAAAGGCACACTAAGCCAAGGCTCGATTCCAGGTGCGACCCAGGGAGGGGAGATGAGAGTACATACAAATTAAACATACAAAATGCAGGTAACAGCGAAGTAAAACATGAAACCAAGGATAGAAACGGCCTTGACTGAAAATTGCTTGCAGGACAGAAACATACATAGAAACATAGAGTTGACAGCAGATAAGGACCGCAAGGCCCATCTAGTCTGCCCATTTTTTCCACCTTATGAATGTGCCATAGGCCTTTACTCTGTCATTGGCTTATCTGTTCATACTCATCCGTATTGCTCCCTTATGCCTATCCCATGCCTGTTTGAAGCCCTGCACTGTATTCATGTCCACCACTTCCTGAGGTAGGCCGTTCCATGCATCCACCACCCTTTCTGTGAAAAAGAACTTCCTCACATTACCCCTTAATCGGCCTCCCTCTAATCTCATGCCATGGCCTCTTGTCCTGCTATTTTTCTTATATTGAAACATGTTAGACTCTTTCACCTTTTTAATGCCCTTTATATGTTTGAATGTTTCGATCATATCACCTCTCAACCGCCTGTGCTCTATGGTATAGATATTGAGCTCATTAATCTGTCCTCATATGTTTTCTGTTGCAGTCTCTGCACCATTTTGGTTGCCCTTCTCTGTATTGCCTCCATTTTGTTAATGTCCTTGTGCAGGTGCAGCCTCCAGTACTGCACGCAGTACTCCAGATGGGCCCTAACCAGTGTCTTGTAAAGAGGGATTATTACCTCCCTTTTATTTATTTATTTTTTTAGTTGTTTAACCAGGAGTAGCACACTAAGCTGAAAGCTTTTTTACAGGAGTGACCTGGGAGCACAGTGAAGTTAAGTGACTTGCTCAGAGTCACACAGTATGCAAGTGGAAGCTGTGGGATTCAAACCCAGGTCTGGTCTGCTGGATGTCACCAGATTTGCAGCTCAGAGCCTTAAACCACTGTGCTATACTGCCTCCTGCCTTGTGATACCTGTACTAATACACCCCAATATCCCCCTTGCCTTACCTACTGCTTTAGTGGTCTGCTTGGATGATTTCAGGTCATCTCTGAAGACAATGCTCAAGTCTCTTTCTTCCCTTGTGATTGCCAGCAACTCCCCTCCCAACCTATAGATAGCTTTAGGGTTTCTCTTCCCTATGTGCATGATCTTGGACTTCTCTGCATTAAACCCAAGTTAACACTCTTCTGACCATTTTGCCAGTTTATCCAGATCTCTTATCATTCTGCCCACCCCATCTGGATCATCTACTCTATTGCAGATCTTGGTGTCATCTGCAAACAGTCAAACGTTACCCTCCAGTCCACCTGCAATGTCACTGATGAAGAAATTGAAGCGGACTGGCACCAGGACTGATCTCTGAGGTACCACACTTGTGACTTGCATCTCTTCTGACTGTATACCATTTACCACCACTCTCTGTGTTCTGCCCGCCAACCAGTTGGCCACCCAGTTGACCAACTTTGGACCCACCCCAAGCCTACCCAGCTTATTAATCAATCTTCTATGTGGAACAGTATCAAAATCTTTGCTGAAGTCAAGGTAGGTGACATCAACTGCACCCCATGGTCCAATACTCTGGTTACCCAGTCAAAGAAATCTATGAGATTAGTTTGACAGGACCCTCCTGTTGTAAACCCATGCTGTCTTGGATCCTGTGCTCCTAAGGATTCCAGGTGTTGCACTATCCTTTCCTTAAGGAGTGCCTCCATAATCTTGCCCACTACTGAGGTAAGACTGACTGGTCTGTAGTTCCCTGCCTCCTCCCTGCTACCACTCTTGTGGAGCGGGATCACATGAGCCCTTCTCCAATCTTCTGGGACCTCTCCTGTGCTCAGAGACTCACTAAACAGTTCTGATAATGGCTCTGCTGGTTCCACCCTTAGCTCCTTTAGTACTCTGGGATGTATGCCATCAGGTCCCATTGCCTTGTCCACTCTGAGCTTAGCGAGCTCTTGTAGGACCCTTTCTTTTGTGAAGGGACTTGTGCACACCTCCTTCCCCCCCTGTGTCCATGGTGCTGAGCTGTAGGCCCTGCCCTATCTTCTTCTTAGTAAATACTGAGCAGAAGTATCTATTTAGGATAGATGCTTTTCCTTGGTCCTCCTCCACACACACACCCTTATCCCCTTTGATCTTAGCAATACCCTCTCTGGACTTTCTCCTTTCACTAATGTATCTATAGAAAGTCTTGTCCCCTTCTTTTACTGTTCACGGTTACTGATGAACCATGTCTCGCTAATGGACTGTGTCTGCTTTACTGCCTTTCCTGCTTCCCTTAGGGAAGTTTGGCATGCCTCCCTATCTTCGTCCCGATGCGTTCCCTTATATTTCCTGAAGGCCAGCCTTTTGGCTCTGACCTTTTCTGCTACTGTTTCTGAGAACCAAAGTGGTTTCCTCCTTCTTTTGCTCTTGCTTTTCTGCCTAACACAATGGGATGTTGCATCAAGTATTGCATCCTTAATGCTTGCCCACTTTGGTACCCCCTCACCTGTATTTCTTCTTGCCAGGGCTAGCTTAACTCTGTTGGCCATCTTATCAAAGTCAGCTCCTCTTAAGTCCCATATTTTTGCCTTGGAATGGGATGATTTAGTTCTAGTGGCCAAATTGAACCATACCATGTGATGGTCACTGGCCCTCAGGTGACCTTCTACCTGGAGATCTGTGATCCTTTCCCGGTTAGTCAGTACTAGATCTAGGATAGCCCTGTATCTTGTGGGTTGTTGTACCAGTTGTTTGAGGCCCTCCCTCTGTAGGAAATCCACTATGTGTCTAGTTCTGGCAGATGTTCCTGCTGGTATTGACCAATCTGTATCTGGCTTGTTGAAGTCTCCCATTATCAGAACCTCCCCTTTAGCTGTCATGTTTTGTATATCTTCTAACAGTAATGTGTCTATGTCCTGCCCCTGGTCTGGAGGCCTGTAGACAACCCCAGTTCATATGGCTGTCCCATTTCCTGTTTCCAGGGTGACCCACAGTTCTTCTGGCTCCATATGTGTATTCTGAGTTTCTGTAGCTTTGATAGTTTCATTGACATAAAGGGCTACTCCCTCTCCTTTTTGCACCTTGGTCTCTTCTGAACTGTACATAGCCAGGTACTGAAGTCTCCCAAGTGTGGTTACTGGTGAACCATGTCTCGCTAATGGCTACTATGTCCAGTTTAGCCTCTGTCATTGTTGTCTGCATGTCTGGGATCTTGTTTCCCAGACTGCAAGCATTTGTGTATATGATTTTCCAGATTTCAGTGCGTTAGTTTTTGGGCAAGATCCGGCATTTCCCCTGCACATCGTATGGGAAGCTGGACCTTTTTCCTCACCTAGTGATGCAAATGAACTACAAACATACTGAACTCCTGTTTGTTCACTAGCTGAGGGAGGAGGGGTGTTCTTCCCATTTGATGTATCGGACATTGCACCCCTCTCCCCATTGGTTAGTTTAAATATTCTGCAAAGACGTCAAACCTCTGCTCCAATGCATTGACTCCCTC
Source organism: Neoceratodus forsteri (assembly GCA_016271365.2). Lineage (NCBI taxonomy): Eukaryota > Metazoa > Chordata > Ceratodontiformes > Ceratodontidae > Neoceratodus > Neoceratodus forsteri. The sequence goes on from CM057456.1 coordinate 693,543,276, forward strand.
CTTAGTCAGATACAGTCCATCAAATTTAAAGAACTTTCGCTCCCGAAACTGTTGCCAGTTACCTACAAATTTGTGTCCTTTTTCCTGGCACCAGCCCTTGAGCCACATGTTTAGCTCCCCAACCTCCCCTTCTCTGACCTTCTGTCCATCTGCCTCCCTCTCCCAGACCGGCAGGATCTCAGAGAAGGAGATGCCGGATAAAATAGATGACAGTTTGTCTCCCAGCCTGGTCAGGTGTTCCTTGGTCTCCACAACTGACCGGCTGGCCAGATCGTTAGTCCCTATGTGTACCAGGATATCAATGTTTTCTCCTGCTTCCTGCATGATTTTAGCAATGCAGTCAGTGTCTCTCCACGCTCATGTACCTGGGAGACATCTGACCATTACCTCCAGCTGGAGGTAGGTATCAACTCCCCAAATCATGGAGTCACCTATGATCAGAAGTGTTTCGGATTTCCTTTTTGCCTTTTTTTTGGTTTTGGTCCCTGTTTTGGGCATGTTTTGTAGTGCTACCTCCTGTGCTGCAGTGTCCTGCTCTGCAGTGTCCTCTGCCCCTTTGTTTGATTTTGGAGGTAGAGGCAGGAACCTGTTTGTAGTTTTTATATGGTTTGTGGAGGTGATATGTTGGAGAGCATTGAGTGGTGGGGCACCCGATTTGCCCCTCCTAACCACCTGCCAACCTCCCGGACCAACTATCCTCTGCGGTCGAGGTGCTTCAGTTGGATGTTGGGGAAATGGAAGGCAGTTCTTATAATATATTTCCTCCTGAATATGCGATTTGAGGTGTGCAATCTCTACCCATGCTACCTGAAGCTGAGCCCTTAGATCTCCAATGGTCCAATATGTAAGACAGCATCCTAAATCCTGTATAAATGCAAGCTGCAGAAGTATGACATAGTCAACCGATAGATCAGGTTGTGTTCTGATCACTTTACTAAGTTTACATGGGTTACAGAGACAACAATCTACACTGTGTTGTATATCATTCTGAAAGACAGTCCTGTCAGTGAGATACAGGAGGTAGCAGTTGCATGTGAAAAGTGCATACCTTGAGAAAGTTAGTAAGGTAAGTGCTAGGGTGGCAGTGGACTCGATGGCTAGATGCGGGGAGGGGGAGGTAATCTGGGACAGAGGCAAGGGGGAAGGGGAAGGGACTGAAGTTGTGACTTGCAGGTGAGGTAGGATGATGTGTTCCTTATGGGGGGAGCTAGTTTGTTCCACAAGCTGGGAAGGGGGGAAAGAGAAAGCAGCCTGACCAAAAGTGGAGGATGGACAGGGTGTGAAAAAGGAGCATTCATTTCTGTGCCTAAGTTCATAGCAGGGGTGAGAGGCAGTGGAGAGACAATCTGATAGGTAGGAGGGTAGCATGTTTTTTTTTAATTCTATTTATCACCTAATGGTCCGGGGCATCTCCAGGCTGTCTCTCATGGTGTTCCTCCAACTGCTCACCTGAACCACTCATCCAACCCAAGACGTCGGAATCAGGATCTCCTCCTCTCCCGCTGGCCACACAGGAGAAGGCTGAGGATCCCCAAGGGGTAGAGTCGGGTTCGTGGCTAGCATTGAGTGTGTGGGGGTCAGCCCCCAGAGACCAGCTGTAGCCTCACCTGGCCATCAGAGGGATGTCTTTGTTTCCTCCCCTTGGAGTGCAACGTGCAATGACGCCTGTGCACAGCTGCCCTGCTGGTGTCTGTCGCACTCCACCCTTTATATTTTTTTGACTGGTGTACCTGTGATACTCCCAATCTCTGCTGGGGGTTGCCAGGACAATGAGCAACCATGGAACCCTCCCCCGGGAGAGGAGAGCCGTCCTCCAGATACTCAATCCTCTCCCTTCCCTACTGACCCCCAGTGACCCGAGTCCGTCACCGAACCCGAGTCACCGGCGTGACGCAAGGTGTGGCGTCCAGTGTCTCAACCCTCAGCACCACCAGGCTGGTCAGGCAGGTAGCATGTTGAACCAGAATTTAGAGATAAGGTTGAGGGAGTGGATATAGCGTCTGTGGAAAAGTGGAGTTAGTCCAAGAGGGAGGTAGAGATCACAGTGGTGAGTTCTATGGGGTGAGTTAGTTGCAAGGCGGCAGAAAGAGTTTATGAGGGTGTCGAGTCTAGAAAAGGTAGTAGCTGGGGCAGTGCAGTATGCCACATCCGCATAGTCAACAAGGGGGAGGATCATTTTAGTTATGATTTGATGTCTGGCAGGAAGTGGTATGGAGTCTCTGTGTCAGTATAGCATACCGAGTTTGGGGCATAGTTTAGCTACAATTGTGTCAATGTGAGAAGAGGATAGGTGGGGGTCAAGCCAAATGGCCAGGTGTTTGTTTTTAGTGACCTGGTCGAGAGGAGTGCCATCTAGGGAAGTGATGGGGGGAAGGGAGAGAATCGGCTAAGTTTTTGTGTAGTGCCAAATATCATACAGTTTTGGAGGTGTTAAGTTTTAGTTGATTTTGGCTGAACCAGCGCTAAATGTTATCAACATTGCAGTGGAGGGTAGCTTGAACTTCTCGGGGTGAAGGGCCTGAGGTGAAGAGAATCGTGTCATCTGCATATATGTGTACATTCGATTTTGTGCAGGAGGAGGGGAGGTCATTTATGAAGAGGGAGAAGAGGATGGGGCCAAGAACTGAGCCTTGTGGAATGCCAGCCAAGATGGGGGGAGAGGCATCAGCGATTTTGACAGACTGCAACCTGTTTGAAAGGTAAGAGTTGAACCACTGTAAGGTGATAGGAGCTAGGCCTGCACCTTTTAGTTTAATTAGGAGGAGTGGGTGGGTGGGAAATGGAATCAAAAGCCTTGGCCAGGTAGATGAATATAGCTGCATTAAGGAGGCCTCAGTCAGAGGTAGTGTGGACATGGTTTGTGACATACATGAGTGAGGAGATAGTGGAGTGATGCTTTCTGAAGCTGGACTAATGAGGGGTTAAGAGGTTGTTTGTAATTAGGTAATCCGACAGCCTGGCATGAGCCAGGGATTCCTGAAGTTTTGTAAGGGCTGGGAGGAGAGAGATTGGTCTGTAGTTACTGGGCAGAGAGAGGCAACCACCTTTGAAGAGGGGAATAACGGAGATGGACTTCCAGGCCTGGGGTACCACGCCTGAGGAAAAGGAAAGGTTGAGTAGGTGGGTGAGAGGCCTGGTAGTTTCAGGAGCTGATAACTGTAGGAGTTTTGGATGAATCCTGTCAGGGCTTGATTTGTTGGTGTTTAGAGAGCAAAGGGTAGCAAAGGTCTCTTGTTCAGAGACTGGAGAGAATATGAAATTTGTGCAACAGGGCAGTGGGGGGAAGAAGGATGGAGGGGGTGGCCATGTGGCACCGTGCAGGATGTAAAAAACGTGTTATGGGTATCAGCAATGCCAACAGAATTGTTGATGGGCTGGCCCTGTTGTGTGAGGGCAGGGCGCTGGGTTGAGTGGGTGGGTCTAGGAGAGTGGATGATGTTCCAGAATTTGGAGGGGGTGAACTTGAGCTAGTTGTGACTTGAAATAGTCCACTTTGATTTAGAGCTGGGTCCCTCTGTCTCTCTTCAGTTCCCCAGGGCATGAGCCTTGCTCCCTTCATTTCCAGGGGGAAAGAACTAAGGGAAAAGTGAGGCCACCTATGCCTATATAGTGTTGGTGACGTCAGCTGATGTCGACGGTGTGGGCGGCCCCAGTTGTACTGCTGAAAATCTTCCATGTGGATTCCCATTCACTGACAGTGAAGCTCCTACAGTGGTACCTGATGACTGAGATCCCCTCAAAGATCTATTGTTACGGTAAGTTCTTACAAAACATGACAGCCTTCCTGAGCAGGTCGTGAAGTCAAAAACAGTGGGGGAATTCAAGAATGCATGGGACAGACACAAGGCAATTCTAGTGGGGGGGGTAGGAGGAAGTACGCTGTTGGTTAACTAGGATCTGCAGCTTTTCCATTAGGTAGAGAAATGGGCAGACTAGGTGGGCCAAGCGGTCCTTATCTGCTGTCAAATTCTATGTTTCTATGTAACTGTTCTTTTCCCTGTCTCTATGTCACCTATCCATTAACCAGTTCCTTATCCAATTCACCACTTTAGATTCCACATCCAGGCTGCTCAGTTTCTTTATCAGTCTCCTGTGTTTAGTACCCTTGGGTGTATACAATCAGCCCCATAGCCTTGTTCACTTTCAGAGCTGCAAGTCCTTTCAGTACTCTTTCCTCTGAAAATGATCTGGATCCCCCCCATTGCTCCTGCTACTCCCTAGTGGTTCATCCCCTCTTACCTCCACTGTGAAGACTGAGCAGAAGTACATGTTTAGGATGTCTGCTTTTTCCTAATCCCCTTCTGCATAGTTTCCCTCTGTCATCCTCCTTATCCTCACTATCCCTCCCCTTGTTTTCGTCTTCTCGCTTATGTACCTGAAACAAGACTTGTCCTCTTTAGTTACTCCTTTGGCTATCCTTCCTTCTGTCTGCTCCTTTCCTCTCCCGACTGCCTTACCTGATTTTCTGTTTTACTTTGTACACCTCCCTGTCTTCCTCCTTCTGCATTTGTTTTTATCTCCTGATTGCCACGCTCTTTTTCCTTTACCACAGTGGCCACTGCCTTAGAGTGCTATAACTGTCTTTCTTTTCCTTTTGCTATTCACTTCCTTCACGCAAAGGCTGGTAGCCTTAATTATGCCTTCCTTTATTTTTCCCCTGCTGTTTCTCAACCCCTCTTTGGCAATCCTCCCCCATTCCTTTAAAATCCACTCTCTTAAAGTCCAGGACCCTCATCTTTGTGTGGAGCCAAAGAAGAAGCCCTAACTAGCCTCCTTCCACTCTCCAAACTTGTCAAGGTGCTCCATGGGTAGGCTTGGACCTCTCCACCTGCCTGTTGGCTGTATACACCTCTTTTTCCATCAGCTGTGACTCTTTGGGTGAGTGGTCCTGGCTTGCTAGGGTAAAAAAGGATGCAAGCAGGCAAGCTTGTTTTGATTTGGGGGATCTTCTGTGGCCCAACACCTAAGCACCAACCTGGGGGCCAAGGCCATAGGTCTAGGCCCACTAAGGTCCCCAGCATTCACTCTTGTACAGTGAGGCCAAGACAACTCATCAGGATGGCTTTGCTGTAGCCACAACATGCCCTAGAACTCAGCCAGGGTACAAACATGTCACAGCAGCTTGTCCAATCCAGATATAGTGGGAGCTACCAGGATAAAAGAAAGGTACAAAGCTGTGGGCAACGGTGCAGGCAGCAGACGGGAGCGCTGATGCTGAACTGGTAGTGGGATGCTTAAAAGGAGTTCTGACAGCTTAGCACAGGCAGATGCATGCAGCGGGGGATGAACTTATCAAAGAACAACAAGAAAGAATGACTGCCCAAGGGAAATGCAGCAAACATTGAGCAGCAACAGGGAAGGGTGGTTGGTGGAAGTGGGGAACAAAACTGGCAGCAGCACAAAAACCAAGCACAAAATGTGCATGAAGCTCAGCCCAACAGAAATGAGTACTTTTCTCATGGAAACTGCTGTCCCTGGGTCCCACACCTCTTGCACCCCCATGCACGCACCAATGACAGATGTTTTATCATTGCTGTATTGCACTAACACGTAGTAATTGGTATCCACTGTACAAGCATGGGTACTAGGGATCATGCTTGCTAATTGTGTACACTATACAGGATACATTCATTTTACAGTATTATTTCTTAGTTTTCTGTTATATGTAATGTTCATGTGCTTATATTTTACTGTTCTGCATTTGCTTATATGAAGCATATGTGCTTTGGGCCTAACCATATCTTTTCATATGTATTTCTGTTGCCACTGCTTTTGCACCATAATGACGCTGCACCTGCTGGAGAACTTCTGTATCATCTTTGTTCTAACTAATGTTACGTCTTCTATACAACATAATGCATTTCTTTCTGCTGACTCTACACTTCCTATCCAGCAATGTATTGGTACCACTTGCTTCAGTCAATGAGAATTGTCGCACCTTTTTTCTTATCTCCCTATAAAAAGTACTATTCTACAAAGATTTGCTGAGAATTGCTGCATCTAGACGTTGGGAGACTTGTATTTCTCCCAGTATTTTGTACTGCAGGTTGTAAGTCTGTGTTTTTGTAATAAACTTGTTTATTACATGATTTGCCACTGTCTGTTGTTCCTTCCACTTGTTTATCTCTAACAAAAACCTGATGCTGGAGTCCTTCTACTCCCTACATATTGGCGACAGGGAAAAGGAAGAGATTAAACAAGGGAAGCTTTGCATTCAATTAATTTTGAGTGTTGAGCAGTGTAGTGCAATCTTCATTTTGCCTACTTGGACTTTCTCATACTTACAGTGGTAGCGGGCATGGCAGACCCACAGGACCTTTGTTCTTGGCTGTAGCAGACCCACATCGAGTCACAGCAAACCTCCCGTGATAACTGATCACCTACCGGGGACCAGAAAGTTTTATGTGACAGCTCTGGGCTAATTTTCAAGTTTCCCACATGTGCTTGCTTTTATGTTGTTTGTCAGTATGTCTACTCCCTACAGAGGTCTAATCAGACTTGTGGTGCACACAAGGTCAATAGGAAGTTCTGTACTCAGCATTTCTGCCCAGTGCTCTACATATGCTGCTCTACCCACATTGGAGGTAAGCCAGCATTTGCTTGCCCTACATAGATCCTTTCTAACAAAATGACTGGATTTACAGACATCAGGGATGCCTCACAGTAAATGTGAAATGCTGACAGACCTCCAACCATGCAGCAAAAACAGCATCTTCATTATGCTAGCTATCCAGACACCCAAAATATCAGACGTTCTGCCTGTTGTTCAATTTGTGGCCAAACAATCGGAGATTTTGGAACAGAAAACTGTCTCATTTGATCCTGGAGGGCAAGCAACGGAGAACTGTCCCATTTCATCCTGGAGGGCAAGCAGCCGTTTCTTCTCAAATTGATATCTCGTAATTATTCTTACAGTTCATTCGCTATTTTTGTCTCCAACTTTTTTTTACGGTTCAAGAACCACTGTTTACCTTGGGTGAATGTTTAAAGCTGATCTAACGTCATCTGCAACAGTTTGGGTGTGATATATATATATATATATATATATATATAGATAGATAGATAGATAGATATATATGTGTGTTTACTCAATTGTCATTGCTATTCACTTTAGGATACATTTGAGACTCAGTGGTATATATTACGGTTGTTTTGTGTGCTGTGCCTAATCATTGGTGTGGTTAACCATGTTTCAGGGTCATTGCTAGCCAGTTGTTTTCACTATCTGTGATATAGGGGTTTCTTGTATGAGATTTTCCTTATGGTTAAAATCCTGTTGTTTCAGCTAATGGTTTTAAGTTTGATACTGTATGTGTTGATTGTTCATGTAGGTCAGGATGGACGGTGTTTGAGAAAGACGTGATGGAGAATTCTTTGTTTATAATGATTACTGAAGTTCAATAAGAGTTTACTAGAATGTGTACTGTACCGTGTCTTGGAAGTGTGTTTATTATAACTGGTCAATGTTAGTTTGGAATCAGCGGACAATGGTTAATTTAACATTTCATTTCAACAAATGTGTCTCATTTAAGTTTTCCCTGAGAAGAGCCCTGCTGCATATATACCCACATGTGTCCAACTACTCATGCCAGCTCCTCTGGGCTGACAGTCAAATTATTTAACCCTATTCTTGACTGGATTCAGAGTTCTGCAGTCACAATATGTGAGCCATAAACACATGTATATCCATTTTCTTTACTCCTGGTGTCATTGCAATGTCACCATTGCACTGTATTTCATGGAACAGGTCATTTCTATCACCCTCTTCCATATTGAGCCATTTCATAATGCACTGCATTTTAATGGCCACTTGAGTCCATGATACAGTACTATAACTGTGTTAATTCACATCCTATGTATGAATGTTTGTTCTCTCACAAAAGGTATACACCTTAGTACAGCCTGGTGCTTGACTGCACTACTGTTTCAAACCTAGCTGGCTGTGTTTGATTCCCAACAGCTATCATTTTCATACTATGTGACCTTTAGCAAGTAACTTGACCTTCTTGTGTTTCAAAATTCTCTGTCATTACCAATTCAAACTTGAAGTGTGTCCCCACCTAAAGCACCCATTTCTACTCAAAATGTATGCTTTCATGTTAACACACCAAGGGTGAACCTTACAATTTAACTTTCTTTTACAGTACTTGTACTCTGTCCAAGCAAAAAGGACAGATGTTTACTTCTGAGCTTGCAGCCAACACAGCCAATGCCCAAGGCATTCCTTCATGAAGGTTTGGTTGTAGCACAGCTTATTTGTTCCTGAACAATATCACATGATTCCCATACCATGCAAGGCACTTGGGGGGGTACTCACCACCCCCAGTATTTTTATATATATATATATATATATATATATATATATATATATATATATACACACACACAGTTAAAAAAATAAATATTACAGCTGTTTTTAAGAGAGTTTACCATCTACAGTTAAAAACAATTACTTTTTTTTGTGACCACGGTATGATCATTTTTTTTGGGGGGGGGTGCATTCTAAGCTATACGTAAGTACTGTATTACCATCAATCCGGATCTTTTATGAACTCAGCTGACATTTTGTACTGCTTAGAATAAGGGAACCCAGGGACGCTTGGCTTCCTTTGTCTTATCAAAATAATCTTGTTTTATTTCCAGGTTGTGTAGTTTGCATTGCTTTTTTTTTTTCTCCTAGAAAAAAGAAAGTTCTCATCTTTTGGTAATGTATAAAGCCACCTTTCCTAAATTAATTGCAATATAATTTTGTTATAATTTGGAAAGTATATTTATTGGGGACAGCAATGGGGCCACGTCATTACCATCTATCCAGTGTACCCCTTTTAAGGTGCAGTGCAACACCCACAGAGGTTGCAAGGTACATCACTTACTTCCCATGGGGTAAATAAAAGAAAATGTGTATTTGCTAATAACTATTTGTTATTTACAAGTTTTAAAAAGACACAATGTATTATAACAGTATAACCCAGCTCAGTCCCTCTGCTTTTTTCTAGTACAAACAGCTAAACCGCACAAAACATATCATTGGTACAAGGGCTTCTGCCCTCAACAAGTAATCAGCCGAGCTGGAGGGTGGGATTGTGTATGTATTTCCACATATTCATGTCTTTTGATTGTCTTTTCAGCTTTCTTATCCTGTTCAGACAAATACAAACCAACTTCCCATAGCCTTACAGCAATGGATGCAATAATCTGCCTTCTATAAGCACAAACAAGTTTCTATAATTTCAAAGTTCTAAAGCATTGCATACCTTGAAAAAGCCTCACAAGTTAACAAAAAACAGAGCGGTGGGTTGCTCAAATAATTCTTTCAACCAAAGCTAAGCAATTTTTACCAAGGACTGCAATTTACGAACTTAAAACCATACCCCACCCACTGCAACTTATTCAATGGTTGTGCTCAACACAAGTGGATTCATGATACTCTACGATTCCTGGAATCTAAACTAAATTTGCAGTCTACATTTGTTCTGTTGTTTAAAATGTATTTTATGCATTATGCTCAATACTGACATTGTTCTAGTGCAAAAAAAGTTTTATGTTTATGCTATTATGATTTGATATACATCTTGCTGCACTTTATCAAGTGTGTATTCAGAAAACTGCTCCACATTTATGAATGTTTTAATGTCCATAATCAAACCTAGATACTGGGACTAGCATTGCTGACTCACTTCTACACTATGTTCCAAGCAAAACCCCAGACAAATTAATGCTCTGTTTGTCTCATCATTCCCAGGTACCCCTGGAAAATAAAGTGCACTCTATGCACAGCTTGTGATTTTAAATCTTAACAATAATAATATGGCAGAATTTAGATTCTGCTCCAGAACCTATGCTTCAGGGTTCCATAGTAGGCCCTACCTCACTCAGTACTTTGGAGTATTTCACTATACAGTGTAAACTAAGGCATATCCTTTCACTTGTCACAGGTGCAATAGGCACCAGCCTCAGTTGGTACAGGCTAACAATATATTTGTCCCACTATTGCATAGTGTAACAGGCATATTGCCATAAGCTACATGTTTAAAGTTTGTTATTTTATAACACAGGCCTTAGTTAGCCTGTCAGTAACACATTAACAGGAAAATCATGTTAATCACTGTAATAGCCTCTTCTGCGATCTGAAAGCAGGGTGTAAACATGACACTGTCATGGATTCAGAGATGGTCAAATGGCATTATTGGACCTCGGCCTGCACCTCCAGGTATGTGGTCAATTCCCCATTTTTATTTTTTTTCCTCTTTCCAAAATTGTCAGACATTTAGGCTCTGTCACACCACTCTTGACAAACAAAAAAGGTCATTGGTATAAAGGATTGTTATTTATGTGTTCTTAACTCAGTTTAAAAATGAAATGGATATCAGGATGACAGCTATCAATAATAATGATTATAATTGGGTCATCCATTAGCACCAAGAAATTAGTGTGAAAAAAGGAAAAATGGATGCACTCCACTGTATAAACATACATATACAGTGGAATGCATCCATTTTTTTCCTTTTCACACTTTTTAACTCAGTTTCTAACACACTTCACAAGTTTACAGGTTTCTACAGTGTGGCACACATAACATCTCTACGTACAACAGCAGTAACACTTTCATCTAAGCTACAAAAACATTCATCTTTTTTTCTGAAAAGAAAACAGCTGCCACAGCTCCAGTGTCATCACCAACTTTGTGCCTGACTGGCTCCATATATGGACTACTACATGAAACAGGATATTATTACCTCTTCAAGTGTAACCTATTTGTAGATCTTCAAATAAACTGAACAAGGTCCAACCAAATCAGACTCTACAAAAAAGCCTATTGTTTCTGCTTACTATTAAGCTAAGTCTGGGGTAGGGGCAATCCCCTAACTTCAGCAAGAAGATTCTTCTTCAATTGATCTTCAAGCAAGACATCCATTTTCTCCACAGCTGCTCTTTCCAAGCCTGGCTGGCACCTCATACAAACTGATTTTTTTTTTTTATGAACTGTCACTTATAAACTGTTAATCTTTGTGCCACGGTGTAATCAACTACCACAACACAAACGCTATGCTAGTGTGTGTGGATATTTGATTCAAGGACTTAATGCACAATCTAATGCACCCCCTGCCAAGGCCTCTGCCAATCCAGCCATCCAGCAGCCAGCAATATGAACATTGACTTTCTTACTATGATGATGTTTCATCTCTCAGTTACCATCTGTATAGCCCCATGTGCCTTGTGGGGTTACCACCTTTCTGCCAATGATGAACTTTATGGACTGGTATTCATATGAACCTTCTAAACTGGTCATATATGTTTTATAAGAACCTATCTGTCAAGAGACATTATCAACAGATTCTTCAATCAAGCTCCAAGGGTGTGTCACACCTCAACACCAGGTAGCCTCTACCTTATCCACTCTCAAAGTGGATTCCATGAACTCTTCTTCATCAACGGACACTTATGTCATATTATGTTCTATGTGGTATCACACGTTAACATCTTTTCCCATATCTCCATTGTGGTGTTGACATCCCTGAGTTCTGCACTATGTTTTACCAACACCCCATTTGTGCTCCATCTGTGACCGCCCCTGTACCAACTCCTGAATAGGCCCATTTTTGACAGTAACCATGACTATCTGTCTGATTTTTTCCAAACTATATAAATTTTTGTCTCCATTTAGGTTTCAATCTATGATTATCCATAAGACATGTAACCCTGTTTTGTTTTTATCATGTATTATTAATACTAACACTTCTGTCTGCATCGTACTCTCATGCAACATTATGATCAACTTATTCCTTTAAAGGCTCATGCTTCAGGCTTGTAAAAGATTCCAACCACTTCCCTGTGATTGTGTTGCCCCTTATGAAAACAAGGAGGGGAATGTTGTCCCTGGGTCCCATACCCCTTGCACCCTCATGCACACACCAATGACAGATGTTTTATTATTACTGTGAGATTGCTGTATTGCACTAATATGCAGTAATGGGTATCCACTGTACAAGCGTGAGTACTAGGGATCATGCTTGCTAATAGTATACACTATACAGTATACATTCATTTTACAGCATTATTTCTTGGTTTTCTGTTATATGTAATGTTCATTTGCTTATATTTTACTGTTATACATTTGCTTATATGAAGAATATGTGCTTTGAGCCTAACCATATCTTTTCACATGTATTTCTGCTGACACTGCTTTTGCACCATAATGACCTTGCACCTACTGGAGAACTTCTGTATCATCTTTGTTCTAACTAATGTTACATCTTCTGTATAATGTAATGCTTTTCCTTCTGCTGACTCTACACTTCCTATCCAGCAATGTAGTGGTACCACTTGCTTCAGCCAATGAGAACTGTCACACCTTTTTCCTTATCTCCCTATAAAAAGTACTATTCTAGAAAGGTTTGCTGAGAATTGCTGCATCTAGATGTAGGGAGACTTGTTTTCTCCCAGTATTTTGTACTGCAGGTTGTAAGACTGTGTTTTTGTAATAAACTTGTTTATTACATGATTTGCCACTGTCGGTCATTCCTTTCACTTGTTTATCTCTAACAAGAACTTGATGCTGGAGTCCTTTCACTCTCTACAATGCAGAGCCATTTCAACAACTCCCCTATGTCCTCAGGTGGAACGTCTTCAAGAGGAGGCAGTTCCCTTGATTCTTCCATGTCCTCTTGCATCTCTTTGTCATCTCCAGGCTTGGCCTTCCTCTGAGCTCCCAGGTCCAGTCCAGGCAGTAGCTTCTCTCCCAGTCTGTCAGCTATGGTTCTGGTCAGAGCTCCACAGACTTTCTTCTCCGGCAACTCCTGATGCATTGGTCCACCTTGGCTATCTGGGCGATATCCACCAGAAAACATCCCTCTTCAGCCACTCCACATGCTTCCAGCAAGTTATCCCACTTCAAACACCAAGTCTGTGGAGGGATTGTGGGGTACCAGATAGACCAGACACCAAACTTCAAGTTCAGCACACAATCTTTGTGTGATGTTTATTCAAAATGCAGGAGATAACCTTCAATAATGGTATATCCCCTCTTCAGTACATCAGTTTGTAGCAACAGACTATGCAAGTCTTTCCTCTACACCTAGCCATCACCCACTGACTCTCTGATCTCAACATTTGAGTGAAGACCCTTTATCCCTATGTGGGCCTTGTTTGCTTGGGTAGTGGAGGCTCAAAAAGAAAAAAAGAAAAATGAGTGATAGACAAAGAACATCAATGCAGAAGCACTGAAAAAAGGTTACCCCAAAGGGTACTGACAAAAAATCAAGTTTCAAAGAAATACAACATCATACATACTTCCTCAATCCAGAGCATCATGGGATATATGCAAATCACCATGAAATTTCAGACTTGTTCAACTTACAGCAATTTACATGCCTTTTAAATAGCACAGCTAACTTAATTTTTATAATACAGTCCACTAGTAATGTTTTACCTTTATCAAAAACACCTAGTGCCATGGTATTTTCAACATTTACAGGTTTCGTAAACATAAAGTATATACAACAAGGTATTTTATGACATAGTAGTGTTATTACATACTAAATCCAACAACAAGGAACACAGCCTGTTGTTTTATATCAACTCATAGGTCACAACAATAACCTCCCTGTACGAGGACCTGAGAGGAAAAAGGAAAATTAAAAAGGACACTATAGCACAGTCAAGAAAGGGAAGGCAGTGCCCATAGGTGGCCAACCTTATGGACTAGAAATTGTAAAGGATAGATTAGACTAAGAAATAAAAGAACTGGTGCAACAGATTTAAGAAAAGGTTGGTCCTCAAGAGTGGCAGGAGCTCCCTGTCACACATGCTCCATACTGTACCTGTTTCTATGGATAAACAGAAGTCTTCAGTCTCCAGTGCTGTCAGTCCCTAACTTTTCATTTGTACTAAATCCATCACAATGTAGGTGTAAGCCCCCTGCAAAAGCAGGGCTTATAGTCCCATTTTTAGGTATCCCTTTTCCCCCCTCTTACCCCCCTTCCCCAGAGCTAGGAAATGGGTTTAGTGCTCTGGGGGGATAGTGCTCTGGACTCCTCAAGATGGCAGCAGAGGGCAGAAATAGGGTATATAAGGGAGCTGACAGGAAGTATCGAGGCCTTTCCAGCCTGGGCATTAGGCCTGGGGCTGGAGGGGGGAGGCTGGATGGTAGAACCAGGACCAGATAGGTGGGCAAATGTGGGGGCTTGGCAGTCCAGCAGGGCCAGTGGTGAAACCCCCAAATGTAAAGTGCAATCAGGATGATTTCATGTGCCATGGCCAACGAGGCGTATGGAGCTCTGGTGGGGATACAGGTTGCCAGGTCCTCCATCGTGGGGGGCTAGGGCATTAGAGAGGCTTTAACAAGCCCAAAAGGAGATGTAGGAGCCCTTAGGAAGCCCATTGGTGTTTTCCCAGATCACCAGGGCTGGGAGGCCTGTGGCAGGGCCCTCTCAGGAGGGGAACCAGTAGCAGAGGTTCCCCTCATACCCAGCATGGCAGGGTGGCCTGGGTGGTCGAGGGAGCCAGAAGGCCTTTCACCCATTTAAGGGGCCTGTTTGGAGGGACAGGTCTTGGGGCACTGTATGTTAAGGTGCTGGCCAGTTGCTGACCCAAAGCAATGTAAATGAAGATGTTGGCCCACGCTGGAATGCACCTGCGCAGCCACCAGGTCTCAAAATTTAAAGGAGCTACAACTCCATTTCTTGTTTTGGCCATGCAGCTGATGTTAAAAAGTATATTCCTGGCTCCAGGGACTGCAAAGGAGCTGGGAAACTCATGGTATGATAACCGGAAAGCCTCTGGTCATAAGAAAGAATGTCATCTGCCCTTACCAGGGCATATGTATTCCAATTAAGGACTGGACTGCTGGATTACAAAAAAAAAGGCAGCTCTAAGGGACTACAAAACAGGGACTTCTGGGAAATGTGAAAGGTGATGCAAAATTTACCCAGGAATACTGCAGCCAATCAGTGAGTGAGTGAGTGACTGCCAGGAGGTGATAAATAAGACTGGCTGGCTGCTGAGAGGGGGAGTTGTAGAGAGGGCTGGAGTGCTAAATGTGGGAAGACTAGTAGAGCTCCTGAGCTCAAGGCCTACATATGTGCTCCCACAGATTGTTGTATTTCAAACTTCTCCAGAGAACCACAAGCTGTGCTGCAAGAGGAATGGAGACTGTGTTTGCTGCTTAAAACTTGAGAGTCTGTTCCCATTTGAACCAATGCTGGGGGAGCTGTATTTTGAGAATTGAAAGGTCAGTAAACTCACAGAGGCATTTGGAACTGCTGTGCCCTCCCTTGAAGGGGAAATTGTGGGAGTGAAAGATCTGACAAGGGGAGAGACTGTGAGTGTTGTTGGCAAGTGACTGTGAGAGGGCCCAGCACTGCTGTGCAGAGGTATATCCTGAGGGAGAGGCTGGGGAGTTCAGAGGCTGTGAGAATCCCAGCCACCCTGTGTATGTTGTGGTAGTGAGAGTGAAACTGAGGGTCCTTGGGGACTCAACCGTATTGTCTCTGACCAAAGAAGAAGAATCTGCAACCATTGGTGGAAGACATCGACAGACCTGCCTGTGAGAAAACAGTCAACAAAAGCCTGTGGGTGAAGCTCGCAAGGTCAGGCAGGTGAAGGCCAGCACGTCTCAACTTTCTTCAAGGTTCAAGACCGGCAATCAGTGGTGCATCACCAACTGGAACCCTCCACAGTACTGTGCAACTCAGCCGGTTGCAAGTTTCCCCATGTGAACTGCAGAACTGTGAGTACCCCAAGCTGCAGCTTAGGGGAGTTCACTAGCTAGTTAGCTAGCTAGTCAGGCTTCAAGGGGGTAAACTCGAAAAAGAACTGTGTGTAACCTCCAAGTTCTGCCAAGAAAATAGTAAAAGTGTTGAATGTGTTGAACAGTTATTTGGGCCCCGACGAAAGACCCCAGGCTTGCATCACCACCTCGGTGAGGTACCCATGGAACAGGGACGTTTCTGGGTGAACCCAGTGGTGGGAGGGGGGGTTGCTGCAGGGGAAAGTGTTGTCTCTGTAAAGTGCTGTGGTATTTGCCATTCTCTGTTTTTCCCTTTCCCTCAATAAATAAGCTCATTGTTTGCATTTAAACCACTGCCACTGTGATTTATTGCAAAAGAGCTGCTGGGGTGGGGGATTGCTATTGTGTGGGAAATTGTTATTGTGTGTGGAAAGTATTCAGGGGGCAGTTTACTTATTTTTCTGGTGGGGTGGTCACCTGTTCTTTGTCCACAGGTACCCTTGCTACTTACCCCAGGTAGAAGCGCCGTGCCATATTTGCTGATCACTGTGGACCCAGGCTGGCCCCCTCGGAGGAGTGTACCTAGTTACCCGAGGGTCCCCGAGCAGCCTAGGTGAGTCAAAGGGCTGTTACATGTGGTTAAGGAAACATTCACTTTTACAGCTTCAGGAGTTACAGTTTTTTTAAGTCTGTCATAAGCTATATCAATATCTTCTTTATCAGTGTCTGGTAACAGTAGCATAGCAACCTTTGGTGTTTTTTCAACCCATTTCTTCAGGAAGTTAGCATGGTATATCTTCGTAGGATTTTTCCTGTTACAGGTGTCTTTCATAGTTAACTGTACCAGTAGGTCCAATCACTTTATAAGGTCTTTGCCACTTCATTAATAGTTTGTCTTCTGTAGTGGATAACAGTAACAAGGCCTTTTCACCTGGCTCAAAAACCTTTTGTTTTATCCCCTGGTCATAATACACCTTCTGCTGGTTTTTGGGTTGCTTCCTAATTACTGTGGGCAATTTCAACATATTTTGCTAGTTTCTTTCTCATTGCCCACATATAAGATGTGATAGATTTTTCTGAGAGGGGTTATATCCCATGTTTCTTTTATTACATCTAATAGCCCTCTTGATTGCCTACCATATAACATTTCAAAAGGTGAATATCCTGTTGATGCTTATGGCAGTTCTCTATAAGCAAACACAGGTAAGGTATGTATTGGTCCCAATCTTTCCCTTCACATTTCACAAACCTTTTTAACATGTGTTTTAGGATTTGATTAAAATGCTCAACAAGACTGCCCCCTTGGGTTGCTAAAGGGAGGTTCTTATGGCAGTGATACATTGATGGCTGAGGTCTGGCCGGAGTTCAATGGGCATAGCAACAAACCACTCCCCCAACTAGGCCTTAAAAGGCCCTCCTCCAGGCCAGTCCTCATTCATTTTCTTCGTTGCCGTAGATCTCCTGTCCAGCATATTCTGGTGGGGACAATGGTACTACCAGTTCCATGCTGGTGAAGATAGTGCCTCTCTACCTCATGCTCCTCTCCCTATCACGCATCTTTAGCTCTG
The DNA here is from genome assembly GCA_016271365.2 of Neoceratodus forsteri. NCBI lineage: Eukaryota > Metazoa > Chordata > Ceratodontiformes > Ceratodontidae > Neoceratodus > Neoceratodus forsteri. Next base: position 693,560,571 of record CM057456.1, read on the forward strand.
GCCTTTGCCGCTCCTTGCTCTTGGTTACACCATGATACGCCTTCTTACTTTCATCCTGACTGTGCTTCCCCATAGTGGGCATGCACCCTCCTCCTCCTGTTTCCTCCGCCCGCTATTCCTCTCCTTCTCTGACCTCTGCTCTCTTTTGGGGGCTTCCCTATCCTGCCGTCCTGCTATACCACCATACCCTACTCATTCACATCACCTAATATCCCTTCCTGCATATTTCCCTGCTTACTCATCTCCTCCTCTGACCCTGTTCCCTCCTTCTGTTCAAACCTATTCAGATGTCCTCCTAGTACTGCCTACCTCACAGCTGGCTGCCGGCTTCGCCCAGCCACTCTCCCTCCTACCTTTATGCAATTCTATCCATTCCTAATTTGGCTCTCAATGGACCCAGTTGGCATGCACTCCCATATTTACCAATCACGAGTAGCTTCCTCATGACATGAGTCTGGTTCTCCTTCGCTCAGTCCGACCTCAGGGTCTACTCATTCACACTGATTAATCAAGCATACCTCTCATTGGGTCTTATGCTATCTCATCGAACTGCTCCCCATTCAGAGACATGCCTTCCGTGTCCATTGTTCCTTGGCTCAGGGCTAGCCTGTAGCCAATGGTCTTGCTCTGCACCCACGAAGTCCACATCTAGAGCATATGAAGATCAGAGTGGGGTCCTTCTCCCTAGCCCACAGTGAGAATGTCTTCACTCTGGGTGGACCTTCAGTTGTCCCTCATCTCAGCAACACCTCTGGATGTAGAAATAATGACTTCCAGCTGAGAGGGTGGGGCTCTTATCATCAGAGCCCCTTTGGCTGCTCGAGTGGGTTCGGAGGCACCCTCTATGCTGTTCTCCATCAGGACCACCTCTGGTTCAGCTGGTCTGATTCATAGGCTTGCATAGGCCAGCTGAGGGCATCAGCAGTCATCTCTCTCCTCTCTTGCTTTTGAACATCTAGTTGCAGAGACATTGCTCACAACCCTCAACAGCTGTCCTTTTAGAAGGACAAAGCGAGAGATTCCTCTAAACTGGAATATTTTCCTCCTCCCTCGATCCTGACTCTAAATTGCAGTAGCTGAGCCATCACTAATCAAAATGTCCTTCAGCCTGGAGGGAAGGTGACCTAGGCCTTGGATCCCCAGAGGTTTCCTCTTCAAAGGAGGTTTTCCTCTTCTCCATGCCAATGGTCATAATCTTAGATAGAGTTGGAGTTTCCTTAGGTTCTGTAGTTGAGTTCCGCTGTTGGATGGAGTTGGATGGTGGCAACGGCTGTTCTCTCCCTCTCTCTTTAGGAAGTCCACCCTTCTGCATCTTGTCTGCTTTCATTTCATTCATCGTCCTCATCATATCTCGTTCTTCTCCTGTCCTTCCCATCTATGTCTATCACCTTACTTTCCAGTCTCGATATATTCTGATTTCTCGCCTCTTCGATGCTCGGTCACCCTTTTGGGTATTCTTTCTGGGCTTCTTCCTAAGCTACCTTTAGTCAAGGGAATTATTCCTGAGGCACCTATGGGGGGAACCCTCCTCTAGGGTTCCTTGTGTCATACACCTACAGGGTGGTATATCCCATGGATAGAGAGGCAAACAGCCACAATGTATTGAAGTCATACAAGCATACATCTCATCTAGTTGCACAAGCCCATTGAAATTGATGGCTGAGGGCTGGCCGGAGTTCAATGGGTGGAGCAACAAACCACTCCCCAACCAAGCCTTAAAAGGCCTTCGTCTGAGCAAGTCTAAATTTGTTTTCTTCATTGCCCCACTATCCACCCCTTCTCCTCCATCGGCTCATCTGCCTTTTCTGTGGGATTCTTCCTAAGCTACCTTTAGCCAAGGGAATTATTTCCACAGCATTTATGGGGGGAGCTCTCCTCTAGGGTTCCTTGTGTCATACCCCTACAGGGGGGGTTATGCCATGGATAGAGAGGCGAACAGCCACAATGTATCAAAGTCACACAAGCATACATCTCATTCAGTTGTGCAAGCCCATTGAACTAATAGTCAGTACAGCTTCTTCAGCAATGTAGCACCACAATGAATACCCTGATCAGTAATAATCTCTTTAGGTATACCCACCCTGCTGAAAATGTTGGTAAGCTCTGCTGCCACTTTTGGGATGGGACAATATAAATAGGAACTGCCTCTGGGTATCGAGTAGCGTAGTCACATACTACCAAAATTAATTAGTTGCCCTTTTTATTTTTGTCTAAGGAGTCAATCACATCCATTGCAATTCTCTCAAAAGGCATATCTATCATGGTAGGGACACCAGGGGAACTTTTTTCATTGTTTTAGTCAGTGGTGCTACTTTCTGACATTCAGTACAACACCTGCAATTGGTAGCAACATCCTCATGAATACCAAGACTGTAAAATCTGTACAACAATCTGGCAAGGGTGTGATCCCTCCCCGAGTGACCAGCCATAGGACTATCATGTGCTATCTGTAACAACTCAGATCTATACTTCTTTGGAATGATCAACTGTTTTATTTGTTCCTGCATCTGAGGATTAACACAAACTTTGTACAGTAGTCATTACATTTTTTTAAATATTGGTTCACCTTGTTTTTATTTCACCTCTAGCTGCTTAAAATAACCTTGAGGAGAAACATTATTAGTTTGCTCGGAAACACAATTATAATCAATTATCAGTTTTGTTTCAGCATTTTCGTATATCAACCCCTTATTTCCATCACTCTTTTGTTGCCACTATTTTGTCAGGCAACTTCTTTCATTCCTGGACTTCTGGATCTTGAAGCTGTTCTCAAACAAGTCTGAATCAAAGTCACCAAAAGGAAAAGAGTCCTCAACATCTGTATTTCTCTTTGCCTGTGTTCTTGTTACAACTGCTAAAGCTGCAGGATTTACTCCCACTATGATTAACTCTGTAAATCCTGAAAAGTAATTTACTACAATCATAGGTACAGGTAACTTTGGTACTACCCCCACTTTCATTTGGTGCGACACATCATTAATGCTCAGAGTAACTTGGGTAATGGGATAGTATCGAGTGTCACTGTGGATGCAGATGACATCAATACCTGGTCCTTTTGCACAGTTCTTTCCCAGCACTCAACATGCACCAGAGTGTGTCTGCTTCCTGAATCTATAAGTCCCCTCACCTTTACAGTCTTATCTTCTTCCTTGAATTATGTTACATACTTGCCCCCCAACTTGCTAAGGCCAAATTTGCTTCAGTGTTACCCTTACTATCCTTATGGCAGTTTCTTGCAATATGGCCTAGTTTATTACAGTTAAGGCAAAAGAAGTCTGTGGGTGCAGATGTGTTACCCCCATCAGAGTTTTTATCTGATTTGAAGTTAAATCAGGAAAACGAGGGTCTTACCATTTCTCGGCTGTGACTTTCCTGCTGCAGTGTCTGTCTGGCCATCTGAAGATTTTGGTACTGTTAGTGTATTCATTGCTATTCTAGGTTTTTTAGATTTCCATACACAGTGGATACTGATTTATTTGAAAAAGAGAAAAAATATATCTGGCAGGATAATTGGGATAAACACTGCATCACCTACTGCCACCTGAACAAGTGCGTGTTCTGTGTCCTGGCTTTTGTTTTGTAGGGCGTGAAAGGACTCCAGCATCAGGTTCTTGTTAGAGATAAACAAGTGAAAGGAAAGACAGACAGTAGTAAATAGTGTAATAAACAAGTTTATTACAAAAACACAGACTTACAACCTGCAGTACAAAATACTGACAGAAATACAAGTATCCCTACATCTAGATGCAGCAATTCTTAGTGAACCTTTCTAGAATAGTACTTTTTATAGAGAGATAAGGAAAAAGGTGTGACAGTTCTTATTGGCTGAAGCAAGTGGTACCACTACATTGCTGGATAGGAAGTGTAGAGTCAGCAGAAAGGAAAGCATTACATTATACAGAAGACATAACATTAGTTAGAACAAAGACAATACAGAAGTTCTCCAGTAGGTGCAAGGTGATTATGGTGCAAAAGCAGTGTCAGCAGAAATACATGTGAAAAGATATGGTTAGGCCCAAAGCACATATGCTTCATTTAAGCAAATGCATAACAGTAAAATATAAGCAAATGAACATTACATATAACAGAAAACCAAAAAATAATGCTGTAAAATGAATGTATACTGTATAGTGTATAGAATTAGCAAGCATGATCCCTAGTACCCATGCTTGTACAATGGATACCCACTACTACATGTTAGTGCAATGCAGCAATGATAAAATATCTGTCATTGGTGCATGCATGAGGGTGCAAGGGGTGTGGGACCCAGGGACAACTGCATAAAACAGGTGCAGATGGAAAGAGAAAGAGACAGTGAGTGGAGAAGTCAAGATGCCAAATGGGCAGATACCATGAGGGCCTTGCATGCCATTAATGCAGGGCAAACAGAAAGAGCCAGTAGCCCAAAATACATTAAACTGTCTAAACTTTCAGACAATGATGACATTGAGGCCTACCTCACAACATTTGAGAGGATCGCTCAAACATGCACATGGCCAAGGGAACAGTGGGTTGTTTTGAATGGCACTGCACCTGACAGGCAGTGCCTAGTTGGTTTATAGCCACATGGACTCCCGAGAGGCAGAGGACTATAACCATGTGAAGCAGGAGATCCTCAGGTGCTATGACATAAACACTGAAACCTATCACCAGAGGTTTAGGTTTCTTAAAATGCAGTCACTGGATACTCCCACCCCGAGAGACTTATGCCCATCTCAAGGAGCTCTGCTACAAATTATTACAACCGGAGAACAAGACCAAGGACCAAGTTCTGGAGGCAGTGATTATTAAACAGTTTATTAGAGTTTTACCCCAGGATGTACAACTTTGGGTTCAGGTGCATAAGCTGGATTCCGCCAATAAAACTGTCACGTTGGGGGAAGACTTCCTGGCAGCCCAACCATCCAGACTCAGAGGGTTCCAAGGGACATCAGTAGCTGCAACCACCAGCAATCCGGTAAGGAACCCTTTTACTTATAAACTGTCTAATCCAGCCCCAGAGAAACAAGACTGGAGAGCAGAGAGAGGGGGGCACATTCCAGTAGCAGAAATTGTATGTCATGGATGCAAAAAGAAGGGGCATTATGTAAGAAACTGTCCTAATATAACACGACAGACAGCCCACATAGCCTTAGTGAACTTGGGTCACTTTATGGCTACTGTACAGATTGGATCACAGTAGATGATGGGACTGATTGATTCAGGTAACCGCCAGACTTTTGTGCGAGCAGATCTGTTGACTGGGAATAATAAAGGACTGAATACAGCAGTCATCTGTGTGCACAGTGATACCCATTGCTACCCTACAGCCACCATACAAGTGACTGTTTAAGAAAAGACACATGAGGTAGGAGTGGGGTTGGTACCTCGCTTACCTGTGCCAGTTATTATCAGGCATGATCACACAGACTTTGGTTCATTTATACATTGTCATGCCACCCAGGACTCTGCTGTAGTTGCTGTAACCACCAGAGCTCAAGTGAAGAAGGGACATTTACCATCTGTGTTCCCATTTGATGATGATGTTTTGGAGGATCCTGACAAGGACCTTAAAACTAAGGTGGAGAAGAGGAAGCTAAAGGACTGGATTGATACTCATGCTGGTGTACAGCCAGACTTGGGACATACTTTTAAATGTGATATGCAGCATGAGCAAAAAGCAGACCCTTCACTTAACCCTTTTTTTCACAGGTGGGGAATAGAGATGCAGCAAATTTAAAATTCGCTGGCGAAATGCACGCGAAGTGGGCACTTAGCGTTGCCACTCCGCGATGCCAAGTGCTCACTTTGCCTTGTCATTACCACTTCGCATTGGCATAATGAGAACGCGAAGTAAGGCGAAGTCATTGTTTTTAATGGACTTCGTGTTCCTCATTATGATTCTAAGTGATCCACTTAGTGTTTCAGACTTGGTGGCCCCCCACAAATCACATGGCTTACAGTACTGTAAGTCACATGGTATCTAGCCAGGCAGGAAGGAAGTGAGTCACACAGATAGTTTCACTTTCTCCTGTGCAGACTGAGAGAGAGGAGTGTGTGTGTACTAGAGAGAGGAGTGTTTTTTTGATTGCAGAGAGAGAGTTAAAATTTAGAAACATAGAAACATAGAATTTGACGGCAGATGAGGACTGCTTGGCCCACCCAGTCTGCTCATTTCCCTACCTACTGGACAAGCTGCAGATCCTAGTTAACCAGCAGCCTACTTCTTCCTACCCCCACCCCCTAGAATGGCCTTATGACTGTCCCATGCATGCTTGAATTCCACCACTGATTTTGACTCCACAACCTCCTCCGGAAGGCCATTCCATGCATCCACAACCCTCAGAATTTGATACTTAACCCAACAGCTTTTTTAAAAGCTACATTTTTTTGTCTTTTCTGTACTGTTTTTTACTTAATTTGTTCTTTCTGTAAATTTTATTTTTCTTACCTACTTAGTTGTTTGTCTGTGTGTGTGTGTGAATGTGTGTGTTGTGCTTGGGTCGTGAGATGGAGCAGGGTGAGGGAATGTCTGGGCGGGGCAGCTCTGCGAGAGTGTAGTAGTGCGCGTCGTCGTACCGTGCACATGCGTGGGGGGCATGGGCGTCCATTTGTGTTGGACTGCTCTAAATTTATGAGTGTCCAACCCCCAGAAGCAGGACCAGCACTGCCTCCTGACTCTGAGGCAGTTCAACCACCACCACCACCACCAAGTCCAGCACAAGGTCCTTTGGAGCAGGATGTGCCTGTTCCCCCAGGCCCAGGTGTGGATCCCACCATCAGAACTGTTGAGCAGTGTGAGCAGCCTACTGCCAGTTCATCTGGCCCTCCCCTGCCTGTACCTGGTCCTCCCCACACCTCCGTTGTTTGGCAGTTTTTTGACAGTGTTGGGGGGCAGCAGTGTGGTTGTGTTGCCTATGTGCAGTGGAGGTGCGCCGTGGCCCCCGGGGAGTCACCTGAGGACTGGGGGCCAGCGCACCCATATGCTTAATCACCACCAGTTGGAGTGGCAGGCTGCCACAGAATGGACCATGTCTGCACCTGCTGGCCATTCCATGGCAGAGAGTGCCACTGTGCATAGCGGGCACGGCATCCCTAAGAAGAGGAGGGCCACAGCAGCACCTGTTGCTCCTCTAGCACCCCCACCACCACCACCAGCAGGTCAGCCTGTCAAAGGAGTGGACACCAGAGACGTGCGTGTAACACTTGACTTGGCAGTTCTCTGGAATGCTGTTGAGGAGAACAGCGAGAGGATGAGTGCTGTGGAGCAGCGGCTGGATGACATAGCGGGACATCGGCTTCAAATTATGTCCATGCTGGAATTGCTGCTGGATCACCATAGGATCCCACATTAGTTTTGTTTCCTCACACCATCTTCCTCCCCCCACCTTCCTTGCTGTGCCATAAAATGTATTCCTCGACCATCCCTGACCCTTGTATGCAATTATGCCCTTTTTTTGTTGTCTTCAGTATGCGTTACACTTTGTATTCTGGGGCCCCTTCCTTCTGTCAAGTGTCTGTGTGTTTTATGTATGTGTGCTATTTTGGTGCCTCATTATTCTGCATCCGCAAAAGACATCTGTCTTGTGTCCAGAAAATTGACAAGTTGTAATACAGTGAAATGAGACTGTTTCAGCACATACAAAGTCCCCCAGAATTTATGGCGCACTCAGTCATGCGCACAACAGTGGCACAGAGTCCCCAGATTTTTTCTGCAGGACCACAACGCGTTCTCCTTGTGTGCAGAGAAGTGAAAAGTGATCATCTCAACTGGATTGAAGGTGCCCTTTGGATGTACAGTAACAGTAGCCTTGGTGAGTATATATATATATATATATATATATATATATATATATATATGTAATATACTGTTTATATATATATAGATATATGGTTGTGTATTTTGTAGGTGATGATGAGGGGGGCTGAACTTGACATGGACATGTATTCATGCTATTGTTCTGCATCACACACCGGTGACTCCATCTCCGAACTGTTGCTGTGCACCGTCCAGTGCTCAGTGAGAATTTTTTGCACTTAAATGGAACTGGATAACTCTCAAGCACATGAAGGGAAGTATTTTTTTTTTTGGGGGGGGGATCATATTTTCAGTTTTGCCTGTAATGGTTTGTTATTTTTTTATTTCTTCACAGATTTCATCAGCATCCTTCTGGAGTCCAGTTCTTAATGATGGTCATGGTCATGGAATGAAAGGACTTCTGCGTGTTGCACATCTGCCCAAGATCAGGTTGGGGAGGGGTGTGCCTGATCATGTTGATGAACTTCTTTGGATAAGGCCACTTTGACAGAACAACAAAGTATCGTGAATTTTCCTAAAAAAAGAAATTAATGACTTCTTAAAAGTTACAACTTCATTGTTACGTGTCCCTCCCTGGTTCTCAAATCTCAGTCCCTATTGTCAACTAAGTTACATTTCAGAGACACATCTGGTCAAGTACTAAGACAACTTGCAGCAGTCTTTACAAAGCAATGAAACGAATGAAACAAGCATTTGTCAATGCCGAATGTTTGCTTGCTGGCAGTGGTAGTGTCGAGGTTACAGGGCTGCGTAATGGGAATGGCAGTGAAGTATTGAACTGAAGTCAACCCCACCACCACCCTGCAGAGAGTGACAGGCATTGGGGTGTGGCTTTGGGTCGTCAGGCATAACAGCCACGCCATTTCACCACACCCCACCCTGCAGACACTGACAAGTGTCACGGTGTGCCTTGGGGTCTTTGGCCCTTATGCGCACCCCATTCCATCAGGAAATATGGTGAGATGAGTGCTGTATAGGAGAATGGGGTGAACTTTGGGGCCAAAGAGTCCAAGGCATACCTCGAAGCCTCTCACTGGCTGCAGGGTGTGGAATGGTATGAGCATTATTGCAGGCAAGAATCCCAAGTCACATCCCTGATGCCTGTCATTCTCTACGGGGTTGGGCGTTATGGTTGAAACCCGTAATACCTCAGGCATTCGTTGGTATTTTCACTCAAATTTACAACATGTTTTTGTGACCCACCTCGCAGACAGTGGCAATATCCCAGTTTGTTAGCGAAGCTGCTTATGCACAGCTACTCACGGCATTTAGCACCACAGGTGCAAACACATTCCGAACAGGATGTAAAAAATGACAGCTGTACTGTTCATGGGGAGGTGTAAAAAATGGCAATGTTGCAAATCTGCAGTAAAAATATTAAAAAAACTGGTGAAGTCACGAGCTTGCATAGAAACTGTGCAACGCACACTCGTAATGTAATGAGTTTGGGGATTTTTTTACAGCAGATTGTCAACTCAGGCATTTTGGGACCACTGATCATGAACAGTGTCACTGTGATTTTCTTTATCTGTCCCGAACAATGATTTCCCACAGAGACCACGCGTCTCTGCACTGAAAGTGTGAAAACACATTTCGGCCATGTTGTGAAAAATGACAGCTGTACTGTTCATAAGGAAGTGTGGAAAAATGCCACTGGTGAAAATCTGTACTGAAAATATTACAAAGTCATGAACTTACGACGGTGCGTGGAAACTGCGCAATGCTCACTCGTAACACAGTCATTTTATGGACCTTTGTCACCAAATTTTCAACATAGCCATTTTAAGACATCTGCTCATGAACAGTGTCACTGTGATTTTCTTAATGTGTCCCATACATTGATTTCGCACACCGACTGCGCCATTGTGCGCTACATGGGCGGAAACATGTTTTGGGCAAGATGAGACAAATGACAGCTGTACTGCTCATAAGGAAGTGTAATAAAATGGCAATGTTGAAAATATGGATTGAAAATATTAAATATTCGCACACTTACGAGCATGCGTAGGAACTGCGCAACGCACACTCGTAGAACAGTCATATTTAGGGATTTTTTCACCAAATTTTCAACATAGCCATTTTAAGACCTCTGCTCATGAACAGTCTCACTGTGATTTTCTTAATGTGTCCCATACATTGATTTTGCACACCGACTGTGCCATTCTGCCCTACATGGGCGGAAACACATTTTGGGCAAGATGTGAAAAATGACAGCTGTACTGCTCATAAGGAGGCATGGAAAAATGGCAATGTTGAAAATCTGGAGTGAAAATATTGAAAATTCGCGAACTTACGAGCGTGCGTAGGAACTGCACAACACATGCTCGTAAAACAGTCATTTTTAGGAATTTTTTCACCAAATTTTCAACGTAGCCATTTTAAGACCTCTGCTCATGAACAGTGTCACTGTGATTTTCTTAATTTGTTCTGTACATTGATTTCGCACACCAACTGCGCCATTGTGCGCTACATGGGCGGAAACACATTTTGGGTGAGATGTGAAAAATGACAGCAGCACTACTCATAAGAATGTGTGGTAAAATGGCAATGTTGAAAATCTGGAGGAAAATATTGAAAATTTGTAACTTACGAGCCTCATGAGAACTGCGTAACGCACGCCTCGTAAAACATTCATTTTTGAATTTTCTCACCAAATTTTCAAAACAGGGCTTCTGAGAGCCCACCTTATGATCACTGGCAGTGTCGCTTTGTTAATCGGGCCTGAAGGTGATTTCACGCAGTGACTGCGAAATCACCCTTCGGGCCTGAATAACGCCATGACAGTGACATCATTCATGAGAAGGGGTCCCAAAAACCCCATGTTGAAAATTTGGTGCAAAAATTCCAAAAAATGTCTGATATGCAACAAAGTTGAAAAAACCCTATCTATCCCATTATACAGCTTACCGGCATTTCCTCAGTTCGCGGTCAGCTTTGAAGAGTGCAGACGTGTTCCCGGTCCACCGATGATCGTCGCGCCGAGCTCGGAGGTAAATATGGGGTGAGGTGGTGGGAGGCAGGTGCGCAGTGGGTGGGTGCGGGTTGTGGGGGGCCAGGAGACTGCATGGGACCGTTTTAATTTACAGTTGTTTTTTTTAAATTGACGACGCGGGACGTTTGCCACGCTGGGGTGGGCTCCCAGCGTGGCACAAGGATGGCTGGTTGGGGGGGCATGGAGCCAATGGGGGATTGGGCACCCCCATCGGCCATAGCATCAGTTGCCACACTGGGGTGGGATCCCAGCGTGGCACCCAGTACTCGGGGGACAGTGGAGCCGATGGGATTGGGCACCCGTCGCCACTAGTTGATGATTGCCACGCTGGGGTGGGACCCAGCGGGCATGTGGAAGGCTTTTGGGAGCGCAGCACAGCGATGGGGATTGGGCAATTTCTGTCGGCTAGTACAGTGTGTGCATGGGGGGTAGAACGGTATGCGTGTATGTTTGTGTGTGTGTGTGTGTGTGTGTGTGTGTGTGTGTGTGTGTGCAGGGGGAGCTGCGCATGAGCAGGCGATATCTGATCGCTGCTCACTGAAGCATAGCTCCCCCTTTCAACTGTACGCCACTGCATTTTGGAGCAGTCATAGACAGCTCCAGCATGCATTGCCGGACTGGGGCCGCGCCTGCCAACACACTGACTGAATTGGAAGAGGGGGTGACACACCTCCTAAAACTCGGATGATGGCACTATGTTTCTTGCACCTGCGTGCAAGCAAACATAATAAAATCTTCATACTTACCAGAATGGATTTCACATGGATATTACATCGCTTCCTCTCTGTCTGTACGGTATAGCTACAGCATCTTTCCCAACAAGTAATATTACTGATGCAGCCTGTTTTTGTTCTCCTGTAAAAGAAACAAAATAAGTGTACTGTATGTGTTTTGCCACTGCAGCTCTGAAAAGCTACAGAAAGCAAAACAGACAACTTAAGGAAGTGAGGCAGCATAACAAACATGAGTGCACATACTCACTTTATGGTTTAAATATTAAGAAGCTGGTGGTGGTGGTGGTGCACTGGTAGACTGGTGGTGCGTGGTGGGCAGACAGACTCATGGTGGCAGCAGACTTGGATAACATCAGTCCCAGTGGTGGTAGTGATCCATGGGGGGGAGACAGACTCATGGTGGCAGCAGACTTTGATAACATTAGTCCCGGTGGTGGTGGTCCGGGGTGGGCAGACAGACTCATGGTGACAGCAGACTTGGATAACATCAGTCCCGGTGGTGATGGTGGTCCATGGGGGCAGACAGACTCATGGTGGCAGCAGACTTGGATAACATCAGTCCCGGTGGTGGTGGTGGTCCATGGGGGGCAGACAGACTCATGGTGGCAGCAGACTTGGATAACATTAGTCCCGGTGGTGGTGGTGGCCCATGGGGGCAGACGGACTCATGGTGGCAACAGAGTTGGATAATGTCAGTCTCAGTGGTGGTGATGGTGGTCCAGGGTGGGCAGACAGACTCATGGTGGCAGCAGACTTGGATAACATCAGTCCCAGTGGTGGTGGTGGTGGTGGTCCATGGGGGGGCAGACAGACTCATGGTGGCAGCAGACTTGGATAACATCAGTCCCGGTGGTGGTGGTGGTCCGGGGTGGGCAGACAGACTCATGGTGGCAGCAGACTTGGATAACATCGGTCCCGGTGGTGGTGGTGGTCCATAGGGGTCAGACAGACTCATGGTGGCAGCAGACTGGGATAACATCAGTCCTTGTGGTGGTGGTGTGGGGTGGGCAGACAGACTCATGGTGGCAGCAGACTTGGATAACATCAGTCCCGGTGGTGGTGGTCTGGGGTGGGGGGGCACACCGCCTTTTAAATACTGCAGTTAAAACCTGCCAACATTAACCACATCATCATCCTCATAAAGAAAACTGCCCTCACAGTCATCGATGTCTGAAGTCTGACCACTGGGAAATTCTTTCTCCATTGTGTCATCATCTACATCAGTGGTGGGCTGTTCAGGCAGCCACTGCCAGTGCCACCAGGATGCTCCATTTCCACATCAGCAAGACCACCATGACTATGCCGGGGTATGAATACCGAGGTTGCAGTCTGTGCTGGTTTGTGCCTCTCATTCATTTTAGTGAATGTTAGCAAACTAACATTTGCAGGAGACAGGTTTGTCTGACGATCCCTGACTATTGCACCTGCTGAGCTGAATACCCTCTCAACACTTACACTGGAGTGTGGGCATGTGAAGTACTTCAGTGCCACTGCAGTCAGCTCTGGCCATTCACTGCCCTTTCTACTCCAGTACAAAAAAAGATCTTCACTTATTGTCAGATGCCTGTTTTCAGACAAATATGACTCAACCGTTCTCTGTGCCGCACTAAGTCCAATTGTTGATGCATCAGCCTGTTCCGCGGAATCATTGATGTCACAAATACCCACTTGGGACAAAGCCTCCCAAAGCAGGTTGACGCCAACCACTTTGGATGACAGCCCTCCAAGAACTACAGTCCCCTTACCCTTGCATGATATGCTTGCTGGTCCTCCAGCTACACCTTCAGCTAGATTATGCGCTGAGGTTTGCAAACCTTGGCACGTGACTTCTGTGCCCCATGAACCAAGCGAACCAGTTGACCACTGATATTTTTTACCTGTTCAGGCCCTCCCTCCAGTACTGATGCAATTCCACGTTTGTATCATGGGTCCAGCATTGTTGCCATGCAAAGTTACATAGAAACATAGAAACATAGAAGTTGACGGCAGATAAGGACCACAAGGCCCATCCAGTCTGCCCATTTCTTTTTCTACCTTATAAATGTGCCATCGGCCTTTACTCTGTCAGTGGCCTATCTATTCATAGTCATTTGTATTGCTCCCTTATGCCTATCCCCTGCCTGTTTGAAGCCCTGCACTGTATTCATAGTCACCACTTCTTGTGGTAAGCCAGTCCATGCATCCACCACCCTTTCTGTGAAAAAGAATTTCCTCACATTCCCCCTTAATCGGCCCCCCTCTAATCTCATGCTGTGTAGTCTTGTCCTGCTATTTTTCTTATATTTAAACATGTTAGACTCTTTCACCTTGTTAATGCCCTTAAGATGTTTGAATGCCTCGATCATATCACCTCTCTCCCTCCTTTGCTCAAGGGTATACATATTCAGCTCTGTTAATCTGTCCTCATATGTCTTCTGATGCAGTCCCTGCATGATTTTGGTTGCCCTTCTCTGGACTGCCTCAATTTGGTTAATGTCCTTGTGAAGGTGCAGCCCTCCAATACTGCACGCAGTACTCCAGATGGGGCCTAACCAGTGTCTTGTAAACAGGGATTATTACCTCCCTCTTACGACTTGTGATACCCCTACTAATACACCCTAACACCCCATTAGCCTTACCTACTGCTTTAGAGGTCTGCTTGGATGATTTCAGGTCATCAGTGATGATGATGCCCAAGTCTCTTTCTTCCTTTGTGACTGCTAGCAACTCCCCCTCCCAGTCTATAGGTGGCTTCAGGGTTTCTCTTCCCTATGTGCATGATTTTGCACTTCTTTGCATTAAATCCCAGTTGCCACTCTTCTGACCATTTTGCTAGTTTATCCAGATCTCTTCTCATTCTGCCCACCCCATCTGGATCATCTACTCTGTTGCAGATCTTGGTGTTATCTGCAAACAGACAAGCCTTACCCTCTAGTCCATCTGCAAGGTCACTAATGAAGATGTTGAAGAGGACTGGCCCCAGAACCGATCCCAGAGGTACTCCACTTGTGACTTGCATGTCACTATGCTGAATGCTCACAATGTGACGATTCTGGTTGAATACTGTCAGCATGTGTTGCAGCAACATACTGCTACCACTGTCTCCGGCAACATCAAGGCTATGCTGTACATTCACCAGTGTCTGCCTCAGCACCCGCAGCAGCGGAATTGATTGGCTAATGGAGGCAGACTCACCACTCACTGCCTGTGTGGCATGTTCAAAAAGGCAGCAAAATTGTTATTACAGAGTCCATGAGGCACCACTGTTCAGTCGTCATAGACATGGAGGCCCCAGAACTGTCATGGCTAGTGTGCATAACAAGATATTCTGTGATGGCTTTGTATTGTTCATACAACCTCTCTGCCATGTATAACGTGGAGTTCCATTGGGTGACAACTTCCAGCTTCAAGTGGTGCTGAGGCAGGCTGTTTTGTATCTGCAACTGCCGCAGTTGGTCACGGCCTTTCCAGATCTTGAAAAGTGAGAGCAGATATGTCGTGCAATGGTCAGCATTTCCTTTATGTCAGGGTGCTGCAGAAACTCCTGAACCACAAGATTTAAACAGTGGGCCATGCATGGAACATGAAAAAAAACACCATTCGTGACGCATTTCACCACATTTGACCCATTGTCACTTGCTATGAACCCAGCTCTCAGGGACAGAGGGTTTAGCCATCTGTCAGTTTCAGTCAGTACCATGTCCAACATGTTCTCACCACTGTGTGAACAGGTCACACTGCGCATAGCAATTGTTGCATGCTGGCGAATTCCAGGAAGATTGCTACCATGACAATCCACCATCCTGCACTGATTATTCACACTACCAACATCACAAACAACCCCCGGCACCTGCGCCCAGTGTGCAGTTATACACAGATATGAACTCTCACTGTTTTGCCACTTGTCCACATATCCATACTTAAATGGATGAATGGAGAGGAGGAATGTTGAAGGACATGTCTTATTGAGTCTGAGACAGTGCGGAACAACTCAGGAACAGCACGGGTAGAAAAGTATGTCCTGGATGGGACTTTCCATTTTAGACAGGCACGGGCAGCAAACCACCGGAACCCAGAATTCTCCACAAAGGAGAAGGGCAAAAGATCGATTGCCAGCATTTCCGCTACAGCAGCATTAAGTTCATGTGACACTGTATGATTGGGGGGGGTACTTCAGCTTATGCGCAAAAACACTCTGTACCGTGGGCTGACTTAAACGTTTTACAGGGTGTGTGTTGGTCACAAATGGTTGTGCTCTGTGATGAATGGCATTGGCAGGGCATGGAGTGTGGACATTTGATGAAGACGGTTGCACAGGTGATGATGACAAACCCAGAAATTATGTTATTTTTCTGGATTTGCCAATCGGGGTTGATGTACCACTTGCACTAGACAGACTGCATTCACCACCACCACCACAAAAACTGCTACTCTCACCAGCACTGGACAACATTTCAAAGTCATTATGGTCCTCCACCTCATCATCATCATGCCTGTAGTAATCCTCTGCTCTTATTGCCGCACTGCTGCACACATTTAATTTCCTACTGGGCTTAACAGTCATGGAAGGGGATAACATGCTGGCTATGGTTGCTGCCGGTGATCTGGTGAGCAGCCAAGTCTAGTATTAGCTGCCAGCTGTGCTGGGTCCACAGAGCCAAGTGCCTATTCTTAAGGTGCGACGACCTCCTGTCCCAAAATGGCTCCTTACCTCGATCCCACGCGACATGGCAAACCTGGCAGATTGCAACTGAATCATCATTTGCATCTTGAACAAAAAATCCCAAACAAGGGACTGTGATGCTCTGCTTTTAACATGTCCATGATGATGTGGCTTATTTAAGTCTGTTATTTTAAGCACTGAAGTGGGGGGACGTGATGTTTCTGGCACTGCAGACCTGACTGCAACTGACCACCATGACTACCTATCACATTGAGTACTGGGTCGTCATCATCAACATCATCCACTAAAACCGGTACATCACAAGTTTTTATGGGGGGGGGGGATTCCTACAAACAGATTCACAAATTTCAGACACAGCCACTTTTAATTTATTTTCCTCCGGTTCCCAACTGGGGTCAATTAAATCATCATCATATTCATCAACGTCACTGTCACACACATCCACATCTTCTGCTTGGATGCTAACATGTGGACTGCATGTTGCAACAACAGCAACATCATCATCATCATCAGCATCATCACATTCATCAGCATCTACACCACCATCATCAGCAGCAGCATCATCACATTCATCATCAGCATCTACACCACCATCATCAGCAGCAGCATCATCACATTCATCATCAGCATCTACACCGCCATCATCATCATCAGCATCATCACATTCATCATCAGCATCTACACCGCCATCATCATCAGCAGCATCATCACATTCATCATCAGCATCTACACCACCATCATCAGCAGCAGCATCATCACATTCATCATCAGCATCTACACCACCATCATCATCAGCAGCATCATCACATTCATCATCAGCATCTACACCACCATCATCATCATCAGCATCATCACATTCATCATCAGCATCTACACCACCATCATCATCATCAGCATCATCACATTCATCATCAGCATCTACACCACCATCATCATCAGCAGCATCATCACATTCATCATCAGCATCTACACCACCATCATCATCATCAGCAGCATCATCACATTCATCATCAGCATCTACACCACCATCATCATCATCAGCATCATCACATTCATCATCAGCATCTGCACCACCATCATCATCATCAGCATCATCACATTCATCATCAGCATCTACACCACCATCATCATCAGCAGCATCATCACATTCATCATCAGCATCTACACCACCATCATCATCAGCAGCATCATCACATTCATCATCAGCATCTACACCACCATCACCTGATATTTGTTCACCACACTGTGAATCACTGCATGGAAAATGTGTGATGTTAAGTGCCATGGTAGATGGAATATCACATTGTATGCTATCGTTGACATGATCAACAGAATCAGGTTCAGTTAATGGGATGTTACTGGGAAGTATGACATCATCTACGCTGTCAGTCACTTGCACTGCTTCACACTTAATATGTTTGGATACGGTACACTGGTCAGAATTAGAACTTTACGCAAAAATGATAGTACTACCTCCACCACCACTAACACCAGTAACACTAACACCACCAGCTGGGAAAACATCATCTCCTACAACTATCAGTGAAGCTACTGATTGGGCTGTAAAAAACATTGCAGGAGAAATACCTTTCCTCACATCACCAATGCACTTCTCTGTCCGTGTACTACTACCACGCCCACAGACCCTCTTACTGCCAACATTGCCATGGCCAGAAACAGCTTTACTTGCACGTCTCTTTGTTGGCATTTTGGGGGATCAACCACAATGTTATTACCAAATTCAGATTTTGATACGTTCACTTTCTGACTGGAGGGTCGCTACTCGCTACTATTGCTAGCTAGATGTGAAGCAAAATAAACAACTGTGGCTTCAGCAACAGATAAGGGGACTACTGTGTTGTGACACTGTCACAGTATTAAAACAACTTCAGTAACCAGTGGTGCTGATGGGGTCACAAAAACAATCTGGTCTGGTACAAAATATCTTTTCAACGTGGGGGGGAACTGAATACAGACAGTGTTGATTTTTACAGCACTACAAGCAGCAGCACTAAGAACAGAGAACACGATTGCAGTACAAAATCAGGCAGCTGCGGTGGATAGCAGGTTCACACTGCTGTGCTTAGTTGCACTTACACTGATCTGTGTCACAAATTTTAAAAGGTGTATTATATTTGATGCATGCAACACTGCACACACAACACAGAACACTTTGTGTACAATGCTGAATGAGGAATGCGATGCAAATGCAAAAGTTCAGTGTACTCAGTGCCACATAATGTAAATTTGTAATTTAAATAATCTGACCTTCTGAAATGCTGCACCACATTCACACAAGCAGCAAGAAAATTTGTACTATCACTGACAATTTTACTATGTGTACAGTAACACAGTCAGTTATATAACAAAAATATTGCCAAAACACAAAGAAATCACTAGTTCTCCAACTTAAATCTACCTACACACAGATATGCCCCTCTGCCACACAGCGCACTTCACTGTCTTTCACCACACACACTCAATGTTGTAAATGTACATTCAAAATCCACACACAAACAAAAACGCTCGATGATGTGAGCACAGGAGGGTTTCCTACAATCGAAGAACTACAGTTGGATCCCCCCCAAAAAAGCAAAAATGCTTTCTGAACAGCTTTTAAAAGATTCCTACAGACAGCTATCAGAGCACACTGTCTTCTACTCCTTCCTACTCATACTACCTCGAACTGAGGCTGTGCAGATCAATATAGAGCCCATGTGACCTGAACTCCCATGAATCACTGCAAAATCCTCCTTCGGAGCTCAAAAACAAGGCGAAGTGAGGCGAAGTGAACTGCCACCAATGTACTTCGCCTTAAAAATTGAAAGAGAAGTGACCAGTGGAGGTGGAATAACGCGAAGTAGCTGTTTTCAATGCACTTCATGTTTCATGATTATAACGCGAAGTATTCCGCTTCGCATTGTGGAGCAGTCCGTGAATCCGCCTTTGCTCCGCGAATCACTTCACAGAGCGGATTGAGCCCACTTCACCCACCACTAGTGGGGAAGGGAGTGGGAACAGGTGCCCCTCAGTTTGTGGTAAAACAGAGAATACTGTATAGAGAATACACTAACCCCAGAACTGGAGGGCTAGTAGACCAACTAATGGTTCTAGAAAAATTCCACTCCCAAATCATGTATCTAGCACATGACATCCTTTTAGCAGGCCATGCAGGCAGAGATAGCATCCTGATAGGATATTACCCAGGTTTTATTGGCCCTCTATCCATGAGAACATAGCTGAGTATTGTAAAGCATGTGCTGAATGTCAGAAGGTAGCTCAGGCAGGAAAAATGATAGAGTACTGCTACAACCCATCCCCATTGTGACTAACCCATTTGACAGGATAGCCATGGATGTAGTGGGGTCCCCGGAAAAGAGCTTCAAAAGTAATAGATTTGTACTGGTTATATGTGATTGTGCTACCTGCTACCCAGAAGCTATCCCCATAAGAACTGTCACAGACCCAAGGAGAGCAGAGGAGCTAGCAAAGGTATTTAGCCACATGAGAATCCCCCAAGAAATACTTACTGATCAGGGGAGTAATTTTAATGCACACTGTGACATAGACAGCCAGTTCTGAGTGCTGTATCATTTTTTTTATTAAATATAAAATATGTAGGGAAGTGTCTGCCAGAAAGAACTTACTGTCTGGCTGAAATGACACATCAACCACCCCGGCATAAGTTCAAAGGACAGGATGTAGGTCAAACTACAGAGATCTAAGGTGCAATTAGCATGTTAAATTTGCTTAGAAACCCCAGAAATAAAATATCCATTCATGACATCCTCAGGGAAATCCTTTGATTTGCACTAGGTGTCATGAAAGAAGGAGGACATGCATGTTTGGGGTGTCTCCCAAGATAGCCAGTAAATACACCAAAGAGTCTTTTGATGTCTATGTGAAGCAGGTCCCAGACTAAATTAGAAAGTCCAATATGTATTTGCTTAGGGTATTCAGTGGTTTACATCAAAGAGACTTTTGATGTCTGGGTAAAGCAGATCACAGACCAGTATGGACCAGTCATAAAGAGAGGCGATTCATTATGTCACCTATTATTTTTTTAAATATCTTAGTAGGACATCCTGTGTTATAAAATATAAATTTTAATACACCAAGGTGGAGTTAGGTGACCTCAGAGAGAAGGCTGGCTGAAGACTGCTTTAAATATACTGAGCAGACCTTACAGAGAGGACATTTATTTGTCTGACTGAGAAAAGAGGAACAACAAAGCACTGAAAGATTAAGAAGTAAGGAGACCTTAGACACGACTAGTCTGAGTGTATGTATTGTAGGAATTTGTACTTTTAAACCTGTTTTGTTTGAAGTCTGTATGTGTTGGGATATCTTGTTCTGTATTTTACTGTTTTCCTATGTTATCTATTTTAAAGTAAAGATATATATTTTAAAAACAGAAACTGCCTGGTGTGCCTTGAAACTTCTTTTTATATAAGTGAGGCTTATAATGATTGTAGTTGACACTGGGCATGTGATTATTGTGATACCAAACTGGGAAACAGATGCAAGTTCTCTAAGTCTTGCATAGAGTTCTAAGGGTTCATTTTGAAATACCTGGTTAGGTGCCCATAGGCAAAGATATCTGGCCCCCCCAAAGACAGACTTATCTGAGCCTGATAATTGGGTACGCTAACAAGAGGTTATCAGTTTGAATCACGCCAGAACTTGGGACAAAGGTGACTCGAACCCACAAAACAGACAAGAGGGTTACCTTGTTCTGTTCACTGTTCACAATTCTACACTCAGAGGTTGGCACTTTGGGAGTAGAGGGCCTGATCTGCTGAGTGGGTTTGTGACAGATTGGTTGGCAGTGGTGGCATAAAAAGTTTGGTGGTATAAGCCTTATTGTTCAGCTTGAGACTGTTCGACTCACTTGGAAAAAAGAAAGGCAGTGTTTTATTTAAAAAGGAAACATAACTATATCCCTTGGTTTAAAGTCAAGTTCCTACCTGTTTTATTTTTTTTCCAAAGTGCCAGTCAGATTAGCAGTAGTCAGGAAAGATGGCTTCCAACTACAGCAGGCACACTGTAGAATACTTAAAGCAGTTGTGCAGGGACAGAGGAGTCCCGTTCGAGGTGACAGCCAAAAAGCAGAACCTCATAGATGCTCTGATGGTAGCAGATACCCAGAGCAGTGAGTCACTGACCATGACTGAAAAGGACAGCAGTGCCACTGTCAGTGAAGGGCCACAGCAGTAGGGGTTGGTCACCAGTATCCTGAATCCAGAGGTACTCAGGCTGAAAACTGAGTTGTGCAGGATGGAGCTGGAGTTCCAGAAAGAGAGGGAGTGAGAGAGCAGAGAGGCAGAATGGGAACAATGAGAGGCAGAAAGGGAACAGTGAGAGGCAGAGCGGGAACAGTGAGAGGCAGAGTGACAACAGAGGGAGGCAGACTGTGAAGAGCGTGAGTGCCAGTGAGCTGCAGAGGAGAAGAGAGAGGAGTGCCAGTGGCAACACGAACTGAAGAAGCTATGACTCCAACCAGCGGCACCAGAGCAGGTAAGTGGCTTGGGTTTAATTGGGACTGCAGGACTGGGTTACAAATTGAACTCCAAATTAATAGCTGAGTTTAAAGAGGGGGAGGACATGGGTGCCTTTTTAAATTCTTTTGAAAAAGTTTGTATTCAGGCTAAAATTCCTAGAGAGTCCTGGAGTTTCCAGCTATCCCCGCTACTTACCGGGAAAGCTTGGGATGCATTGGGTCAAATGGACAATGAGGACAGCAATGATTACAGCAAGCTAATATCTGAACTGTTAAAAAAGTTTGAATTAACTGCTGAATCATACAGAGCTAAATTCCATAAGCTCAGGAGAAGTTCTGTTATGAGCTACAAGGAGCTAGCCATGAAACAACGTCAGTTTTAAAATGTTGGTGGGAAGGAATTGAGGCAAACTCTGTTGATAAAATTGAAAATGTGATTTTATTAGAACAGTTTTATTGGGCATGCCCAGCAGAGCTAAAAACATGGCTAGAGGACCATGATCCCAAAACAGTGCAAGAGGCTGCTGAACTCTTGGACCGCTGTGCCAAGAGCAGACCTGCTCTGAGAGCGAATGTGGTGGGCATGGCAGTGCAGAAAGGGAAAAGCGTGCCTTCATGGCAGCTAAAACCCTCACTGCCTCCACTGAAACCAGTTAGCCCCAGGTTTCAGAGAAAAGATTTCTCTGAGAGAAGAACTGAATGTTGGTTGTGTAAGGAAACTGGGCATATTGCCAGACAGTGTCCCAAAAAGGCAAGCCATAATACACAACCAGGTGCTAGAAAAGAAGTGGGTTGTTTGTGTGTCCCTGGAAGCATGCCAGTGAACATGAGGGAACACATGCACCCAGTCATGGTGAATGGTGTACAGACGAAGGGGTTAAAGGACACAGGGGCATCCCTGACATTGGTAAACGGGGATCTAGTACAGCCTGGTCAGCTTATACCCAATAAATACGTAACTGTACAAGACTTTGCAGGCGGGGAGAAAACATTGCCCCTCACTAGTGTTCTCCTAGACTGGGGTGAAACGGGGAACTGTGCAACAGGTGGCCGTAGCCAAAACATTAGCAGTGGATGTGATCCTGGGTAACAATCTCCAGCAGGAGATAGTATGTGCAGTTACCCGTAGCCAAGCAGCAAGGGAAATTTGTAGCTCCCTGAACCCCACAGAAACCGGTATGGAAACCACTGAGAGGCTGGTTCCCCAGCCTGTGTCTCCAGATGGGGAGACTGATAAAAGGGAGTAAAAATTTCCCCAGTAGCAAGTAACCACACAGCTACAGAGGGTTACTCCGAAGAGGGAGGGGTGACCCCTTGTCAGAGGGTTGGGATTGACAGTGATCCTGAGGGCCCTGACGCTAGTGCTAGGGACCCTAGTTTAGTGACTGAAGGGGACCTGTCCCATGCCTTCGGACTGTGTGAGGGGTTTGCAGCTGCTCAGAGGAGTGACCTTAGTTTAGAGAAACCAAGGGCTTGGGCAGACTCTGACGAAACACAGGGAGGTGAATGCAGACATAAGGTTTATTGGAAAAATGGAGTTATGTATACTCAGGCAGTGCAGACAGAGGGAGGGATGCTAGACAGGCAGCTTGTCATTCCCTAGGGGTATCTTGAGCAGTTGCTCAAAATTGCACATGATATTCCCTTGTCTGGTCATCTGGGAATTGCGAGCACACTACGCAGTGGTTGGTCCAGCATTTCTACAGGCCTAACTTCACCCATCAGGTGAAGGAGTATTGCAGGTCTTGTCACCAGTGCCAAGAAATAGGGAAGGCGGGCAAGAAAACCGAAGCTGCCCTGATTCAATTGCCAATACTGGAGTAGCCATTCCAGAGGGTGGGAATGGATATTGTGGGGCCTTTAAATACCCCAGCTCCTCAGGGAAGAGATTCATCCTGACTGTGGTGGATTATGCCACCCGGTACCCAGAGGCAGTCACCCTTTCCTCACTGAGGACAGAAAAAATGGCAGATGACTTACTTGGGATTTTCTCCCGTGTTGGGTTTCCGCAGGAGGTAATCACCGATCGAGGGTATTCCTTCATGTCGGACCTGATGAAATGTTTATGGGAGAAGTGTGGGGTGGTGCAGAGATACATGACACCGTATCACCCACAAGCCATTGGGTGTGTGGAAAGATTCAATGGTTCCCTAAAGTCAATGCTCCGGGCATTTGCTGAACAGCATGGGAGGAACTGGGAGAAATACCTTTCCCACCTGTTGTTTGCATACAGGGAGGTGCCCCAAGAGTCAACAGGATTTTCCCCCTTCAAACTCTTATATGGATGCTGGGTACATGGGCACCTAGACTTGATCTGGGAGGACTGGGAAGGCAAGCACACCACCCAGGGAACTCCCCTTGTGAATTACATCCTTAGGTTTAGGGAAAGGCTGAAGGAGCTTATGGGGACAGCCCAGAGCAACCTGGCAGGTGCCCAACAGAAAAAAAAGTGTGGTACGACCGCAGAGCCAGAGCTCGCTCGTACATGGTGGGTCAGGAAGTCATGGTCTTTATTCCGGTCCAGAAAGACAAGCTGCAGGTTGAGTGGGCAGGACCGTAGAAAGTGGTTAGGAAGGTAAATGACATGAACTACATTGTGGAGTTACCTAACCGCAGACAGGCAGAAAGGATATACCATGTCAACATGATGAAGCCATATGCTAATAGGGCTGACATGGTGTTTGCAGTGTGCAGTCATGGGGAGGGAACGGACAAAGGAGTCCCCCTTCTGGGCTCACTGGAAGAGAGCAAACAGAAGTCCTCTGTGGAGACAGTAAAATTGTCTCCCCAGCTGACCCCGGGCCAGATCCAGAAAGTAAGGGAGGTTTTAGCAGACTTTGCCCTCTTGTTTAGCGCCAAGCTTGGACTAACCCCCTTAGCGACACACGATGTGGAGACAGGGACACAGACGCCCATATGGCAGACAGCATATCGGGTGTCAGAGGCTGTCCAAAAGGACATTAGGAGGGAAGTGGAGGAGATGCTGTATTTAGGGGTAATTCAGAGATCCTACAGTCCCTGGGCCTCACCCGTAGTGCTTGTATCCAAGCCAGATGGCTCAACTCGTTTCTGTGTGGACTATAATGGACTGAATGCAGTCATGAAGTCAGATGCCCACCCGATGCCCCGGACGGATGAACTCCTGGACAAGTTGGGAGGGGCGACCTACCTTAAAACCATTGACCTGACAAAGGGGTATTGGCAGGTAGAGTTGACAGACAGAGCTAGGGAGAGGTCGGCCTTCATCACTCCGATAGGCTTATTTGAGTTTAAAGTAATGCCTTTCAGAATGAAGAACACCCCGGCCACTTTCCAAAGGTTGGTGAACCAGGTGTTAAATGGTGCTGAGGAGTACGCCATGGCGTACCTGGATGACATTGCCATCTTTAGTACCAGCTGGGAGGAACACCTATCCCGCCTTAGGGAAGTGCTGGGCAGGATACACAGGGCTGGGATAACTGTCAAAGCCGAGAAGTGCCAGGTAGCCATGGGAGAAGTGGCATACCTCGGACATGTGGTAGGCCAGGGACATCTCCGTCTTAGCCAAATAAAAATAGAGGTAATCCAGGCATGGCCCAGACCAGAAACTCAGAAGCAGATCAGGAGTTTTCTTGGGACAGCAAGGTACTATGGAAAATTTGTACCCAATTACAGTGCCCTGGCTGCTCCCCTATCTGACTTGACAAAGAAAAGGATGTCAAAGAAAATTACCTGGGGCCCAGCCTGTGAGGAAGCCTTTTCCAAACTAAAGGAGTCACTGTGCAGTGCTCCTGTTTTGACATGTCCGGACTATAGCAAACCTTTTATAGTTCAGACTGACGCCTCAGACGTGGGTATTGGGGCAGTACTGAGTCAGATGTCCAGCCAAGGGACAGATCACCCAATAGTGTACCTGAGTAGGAATTTACTTCCCAAGGAGCAAGCATACTCCATGGTAGAAAAGGAGTGTCTTGCCATAGTGTGGTCCCTAAAGAAATTAGAGCCATACTTGTATGGGCAGCCTTTTGTGTTGCAGACTGACGACAACCCCCTGGTTTGGCTGACGCAGATGGGGAAAAACAATGGCAGACTGCTAAGATGGAGTCTTGCTTTACAAGGGTATGATCTGAAAATCATATATAGGGCTGGAGCCAAAAACCAGAGCTCAGATGGGCTGTCAAGGGTCTATGAGGAGTGGACTGATTTGGGAAGCTCATCCCATGTAGGGGATACAGCCCCCAAATTCAGTCTAGGTGAGGAGGAATTGTGACGTGGACAGCCAGTTCTGAGTGCTGTATCATTTTTTTATTAAATATAAAATATGTAGGGAAGTGTCTGCCAGGAAGAACTTACTGTCTGGCTGAAATGACTCATCAAAACACCCCCAGGCATAAGTTCAAAGGACAAGACGCAGGTCAAACTACAGAGATCTGAGGTGCAATTAGCTTGTTAAATTTGCTTTGAAGCCCCAGAAATAAAATATCCATTCATGACATCCTCAGGGAAATCCTTTGATTTGCACTAGGTGTCATGAAAGAAGGAGGATATGCATGTTTGGGGTGTCTCCCAAGATAGCCAATAAATACATCAAAGAGTCTTTTGATGTCTATGTGAAGCAGGTCCCAGACTAGACACTGGCACTAGCTCCCTCACTTGTTCCAGAGTTAGTACAATCCCACCCTACACTCACCATCTACCCTAGCCTACGACACCCTTCCCCTAGTCATCACCCAGCTGCTTCCCCAGGCTCCCACTGGAGGCTTATCGTTCTCGCTTTTCCAGCTTGGATAACCCTGCCCACCCCCTGTGCCCAGAAGCTCCCCTCCTCTCCTCCACATACCTATCGAAAGCTCACCCTCCACCAGCCCCTGGCCAGGGTGGTACATCTACTACCCTGACAGGCAATATACATCCCAACCCAGGCCCAGCCCACACTAGCCCACCAGCAGGGTCTCTGGGCTCTGCATAGCATCTATGAATATATGCAGCCTTCTGAAAAAATTTGATTCCCTCCAATGCTGGGTCACATTGCATAGACCAGATGTCATAACGCTGGTGGAAACCTGGCTATCAAAATCCACTCCAGACTCCTTTGTCTCCCTCCCAGGTCACTCCCTTTACCGGGAGGATTGTGTAGGCAGGCGGGGAGGGCGGTGCAATCTATACCAGGGACTCTCTCACTGGACAAACACTCCCTGCCCCAGCTGTCATATATAGGGCGCAGGCCCTGACCCTCAAACTGACCCTGGACCCCTCCAGGGGCCCCCTCTATCTCACCACTGCCTACATTCCCCCAAAAAACCAAACCCTGGCACTGGTTTCATTAACAGATTATCTTACAACCCTACATCACACAGCTGACCAAATCGTTGTGGGTGACCTGAACGTTAACTGGCTCAGCACATCCTCCACCACCACCCGTGACTCTTTCACAGCCATCGACATGACTCAACTCATTTCCCAACCCACCAGAGTAAACACAAAGAGAGGTACCAGCACCCTTCTAGATGTGGTCATCACCAACCGCCTTAAACAAATCCATGATACCCAGGTCCTTCCTGACTCACTTAGTGACCACTCCCCTATCTTTTCCATTGGGTGACCTCCACACCCAAACCCATGGCCCATTCCACTCTACGTCAGCGCCTCAGACCAGGTGGACTAAAAGGTCTTAAGCAACTTCTTGCCCAAATTAACTGGTCTCCCATACACTATGCCCCTGATATAGATACTGCCCTAACCTTCTTTTCCCAAACCTTCAACAAAGCCTGTGACATTTTAGCACCCTAAGATCCGAACAAAGTACATAATGCACCCTGGGTTAGCCCTGCCCTACTTCAACTGCTCAAGCACAGGGATAACCTATGGCATCTGGCCTCAGAAAAAGGCCGGTCGGCGGACAGGCAGGCATACAATGCCGCAAGAAACAAATGCACCTGGGCCATCAGAAAAGCAAAGGCCGATCACTATCAGGCCACACTCACCTCCTCCAGGGGGAGTGCAAGAACATTCTGGGACAATATCAAACAACTAAATGGGACCGTGTGCTCCCCCCTCCCTGATCACCATTGACGGCTCTACCTCCATTGACCCAGCCCGCATAGCCAACTTCCTCAACTCATCCTTCACGGACCTTAGTTCGGAACTCCCTAGTGATTTCTTTGACCTTCCCTACCTGGCCCAGTCATTCAACATCCTAGTTTCCACTTACGCAGGGTAACTGCCCAGGAAGTCAGACCACACCTGATTAAAGCACTAAAGAGCAATAGTACTGGCAGCGACTCCCTGAACCCCAGTATCCTCCGTCGGGTTCTGGATCAGGTCCTTGCTCCACTCGCTAGCCTTCTCAATAAATCTCTCTGCCTGGGGTAATTCCCTTCAGCCTGGAAAACTGCCACAGTTACGCCCATACACAAAGGAGGTGACAGGTCCACAGCCGGGAATTACCGGCCCATCTCCATTCTCCCACCCCTCTCCAAAGCCTTAGAAAAACTGGTGGCTACTCAAATTATGGATTACCTGACCAAACACAACATCCTCTGCCCAGAACAGCACGGTTTCCGTGCAGGTCACAGTACCAGCACTGCCCTCTTAGATTTTTCAAATTTTCTACACTCCTCCCTGGACTCTGGCTCACTAGGCAGGGCAGTGTTTATTGACCTCTCAAAGGCATTCGACACTGTCTCCCACCCCCTCCTGCTGGATACCCTCAGCCACATTGGCTTCGCCACTGGACCGGTCTCCTGGTGCTCCAGCTACCTGTCTGCCCGCTCTCAGTGTGTTAAAATCAATGGGACCCTTTCCAATACATGTCCTATCCACTCAGGTGTTCCCCAAGGCTCCATCCTAGGACCCCTACTCTTCTTACTCTACCTCAACAACCTGCCCAATGCATGCACTGGTAAAATTCTGCTGTATGCAGATGATGCCATCATCTTTGCCACCCACCGAAACCCCATCTCCCTACAGGACCTTGCAACTATCCTTTAATGATACCGAAACCTGGTTTAAAGAGCATAGACTTGTAATCAATCTCAGAAAAACAAAAACTATGCTCTTTGCCCACCCCCAAAACAAAGCCAGCAACTTCCCACTCCACATCCTCCCTAGTTCCAAGCTTCCTCTCTAATAAGTCTGCTCATACAAGTACCTTGGGGTCTCCTTTGACTCAGCCCTCACATACCACAACCACATTGGTGCTCTTGCCTCAGCTACCAGTGTTCGGCTAGGTATCCTATACAGTTACAAAAACTGCCTCCCCCCCGATGCACTCTGACTAGCGGTCACATCCTCAATAATGTCTCTTGTGGACTATGGCTTGCCAGTTTATGGTGCTGTGGACTCAACTGCCCTCAATAAAATCCACCACACCATGAATAAGGCCTGTAGGCTAATTACGGGAGCCCCAAGGCTAACACATACCTGCCAACTATATGACATGGCAATGCTGTTAACCTGGACGAATGACTCAGATACCAAACCTGCCTCATAACGAAAAAAACTCTCCTTGGACTATCCCCGCCTGGGCTGACAGCCTCCATCCACCTAGCACAACCCTTAGTTCAAACTTGAACCTTCTGCAAGGCCACTTTACTAGTCCCTAGGTCCAGGACCACACATGGACAAAGATCCTTCTGTTACAGAGCTCCCTCCTGGTATAACACACTCCCTACCTCCATCTCTGATACCCTCACAATCTCCTGCTTCAAAACTTCACTTCTGAGTCAGCTATTTAACACGCGTAGCTGCGCTTGTCTCTAAGGTGATCTAGCCCACTATGCACTGACAAAGCTCACTGAGTGGCTCCTCACCCAAACCAATCACCAACTGCGTCCCATAGCCCTCTGAACTCTTACCTCCTGCAGTCTCTGCACATTACTACGTGTATGCTTATACCAATGTATGTTTAATCTGTTACTCTGTATCCAAATAACTGTAAAAGCTTGTGAATGCCAAACCTGTAACCTAACTGATGTAACAAAGAAATAACTGCATGTGACTGCCAAAGCTGTAACCGCAATGATGTAACAAAATGTTGTAATGTATTTGCCCTCTTTGTGACGAGGTACCTTTGGAAATGAGCCTCTGGCTCAAAGGTTGTAAACTGATGTACAAATAAATAAAATAAATAAATTAGAAAGTCCAATATGCATTTGCTTAGGGTATTCAGTGGTTTACATCAAAGAGACTTTTGATGTCTGGGTAAAGCAGATCACAGACCGGTATGGACCAGTCATAAAGAGAGGCGATTCATTATGCCACCTATTATTTTTTTTAAATATCTTAGTAGGACATCCTGTGTTATAAAATATAAATTTTAATACACAAAGGCAGAGTTAGGTGACCTCAGAGAGAAGGCTGGCTGAAGACTGCTTTAAATATACTGAGCAGACCTTACAGAGAGGACATTTATTTGTCTGACTGAGAAAAGAGGAACAACAAAGCACTGAAAGATTAAGAAGTAAGGAGACCTTAGACAAGACTAGTCTGAGTGTATGTATTGTAGGAATTTGTACTTTTAAACCTGTTTTGTTTTAAGGCTGTATGTGTTGGGATATCTTGTTCTGTATTTTACTGTTTTCCTATGTTATCTATTTTAAAGTAAAGATATATATTTTAAAAAAAGAAACTGCCTGGTGTGCCTTGAAACTTCTTTTTACATAAGTGAAGCTTAGAATGGTTATAGTTGACACTGTGCATGTGCTTACTGTGATACCAAACTGGGAAACAGATAAGAGTTCTCCAAGTCTTGCATAGAGTTCTTAAGAGTTCATTTTGAAATATCTGGTTAGGTGCCCGTAGGCAAAGATATCTGGCCCCCCAAAGACAGACTTATCTGAGCCTGATAATTGGGTATGCTAACAAGAGGTTATCAGTTTGAATCCCACCCGAACTTGGGACAAAGGTGACTCGAACCCACAAAACAGACAAGAGGGTTACCTTGTTCTGCTCACTGTTCACAATTCTACACTCAGAGGTTGGCACTTTGGGAGTAGAGGGCCTGACTTGCTGAGTGGGATGGTGACACACACCTGCTAAAAGAATTGTACCGTCTGCTGGGCGTGGTAGCAGTGCATACTTCCCCATACCACCCACAAACTGACAGCCTCATAGAGAGGTTTAATCAGACATTAAAGAGAATGTTGAGGAAATATCTAAAAGAAGAAGGTAAAGATTGGGATAGGTACCTCCCCTATTTACTTTTTGCTTACAGAGAAATCCCTCAAGCGTCCACTGGTTTCTTGCCTTTTTCATTATTGTATGAGAGGAACCCAAGGGGGCCACTGGATGTGGTTAAAGAACACTGGGAAGAAGGGAAGGAGGTGAGACATCTTAATGTCATAGAGTACATGACTCATTTAAGTAAATGCCTGGTGAGGTATATCAACTTGGCACACCAGAGCTTAGAACAGAAGCAAGACTTTCAGAAAGAAAGATATGACCAGGGTTTGAAAATTAAAACATTTCAGTCAGGGGACAAAGTGTTGTTACTGCTTCCCTCCACAGAGAACAAACTATTCATGAAATGGCAGGGCCCCTTCACCATTTTGTGGCAAACAGGAGCAGTGAACTATGAGCTTAGCATGCCCGGAAAGAGACCTGCCCAGAAAATTTACCATGTGAACCTCCTTAGAAAATGGCATGAGAAGCCTAACCCCTCCCTTTATATCCATTCTAAAGTTAGGGAGTCAGAGCTGGAGGTTACCTATGAAAGGCTAGAGCAGTCAGGACCATTGGAGGAGATTCAGATAAACCCTGAATTGGAGCCTCAGCAACAGAAAGATTTGCAGGGGGTATTACAAGAATTTGAGCCCATATTCACAAATGTCCCAGAGCAGGCCAAGGGAATTGTGCACAACATAACTGCCACGCAAGACAAGTCCATACACCAAAAGCCCTAGAGACAGCCCATGAAGGTGCGGGATGAGGTGATTCAGGAAGTCAAAAAAAATGGATCAGTTAGGCATAACTGTGCCTTCAAAGAGTGCATGGTCTTCACCCATGGTCATAGTGGACAAGAAAGAGGGTGGGATACGTCTATGCCTAGATTTTAGAAAGCTTAACAATGTGTCACTATTCAGTGGCTACCCAATGCCCCGAATAGATGACATCATTGACAGGCTAGGCAATGCACAGTATATCTCCACTCTGGACCTTACTAAGGGATATTGACAAATCTCCTTGTCACTTGATTCACAAGATAAAATCACATTTAGCACCCCAATCAGTTTATACCAGTTTGTCACAATGCCATTTGGACTACATAGGACCCCAGCCACTTCTCAGCATTTTATGGACCACATTCTAAGACCACACACTGAGTACTGTGTGGCTTATTTGGATGATGTGGTCATATTCAGTCCTGACTTGGAAACCCATGTTAGACACTTGTCCCAGGTATTGCAGGCAATAAAGGAGTCAGGAGTGACCATTAACCCTGCTAAGTGCGCTCTAGCTAAGACTGAGACAAGATACCTAGGATTCACTTTAGGAAATGGACAAATGAAGCCCGAGGTAGAGAAGGTTACAGCAGTAGCAAACAGCCCAATACCTACCACAAAAAAGCATGTGAGATCTTTCCTAGACTTGGCTGGTAATTACCAAAGATTTATTCCTAATTTCTCAGCCATTGCTAGTCCTTTGACTGATCTTACTAAAAAGAGGTGCCCGAATAAGGTTCAGTGGATCCCTATTTGTGATGAAGCACTTAGGAATATCAAGGCAATTCTATGTACAGCTCCTGTACTGAAAAGCCTTGTCTTCAGCCAAGTGTTTGAGGTTCAAACCGATGCATCAGAGAAGGGTTTTGGGGCAATCTTATCTCAGAAAATAGAAGGGGAAGAACATCTGATCATGTACAGTATATCAGCAGGAAGCTACATGAGAGGGAGAGAATGTATACTACCATAGAGAAAGAATGCTTAGCCCTAAAGTGGGCTATTGAATCTCTGAAATATTACTTGTGGCAGGCTGAATTTAAGGTTGTAACTGATCATAACCCCCTCTGCTGGTTACATGAAATGAGAGAAAAAAATCACTGTATAATGCGGTGGTACTTGACTCTTCAGCCTTATCCATTTACTGTGTCCCACAGGGCAGGGACAAAACATGTAAATGTTGATTTCATGTCTAGATATGGTGCAGGAATTGATGTCAGTGAAATATGACATACTTTCCCTAAAAGGAGATAGTTCAGGGAAGGTACCATTAGTTTCTGTTGAGAAATGTGTTAATGCCTCAGGGTAAAGAATGATGATATCCACTATGTTTATGACAGAATGTTTATCATTAATAGGGACCCTAAGACAGAGCTTCTGAAGATGGATGCGAGGAAGCTGCTCCATCCCTTCCTGGGACAGAAAGGTGGTAAGCAGTCTGCACTTCTCTGATAAGGGGCATCTCATATGCCGCCAACTACTGTCACCATCTAAATAAGATAAAGCTATGACTGCATAACCCTGTACTGTTATACTAATACTGTTTGTATATGTTTTTTACTGTAAATGTATTCCCTCCATTCTTTGTAACTGACGTGGAGCCTTTGCAAAAGAGTCTATGACTCAAAGGATTGTAATTCCGATTCTATTCAATAAATAAATAAATAAATAACTGCTTCCCTCTTAAGGTGGGGGATATGTGACAGGGAGCTCCTGCTACTCTTGAGGACCGGCCTTTTCTTAAATCTCTTGCAACAGTTCTTCTATTCCATAGGCCCCGTCCACACTACACCGATCAGGCCCGGTAACAGATGCAAACGGTTACAGCCAGGGAGTGATGCAGTGTGCCCACACTGCAGCGGTGTCCATTATGTGACTGGTACCACCAGTCCACACTGCGGGAGCCAGGCAACCGTTACGGCAGCACCCGATCCCACAATGCAGCTTGCGCTGTGCTAAGGGACTGGTACCATGCGTCCACACTATGGCTGGTAACGTTACCAAGGCATAACCAGTTTCATAACCATTGTTGAAACCATCTCATATGTAGTTTCAACAATGGTTACGAAAATGCCTTCTGTAACGTTACAGGGGTAAACGCAAACCGTTGCGGTAACGGTTTGCGCCCCCTGTAACGTTACAGAGGCGTAGTGTGGACAGGGCCTTAGCATAATCTATTCTTTACCATTTCTAGTCCATAAGGTCGGCTACCTATGGACACCCCCTTCCCTTTCTTGACTATGCTATAGTGTCCTCTTTAATTTTCCTTTTCCCTCTCAGGTCCTTGGTACAGGGAGATTATTGTTGTGACCTCCGAGTTGATATAAAACAACAGGCTGTGTTCCTCATTGTTGGATTTAGTATGTAATAGCACTATTATGTCATAAAATATCTTGTTGTATATACTTTATATTTATGAAACCTATAAATGTTGAAAATACCATGGCACTAGGTGTTTTTGATTAAGGTAAAACATTACTAGGGGACTGTATTATAAAAATTAAGTTAGTTGTGCTATTTAAAATGCATGTAAATTGCTGTAAGTTGAACAAGTCTGAAATGTCATGGAGATTTGCATATATCCCATGATGCTTTGCATTATGGAAGTATGTATGATGTTGTATTTCTTTGAAACTTGATTTTGTCAATACCCTTTTTCAGTTTTTCTGCATTGAGGTTCTTTATCTATCACTTGTTTTGTTTTTTCTTTTTGAGCCCCCACTACCCAAGCAAACAAGGCCCACATAGGGATAAAGGGTCTTCACTGAAGAGTTGAGATCAGAGATAAGTAGGTGCTTGCTAAGTGTAGAGGAAAGACTTGCATAGTCTGTTGCTACAAACTGATGTACTGAAGAGGGGATATGCCATTGCTGAAGATGACCCTCTGCATTTCGAATAAGCATCACACAGAGATCGTGTGCTGAATTTGAAGTTTGTTGTCTCATCCATCTGTTATCCCACAGCCCTCCACAGTATGTAAAGTGAAGTCTTCCCCACACTGTGATGGATTTAGTGCTGGAGAAAACTGAGGGCCTAACAGCACTGGAAAAGGAAGCCCTCTGTTTATTCACAGGGATGTGTACAGTATTGGGCAGCTTCCTCACACTGTGATGGATAAGGATTGAGTGCTGCTGAAAAGTAAGGGACTAATGGCCCTGGAGACTGAAGCCCTAGGTTTATCCTCAGGGACAGGTACAGTATGGGTCAGGTACAGTGCATACTTCTCCACATTGTGATGGATTTTGTGCTGGAAAAAATTGTGTGTGCATGCTGTGGAGTCCCATAGCACTCTCCCATCTTTGGAATTTTTCTGGCCTTCTGCTGTCAGACCTCCACCTGTGGGAAGTCATTTGATGGGACTACCAAGCCACCTCCCAGGGAGAGGAGAACTGTCCTCTGGACGCTCGATAACCCCCAAACATGGGTCACTGGTATGGTAGGAGATAAAGTACAGTGCCTATACCCTCCACACCTCCAGCTCAGTTGGTTACAACAAACTGTCATGGATTTAGTACAGGTGAAAAGTGAGGCACTGACAGCACTGGAGACTTATGCCATCTGTTTATTAACAGGGACAGGTACATTATGGGACAGATACAGTGCAGGCTTCCCCATGCTGTGATGGATTTAGTGCTGGTGAAAAGTGAGGCTCTAACAGCACTGGAGACAAAGTCTTTGTTTGTCCACAGGAACAGGCACAATGTGGGTCAGGCCCAGTGAAGGTTTCCCTACACTGTGATGGATTTTGTCCTGGTAAAAAGTAAGGGTCTGACAGCACTGGAGACTGAATTATCTGTTTATCCATAGGAACAGGTACAGTATGGGGCATGTAAAATGCAGGCTTCCCCCACACTGTGATGAATTTAGTGCTGAAGAAAACTGAGGGACTAACAACACTGGAAAACAAAGCCCTCTGTTTATTCACAGGGACATGTACATGGGGGGGGGAGTAAAGTGCCAGCTTCCCCACACTGCGATGGATTGAGTGCTGTTGAAAAGTGAGGGACTAACAGCCGTGGGGACTGAAGCCGTGGGTTTATTTCCAGGGACAGGTTCAGTATGGTGGAGCAACAGTGCCAGCTTGGCCACACTCTGATGGACTAAGTGCTGGCGAAAAAGTGTAGGACTGGCAGCACTGGACTCTGAAGCCCTCTGTTTACCCACAGGGAGAAGTGCAATATAGGGCAGGTACTGTGCAGACTTCCTCACAGTTTTTTTCCCCTTCTCTTTTTCCTCCCAGTGGGGCGGCTGACGGGCAGGCTTTGGCTCTCCCCTTGGGAGGGCTCAAATCCACCTGTGACCACCCTGCTCTCTACTGATCCCCCCTAACCTGGTAAGCCCCTCAGGGATTTCCCACAGTGGTGGTGCCAAGGAGGGGAGGGCCCCCCCCACCCGGTGCACACAATCCAGTTGCCAGGATGAGCTGAGGGCCAGGAGTGTGTTCTGGGCTTCATGTATCCTGCCATCGTTCCCATTTTCCATCCCCCCTCCCGTTGATGGAGCGTGCATTTTGGCAT
The DNA here is from genome assembly GCA_016271365.2 of Neoceratodus forsteri. Taxonomy (NCBI): domain Eukaryota; kingdom Metazoa; phylum Chordata; order Ceratodontiformes; family Ceratodontidae; genus Neoceratodus; species Neoceratodus forsteri. The sequence goes on from CM057456.1 coordinate 693,596,692, forward strand.
GTGCACATGGAGGCATATGCATGCTGCTGAGTCCTGCAGCACCCTCCACATTTTGGTATCTTTCTGGCCATTCTGCCCTCAGAACCACCTAGGGGAAGTCATTTGGTGGGACTACCAAGCCACCCTCCCTGGGAGTTGAAAGCTGTCATCTGGATGCTTGATCCTCTCCCTCTCTGGCCAACCCCCTGTGACCCACGTTCACCACCAAACATGGCTCGCTGGTAGGGCAGGAGGTAGGGCACAGTGCCTCAACCCTCCACGCCACTGGGCCAGTTGGCTGCCACACACTGTCATGAATTTAGTGCAGGAGGAAGGTGTGTGACTGACAGCACTAGAGACTGAAGCCATCTCTTTATTCACAGGGGTAGGTAAAGCACGGGGCAGGTACAGTGCTCACTTCCCCATGCTGCGATTGATTTAGTGCTGTCAAAAAGTGAGGGACTGACAGCACTGGAGACCGAAGCTGTCTATTTATCCAGAGGGGCAGGTAAAGCACAGGGCAGGTACAGTGCTGGCTTCTCCATGCAGTGATGGATTTAGTGCTGGCAAAAAGTGAGAGACTGACAGCACTAGAGACTGAAGCCCTCTGTTTATCCACAGGGACTGGAAAAAATGGGGCAGGTACAGTGCCAGCTTCTCCACGCTGTGGTGGATTTAGTGCAGGGTGAAAAGTGAGGGACTGACAGCCCTGGCGATTGAATCCTCTGTTTCTCTACAGGGAGAGGTACAATATGGGGCAGGTACAGTGCATGCTTCCCCCTGCTGCAATGGATTTAGTGCTGGTGAAAAGTGAGGTGGGGCAGCATTGGAGAATGAAGCCCTCTATTTATCCACAGGGACTGGCAAAGAATGGGGAGGTGCAGTACCGGCTTCCCCATGCTGTGATGGATTTAGTGCTGGTGAAAAGTGGGGGAATGACATCTCTGGAGAGTGAAGCCTCTGTTTATCCACAGGGAGAGGTACAATATGGGGTAGGTACAGTGCATGCTTCCCCACACTGTGATGGATTTAGTGCTGGAGAAAAGTGAGGTACGGACAGCACTGGAGACTGAAGACTCTATTTATCCACAGGGAGAAGTACAATATGGGGCAGATACAGTGCAGGCTTCCCCACACTTTGTTGGTTTAGTGCTTGAGAAAAGTGAGAGACTGACAGCACTGGAGACTGAAGCTTCTGTTTATCCATAGGAACAGGTACAGTATGGGGCATGTAAAGCGCAGGCTTCCTCACACTGTGATGGATTTAGTGCTGGAGAAAACTGAGGGGCTAACAGCCCTGGAAAATGAAGCCCTCTGTTTATTCACAGGGACAGGTACAGTATGGGGGAAGCACAGTGCCAGCATCCTCACGCTGTGATGGATTGAGAGCTGCTGAAAAGTGAAGGAGTGACTGCACTGGAGACTGAAGCTCTCTGTTTATCCACTGGGACGAATACGATATGAGAAGGTACAGTACCAGCTTCCCCACACTGTGATGAATTTAGTGCTAAAGAAAAGTGTGGGAAAGTGAGGGACTGACAGCACTGGAGACTGGAGCTCTCTGTTTATACACAGGGACAGGTACAATAAGGGGCAGGCAAAGTGCATGCTTACCATACTGTAGTGAATTTAGTGCTAGTGAAAAATGAGAGACTGACAGCACTGGAGAATGAAGCTTTCTGTTTATCTACAGGGACAGGTATAATATGGGACAGGTACAGTACAGGCTTCCCCACATTGTAATTATTTTGAATTCGTGAAAAGTGGAGGACTTACAGCCTGGTGACTAAAAGTCTCAGTTTATCCACCTGGAAAGGTACAATATGGTGCAGGTACAGTGCAGATTTAATGCTACAGAAAGGTGAGGGGCTGACAGCACTAGAGACTGAACCCACTATTTATTCACAGGGACAGGTACAATATGGGACATGTACAGTGCCAACATCCCCACACAGTGATGAACTTAGTGCTGGTGAAAAGTGAGGGACGGATAGCCCTGGAGGCTGAAGCCCTCTGTTCATCAACAGGGACAGGTACCTTGCAGGCTTCCCCAAACTATGTTGGATTTAGTGCTGGTGAACAGTGAGGATTTAAGAGCCCTGAAGACTGTATTTCTCTGTTTACCCACTGTGACGGGTACAATATGGGGCAGGTACAGTGCAGGCTTCCCCACAATGTGATGGATTTAGTGCTGGAGAAAAGTGAGGGACTGACAGCACTGGAGACTGAAACATCTATTTATCCACAGGGACAGGTACAGCACATGGCAGGTACAGTGCAGTGCAGGCTTCCCCACACTAATGGATTTTGTGCCAGTGAAAAGTGAGAGACTGACAGCACTGGAGACTTAAGTCCTCTGTTTATCCACAGGGACAGGTACAGTATGGGGTAGGTACAGCGCAAGCTTCCCCATACTAATGGATTTTGTGCAGGTGAAAAGTGAGGAACTAATAGCACTGGAGACTGAAGCCATCTGTTTATTCATAGGAACAGGTACTGTATGGGCCATGTGCAGTGCTGGCTTCCCCACACTGTGATGGATTTTGTGCTGGTGAAAAGTGAGGGACTGACAGCCCAGGAGGCTGAAGTTTTCTGTTGATCCACAGGGACTGGTACAATATGGGGTAGGTACATCCCAGGCTTTGCGTACACATGATGGATTTAGTGCTAGAGAAAACCGAGGGACTAACAGCTCTGTTTATCCAAAGAGACAGGTACACTATCTGGCTATGTGGCTGGATCAGGGCAGGGAACAGGTCCCGATGTGGGGGAAGAGTGGTTGCTGACTGCTAAGCTGCAGTCAACTCAGAGCAGACCATCTGGTTCTAATGCTTTTTTTTCTAAATAAAATGCCTAATACACCTGCCATAGTAGCACTTGTCGACTGCCACTGTCTCTGGGGAGCAGAGGGCCGCATGGCTGAAAGTCAGGTGCACTATGCCACCATCTGACTCCTGACTCAAAAAAATGGAGCAAGAGGTGGTGGGAAAACTGGACAGTGAGAGAAGGCACCAGATTACTAGATCCTCTGATAAAAAAGCAGGTAGGTGGCAATCCACCCAGTGCAGGCTGCAGCTATGGGGGCTGTCAAACCTCAACATTTAAAAACAGAGCCAGACTGCAGCAGCACACCTATTTAAACCTCCCATTACTCCTTATGAAGTAGATTGTAAGTCCACAAAAGTATATGCAAAGTGCAAAGTTTACTTAGTACAAATTGTACAACTTATGCAAGCAGTGCAAAATCAGACTTACTGAATTCAGATAACAGTATTCAGGACTGAGACTGCTTGGCACATTCCGGACTAGGTGTGCCTCTTGTGGTAGTGGCAGGGACTTGCAGTAAGTGACAATTTATTTGCTTTTGGTAACCAGGTAAGTGCACTACACTGGCTGCCAAGGCAGCAAGCCCTGGTCTGCATGTTGGGTTAGGTTGCCATGGTTACAGGGTTGCGATAGTCTGACTTTAAAGTGCTGGAGCTGGAACAGTTCAAGGGCCTTTGGAGCTGGAATAGTCCTTTGGGTACCGGAGTTCAGACTTTACAACAGCCACTGACTTGGCAACTCTTACAGTTCATTGAGCAATGGAGGTTTTGGAGGCGGTGGTGCTGCCACCAGAGGTGGAGGTCTACGTGCAATGTCTGGAATCCTTCCAGCTCTGGGACATCAGCTCCACCAGGTAAGTAGACAGCATTCGGCATCCTCAACCATTATTTCCCACTTTTGCAATCTTGCCTCTGCATCAGAGGAGCTCAGTGTGAATGCTGAATACCGTACAACAGGTAATGTTTGCTGTCAGTTTAATCTTGCTATGTTTGCGGGTGAGTAACATGAGCAAAATTAATGCAACCACTAAGTATCATGCGCTAGTATATATTTAGTGAAAGAAAATTTAAAAAACAATATTCGGCACTCTTAGGCAGTCGGAGGGGGCTGCTTGGTCAGTGCTGGTGACAGCAGAACCAGATTTGACTGAAAAGAGCAGTGTTTAAACGTACATCTCATTTGCAGCTCACATGTAATCATTCACTAGCTTGTGCAACATTCAATTGCCAGACATCTGCCCCCTCACACCAAAAACATCCACCCCAAAACACTGGACCAACTTCACTTCCTAACTGCACTCCCTAACTGCCCTGAACTTTGGACCAGCTTTCCTCCCTAACTGCATCAACTTACCTCCCGTATGCCAACTCCTTTCAGGTTAGAGAAAGAGCTCTTCTCTGTGAGCGGGTCGGCGTGTTGGCAAAACAGCTGCTTGCTCTCCAGCAAGTGGTTCGATGATTGAGCTCTATCTCAAGCTCTCTGTACATCCCACAAACAAACAGGAACTAAGTTTATTTTATTTAAATTAAAAATGTAATTTAAAAAGATAAATTCTTAGCTCAGTGTCAGGTGAGCAGACAGGTAGATAGGGTGCTATAACAGCTTTTCGATCCAAGTTTCTGGCAGATAGGCTGTACACTGATTCTACACAGATCACCAATCAAGCCACCCAACCCTGCAAAATTTCTCCCAAGAAGGTCAAAAAAGAACTTTAATATTTCAGGATATCTCCATGATTTGTGCCACACCACACATTGGCAAGAATTCTATCTCACAGCTTCAATAGAGACAGCTCTTCAGGTCTTAAATTATATTATCATAAGTGCCCTCAATATACATGCACCCCTCACCAGTGTCAGAACCAAACTCAAATCTTGTCGCTGGTTCTCTGCTGACCTTAAATCCACACTGCTTGCCAGAGATAAACTCTGGAAAAGGGCAAGAAAGACCAAGGATCCAAATGACTGGCTTCAATTCAGAAAAGCCAGAAACTCCTGCACAAAACAAGTGAGAAATGCCAAGGCTGCCTTCTACACAGCTGAATTGGATGCCTCCTATCACAACCCTTCCAGGTTCTGGGGTACCATAAAGGGGATCCTAGGTCAAGCTTCTACCCCTGTCTTACCACCCAAAGTGCACCTAAATAGTGTTGAAATCACTGACAAGCAAGAAATCTTAAATGCCTTCAACAATCATTTCACTACAGCTGGCCTAGTTTTGATTCCTCACCTGCAAACCTAATGAGGTCATCACTAAACTTACAATCTACTGAGGGACAAAGGCTGCTTCCACATTCTCCTTCAAATCAATACTCTTAAAGAAGTAGAAGACCTACTATTCCAACTAGATACAACTAAAAGCGCAGTGCAGACTCCTGGATCCCTACTTTCTAAAAGTAGCATTGCATATAGCTGCCCCCTCACTCACCTTTTCAATCTGTCCCTAGCCACTGGTTCTATCCCTCAATATGGAAGACAGCTCAAGTGTTTCCACTGCTTAAGGCAGGTGATCCCATGGACCTCAACAACTATAGGCCCATTTCCATCTTACCAGTACTATCCAAAATGCTTGAAAGTTAGTGAACTTTCAGTTAAGTGCCTACCTTGATACCAATAATCTCCTTAACCCAGCTCAATCTGGGTTTAGATCTATGCACAGCACCATCTCTGCCTTAGCAAAGTTACAAATGACTGGCAGACTGCCTTAGACAAAAAGAATAACACCTGTGCTGTGTTCCTGGATCTAAGCAAAGCCTTTGACACTGTGGACCATGAACTACTAATCTCCTCTCTGAACTCCATAGGCCTTGACTCACTCTCTCTTAAATGGTTCAGATGCTATCACTCTGGAAGAATACAACTGGTAAAAAATGAAGGTGACCTATTTACCTCTAAACCACTCCTAAGAGGTGTACCAAGGTTCCATCCTGGGCCCCATCCTCTTTGCCATTTACATTAACAATATTGACTCCAATCTCTCACAATCTAATATTCACCTCTTTGCAGATGATACTGTACTATATGTCAGTAATCCTCACCATCAAAAGCCTGTGAGCTTTACAGTCTGAGTTCTCCTACTACAGCACAACTTACTAGAAAAGAAATTACTACTAAATGCCAAGAAAACGAAAGCTATGTTCTTTGCCACCAAGAGCTGCTCTTCCACTGTCCAATCATTCACCCTCCCACAATTATCTACCATCCTTGGTGAAAATCTGGAATATGTGGACAAATTAAATATCTTGGAGTCTGGATTGACAATAAACTTGACTATACTAGCCACATTGAAGAGCTCCTGAAAAAGCTTAGACAAAGACTTGGCCTATTTTATAGGATCAAACACTACCTGACCAGAGATTCCAAACAAAGGCTAATCCTGGCATCATTCCTATCCCTCATTGACTATGCTGACTTCCTTTATGGTCACTGTTCCTCTCCCATTTAAATAAATTAGACACCTTGTATCATAGAGCTATTAGATTCATTACAGATCTTCCTCCAGCACCCATCATTGCTCTCTCTACAATGCAGTCAGTTGGACATCCCTACAACATAGAAGAAACAGAAATGCTGCTGTCTGGATCTACAAAGCTCTGACAAACAAACTCCCTTCCTACATCTCAGATTGTTTCAACCCGGATCACATCCAGGCCTTACACCCTAAGGATCAATAAACTCATCATGCTGAAGATTCCTATCACCTGCACCCGGTATGGAAGGACTGCAATCAGCTATTCCCTAGCACTTATCTGGAATTCTCTTCAAGAGACCTTGAAATTGGATACCCTCATTCCTTTAACATCCTTCAAAAAACTGTACACTAGTCTATTCCCAGAATCATGCAATTGCTTCCATAAGGCCTAGTCCTCTCACACCCCCTCCTTCCCCTACCCCTTTTTATACTACCCCCTATTTCTTTATTGTTCTTCTAGCTTGTTCTCCAACCTACTTCATACAAAAATGCCCCCCCCAAGTCCCATTACCCTAGCTTTATCCCTACAATACTGTTTGTTTCTTTCCTTTTAATATGATCTAGGTCCAATGTCATTTTGCCTTGTATATATGTAAATATTTGTATATCTGTCTCATTCATAAATCTTTGTATTTGTGTTCATTCAGTACCATGTTTTTGTGTAAAATTTGTAACCTTATATTGTTATGACCACTCAGGTCCATCTTGTAAATGAGCTATGCTCAATGATGTTCGCCTGAATAAATAAAGATTTTGATTGATTGATTGATTGATTGATTCTGGTAAGATACAAACAGAGTACTGCATTCACTTAGTGGTCATCATAAATGAAAGATGTGAACAGTGCTGACTAGGTCAGTATTAGTGGCTATGTTACAGTGTATACCATCAGAGTTCACAGTACCTGATCCAGTACCCAATTCAACTACTAGATCTCAGAGCATGAGCTTTGCTTTTCAAGTTTTGTGTAAAAGAGCTGGCCCTGTGAAATAAAGCTTACATGACAATTACCTGTTCCACAGTATGTCTACTGTTAGGTCTCTCACTCTGAGACTCAAATTGATTACTTTTTGTGTATGTCTCTAAAGCACTCCTTTAATGTAATGCCTCCACTAATTCCCCGTGGAAGGCCTCATGGATATACATCTCCCTGTGTGAATCAGATTGACCAGGCTATGGACATCACCTTTTAACCAGGCTTGTAATCTGATCCAGGCATGGTGGGGAGGGGCAAAGTGGGGTATGCTCCAATTAGATTTGAAAGTGTGATGTGGGTACATAGAGTCTAGAAGAACCATTTTTACAGCTGCATAGCATGAGCTATGCATGATGTAGTGCTATTACATTGAGAAGGGTAATTTGGAAGCATGAGGCTGCCTAAGTAGGCAGCAGTGGGCATCTCCAACCATTACTGTCCACTTTTGCAATCTTTCCTCTGCGACGCTCAAGCTGAGCGTGAATGCTGATGATGTTTGCTGTTAGGTCTCTTGCTCTTTGAGACACAAATTGATTATTTTTAAGTTTGCCATCATCGCACTTTAGCGAACTTCTTGCGGTAGAGTGACTTTTGAGAGGTGTGTCACTGTCTGTCCAGTGCAGAATGGTCTGTAAGGGGTAGGACAGTGCTATGCCAATCATCAGTCAGGCTGATCATGATGCTATTTTGCCTGAAACGGACTGCACCTGAAAAGAAAAAGCCACACCAATCACAATGCAGCTTTTTCTTGTCATCTGCAACCGAGTGGGCAGGCAGCCAAAAGGGCTGCACTGTACACCAATCCCCTGAGTGCAGTGCTGTGCAATCAAACAGAAAACTCCAGCACCACCCACTGCAGTCTAGACAAATAGGACCCATTTACAAAATACCAAACAAGCTGTAAAACATGTTAAAAATCTACTTTATTCAGTACATTCATATATGAAAAAGCAGCCAAAAAGCACCTATGACCTTCTAAAATGAGAGCTCACAGTGAGACCCACCAACCTTCTACCAGTTTCGCTTCAGAGCATCATCAGGGATTGCACACTGCCCCAGAGTGGAATGCAGGAGCGGGGGTGTGGACATCTGTTTTAGATCTGAGCTAGGCTTCACTGTGCACCCAGTGGGAACACCGAGTTCTTTTGAATGTGTGGCCATCCATGGTGGTCCGGGAGCAGGCTGCAGGATTCTCCTGATTTTCCACCCACTTGGGACGGCAGGAGAGTTCCTGCAGGAAGTAGCTGATTTTGTTGTCAGTGAAACATTGGAGGCCCCCAGGTGTTTGCTCCCGGGGGACTTCAGTGTTTGGGCTGACGATGAATCATCTAGGTTGAGGTATCACTTCCTCGAGACAATGACATATCTGGGCCTGTCACAAGTGGTTACTACCGCAACTCACCATGGTGGTCACATGTTGGACTTGGTCTTCTCGTTGGGGCTTGAGATTGATAACCTCAAAGACTGATATGGTCATTTGGTCTGTTCATTGCACGGTGAAGTTCTTGCTCAGGACCCCCCTGAGATCCCTTCCCCTGCAGAGATGGTAAGCTATCCCCCTTTGAGGGGTTTGACCCCGGAGGTTTTTTGATAGTAGTGGACCTATCTAGTCTGGGCAGTGCATGCAGGGAGGAGTGTGGATGAAGCAGTCACCGCCTATAATAGGACAATGGCTGCGGTGCTCAACTTCCTTGCACCGGACCTTGTACAACCCAGATCCTCTTGCCTGAGGTCCCCATGGTTTGATGGGGAGCTCAAGGTGATGAAGATCAAGGGTCAGAGGTTAGAGCACTGCTGGTGGAGGACTGGACTGGAGGCGGACAGACTGGCCCTACATAAACACTATGATGTGTACCAGGGGGCAATCAACTGTAAGAAGACAGTGTTCCTGTCCAGAGAGATTGCTGCTGGAAAGAACTGACCAGCTTTGCTCTTTCCAACTGTGGACAGGCTGTTACATCCTGCTTGTTTACAGCCGAAAAAAACATTTTCTGAGGCTTTGTGCAATGAGTTTGCTCAGTTCTTCTCAGACAGAGTGACCGCCATCAGGCAGGAAATTCCACCAGCAAGCCATACCATGGCTGACAGTGGTCACCTGGATGGTCTACAATGCACTCTGTCTGGCTGGGGGGAGTTTAAACCAGTGGAGGTGGCCAATGATATTGAGGTGGCCTCAAGGCTGAAGCACACATATTGTGAACTGGACCTAGTGCCAACATGTTTCTTAATGGGATGTGTTGACACTGTTGGCCCGGTGTTCACCTTGGTTGTCCTGTGCTCTTTGTCAGAGGGGATCTTCCCAGATGCCTTGAAGGAGGCACTGGTGAGACCCCTTTTGAAGAAACCATCATTAGACACTGACGTCAAGGTGAATTACCGACCCGTCTCCAACCTGCCATTGTTAGGAAAGGGTGCTGAGAAGATTGTGGCACAGCGGCTGGGAGAACACCTCATGGCATTTGATATCTATGAGCCACTCCAGTCTGGATTTTGTGCCAGACATTGTACGGAAACCGCATTAGATTGGGTGCATAACGATCTCCTCAGGGCAAGAGACCGAGGAGAGGGGACAATTTTCATTCTCCTTGATCTCGCCTCAGCTTTTCACTTGGTGGACCATTGTGTGTTGCTCGACCACCTGAGAGAATTTTGTGGACTCACTGGCACTGTCATCTGCTGGTTTGAGTCCTTTCTCACAAACAGGAGGCAAAGGGTGGTGATGGGGAATTTCTCCTCCTCCCCTAGCCATCTGTCTTGCAGAGTACCTCAGGGTTTGGTCTTGTCACCAATGTTGTTTGTCGAGCATATGCTACCCCGGGTGGGATCATTAGGAAGTACAGTTTGGAGTTTTATTGTTATGCCGATGATACCCAGCTGTATTTATCCTTTGCCCCGGGACATCCAATGTGGCAGAAGTATTGAACAATTGCCTGGCCGAGATAATGACTGGATGGCCTCTAGCTAGTTGTGACTGAACCCCGATAAGATGGAGGTACTGGTGGTGGAGTCAAACAGGAGGCGTGATAGGATGGCTTCTGGGGCATATACTGGATTAGTTTTGGGGTCTATGCCATTGAAGGCCTCCTGCAGGGTGCGCAATCTTGGCATTCTCCTGGACAGCAGATTGACATTCAAATGTAAGGTGTTGTCCGTTGTCTGTTCCAGCTTCTTCCATCTTAGGAATATTGCTAGTATCAAACACCTGGTTCCGCCCCTGGACCGCTCCACCTTGGTACACACATTCGTGACATCTAGGCTTGACTACTGTAATGCGCTCTACCTCGGGGTCTCAGGGGCACCCTCTGTCGACTGCAGTTAGTGCAGAATGCAGCCTCCAGGTTGTTGACAGGACAGTCAAAATAATGTCACGTCATCTCCATGCTGCATGAACTGCAGTGGCTGCCTGTTCGATGGAGGGTACTCTTTAAGGTGGGCTTGCTCACCTTTAAGGCCCTACATGGACTGGGCCCTGGCTACCTGTTGGACCTTCTAACACCTGCTGCCCCGGTCCGCTCCCTTCGATCCTCCTCTAGGGACCTCCTTTCGATTCCCAGGACGAGGTTAAAAACTGCTGGCGACAGGGCTTTCAGTGTCGCCAGCCCTGTCCTGTGGAATTCACTTCCTCCATCTGTAAGGGAGGTCTCTTCAGTTGAGGCGTTCAAAACTCGCCTTAAAGCCTACTTATTTAGCTGGGCATTCCCGAACACAGTCTGGTAGTTGCAGATTTCAGGTATTTTAGATATTTATATGGGGGCTATTTTTAAATTTTGTTGAAATTAGACCCTCATGTTATTATTTTATTTTAAGTATTTATTGAATGTTTATTTTTCTTGTATTTAATTGTTTATGCCTGATTGTACAGTGCCCAGAACCTCTGGGATTGGGCACCCGAAAAATTAAATTTGCCTTGCCTTGCAGGACACCACCCAGCAAACAGCAGTTACATGTCCTGATCAGCCTGGCTTATGTGACATCCTCCCCCCCCCCATCCCATCTATCTCTTCCCTCACTGGTGCACCAAGACATGCAGCAATTTGTGTGCCACCTTGCTCCCCGGTCCTGGGTGGCCACCAAGTGCTTCTGCTGGCCCCATTATCTGTTGGCTTTGATTTGGGGTCTGGCAGAACGTAACAGTAAAGCCGCATGCTGCGGCAGGGTTGCTGATCACCGCACAGCTCAATGTGCAAGCTGCTGCAGTCAGCTCCTCATGTCCTTTATCTCCCTCTCACATTGCTGAAAACTGCCCCTCGTTTTTTTATGTTATTCCCCCCATATAACCCTCCCTCTAAGCACCCACCACCCTACACCTCTCATCAAACATTAGATACTGACACTGGGGGTGCCCAATCCCCCAGTATCCTCAATTGTACAGCAAACCCTCCCTGAAATAAAGAAAACCTTCCATCATTGTCTGTTGCACCATTACCCCCCCATGTTACCCTCACAATGGTGGCCACCAAGTGCTTCTGCCAGCCTCATTATCTGTTGGCCTTCATTGGGGGTCCAGTGGAGCACAACAGTAAAGCCAAAACATTCCTGTCCCTTAAAAATAGAAAACTGTCCCCCAACGTCTTTATTATTATTTTTTAACCCTGTAAAAAAGAAAATGGTCCCTCATCATCTCCCCAGATCCTCTCCCCCATCCCAACCCTCCCTCTGTGCCCCCCCTCCCTGCACCTCCTCTTACCCCATACTTATCACCGGAGGGCAAGTGCTGTCATCTTCTCTGGACCGAGACACATCTGCACTCTTCAAAGCCAAACCAGGAACTGAAAATCAAGGTAACTGCTGTATAATGGTTGTCAATGACGATTTCAACTTAGGTTAATATCTCAACCACTTTTGAGATGTTTGCACTAAATTTTCAACATAGGGTTCTTGGGACCCCACCTCATTAACATTGTCACTGTCATTTCGTTACTCGGTCCCAAAAGGTGATTTCGCAGTCGCTGCATGGCATCACCTTTTGGGACTGATTAGTAAAATGACAGTGCCACTGTTCATGAGGTGTGGTCCCAAAAAAGCCCATGTTGAAAATTTGGTGTAAAAATATTGAAAAATGGCCGAGTTACATGTGCTCGTCAAAATATTTATATGCATGCACATAACTTTGGTTATTTTTAATATTTTGGCTCCAAATTTTCAACATAGCCATTATTTCACACCACCTCATAAACTGTAAAGATGTAATTTTTCACATCCTGCCTGAAACGTATTTTCACACCTGTGGCACGGAATGGCACAGTCACTACGCTAAATCACCTTTCAAGATAGAGTACTGAAATGATAGTGCCGCTCTTCATAAGTTGGGGTACCAAAAAGCCCATGTTGAACATTTGGAGCAAAAATACCAGCAAACGTCCAAGTTATGTGTGCTCATTTAAATTTTCCTACACACGAGCGTAACTTGTTCAATTTTTAATATTATCACTCAAAGTTTTCAAAATAATCATTTTTCCAAACAGCCTCATGAACAGTACAGCTGTCATTTCTCACATCCTGCCCAAAACATGTTCTCACACCTGTGGCGTGGAATGGAACAGTTGCTGCATGAAACCAGCTTTCAGGATTGAGTAACAAAATGATAGCATGACTGTTCATGAGAAGGGGTCCCAAAAAGCTCAGGCTAAAAATCTGGAGCAAAAATACTAACAAAAGACAGAGTTACACGCACTCATTGAAATGTTCCTACACATGTGTGTAACTTTGACAATTTGTAATATTTTTACTCCAAATTTTCAACCTAGCCATTTCTTCACACAACCTCATGAACAGTATAGCTCTCATTTCACACATCCTGCCCACAATTAGTTTACGCACCTGTGGTAAGGAATGGAGTTTTGCCACGGATTAAAAATTTTCACCTATGAGGTTTTTGAGGTATGGTGATAAGAAGACTATGTTGAAAATGTTGATCAAAATGTGAAAAAATTACAAGGGGTGCATAGGCAGGGTGTCACCAGCAGATGGAGGGAGGTAGTAATGCCGCTATATAAAACTCTGGTCAGGCCTAACAGCAGGTAGGTCATGTTAGACGAATCTGGTAGATTTCTTTGACTGGGTGATGAAGGAAGTTAATTGGAGGGGGGCTGTGAATGTCGCCTACCTCAGTTTCAGCAAGGTCTTTGACACCGTCTCACATAAGAGGCTTGTTAACAAGATTGGTAGTCTGGGCATGGTAGACAAGGTGGTGAACTGCATTAAGAACTGGCTAACAGGCAGGAGACAGAGGGTGGTGGTAAATATGGTACAATCTGGGGAAGGGGTGGCCAGTGGGGTACCGTAGGAATCAGTCCTTGGGACAGTCCTGTTCAATGTCTTCATTAGTGACATTGCAGACGCGCTGGAAGGAAAGGTCTGCCTGTTTGCAGATGACACCAAGATCTGCAATAGGGTGGATACTCCGGAAGGGGTGGCGAAAATGAGAAAGGACCTAGGCAGGCTTGAGAAATGGCCTGAGGAGTGGCAACTGAGGTTTAAATCAAAGAAGTGCAAAATTATGCACCCGGTGAATAGAAAACCTGGAGAGAGAGGTACAGGATTGGGGGGGGCAGTTGCTGGCAGTCACCAAGGAACAGAGGGACCTTGGGGGGTTATAATTTCACATGACTTGAAAATGTCAAAGCAGACTACGGCAGCAGGGAGGGCCAGTGGCATGCTGGGGTGCATAAGCAGGGGTATCACCAGCAGAAGGAAAGAGGTATTGATGCGTTATATAAAACCCTGGTCAGGCCTTACATGGAGTACTGTGTGCAGTTCTGGAGGCTGCACCTTCAAAAGGGCATAAACAGTCTGGAGACGGTCCACAGAAAGGGTGACTAAGATGGTAAAGGGCTTGCACCACAAAGCAAACAAGCAGAGATTAAGGGACTACAATATGTGCACGCTGGATGAGAGGAGGTAGACAGAAGACATGATAGAGACATTCCAGTACCTCAAGGGTATAAACAAGGTGCAGGGGAAAGACATCTTCCAATACAGGAGGAGTATAAGAATGAGGGGCAGGACATGAAATTGGAAGGTGGCAGGCTACGAGGGAATATGAGGACATTTTTCTTCACAGGGGTAGTGGACACATGAAATGGTCAGCCACAGAATGGGGTGGGATTGAGTACTGTAGCTGGAGTTAAACATGCATGGGACAGGCATGGGAGAACCATAGAGGTACAGCTGCAGGAGGGTCAGAAGCCGTAGTCAAGTACATGACTTAATGTCAGACTAGATTGGCCTACTGGTCCTTATCTGCCAACAATTTCTATATTTCATCCTCTGCCAGCCATGTTCACAGAGTCACTCAACACAGGAATAGTGCTAGAGGATTGAAGGACGGCACATGTTGCCCCTCTACACAAATCCAGCAGTAGGGAGGAGGCAGGGAACTATAGGCCAGTCGGCCTCACATCAGTAGTGGAGAAGATCATGCATGCACTGCTTAAAGAAAGGATAGTGCAACATTTACAAGTCATCGGTGCCCAGGACCTAGGTAGCATAGATTCACAACAGGAAGGTCGTGTCACACAAATCTGATAGATTTCTTTGACTGGGCGATGAAGGAAGTAAATGGGGGGTGGTGGTGGATGTCGCCTAGCTCAATTTCAGCAAGGCCTTTGACACCGTCTCACATAAGAAGCTTATTAACAGGATGGGTAGTCTGGGCATAGGACCCAAGGTGGTGAACTGGGTTTGGAACTGGCTAACAGACAGGAGACAGAGGGTGGTGGTAAACAGGGTACAATCTGGGGAGTGGGGTGATCAGTGGGAGGCAGGGGTTTCACCAGCAGATGGAGGGAGGTAGTGATGCTGTTATATAAAACTCTGGTCAGGCCTAACAGTAGGTAGGTTGTGTCAGATGAATCTGATAGATTTCTATGACTGGGTGACGAAGGAAATTAATGGGAGGGGTTGTGGACGTTGCCTACCTCAATTTCAGCAAGATCTTCGACACCATCTCACATAAGAGGCTTCTTAACAAGATTGGTAGTTCGGGCATGGTAGACAAGGTGGTGAGCTGGGTTAGGAACTGGCTAACAGACAGGAGGTAGAGGGTGGTGGTATATAGGCTACAATATGGGGAAGGGGTGCCCAGTGGGGTACCGTCAGAATCAGTCCTTGGGACAGGTCTGTTCAATGTCTTCATTAGAGACATTGCAGAGCGGCTGGAAGGAAAGGTCTGCCTGTTTACAGATGACACCAAGATCTGCAACAGGGTGGATACTCCAGAAGGGGTAGAGAAAATGAGAAAAGACCTAGGCAGGCTTGAGAAATGGTCTGAGGAGTGGTAACTGAGGTTTAAATCAAAGAAGTGCAAAATTATGCACCTGGTGAATAGAAACCCTGGGGAGAGCAACAGGATGGGGGGCAGTTGCTGACAGTCACCAAGGAACTAAAGGACCTGGAAGGGTTATAATTTCACATGACTTGAAAATGTCAAAGCAGACTACAAAGGCAGCGGGGAGGGCCAGTGGCAAGTTGGGGTGCATAAGCAGGGGTATCATCAGCAAAAGAAGGAAGGTAGTGATGATGTTATATAAAACCCTGGTCAGGCCTTACATAGAGTACTGTGTGCAGTTCTGGAGGCTGCACCTTTGAAAGGGCATAAACAGGCTGGAGACATTCCAGAGAAGGGCCACTTAGATGATACAGGGCTTGCACCACAAAACAAACGAGCAGAGATTAAGGGACTGCAACATGTCTCGCTGGAGGATAGGAGATAGACAGGAGACATGATAGAGACATTCAAAGGTATAAACAAGTTGCAGGGGGAAGACATCTTCCAATACAGGAGGAGTACAAGAATGAGGGGGCAAGACATGACATTTTAAGGTGGAAGGCTAAGAGAGAATATGAGGATGCTTTTCTTCAC
Source organism: Neoceratodus forsteri (assembly GCA_016271365.2). Lineage (NCBI taxonomy): Eukaryota > Metazoa > Chordata > Ceratodontiformes > Ceratodontidae > Neoceratodus > Neoceratodus forsteri. The sequence continues at coordinate 693,612,807 of CM057456.1, forward strand.
AGAGAGGGTGATGGACACATGGAATGGTCTGCTGCAGGAGGTGGTGAGAGTGAGTACTGTGGAGGGAGTTAAACATGCATGGGACAGGCATGGGAGAGTCATAGAGGTACAGTTGAGAGAGGGTCAGAAGCCATAGTCAATTTCCGCTTGCGACACGGCGACCGGGTTCGGGGAATGGATCCGGGTCATCGGAGGGCGGCCGTGGGGAGTAGGATCGGCGTCTGATGGACAGCTCTCTACTCCGAGGAAGTGGTGAGCTATCGGTCGATGGGGACCCCTGGTGGAGACAGGAATCCCCGCAACCGACGCTCGGCGTGAGGGAGGGAGGAGGAGGCTGGGCTGACGCCATGCCATTGCACGCCCCGCCTCCTTCCCGGGAGTAAAACTAGGAGGAAAACAGAAAGGAGGGCAGGACCACGTATATGAAGCCCTCCCTGGAGAGCCTCCCATTGCCACCGTGCTGCGGGACCCCCGACCAGTTACAGTTCCGAGAGTCCGCAGAGGTGGCCTCGACCCCACCCTCCGGGGGGCAAGCCGGGGGTGACTGTGGGTCCCCAGCAGCAATAGACGGCGGTGGAGATCTCCGGGGGCCGTGACCAGGACGGATGACCCGGTGGTCCTGCCAGGGGGAAAAAAAAAAGAAGCCATAGTCAAGTACACAGCTTATGGTCCGACTGGATTGGCCTAGTGGTCCTTATCTGCAGACAATTTCTATGTTTAACCTCTGGCAGCCATGTTCACAGTCAATATGGTAGCAGTGACAATAGCAATACCAATACCAATGGCGAACTTTCAACACTGACAAATGCTTGTTTCTGTATGTCTCTAAACCACTCACATACTGTAATGCTCAGCTCATTCACCCCCTATCTGCCACGGCATTCAACTACCTAATTCTATAATACAGATCAACAATGTGAGGCACATGTGTCTCCATCATAGACATGCTGATCAAGGCGGTGGTAATTTTCTTTAACAACCTTAGTAACCATTGTGTCATCGCATGTGTTAGGTCCTTACCAAAGCCAATCTCGCACTCTAGATACATTCTCAAAAGGAGCCATCGCAGCTTTGACCTCCATGCCTTCTTATCAGACCTGGAGCACAACTGTTGGCAAAACTTTTACCTTGCTCAATCAACGTAGCCTATGATCTGTTCCAGAACATCCTCCTAGATACTATAAATCGACATGCATCCCTTGTGAAAATATGAACAAAAAAAAGTCATGCCCTTGGTTCTCCTCCAGCCTAAAGTCCGAACTACTCCATAGGGACCCCTATGGAAAAAAGCACAGACAACTAAACTCCCCTCTGATTGGACAGCTTTTAGAGTGGCTAGAAATCGCTGCACTAAGCTTATCAGAGATGCTAAAACTAGTTATTACAACAACAAACTGGACGCTTCTACCAAATGATCTTCGCTGTTTTGGAAAACCATAAGAGAGGCAGAGGGTCACAGATCAGCAAACTCCTTTGCCACAAAAATCACAGCTGGAAGCTCCACCATCTCCGACAAACTCAAGATCCTAAATCTATTTAATAACCATTTCGCTACAGCAGGGCTGGCTTTCGACTCATCTCCAGCTAGCAGCCTTCGAGACCAATTATTTGGTAAGGATCCAGGCTTGATCGCCCATCCCCTCCCTGAGGTTCAAGCAGCCTTCTCCTTTAGCCCTGTCACACTAAAACAAGTTGAGGACTTGTTCCTTCAGCTCGACACAAGGAAAAGTGCTGGCGCCGATCTCTTAGAACCGTATTTTTTAAAAATAGCATATCACTATCTGGCTGTTCCCATTACCCACCTATTTAATTTGTCCCTCACTCAGGGTACCCTTCCTTCTATTTGGAAAACTGCTCACATCATTCCTCTTTTGAAATCAGAAGATCCTAGTGATCTTAACAACTATAGGCCTATCTCTCTGCTCCCAACTCTCTCTAAACTACTAGAAAAACTAGTCAACCAGCAAATCAGGAACTATCTTGATTCAAACAATCTACTTACCTCAGTGCAATCTGGATTAAGGCCTTGCCATAGCATGATCTCCATCCTGACCAAAGTCTCTAATGACTGGCTTGCTGCACGGGATAATAAACAATATGTATGTGCCTTGTTCTTGGATCTAAGCAAGGCTTTCGATACGGTGGATCAAGCCTTGCGCCTGGGCATCCTCCGCAACTTTGGCCTGGATAATACAGCCCTCAAATGGTTTCATAACTACCTGATTGGACGCTCCCAGAAAGCAAAGGCTGAAGGAGATCTCTCCCCCACAAGAACCCTACTGAGAGGCATTCCACAGGGTTCCATTCTGGACCCACTCCTGTTTGCCATGTATATTAACAATATTCATTCAGGGTTAAAGTTTGCTAATATACATTTATTTGCCGATGACACTGTTTTGTATATTGCTAGGCCATCCCCAGAAATAACATGCAGAGACCTGCAACTAGATTTCAGCCATCTTCAGAAAAATCTGCTCCAACGAAACTACTAATGCCAAAAAAACAAAGGCAATGCTTCTCTCTCCCTTTGCTAAACTGTTGCATATCACTAAGCTGGGTGACGTACCCCTGATCCCTACCCTCCTTGGTGAGCCTCTTGAGTTTGTTACAAAATTTAAATATCTGGGTGTCTGAGCTGATAATAAACTGGTTTTCTCTGAGCATATAGAGGAACTCACTAAAAAACTTAAACCTTGGCCTATTCTTTCCAATAAAGCACCTTCTCACAGTGGAAGCAAAAACCAGACTTGTCCAAACCACATTTCTTCCACTGCTGGATTATGCAGATATTTTGTATGGCCAAGGTACTAGTGCAGCCCTGCCCAGACTTGACACCTTATACCACTGAGCTGTAAGATTTATTACAGGTACACCCCACTCTACACACCACTGCTTACTATATTGGCTAGTGGGTTGGACATCACTCTGTTACAGACGGCAGAGAAATGCAGTCCTTTGGACGTACCAAGCCATCTGATTTATTTTATTTTATTTATTTGTTTTTGTTAACCAGGTAGGCACACTAGACAACAAATGCCTATTTTCAGGTGTGACCCGGGAGGTTACAATACAGAAAACGAGGTACAGAGTCAAGGTAGCAAACAAGCGCAATACAGAAAACATGGTACATAGACATGGTAGAAAACAAGCCCATTAAACAGGTGAGCCAGCAGAAATATTACAATACAGAGAACATGGTACACTGTCAAGGTGGCATGCAAGCCCTCATGCAAGGAGGGGCCGGGGTGCAGAGTAAAGACTTGTGTTCAACAACAGCTAGAATGGAAAAAAGTAGAGAGTATATGGCAACAGGTGCGTCTAGTCCGAGCGAGTGGGAAGGGGTGGTAGTCCACAGATGGGAGCAGGGTGAGATTGACAGGTAGACAGGGAAGGGGGCAGGCAGAGCAGAGGCGAGGTGGTGGTCAGGAGAGTAGGCAAGGGGGGAGAGTAGGCAGGGAGGTAGGTCAACAGGGAGCGGCAGGAGGATAACCGCGATATGATAGGCTAGGCCTGCAGGGAGTAAAGAAGCTTCCTCAATATATCTCTGATTGCCTACCCATCTGTCCTCCTGGTAGTTACACACTGAGAAGCCTTTTGCATATCTCCCTGGTCATTCCCAGAGTCAGATCTCGTTTTGGTGCAGCTGCTATAAGCCATTCCCTCCCTGTATTATGGAACAACATGCAAAAAATCCTCAAACTAGCCTTGCCTGTGAAATTGTCCACATTTAAAACCCTGTTCTCCTGTGCCTTCACAGAATCTTGTAACTGCAGGAAATAATTTCCCACCTAATACCAGTCTTATGGTACCATCCCTTGCCCATTGTGCGGCATTTATCGGTTCTCTTATACCTCCCTCCCTCATTCCTTTCCCTACAGATTCCCTTATACCGGTTCCAAAATTTTTGCACTTAATATGCACCTATGTCTATTCTTCAATCTTTCATACTTGCTTATACAAAGCTTTTACCTCACTTGTGTAAAATGATTACTCTGTATTGTTATGTTAGTCGTGCTCCGATATATTGTATTATACCATGGACATAAGTGAACAGCCAATGAAATGGTCAGGCTGGCAGTTTACCACCGGTGTAAATCCTATGATAATCACTGGCTGAGGTAATAATGATAATGGTGGTCATCTACATCCTAATCATCTGCATACATACAATAAAAATAAACACAGCAACCTCTTCAAAAGTTGTATTTTGTTATAGTAAAACAATTAACCTTGTTATAATTGCAATAAGCCACTCAGAGGATGTGGGTTATCAGGGGATTTACCACGACAGTTGAGGATTTACCCACTTGGCTGCGCCTCGTGGGCAAACCATACCAGCCGTGGTAAATCCCCTGATAAACCACACCCCCTCGTGGCTTATTGCTTAATTATCATGTTGGGTTTTGTACTGTTGTCCTTGTCTACTTTATGTCCAGGTCCATCTTGTAAATGAGCTTTTTCTCAATTATGTTTCGCCTGGTAAAATAAAGCATAATTGATTGATTGGCAGTTTGAGGCATACAAGCTATATTTGGTTCATTGTGGTAGATGGTTGTGAAGTACACAGTCATCTCCGAATAAGACAGACAATTTGTATATATTGCAGTGCGGTTATGTTGAGAATCCATCACATCACTATGGGTCTGTAGCATCGGAGCAGAGAATAAAACATGATGGCTAGTTCTTAAAAAATGGCACTGACTCTTACTGAGATGAATGATGAATATCTGTGCCCATGATCAGTTTTTAAAATAACACCTCTTATATACCATGTCAATGGTTGCAGTCCACCCCTTCCCCACACCCTTCCAGTGTATTATCTATTATTGTGTGCCATTCTAATCTTGGAATTTCTGTTATTTAGTAATGCTGAACTAAACAAAACCAGCATTACTAACAAAAAAAGAAAACAAAAATCCCAGATTAGAATAACACACAATTAAGCAATAAGGCATGACAGGGTGTGTGTTATCGGGTAATAACGTCACTCCTGGGGTGGCTTGAAGCACGAGGTGAAGGCAAGTGCTTCCACCACCCCAGGAGTGACGTTATTACACAATAACAGACACCCTGTAGTGTCTTATTGCTATTATACAATGACTCATTATTATACAAAATTAAAAAAACATTTAAAAAATGTTTTTAGTAGATTTTTAGTGAGGCAGTATATCTTTATTTCTGAAGAGAAAAACTAAAAAAATAAATGTACAATATGTACTCAATGACAGCGATGTTATACTAAGATATCATAGTATTGTAACTCCTGGGTGGCGCTATCCCAAGGGCTACTACCCCTGCCTGCTTGGCTAGTAGCAGGTTAAGGGGCCTGAGTTCTGAAACGGGTGCCTCCACCCTGAGATCAGGGTTGGTAGTGCTCAAGCTAACCTGGGCACAGCCCTCTGGGACACTGTAACCCCCCTCTTTCCCCTCTAGTGGCCTGAACACTGTACAATAATCACTTTCACAATACCCCTGGTACACCACACAAGTACGCACACTGTTTGCACTTACCACCGGAGCTTGTTCCTCTGGATTGACCCTGAGGACCCCCTGTAAAACAAGGGTATGCACAGCAAATAGCAACAGTACAGTACTTTGAGCACAAACTGGATCCACAGTCAGATTACATGCAGAAAATTTTGAACTGATTTATTCAGGGGACTTGAACAAGGGAGGGGCAAAATCAGGTTAATTAGCTTAAAGGTTATATCAATCAAGCAGTTATGCATGCGCTTTGAGTACCCCCACACAGTCCACCTCTGGGTACCCAGGTGGAGAAGAGATGGGCTAGCCAGGACCGATGCCCAGGGTTGCAGCTGGTTAGGGCCCTGTGATGGAAAACACAACATGCACTGTACACAATATTTGTAATCCGGAGCCAGAGGGCTCAGTTCGTAAAGGAACTGAAACAACAAGACAATCAGATGACACACTCAGATTAAGCTGTTGTTGTAGGGAGCTACCCTGGTATTTACTCACGATACCCAAGACTGGACATAGGCTGGACGAAAATCGAGACTGCAGGTGGTTGATCTAGAATGCCAGGAGAAGTAGGGCCCACACGAGTCACAGAGGCATCGTTCCTGTTAAAGCATGGAGCAGGGGGCTGATCCCCAGGCAGGTCTCTCGTCGATGTCTTCTCTGTGCAGTGGGTAGTCTGGCTGGGCCAGTCTGGCAAGGCCCAGACCGCATGGAGACAAATTCGAATGCAGTCTGTTTTGGGCTGGATAGAGCTTCCAGCAAGCAGAACACAGTTCACACAGTGGAGGACTAACTCACGACCCACTAGCAGCTCATAGCACATTTACATGTAAGGGAATTCTACTGTACCAGGCAAAGCGCTCCCCGGTCACAATCGCAAAGTCTCTGCATACATCGGGAGCTTAGGGGTAGCTGGAACTCCTGACAGGCCGATCGCATTCAGCAAAATCTTCGGTCTTCTTCAGGTTGAGCCTGGCCCACTTCAGTAGTTTACTTTAGTCACAGAAACTTGGATTTAGTCCAAAATAATTATCTTCTCTCCCTCTCAGGAGCAGCACACCAACATGCAGGCCAAAAATCTAGCCTTTTCAGAGTTCTCCCATGCGAATCCACTCAGGATTGCTGCTCAGAATCATTTCAGCTTTTTCTTGTTCAGCTTCCAGCTTAGATCTAACTGAAAAACTGCAAGAAGCCCAGGGCTTCCCCAAGATCCAAAAGATTTGGTTGGCTGATTTGGCTGTCGGTCAAAGCAAGAGCTCCCCCTTCAGTTACAAAAAAGGTGCAAAAAGTTCAAACTACAGTTCCTACAGATTTTGAAATCAGACAGCTCCTGTAGTCCGGCTACATTTTAGGTCCCACCAGTACTGATTGGTCCAATTTGCAGTCCAGGACCAATATAGTGGAGACAAACAAAACAGTCCTTGCTACAAAGAAAGCAGGTTAGACAAACTACATTATCATTATCACTCTAAATGACTTTGAGTAAATAGTTACATCTTACAACAGAGCTCCCTCTCAGATTACTTAAACTGCACTCAGGCCGCTCTTAAAGAGACAGTACACAGAGGCTATACAGGCTGGGGTAATCACATTTAAACTGATAAAACGCAGGACACCAGCCTGGCAGTGAGCATTTAGGCAAGCTCAAGGAAGACTTTTTGGGAATCCCCATTTGTAATGGGGTTACACCCTTCCCTGCCTGGGAAAACTTGGCATCCGCGTCAAGTCTGTACCATCATAACATTGAAAATGCAACATATACAAGACATTCATACCATTAGCATGCTATACAAGTACTATCTGATTCATCAATTGGTATAACTTGTCACTTTACTATACATTTCAATGTACTCCACTATATCATTTCCATTCTGACAATACATTATGCATATTTCACACAGGTAAATTGAACATTACTATACAGAATCATGTAATAACTTCTTGTACGCTAAACAATGCAAGAGGTGACCCTTCCCTATCAGCTAACTTGGGGCTGGATGGGGCAGAGGCACCATGGTGAGAGGGCAGAACAAGTAACCTGGAATGGGCCGTCAAGCTCAATTTAGGGAAAGTGAGCTCTGAGAGACATAAAAACCTTTGTGGACTACATTGAGAGGCAAATCCACTGGCCTCCCGGGGGAATCGTAACTGAAGTGCACTACTGGCTTGACAGCTTGGCCAGTCTTTCTGGGGTGAACAACCACAGTCTCTGTACTTTCAGCAATGGTCTTGGAGCTTTCATCACTTGTAAGGGGTGCCTCTGCATGAAGGGGAATGTCCAGGCTGGGGGCAATGCCAGCCCCGTGCTCTGTAGTCTCTGTTTCTACAACACTTGGCTCATTTTGAAGACACTCTGGCACTGAAGGGGGGTTGTCAGCACTCTCATAGTGTTCCTCAAGTTCTGGCAAGTCACCAGAAAGACTCATACCATCAGCCTCTCCTTCAGGCAAATCATTCAGTTCCACATTACACAAAGACTCAGCATCCTCAGACGTGATACTTTGCACTTCACCTTCAGGGAGCATTGGCTCCAAGGATGATGCTGGGGCAGTCCAGAAGGCCCAGCTTCATCCCCATAATTCAACATAGGATTTCCACAAAACAACTGACTCAGTTCATATGAGGGGTAATAGGCATTATCACACTCACTGTCATCCAAGTTAGACTGGCAGTCACTATCTTTCTGGGCCTGCTGCAGGGGAAGTCTTAAATCGGAAACCATGGGGGCAGGCTGACTCTGTTTCTTTCTTGCAGCAGCACGAGTCACTGGTCCAAGGGAATCAACCTTGGAGGGTTCAGCATCAATACTAACTTGACCAATAGGTAGCAAGTGGTTACGGTGCATGGTCTTGACGGCATTGGAGTTATTCTCTGGGCGTACTTTGTACACTGGCAAATCATCCAACTTTTCAACTATGACATGGGGAAGATGGTGCCATCGATCAGCAATTTTGTGTTTACCATGCAATCCTAAATTTAGCAACAACACAAGGTCTCTCAGGCCTAAGCTCTTGAGCCTTACTTTTCTATCATGTCTCTCTTTGTTGGCTAGATTTCTTTTGGTGGCCATTGTCTGGGCAAGTTGATAGGCATGGTTCAATTGAGCTTTTAGGTTTTGAACATATTGCAGGTAATCTTCGGCTCGGACCCCATCGGGAGAAACCCCAAAACAGACATCAACAGGCAGCTGGGCCTCTGTCCTGAACATGAGGCGGTAGAGAGAGAGAACCCGGTAGCATCATTCTTCGTGCAATTGTATGCATGTACCAAGGTGCTAATCTGCTGGCTACATTTATGCTTATCTTTTGGGTGGAGGGTGCCTAGCATTGCTAGCAGGGTGCGGTTAAAGTGTTCTGGTTGAGGATCCCCCTGCAGGTGATAAGGTGTGGTTCTTGACTTTTTCACCCCCCCATAGAGAGAGCATTTCTTTGATTAGCCGACTCTCAAAGTCCCAGCCCTGATCAGAGTGAATTCGCTGGGGGGCACCATAATGAACGAATACATTTTCCACTAGCACCTTGGCCACGGTAGATGCTTTTCGATCTTTGGTGGGAAAAGCTTGTGCATACCATGTGAAATGGTCCATAACCACTAACACATTGCAGCTGTTTCATTGATCAGGCTCTAAACTCAAGAAGTCTATGCAGACTAGTTCCAGTGGGGTGCTGGTAGTAATGTTGACAACGGGGGCAGCCCTCTGAGGCAGGTCTCTTCTCTGCAGGCAGTGACTACAAGTCCTTCCATGGTGCTCAACATTGGCCTCCATCTTGGGCCAGTAGCATCAAGATCATACTAGGTCAAGGGTCCGGTCGATAGCGAGGTGGCCCATATGATTGTGGAGGGACCGCAGTACCAAATCTTTGAAGGCTGTGGGCAGGACCAGTTGTTGCTTGTCTATTTGGCCACCCCAATCTACTGTCTCTATACAACAACTGATTAAGCAGCTTCAACCTGGGGCCTTCTTTAAACAATAAAGCAGTTCGCAGATCAGAGGAACACAACTTGGACACATCTTTTCCTGCACGAAGGGCGTCAAGTGCTGGCTGAATCATAGGATCTCGGGATTGAGCCCATTGCATGCTGTCATTGTCAAACTGAGGTAGTGCACTAATATCTAGAGCAGAAAAGTGGCAATACGGAGCCAGTATGCAGGTGTCAGAGGGGCCCAAGCAATCTGCTAAGCAGTCCGTTATGTCCGTAGACATCTGTTCATTTCTATCAAATTTTTGGCACAATGCTCGGATGTCAGGTTCAGACAGCCTGACCCAATTGCTCTTGGAAATGGGCCTCCAGGATAGGGCATCAGCATCAATATGATTCAGGCCCGGTCTGTATTCGACAGCATAATCATATGTTGACAATGCAGAAAGCCACCGGTGCCCCGTGGCGTCTAACTTAGCTGAAGTCTGTACATAGGTCAGTGGATTATTGTCAGTACTCACCAATATTTTCACCACATAGAGGTAATCATGAAACTGGTCGACAATGGCCCATTTTAACTCAAGGAACTCCAACTTGTGCACAGGGTAGTTTTGCTTTGATGGGGTCAAGTTCCTACTGGCAAATGCCACTGGTCTCAAACAATCCTCATGGTCTTGATACAGTACAGCTCCTAGACTCTGCAGACTGGTGTCAGTATGCAACACATAGGGTTTGGTGGGATCATCATAAGCAAGGATGGGGGCATGGGTGAGCTGGTATATGACTTCGAGGAAAGCTGCTTTACAGTCAGGCATCCAACGGGACCCGAAAAGTTCACCTGGGCAGAAATATACTTTGTCTGGTTCTTTGATTGCCCCTTTTTTGTATTTCTGATTGGTAGGAGGATAATCCTGGGTAAGATTCAAGAGTGGCCGAATCACTTTGTAATAGTCCTTTATGAACCGGCGGTAGTAGCCATAGAATCCCAGGAAACGTTGTAGTTCTTTCAAATTGTGGGGCTGGGGCCAAGTAGTCAAGGCTTCAACTTTACTAGGATCAGTCTCTATCCTCTCTGTAGACACTATATGCCCCACATACTTCACAGAGGTTTGGAAAAACTGGCACTTGTCAATGGACAGCTTGAGGCCGAAATCTTCCAGTCGGTCTAGTACTTTGAACAGTCGACTCTCATGTTCCTCTAGGGAGCTCCCAAACACAATGACATTGTCCAAGTACACCAGGCATTCCAGCAAATTCATGTCTCCCACCGCTCATTCCATCAGTCGCTGGAAGGTGGCTGGGGCGCCCGATATCCCCTGTGGCATTCTCAGGAATTGGTAGAACCCCAAAGGACAGATGAAGGCAGCCTTCTCACGGTCTTCCGGAGCCATCAGAATCTGGTAATATGCACTGTGAAGATCCAACACCGTGAACTATTTGCTTCCATTCAAACGATCCAGAGCATTTTGTGTACGGGGCATGGTGTATTGATCGGGGATGTTCCGCCTGTTGAGGATCCGATAATCCACACACATTCATACTGTTCCATTCTTCTTATGCACAACCACAATGGGAGAAGCATATGGGCTCCTGGATTCTTGTATCACAGCAGCCGTGAGCATTTCCTGCAAGTGTCTTCTCACATCGTCTATGTCTGCCGGGGCTAGGCGTCGAGACCTCTCTCGAAATGGCCGTTCACCGTGCAGGTGTATGTGATGCTCCACACCCTGGACACATCCCACATCCCATTCCTTCAATGAAAACACTTGATCTCTCTGGTCAAGTTTCTGGCTAATTCTAGTCTTCCATTCAGCTGGCAATGGGGAGTCACCAAAATCAAACAAGTCTGCAGTCACTCTATCTGCCTTGCCAGGGGGCTTGCTGCTGGGCAACACTGCAGTGTCTGTGCAGTGTACCATAGCTAGGGTGCATCCTCTGTTCACCCGGATCTCCTGATCTAACACATTATGAATCTGGACCATCACTCGTCGTGCATAGGCGTGAGCACGAACTGGCAAGATGCTGGGCTTAACCAATAATCCTTCCGGCAATTTTCCATCACCTGGCGCATCCAACATCAGTATTTTGTTCTTGACATGTTTGCAGAGGCGGACCTCCCCTTGAACGGTACACTGGGTGTTAGGGGCCAGTACCATTGAATCGGGGTCCTTCTTCCACATGACCCCTACCAGTTCATCCTGGTCCACTCCCTTAGGGGTTCTGTTGCAAATCATAGGCCCTCTTGATCAAAGTGGGAATTCTTAGGGCCCTCCCAGTCTGTTGCCCTTGTTTCTCGTGACAGAGTTGTGCCAGTCTCCCAAACATATGGGCGTTGGTCCCAATTAAAAGGGGAACCCTATCATACAGTCCAGAGGGGGACACACTAAGACCAGTGTCTTGACTTGCTTCTCTACACCAGTTACAGCTGCAGGAAATGACAACCAGAGGCGGACATATCCTAGGTAGGGATAAGACTTGTCGCTCAGCCCCCACCCATGTAGGCCTTCCAGGGACTGTAAGGGCACAGCAGATAAGTGTTTGTCATACCAGTCCATAAATACAATGGTCACTTGTGACCCACTGTCGGCACAGCCCGAGTAGGCATACCATTCATAGCCACGGTAGTCTCCATTGAAGAGCCCACTATTTTGGACCAGTCTGGAGGCACAGCAGCAGAGGCCTGGACAGATGATTTAGCCACATAGGGATTTGAGTTACTACTTCTTGAACCCTCACTGTGGTCATTTTGGGCACTCCTCGACTGCTGATTTGTTCTCCGAAGCTCTCCTTGAAGTCTGTATACAACTTTATCTAGGTCTTTTGTGGACCAGCATTCTCTCTTCATGTGTCCATCCTTCCCACAATTATGGCAAAATATGTTTTCTGGGATTTGGAGTGGCCGAGGTATCACACTGGGAGCTGGGGCGGTGGTACTCCAACTGAAAACCCTGGTGCCATCTCTGTCTGCTGTGTGGTGAGCATTTGGAGGCATCTCATCAATTCTCTTACTTTCATAGTCAAGACATCGAGTTTCGAGCTGCTGTCAGCAGGAGATGCCTGGGTGGACACCCCCACCCCCATTGCAGATGCAGTTGGATAAGGGTTGGTGCCTGTACTTGCAGGAGCGGCCTTCATAAAGAGACTGTTTTTTGTTTCCCTGAACTCCCTCAGCAGTTCATCCCATGGCGGCACACCCTCATTGGTCCCCACTGCGGAAGGGCCTTCCGATGCCGTGATCACTTGGGCTGCACTCACCCTAGAATTACAATCCCCCTCTTCATCGTCAACCTCCTGGAGTTCTTTTATCAAGTCACAATAGTCCGGTGGGTTACCCCTTCTATCTGGGAGCCTTAATTGAAGGAGTTGCAATTTAGAATGCTTTGCATGTTGTAGTATGTGCCCCAACCTCACATGTTTAAGTCACTGGAGACTACCCCACCTTTTCGGTAAGCCTTCTGCAGCGCTCTTTCCAGATGAGTAACATATGCAGACAAACTTTCCCCTGGCCATTGTTTTGTACCTTGAAATTTCCACATCAAGTTCTCCCCTGCCTCAATGCTCCCAAACTTGCCTTCGAGTGCAGGTAGGTACTTCTGGGCAGATGCATCAGGGTTTGTGGACCTCAGAAATTTAATGGCCTCTAGGGCAAGACCCCTCAAACTTTCTATGATCCTTTTCCGTTTCTCAGCCTCTGCACACTGCCATTCAGGTACCAAAGGGGCAACACAATCTACACAGGTCTCCCAATCATCCTCCCTCTGGGGAGTGGGGAGTTTGCTGGAGAAGATTTTCAACCTTTGGTAAGAGTCGTGACTAATGGCAGGTATAGACATAGGAGCCAGCATTGGCACGAGTACAGAAGGAGGAGCAATAACGGGTGCTGGAGCGGGAGGGGGTGTTGGAGGAGGAACACCCCTCAGGTGGCAGGAATAGTTTCTTCAGGTCCTCCACAGTTTTCCCTTCCTCCAGCAACAACTTAGCAAATTTCTCCTCAAAAGTCTCAGATAGTAGAGGGGGGCTCATTCTCCCTGGGGTCTTTACTATCTTTAGTCATCACTCGCCAGGCAGTGAGGGCTCCTTCAGGGGTGATAGTCCGTGGAACTTTGGAACAATAGTGTCTACTGGGTCCTTACACTCTACTAACACCATGAAACTTTGGGCGAGCAGATTAGCCTGTCGACCCACCACCACAGGGTTTTGTAAACATTCAACCTTGGAAAGTACTCCCTCTACAGTGTCCTTATTGGTACCCAGGGGAATATCCAGGATAAGTATAGCATTTTGGGGGTCGATCTCCTGTCCAGTACACCACCCCAACAACTGGTGTACAGCCACTTCTGTTGGGGTAGCCATTTATTTTTAACAGCAATTCACAAATCTGGCCACTAGAAGACACAAAATCCCAGTGGTGAGCTTCCAAGATGTAACCCGTAGGTGGCGTTATCCCAAGGGCTACTATCCCTGCCTGCTTGGCTAGTAGCAGGTTAAGGGGCCTGAGTTCTGAAACAGGTGCCTCCACCCGGAGATCAGGGTTGGCAGTGGTCAAGCTAACCTGGGCACAGCCCTCTGGGACACTGTAACCCCCTTCTTTCCCCCTAGTGGCCTGAACACTGTACAATAATCACATTCACAATACACCTGGTACACCACACAAGTACCCACACTGTTTGCACTTACCACCAGGGTTGGTTCCTCTGGATTGACCCTGGGGACCCCCTGTAAAACAAGGTTATGCACAGCAAATAGCAACAGTACAGTACTTTGAGCACAAACTGGAACCACAGTCAGATTACATGCAGAAAAAGTTAGATCTGATTTATTCAGGGGACTTGAACAAGGGAGGGGCAAAATCAGGTTAATTAGCTTAAAGGTTATATCAATCAAGCAGTTATGCATGCGCTTTGAGTACCCCCACACAGTCCACCTCTGGGTACCCAGCTGGAGAAGAGATGGGCTAGCCAGGACCGATGCCCAGGGTTGCAGCTGGTTAGGGCCCTGTGATGGAAAACACAACATGCACAGTACACAATATTTGTAATCCGGAGCCAGAGGGCTCAGTTCGTAAAGGAAATGAAACAACAAGACAATCAGATAACACAATCTGTTTAAGCTGTTGTTGCAGGGAGCTACCCTGGTATTTACTCATGATACCCAAGAGTGGACACAGGCTGGATGAAAATCGAGACTGCAGGTGGTTGATCTAGAATGCCAGGAGAAGCAGGGCCCACACGAGTCACAGATGCGTCATTCCTGTTTCAAGCTTGGAGCAGTGGGCTGATCCCCAGGCAGGTCTCTCGTCGATGGCTTCTTTCTGCAATGGGTAGTCTAGCTGGGCCAGTCTGGCAAGGCCCAGACCGCATGGAGACAAATTCGGATGCAGTCCATGTTGGGCTGGATAGAACTTCCAGCAAACAGAACACAGTTCACACAATGGGGGACTAACTCATGACCCACTAGCAGCTCATAGCACATTTACATGTAAGGGAATTCTACTGTACCAGGCAAAGCACTCCCCGGTCACAATCGCAAAGTCTCTGCACACACCGGGAGCTTAGGGGTAGCTGGAACTCCTGACAGGCCGATCGCATTCAGCAAAATCTTCAGTCTTCTTCAGGTTGAGCCTCTCCCACTTCAGTAGCTTACTTTAGTCACAGAAACTTGGATTTAGTCCAAAATAATTATCTTCTCTCCCTCTCAGGAGCACCACACCGACATGCAGGCCAAAAACTTAGCCTTTTCAGAGTTCTCCCATCCAAATCCACTCAGGATTGCTGCTCAGAATCACTTCAGCTCCTTCTCGTTCAGCTTCTCACTTAGATCTAACTGAAAAACTGCAAGCAGCCCAGGGCTTCCCCAAGATCCAAAAGATTTGGTTGGCTGATTTGGCTGTCGGTCAAAGCAAGAGCTCCCCCTTCAGTTGCAAAAAAGGTGCAAAAAGTTCAAACTACAGTTCCTACAGATTTTGAATTCAGACAGCTCCTGTAGTCCGGCTACATTTTAGGTCCCACCAGTACTGATTGGTCCAGTTTGCAGTCCAGGACCAAGAAAGTGGAGACAAACAAAACAGTCCTTGCTACAAAGAAAGTAGGTTAGACAAACTACATTATCATTATCACTCTAAATGATTTTCAGTAAATAGTTACATCTTTCAACAGAGCTCCCTCTCAGATAACTTAAGCTGTAATCAGGCTGCTCTTAAAGAGACAGTACACAGAGGCTATACAGGCTCTGGTAATCACATTTAAACTGCTAAAACACAGGACACCAGCCTGGCAGCGAGCATTTAGGCAAGCTCAAGGAAGACTTTTTGGGAACCCCCATTTGTAGGGGGGCTTACAGTATCATAGTATCATAGTAAAAGCCAGCAGAATCAGCCCCATGGTCTCTCCTGTCTGCTCAGAAGCTAGCCCCCTACTGGGAGCTCACTCCTCCACCCCCCAGCCCCAGAGGTTGCCCTCCCTGCCTCAGCTTCCCCTTGTACCTGTCCCAACCCTTCTTGAATCCTTCCACTGTGGTCTCTTCCACCAGACTCCTGGGCAGTGCGTTCCATGGTTCCACCACCCTTTCTGTGAAGAAGTGTCTCCTGCGCTCCCCCCGTACTTCCCCCTTACCAGCTTCCTCTCGTGCCCCCTGGTAGTTCTCCCCTTCTTAAGCCTGAACACGTCCCTGGCTCCACCCTTATTTATCCCCTTTACATACTTGAAAGTATCTATCATGTCCCCTTTATCCCTCCTCTCCTCCAATGCAGACAGATTGAGTTCATCCAGTCTCTCCTCATAGGTCCTACTCTCCATGCCCTGAATCATCCCGGCTGCCCTCCTCTGGACCCTCTCCAGCAGCGCTATGTCCCTCTTAAGATGGGGTCTCCAGAACTGCACACAGTACTCAACATGCGGCCTAACCAGGGCATTATACAGAGGGAGGATCACCTCCCTCCTCCTGGAGATAATCCCCCTGGTTATGCAGCCCAGTATCCTGTTTGCTTTTACTGCAGCTCTTCAACAATTCTCTGTGTTATTCATTTTGCTGTCCACCACTATCCCTAAGTCCCTCTCACCCGATGTGACTTGCAGTGTGGTCCCCCCCAGAGTATATGCATGTCCTGGGTTTCTGACCCCCAGATGCAACACCCTACATTTCCTGCATTGAACTTCAACCCCTTCCTTGCCCACCCCAGGGTATCCAGATCCCCTGCATGGCCTCTCTCTCCTCCTGTCCATCAGCCAGTGCTCCCAGTTTTGAGTCATCTGCAAAGAGACTCAACCTACTCCTAACACCCCACCCTATGTCCAAGACATACGAATTGAACAGGAGTGGCCCCAGGACCGAACCCTAGGGGGACCCCACTGATGACCCTCCTGGGGGAGGAGACTATCTCTCCAACCACCACTTGCTGCATTTGCCCCGTAAGCCAGTTTTCCACCCACCTGAGCAACTGCCCCCACCCCATCCCCCAGCTTTGTTAGTAGGCTGTTGTGGGGTACCGAATCGAACGCCTTACTGAAATCCAGACAGAGGACATCCACCGGCCTATATCAGTCCAGGGCACCTGCCACCCAGTCATAAAATTCCACCAGGTTAGTCTGGCACAACCTCCCCGGAACAAAGCCATACTGCCTATCATCCAGGTACTCCAACCTTTCCAGCTGCCCCCCACCAGCATCTCCTTGAAAATGCCTTCCATAACCTTGCCTACCACAGATGTTAGGCTAACGGGCCTATAATTCCCCATCTCCTCTCTGGACCCCCCCCCTTGTGGATAGGCACCACATGAGCCACCTTCCAATCCTGAGGCACCCACCTTGTCATCAGGGAGATGTTGAAGAGTGAGGCTAGTGGAGCTGCCAGCATATCCACCAGTTCCTTCAGCACCCTTGGATGCAGCCCATCTGGCCCCGGCACCCTCTCAGTCTTTAGCGACCAGAGGGCCTCTCTCACCCTATCCACTGTGATTTCGCCCTCCCATCACACCCATGCTTCCTCTCCTCTCCGTCTAGATACGACCCATCCCCTGCCCTAATCTCATCCCAGCCCTTCAGTCTCCAACTGACCTCCTGGTTCAGTGGGCTCCTCTACCCTCCCATCGGATTGGAAAGATCCCCTACCTCCCCTTGTAAAGACAGAGGCAAAGTACTCATTTAGCACCTCTGCTTGTTCCCCAGCTTCCTGCACCCACCCCCCCAAGTTGTAATCCTGCTGATCTGTGCCCTCACTTTTCTTTTCTCTCCTATGTATCTATAGAACCCCCCACCGTGGATATCCCTGGCCAGGTTAAGCTCCTTCTTCGCCTTGGCCCCCTTTACCACCCTGGTGACCTTCTTAGCCAGGAAATCATACTCTCCCCTCTCACTAGCCCCCCCTTGAGTGCTTTAAGCATGCATAGGCAGCCTTTTTCTCCCTCACCACCTCCTGCACCTCCCAGGTCCACCAGCACAGCTTATTGGTCCTACATTGCTTGCACCTTACCTTTGCGCAGGCCCTCGAAGCCTCCTGCACCCCCTACTTAATGGTCTCCCACAAGCAACCACCATCCATGTCTGGCCTTATCTCATCCAAGCACCCTTTAAGAATCCTTCCCACGCCCTCAGAGTCAGCCCCCCTGAAATCTATTACTTCTGTGTTAGTGCAAATTTCCTCTCCCCAAGGAATGTAAGAAACCAGACCATGGCATGGTCACTGCCTGCCAACAGGCTGCTCACCTCCAGGCCCCTTATCTGGTCACTATCTGCTAGGAAAATGTCCAGGATCCAATCCTGCTTAGTAGGCTCCCCCATCTGCTGGACTAGGAAGGCATCCTGGAAGACATCCATCAACCTCTGCTCCCTGGCCACTGAGGAAGTCATATTGCCCCAGTCTGCCCCTGGCATGTTCAGATCGCCCATGATCACCACCCTGCCCTTTCTGAGGCCACAGTGACCCCTGGTGTTCTCAGCCAGATCGTCCTGTTCCGTTTCCATTGCGGGGGATCTGTACACCACCCCTATTTTTAATCTTTTGCCCCCCCCATTTGTAGGGTTAGTTACCCAAATTGCCACCACATCTCCTTCTGCCTCCTCAATTACACCAACTACTATGTCATTTTTGACTATCAATGCCACCCCCCATTTCCCACCCCCTATCCTTTCTAAACATTGTGTATCCCTCTAAATTTAGGTCCCAATCATGCCTCTGGGTGGCCCATGTCTCAGTAATTGCTGCCAAGTCTGCTGCACCCTCAACTAGCATTGCCTGGAGCTCTGGCATTTTATTGCCCATGCTTCTGGCATTGATCAGGACCGTCCTCCACCCAACCCCCAACCCCTCTCCAGTCTTCTCAGCCCAGCACAATCCCCCATCTCTCCTCCTCCCCCCCTCAGTTCCCCCTGGTCTTTTAATGCTACCCGCAGACCACTTTGCATGATCTAGCCCTGAACCCTCAAGCTTCCTCGCTGAGACTTTCAGTCTTTCTATCCCTCCCCCCTTTACAAGTTTAAACCCCACCTATCGCCAATGAATCCAAAAAGTTTTAGTTTAAGGATCTCCCTCCCCTCCAGGTTGAGATGCAGCCTATCCCTGGCATATAGCCCCTTGGCTTCCCATGTATCACCCCAGTCCCCCATCAACCCATACCCTTCTGACTTGCACCACTCCCTGAGCCACTGGTTCACCCCCCCAAGTTTTTGCTTATTTTCCCCGCTTGCCCTTGGTACTGGCAGTATCTCAGAAAAGGAGACTGAGCATCCTATAGCATGGCAAACCCTGGACAATTCCCTGAATCTTGCCTGTATCTCCAGTTCACTGTTCCCTTCTAAATCGTTTGTTCCCAGGTGAACTAGAAAGTCTGGGGATCCTCCGCATTTCCTTGCCATTGAGTATAGCTAGAATTTGGCCTTATGTACTGATAGACCTGGGATACATTTAACCTTGACTGGGCTGCCTTTTTCATCAACATCCCCCTCCCACTGGATACCTCTAATCATGGAGTCTCCCAGCAGGAGCACCTTCACCTCTCTCCCCAAGTTACTAGCTCGTTTGTGCCCTTCCATACTCCTTCTTCTGTCTTCGTCTGCCAGCTTGCTCCTTGCACCCCCCACAGCCTGGGTGTCTCTATTTTGTGCGTGCCCTTCTAGGCTCCCTTTTCTTCCTATGTCCCCCAGTTTTCTCCTCTCACACTCTCATCCCCTCATCACTGTCTCAGGCACACACACTGACCAATCAGAGTTCAGGATTTTTTGTTGCCATTGTATAATTAAGCAATAAGGCATGACAGGGTGTGGTATATCATCGTATATCATCACACCTTGGGTGGTTGGGCGTGAGGCTGGAGGCTGAGTGTGTCCAACCATCTGAGAAGTGACGATATCCCATGATATACCACACCCTGGAGTGCCTTATTGCTATTATGAACTGCAGTAAAGGTTTGAAAATGAAATATTAAAAAAAAAAACAGTTAAACCTTTTAAAAATAGAGTTTTATGCTAGTGTAGGGATACAGTTAAAAAATAGTTCTAGGAGACAGCAGGTGGCGCTGATGTGATTGGCAGAAGAGGTATAGGTATTGTGGTGGTATAACCTGTGAACTCTGTTTCTGTCTGCTGTCCCGAGTGCTGTCTTGTGAGGGAATAATTCGTTTTGTGTTCTTTTTCTTTTTTTGTAGCATCTTTATAACTTGGCAATTACAGTACTGACGTGAAGTTGCAGTAGCGGGGCTGGTCTTTGAGCGGCAGTGGCCGTTGCTGTGTGACGCGTTCTGGGATGCAATCTGAGTCATTCGACAGAAGTTTAAGTAAGCCTGTGAGGTACATGGGGTGTTTACTGTCTAAGTCTAAGTGAACGCTCGGATTTCTCAGAGCTTGAAGCTGCTTTCTTTTTTGGTTTTTATGTTAGTTGCCAAGCTGTCGGCAAATCAGAGTATAGGCATGTGAGTGGCGACGAGTAAGAAGCTGCTCCTATGGAGTACAGCTTCAGGGTGGCTGTATTTGTTGGCATCGTGAGTGAGGAGGCTGGTGGTGGGAGGCTTTTTGAAGCCATGATCACGTAGCTAGATATCATCACGGCTTCAAAGAGCTATCGGCCAATCAGCTTCCTAGATTTTTGATCCATAGTTCATAATAGCAGATAACACACTGAAAGGATGTGGGAGAAGGGTGGACTACAACCATTGGCATGGTATATAAGTGCTGCTGTTTTCAGATCTGATGATGGGCACAGATATTCATCATTCATCTGATTAAGAGTCAGTGCTATTGTTTTAAAAAGTAGCTATCATGTTTAATTATTTGCTCTGATGCTATGGACCCTTACTGATCTGAAGAATTCTCAACAGAAGTGCATGGCAATATGTGCAAATTGTCTGTCTTATTCCAAGATGACTCTGTCTACTTCACCACCATCTGCCATTACCACTAATATCTCACTACTGATGATATACAATGAGGAAAGCAAACATTTAAAAAAGAAAGACTGAAACATAACCTGAAAGAAAAACAAATTAAAACCACATCCAGCTTCACGTGTATCGGAATGTAACAGTATACTACCACTCCTGCTGCAACTTATTGTACATACCACATATTACATGATAATATATTGTTATAACTACAATAATCCATAACTCATTCATCTTCTGCTTCTGTCATACACACCTTTCACCACCATCAATACCATCATTTTGCAGCCGTATTGGCTCTGACCAGATTTTGTTCTTTATTAAGGAGGACAGTTTCATGAAAACAAGATCACCGTCCCCTAGACTTTTCCTGCTCTGGCTGCTTGCCCACATCTGATTTCAGAATCCCCTGTTTATGACAGCATCATTTTCTTCACAGCAACAGATCATAATGTCATAAACAGAATTATGATGTCAGGTGTGGACAAACTGCACCTGATTCAAGATGACTGGGTGCCTTTGCAACACTTTTCCCAATTTACAGCAGCTCATGCCAAACCTTTGGCGCAAGCCTCATACAAAGGGTACCCAAGATTGTCGCAAACTAGACCAGAAAAAGATGGTCTAACTTGCAGCAGTTGGCACACGGGATTCAGAATCCTGATCGCTGGCCAAGGAATGCTGCAGGCCCTGTGCACCATGTGTAATAGTTTTTAAAATGTACATTTTATGCCCCTCACACCATATCTAGAGGCCACATATTACGCCACGTAATACTGTTTTTATTTATTGTATGCATATTTTAGGTATTTTGGTTGTCTTGATCTATTAATCAAGGTGCTGGAGCCACAGAATAATCTGCAATCACTTAAGTATCTCTCTCAAATTATTAATTCCTGATATATATGAAAGGGTACACCAGCCGTTTGTGTTGCTCTTAAAAAAATACAATGTCCCACTCATTCACTGCTGACATGTAGACAAAGGAAAATACAAAATAGTTGAGGAATCACAAGCTCTTGTATTACCTACAGCGGCAGATTCTGAACTGTCCTTATACCTGTCAGAGTCATGCATTCCATGCTGTAGTGATCCAGATGAGTAGTAGAAACAGAACTGTGTCCATCTTCTGAATTTCGCCACTACTGCAAGAGCATTTCTTTCAGCACCACCAAGCAGGGCCCCTCTGAAAGACGCTTTAGCACTGCTGGAGTTATATGTGCTGAATACAGATGAAGGCCACTACCAGAGAATGCTGAAAGACTCATTTAAAAAAAATGCAATTTGCCACTGATAAATCATTCATAAGTATAAATGATGGTTGCATTTATGACCTGGTGCAGCTGACATGTTGTGCTATTTTAGCACATTTAACATAGAACCATGCAAACATAGAAACATAGGTTTTCTTGGCAGTAAAGGACCTTTAGACCTATCCATTCTGCCCCATGTCCCTGCCTATTACATCACAACAGACCTTCATTGGTCATAGGTGTCACTCCCTGTTTCTCTCCCTAATACACCCCTGTACCTATCCCTCACATGCTTGACGCTCCCCACAATATTTGCCCACACTACCTCCTCTGGCAAGCTGTTCCAGTCATCCACTACCCTTTCTGTGAAGAAGAATTTCTGCACATCTCTTTTAAACTTCCCCTCCCTTAACTTCATTGCATGCCCCCTTGTTCTAGTGTCTTCTTTTCTCTGAAATAGACCTTCCACTTGCATCTTGTTCACTCCTGTGAGGTACTTTATTTGTATCCACAGTATGCTATTTGTTATATAATGCTGTTAGTTGTGCGATGCTAGTTCTGCACAGTTAACCACAATCTACTGCTTGGCATGTGTTGCTAAATAAGTGCTTGTTGCTATTTCTGCGCCGTTAACCACAATCTACTGCTTGGTATGTGTTGCTAAATAAGTGCTTGTTGCTATTTCTACGCCGTTAACCACAATCTACTGCTTGGTAAGTGTTGCTAAATAAATGCTTGTTGCTGTTTCTGCGCCGTTAACCACAATCTACTGCTTGGTAAGTGTTGCTAAATAAGTGCTTGTTGCTGTTTCTGCGCCGTTAACCACAATCTACTGCTTGGTATGTGTTGCTAAATAAGTGCTTGTTGCTATTTCTGCACCGTTAACCACAATCTACTGCTTGGTAAGTGTTGCTAAATAAGTGCTTGTTGCTGTTTCTGCGCCGTTAACCACAATCTACTGCTTGGTAAGTGTTGCTAAATAAGTTCTTGTTGCTGTTTCTGCGCCGTTAACCACAATCTACTGCTTGGTAAGTGTTGCTAAATAAGTGCTTGTTGCTGTTTCTGCACCGTTGACCACAATCTACTGCTAGGTATATGCTGCTAAATAAGTGCTTGTTGCTGTTTCTGCTCCGTTGACCACAATCTACTGCTAGGTATATGCTGCTAAATAAGTGCTTGTTGCTGTTTCTGCGCCATTGACCACAATCTACTGCTAGGTATGTGCTGCTAAATAAGTGCTTGTTGCTGTTTCTGCGCCTTTGACCACAATCTACTGCTAGGTATGTGCTGCTAAATAAGTGCTTGTTGCTGTTTCTGCGCCGTTGACCACAATCTACTGCTAGGTATGTGCTGCTAAATAAGTGCTTGTTGCTGTTTCTGTGCCGTTGACCACAATCCGCTGCTTGGTATGTGCTGCGAAACAAGTGCTTGTTGCTATTTCTGCACCGTTGACCACAATCCGCTGCTTGGTATGTGTTGCAAAACAAGTGCTTGTTGCTATTTCTGCGCCGTTGACCACAATCCGCTGCTTGGTATGTGTTGCGAAACAAGTGCTTGTTGCTATTTCTGCGCCGTTGACCACAATCCGCCGCTTGGTATGTGTTGCGAAACAAGTGCTTGTTGCTATTTCTGCGCCGTTGACCACAATCCGCCGCTTGGTATGTGTTGCGAAATAAGTGCTTGGTGCTATTTCTGCACTGTTGACCACAATCCGCCACTTGGTATGTGTTGCTAAACAAGTGCTTGGTGCTATTTCTGCGCAGTTGACCACAGTCTGCCGCTTGGTATGTGTTGTTAAACAAGCGCTTGGTGCTATTTCTGCGCAGTTGACCACAGTCCACTGCTTGGTATGTATTGCTAAACAAGCACTTGGTGCTATTTCTGCACAGTTGACCACAATCTACTGCTTGGTATGTATTGCTAAATAAGTGCTCCATTATATTTTTGCACAGTTAACCTCAAGCAGCTATTTACAGAACAAAAGTGCAATAAGTAATGACTTCCAAACTGTCAGTTTGCACAATAACTGTATCTACCTTGTTTGTTTTTATCATATAAAAGCACAAAAATGCAAGTGCATGAAATAAGTGAATGAAATACATTGATAAAAAATAAAATTATAATAATACAACTATTTGTATTCATACCCTTTATTCGACAGATACTAACAGTAACTATCTGTATTTGGTCAAATAGTAGAAAGTACTATTTATCCCCTCCTTAATTCCTGTGCTACGTATATTAGGTAATGACTGTAATGTAATGTTATGTACTGTAGTTACTGTATGATGCTGTCTGTGTCTTAATAAAAAATGTAATATACAAAATAAACTAATACAACTAAACCTGGAGTCCATCCTTCTCCTTCGTGAGGTAAAAGTGTCAATATTTTGTCACTACCTAATAGACAACAACCACTTCTGCATTTCCACACTTCTACACCAGGGGCCCGATTCCCAAAGGGTGATGCAGGCTTGCGTCAAGCACTGCGCTCAACACAGTGTCGCACCTTGCACCTGATTCTAATTGATCAAGTGCATTTGCAGCACTGTTCCCTTTATACGGTGGCTTGCACCAAATATTCAGTGCAAACCCCATAAAGAGATCCCATGACTGACGCAAAGTTAGAACAGCAAAAGCTGGTCTAACTCGGGGCATGTGGAGCACGGGATCGAGAATCCCAAATGCCAGCCAGGGAATGCAGCAAGCCCCATGTGCCATCTGTTCCACACACCTGGGGCCTGCGGCATTCCAACACCTTTGAGAATCGGGTCCCAGGTGTGCTGAATATTGGGTCCAGTAAATTGTTAGCTCTGGTAGCTGTTGTAATATTCTGTTTTAGGCACCCCTCCCTTTTGATTTTTAGCAGTAAAATATTTGTACTGGTACTCCCATTCTGGTGAACCCAATTTATATCAGGAAGGTTAAATCTCAGTTATTAATGCATCCCCCAAGTAACGTGCACTGTTAATGTCATGCCATATTAGTCGCCTGTTGTCGTGAATAAAATCTGGAAAGCTATAACACACTCCCAATATGAAATGTTCTGCATATCCAGGTTCAATCTTAGTCCACAAGGTCTCAGTTGTGGAATCTTCTGTCTAGATCTTGGAGCTAATGTCTGAGCATTTAAAGGGCAACAGTTTTCACTTAAATCCCTGCATGCAAGTGTGGGGCTGGTTCCACTCTGTACTTTGTATGGAAAAAAAATATTGTTTTCAGTAGTATAGTAGGTTGCATAGGACTAATTTTGCTTACTTTCAGGCTGACATTTTCTGTAACAGCAAATCACAGAATCCCTTGCAGTGGATGGCAGATGATGACTGCAGCAGTGGGAGATTCAATAGCCAGCAGTGCATGTTAGAGCTTTTATAAGCTCTGATCAGATGTTTTATGGTTCCACTGTTCTCCTTGGGCTACGGACACTTTGTGACTAGGCCCTGGAGGACAGTGGGACAGGCAAACAAAAGATCAGTGCTTACATAAAATATAACATGCACTGCAAGCCGTCAAATACCCCACTGCTGCAGTCCTGTTCTGATACTAGGAGACAGATCGGAAGAGTGGGAGGTCACTGATTGAGTACCACAGGGATTTGCCATGGACCCGATCCTCTTCAATATGTTCATTAGTGATATTGGAGATGAAATCCAAATCAGGTTGTATCTCTTCATAGGTGACACAAAACTCTGGGGGATGGTGGGCAGCGATGAGGGATGGAGATGTAGGGTGACCTTCATAAATTGGCGAGGTGGTCTTATGTCTGGCAGTTGCAATTCAATGCAAAAAAAGTGCAAAGTAATGCATCTAGGGAGCAAGAACCCCAGGACAGTGTACTGGATGGGAGGGGTTAAGCTGAGCACTATGACTGTGGAAAGGGACCTAGAAGTCGTCATTAGTGACTCCCTTAAACTATAAAAAAGTCAATGCAATAAGGCCATTAGTAAGGCAAATTGGATATTGGGATGCATCAGTAGTATAGACAGTAGAAAGAAAGAGGTAATATTACCTCCTTATAGGTCAATGGCAAGGCCAATAACTAGGATGATACAAGGCCAGCAGGGCAGATCTTACGAAGAGTGGCTAAAGGCACTAAACATGTAGTCGCTTGAGAACAGATGGGAGATGGGATGAATAATTTGATGGATACCTTCAAATTCTTGAAAGAATACATAAGGCAAATTGTGTGGAGTTACTTAGCAGAAGCAAAAATTTGAGGTCACATCCATCACTCCATCAGTGACTTGACCCCCCCCCCGTAACCCCCCCATAAACTCATGCTCCTCAGAATTTGTAACCCATTGGATTTAAGCTATTCCACTATCCTTTCCTTCACCAGTGATTCCATTAACTTCCCCATCACCGATGTCAGGCTGACTGGCCATAGTGGCCCCAGAGCTTGTCTCCAGGATGACCCACAACACCTCCTCCAGACCTTCCTCTTCCTGTTGTTGCCCCTGTACATCTGTGGTCTTGATTCCCTCCTTCACATACAATACTAATCCTCCTCCCCTCCCTGTCCCTCCTGAACATTCCCTCCTTCATATACAATACTACCCCTTCCCAGTCCCTCCTGAACATTCTCTCCTTCACATACAATACTACTCCTCCAACCCTCCCTGTCCCTCCTGAACATACCCTGCTTCACATACAATACTACCCTCTTCCTCCCTCCCCATCCCTCCCTGAACATTCCCTCCTTCATACAATACCCCTCCCAGTCCCTCCTGAACATTCCCTCCTTCACATTCAACACTACCCCTCCTCCCCTCCCTGTCCCTCCTGAACATTCCCTCCTTCACATTCAATACTATCCCTCCTCCCCAGTCACTCCAGAACATTCCCTCCTTCACATTCAATACTACCCCTCCCCAGTCCCTCCTGAACATTCCCTCCTTCACATTCAATACTACCCCCCTCCCCTCCCTGTCCCTTCTGAACATTCCCTCCTTCACACACAATACTACCCCCCCGTCCCTCCTGTATGGTGAGTAGACTTGTGTGACCATGTCCCAGTCATGGTGCTCACTGCACCATAACTGTGTTATGGTCACTAAATCCTTGATGGCTTCCAGGTCTGGAATTTTGTTTCCAAGACTCCTAGCACTAGTGCACATGGCTTTCCACACCTTCTTTCCCCCGCCTTCTGCCCTGCTTCACCCTCCCATTTCTGCCTGTGTTGATAGCAGCAGAGACTTGGGCTAGAGGAAAGGGAGGAAGCCAGGGCAGCTGAGGACTTCGGTCAAAAAGGAAAGGAAAGTACTTTGTTACTGCTGTATATATATATATATATATATATTTGTTGTTGTTGTTTTGTTTAGTTTTTTTGCTCTTCTCTGGGATTATTAGCTTGTTTTGTAGGTACTGTATTCTGTTATAGTATTGTAAGGTGTGTTGGGACACTTTTTTGGATGCACAGAGGAACAAACGTGCTGCTCTAAGTTAACAGAGTTTAGGATTTCTTGCTAGACTTGCCTTGCTTTCTTTATTCCAGGTACACTGCATAGTTGTAGAGTCAGATGTTAGTTAAAAACAGCAGCATTTGTGTTTGACTTCAGGGCAGCTCAGTGGATTTTTGGGAGGTTGTTGAGCAAACTTGCTCCCTCCCCCTCCCCCCCAGAAGCAATTAACAGCTGAGGTGCAAATATCTAGATACTGCTGCTTTCTCAGGGAACCACACGGAGCTCTTGTGCTCTGAGCACTGCTGGCCTGATTTTTTCTTGAGGAAGCCGGTGTGTAATCCCACTCTCCCACCCCAAGGCTCACTTCCCCTTTATCCCTGTTTACCCCCACAACATATCCTGTTACATCACAGGATATGAGTCATAGCACATCTGGTAACTAGGAAGAATATACAGAACAAGACTGATACACCAGATAGAAGATAATGTTATAGAACAGCAATAGATGCTATACAGTTACTGCATTGTATCTTACTAGGTGAGGTTAGCGCAAATGTTGAAATGTTTGGAACAGGGATGATTGCTTACAAATACATCCTTTACTGTTTGTGTTAGCAAGGTATTTCTGGAAACCCCAGTATTGACATGTTTGGCACAGTGACTATAGGTTAGGATTTGCAGTACTACTGAAGTGTAACCAAGGTCTATAGGGCAGGTTGCTCTTGGTAGTGTTTAGGGGACAGATTGTACTTATTGGTGGTTGGCTAACTTTTATGTGAGGTTAAGGTATCAGATAGCTGGGGGAACCATGGGCAGAACTGGAAAAGGTGGATGGGAGGGGTCATGGCGGTGGTATGGGCATCCTTCTACTGAAAATGGGGGGGGGACAATGGTGAGCAAAAAGGGAGATGGGAAGGGTGGTAGGCTGCAACAACTGTGGAGCGGCAATCTTTCTGAAAATTGCTTGGACAGTGGGAAGGTGTTTGGTGTGCAGGCAAATAAGGCAGCTTAGGAACATGATCAGTTGTTTACAAATGGAGCTTCGGAGGGGACTGCGGGCAGCAGTGGAGTACATTTCAGTGGCTGGAGAGGGAAGGAGGATAACTGAGGGGGAGGACATTTTAAAGAGAGAGGGAGGAGGAGGAGGAGAGAGAGAAAAAGGTGGTAGATGGGGAAGGAGGCAGGGGGTCCCTGTTCAGAGGACAAACAAGGGTGGAAAAGGGGAGGAATGGAGGATGAGAAGGAAGGAGGAATCTAACAGTTGCAGAGTCAGCAGTGGTGGGGTGGCAAGCAGAAGGAAGGAGGAAATAGGTGGTAGTGAAAGGGCATAGAAAAATCCATTCACGGTACTGTCAGGATTGGGGATGTTTTGGGGAGTGCTGGGCAGAGGAGCTGACGACAGATCAGGTGAGAGGGGAAGGGGGGCAAGGGATTGAAGGGATATGGTATGGGGATAGATCAAGAAAAGGGGTTGTGGGGAAGGGGGAGGGGAGATATGAAAAGAAAGGGGGAGGGATGTGTCAGGGAAAGGAGGAAGGTGGAGCCCAGTGGAGAGGGGAGGTAAAATCAGAGAAGAAAAGGAAGAAGGAGGGCAGATCAGAAACAGGGGACATTACAATGGGAGTGGAAGGGGGAACAACTGCGCTGGAGGTGTGGAGATGAAGGGGACAAGATAAAGGAAGGAAAAGGTGAGTAGAACATGAAAAAGAGGATGGGATCCTACTGTTGGGAGACTCAGTTCTAAAAGGGATCAGATGGGGAAGCAAGGGGGAGAAGCATAGTCACATATGGGTGGAGGCCATGCCAGGCATGACAGTGGAAAGGGTGGGTCAATCTGTTCTGAAGTATGCTTGGGAGGGGTAGGGAGAAACCTCACATAGTTCTGCATTTGGGAACAAATGACCTGGTGGGAAATATGGCAGATGTAGTCCAGAGGAGGTTTGAGGAGCTGGGGCTGATTTGTGAGGAGGCATGAAGATCAGTAACTTTCTCAGAGGTGCTTCCAGTACCCAGGGCAAGCACGACAAGGAAGCTGAGGATAGAAGGGTTTAATGCATGGCTAAGAGAATGGTGTCAGTCCAAAGGGTATGGGTTGGTGGAGGGTGGGGAAGGACCTGGGAGGACAGTGATGTCTACACTAAGAACAGGCTACACTTTAGTGAGGTGGGAAGGAGGGTATTGAAACAGAAACGGGGGAATACTTAGCAAACAATGAGAAGTTAAACTAGAAGAGGGGGGGTGGCAAGTGGTCAGTGGTCAGGCAGGATCCACAGGTAGGGAAGCCATATGAGCTTACCCCCCATACCAGCAGCAAGGGACTTAGGAGGAGGTCAGGACGGGATGCTAGAAAAGGAGTGCAAGTAGGGAGAGGGGGGAAGGAAGTGGGGTGGAGGGTGGTAACCTTGAATGCTACGAGTCTAGGGAACAAAACAGCAGAGTTACAGGCTCTCATGGCAGATGGGGAGGTGGACATGGTGGCCGTCACCGAGACATGGGCCACCCAGAACCATGACTGGGACCTGGCAGTATCAGGGTATAGGATATTTCAGAGGGACAGGGTAAAAGGAAAAGGAGGGGGTGACATTGTATGTGAGGGAAGGACTGGAGTGTGGCAGGGAGGAAGAGGTGGATGGCAACACAGAGTCATTATGGGTGCAGCTTCAGGACTCCAAAAATAGGACCCTCAGGATGGGAGTGGTGTACAGGCCACCCTCTCAGACTGAGGAGTTAGACAGAGAACTAGCAGGACAGATCAGAAGGACTTGTGGGAGGGGCAGCACGGTGATTGTGTGGGACTTCAACCTGCTGAGAGTGGATTGGGGTACCCCAGCCACCATGAATAGGAGGGAACAGGTTCTTTTGGATGCCTTCAAGGACAGTTTCTTATTACAGACAGTTAACAAGCCAACCAGATTAGGGAACACCCTAAACCTCATGCTGGTGAAGGGTAAGTTTGTGAGGGAGCTGGGGGTGGAGGAACCGCTGGAGAGGAGTGACCACTACTCAGTGCGATTCATGATAAATATGGGGAAAGGTGGAGTAGGAACAGGCACAAGGGTGTTAGACTTCAGGAGGGCTGACTTCAGGAGGATGAGGGAAATAGTACAGGGGTATTTGGCCAGGATCCATCCAAACATGGACACAAACCAGAAGTGGGAGGTCATTAAACTGGGAATTGAGGAGGCAATTGTAACATGTACAAGGGTCTAGAGTAAGAGGGCTAGGGCCATGAAGCCTAGCTGGGTGAGCAGGGAGGGTCATGGAAAAAGTAAGGAAGAAAAGAGCTGCCTTTAGAAGGTACAAAAAACAGGGAGAGGGAAGGACAGAGAGGAATACCTGAAGGAGTCGAGGGAGGTGACAAGGGCAGTCAGGTCAGCCAAGGTGTCCAGGGAACTCAGGCTAGCACAGGAGTATCAAGGGGAGAAGGACTTCTTCAGGTACATTAGGAGAAAAGGAGTTGTAAGGACCAAATAGTACGGATAAAGAAGGATGGGGGGGACAGGGCGAACAGGCAGAAGTATTATCAGTACTTCTGCTCATTATTTACTAAGAGAAAGTGGGAGCTGTACCCAAGGGGGGTGGAGGGTGATCACAAGGGGAGGAGATAGATGGGGAAATCCAAGTGGGCAGAGTACTGGAGGGCTTGAGGGTACTGAGGGTGGACAAGGTGACAAGGCCAGATGGCATACACCCCAGGGTGCTGGAGGAGCTGGCAGAAGTCCTGGCAGAACCCTGTCAGACCTGTTCAATGCCTCCCTGGGCTCGGAGAGTGTACCTCAGGACTGGAGGATTGTGCATGTGGTACTCCTCCACAAGAGCAACCCCAAGGAGGATCCAGGGAACTATGGACTGGTAAGCCTCGCATTTATCGTGGGAAAGCTGATGGAGACAATCCTGAAGGAGAGGCTGGTTTCCCTCCTAGAGGCTAATGGGCTGCAGGACAGTAGACAGCATGTTTTTTTTTTTTCAGGCATATCCTGTCAGACCAAACTGGTGGAGTACTATGACTGGGTAACCAGGTAATTAGACAAGGGCCATGCAGTGGATGTCCTGTACCGGGATTTCAGTAAGGCATTCAATTTGGTGCAGCATTGCAGGCTAGGAAGTAAGCTGGAAGGCACAGGAGTGGTGGCAAAGATGGTGGGATGGGTAGTGAACTGGATACAAGTTAGACAGCAGGGGGAGTGGTGGTGGGAGGGGAGCTCTCGTCTCCCAGGGCAGTGAAAAGCAGGTGCCCCAGGGCTCTGTACTGGGGCTGGTGTGGTTTGGGATCTTCATAGCAGACATCTCAATAGGCATCAGGAGCAAGATCAGTCTGTTTGCAGATAATACCAAGATGGGAGCAGTAGTGGATGACTTAAAAGGGCGACAGGGGTTGAAAGATGACCTGGCAAAACTGGAGGCCTGGTCAGACACTTGGCAGCTGGGGTTCAATGCCAAGAAATGCAAGGTGCTACATTATGGTGCAAAAAAAAACAAGGAGGAGCAACCAGCTTGGGGGGATTCAACGAGCCAAGACAGAAGAGGAGAAGGATCTGGGGGTGATCATAAAGGGAGCAATGAACAACTCAGCACAGTGTAGAAAGGCAGCTGCAAAGGCCAACAGGATGCTGGGTTGTAATACCAGAGGCATATCCTCCAGAGGGGGAAGTGATCCTGCCGCTATACAGGTCACTGGTTAGACCACAAGTTCAAACCAGGAGGGAGCTCTCAATAAAGTTGGGTGCTGGAAAAATGCAATAACAGAAAAAATGAAAACTACATTCCAGGCTTAGTGAAAAAATATACCACTTTACTTAATAAAAAATATAATTTTTACATCAACAATTGCAGGGTCACATACCAGTGAGACATAACAGCCCAGCACTTCGAGATCTCAAGGACCTCTTCCTCAGGAGTGTGCCTACTAGTGCTCCATGCTCATTTAGTGCTCATTAACATGTGATACACATCAGTTTATTGAAAACACTCATGTTTGCTGCTGATTTGTGTGATTAAAGAGGTACCTGCAGTCCAGTTGGCTCACAGCAATCGAAAGACACCTTAAAGAAATTTTAGAGAGTAGATTCCCTTCATTTACTGTAGTATCCAATCGAGTTGCTGACTTGGCTGGAGGTCACCCCATACCAAACAAAAGCAGACAACTATTCATATTTAATAAATGATTTTAGATGTGAAAAAACATAAAAGATGTGTATATACACACAGGGTGTGATATTCAGACATGTGCCAGAGGCAGGTGGAGTAGCCATGGTGCACTGAACGCAATATTCAAAGGTTGCGCATGATGGCAAGTGCCAGCGCAACACGGCTGAATATCGCAGGGATGCACCATAGCGCAACCAGGGCTGTGCCAGGGAGCAAACCAACATGCACCATAGCACAACCAGGGCTGGGCAAGGGGCAGAGGTGCATGTGCCAGGACACAGGACAACAGGCACAGCAAGGAGCATGCCACCAGAGCGGGATGAACTGCCACCAGGGTGCAGAGGATGCCAGGAGGGAGGCATGGCAGGCACACAGCAGCAGGCCCCCAACCATGCACACCAAAGTGGTGCACGGAGGCAGGGTGGCACCAATGGCCACTGGCAAACAGCCACCGGCAACCCCCACAGGAAGGCACGTGACACACCACCTGAACCACAGCTGGCAACACACAGACCAACAGCTCACAACGCACACGCCACACAACACGAACAGAGAGCCCACGGCCGCCCCAGGGCACAGCCACCAGCCACTGGGTGAAGACCACCAGGCACAACCCCCAGTCCACCCCAGATGTACCACTCAGCCACCATGCACACCACTGCAGCATGACTCCACACACCAGCTGCAAAGCAGACACAGACACTGATGGCTAACTATAGAAATGTGTATTAAAACAGGCATAAAACAACTATATACATATTAACAATCAACGGGTACAGGGAGCAAGGAATGGGGAGGCCACATACAAACTGGGAGGCCGGGGAAGGGAGGCAGGGGGACAGGGGACATGGCTAGACAAGGGTACAAGGGAGGGCAAGGGAAGGGGGAATAGGGAAGGAAAACAGTTGCAGGCCAATGGGTCCTATGGGCATCCACGCCCCACTGGTGCCTGACGCTGACGTCTGCACTGCGGCCTGCACAGTGCCTGTTGTAGCAGCCGTGCCACCTGGAGCGTGGCAGTGGTGACCCGAAGGATCTGCCTCAGGAGTCTGGTGTTGACATCAGGGCGACGGACACCTAGGACAAAGGAGGGGACATGGTATGAGTGCATGGCCGTATGACCATAGCCCACCCACCCACCGTGCACAGCGGACAGCAGTGACATGCGCCCCTGAGATGGCACACAGCCTCCCACAGCGTGTGTGCCCACACAAACCACCAACCTGACTATCCACAGCTATGCAGAACATTGCACTCCAACACCACCCATGTGCCACACACCACAACCATGGCAGCCAGGCGACAGGGCTAAATGGTGGGATAGCAGTGGCACAGCTGGAATCTGGGTGCACCCACAGCCCACCTGCAGCAGCCACACACATGTGTGATAGCCACAGCATGGTGTAATGGACACCATGGGTGGAGGACAGCTGGAATGGCCATGTGCACAGGGGGCTGTGGCCCAACCCCACCCTGCACAACATCATACCTTGGAACAGTGCCTAACTGCTTGCTGCGGTGCACCCTGTGCTTGTCCAGCAGCACTGCCCATGCGGCCTACATCCTGCGCCGGAACCCCTGCGGTAGCCCACCCTGGCCCACCCACAGCGCCAGCCAGCCATGCCCTCCTTCTATCCTCAGGTCCTAGTAGGGAAACATGGAGAAATGTGGTTACCCCTAAGGGACAACCTAAATTGTCAGGGGATCCCAAAGAAAAGGGTGCACGAGGAGGGTTGGGAGGGAAGGCTAGGCAAGTCAAAGGCAGGTCAGATCAGGGGTGGGGAGGTAGGAGGAAAGAAGGGGGTGGGAAGGAGGCTCAAGTAAGGAGGGGACGGGGCGTGATGTCATACCTTGATATGACCAATATGACTAGGCAGGTAGGCCAGGTGAGGATTGGCCGGAAGGAAAAGGGAAGGGGGTCTTGAGGGTATTTAGGAGCCAGCAAAGGAAGGGGTCTCCCTCTTTTGCTGGGTTTTCAAGATTAACACCCACCCACCCTGAAATTGGCAGAAGGGGTGGGACAGGAGGATTGGAGTGTAAGGGGAGGAGAACAATGGGTCACCGACTATAGGGGGACGGAGACGGGGAGTGAGCCCCGCAAAGAAAATGTGGTCTATGGGTTGGCAAAGGAAGCCAACAGGGAGAGAGGCAAGGCAGGAAGGAGGCAACAATTGGGTCGCCAGAAGGGGTGACAAGGGAAGGGGAGAGAGCCCCGATGGAGGCGGGTTGGCAAAAAGGGGCCAACAGGCTTAGATGCCCAGGCAAGCAGGGCTTGCAGGGGGCAGGAGTGCCTAAAAGAAGGCAATGAATGGTCATGGATTGCCAGGACAGGGCAACAAAAAAGATGGGAAAGAAAAAAGGGACAAAAACATAGAGAACAACTGACTGAAGGGGGCAGAAAGAAAAGAAAGCTGCCAGAGGAGGGTGGCGGAAAAGGAGGAAAAAGGACAGAGAGCCTGAGGCGGGGACAATCAGAAAATTTTCAGAAAATTAAAAAGGGGGGAAGGGGGGGCCAAGTAGAAACCATGGGCCGGGCTCAGATGCCTGGACATGGAGGTAAGCAAAAAGGACGAGGTAGGAAAGGTTTAATATGAGGCAGAGTTGCCATCGGCGGCCGGAAAAGGGAGGGCAGCAAGGGGAATAGGAGAAGGGGTATTGGGCTTCCAAATGTCCAGACCCCAAGAAGATTATGGACAACAAAAAGACGAGGACCACAAGAGGAAGAGGACCAAGGGCTATCAGGCTTTAAAGCGTCTGGACCCCGAGAAGACAACGGAAAAAGGGACAGTTTGAAACGTGATTTAAAATATGTAAATCTTTGAAAGATGGAATATGAAATGGATAGTTTTGGAAATGAAGGACTGTTGAAAATGTAAGAAAAGTAAAATGCAGTCATTGTAAGACATGTTTAATAAATCAAATTGCCAGTCAAGCACCCACAAAAAGTTATTGTGCCTCTTTTTTCTGGGGATCTCCATCTGACAAAGACACATCAGTACCTGGCAAAACCACATGCCCCCCCCCCAGCACAGCATGCCCTGTGGCCCAGCGCAGCTGCAGTGCGGTGACACAGCCATGGCCAACAGAACGCGCAGCCCCAGCCCCCCCTGCAGCATGGTGTGCCACCCTGCTGGCCTCCAAAGAACACTGGATTGGCATGGACATGGGCGTAGTGCACTTACCTGGACGTGGCAAGGCGCCCCTCCAGACATGTGCCAGTAGTGCCCATAGCCTCTCAGGGTCCCTCCGCTGCAGGTCGCCATAGCGGTGGCAGCACTGCTCACTGCTGCACTGTGCCCCTGTAGCCTCCTCAAGCCCCTCAGCCACCTCCTGCCACACCTCCATCTGTGGCCGATCCAGGGGCACCTGGCTGAACAGACTGCCTGCATGTGGCTCCACAAGGGCCACAAGGTTTACCAGCTCCATCTGTGACCAGTTAGGTGCCCTGGCACTGCTGCGGTGTGGCATGGTCATTTCTGCAGTTGCACAACCAAAATGGTGCCCAGTAGCGCATGAGCCACATGTGCTGGGTGTGCACGACTCGCTCGGTGATGAGTTGCCATCACCAATCATGCAGCCACGGGGCTGTGCAACACAGCTGGTGTAGCATTGGCATGTGCCACAGGTCACCCAGAGGGTCAAAGGGCAATTGGGGTCAAAGGTCAGCACGCACACTGTGCACGACAGCGCGATTGGGCCCTCATGCATGAGGCGCAATAGGGGCATGTGGGCCCCACAGTCCATGGGCCAGTAGTGCCCGGGGG
This sequence comes from Neoceratodus forsteri, assembly GCA_016271365.2. Lineage (NCBI taxonomy): Eukaryota > Metazoa > Chordata > Ceratodontiformes > Ceratodontidae > Neoceratodus > Neoceratodus forsteri. The sequence goes on from CM057456.1 coordinate 693,649,144, forward strand.
CCATAGGGCATACAGCGCATGAGCACCACATGCCCAATAGCGGCAGAGTGCTGTACCGTGTATTGCGTAGTGTGCATAGGCTGCGCCACTGACATACACGACGGCACTGCGCGCATGCACACTGCTGGGCCTATTGCGCATGTCACATTGTTGCACCATGGCTTGTGCTGCGCAACACCAATGCGCCATGTGCAATTTCATGATGTTCAGCTGGCATATGCAGATTAGCTAATCAGCATATCCGCAGCGCATCAGAGGCATTTGCATCTCATTACAGTTGTGCATCCCCTCATTTGCATGCGATGCACTATAAAGGCGCCACGGGACTACACAGGCTCTAGACCAGTATTGCATCCTTCAGAGGTAAGCCACCAGGCTGTGGGCCTGTTGAGACAGTGGAATGGGAGGGTGGTGTGGGTTGTAGCCATCACTGACCACATGTTCATACCCACAGGACTAAGCATGATGGATCATGAGGAGGTTGAGGAGCGTGGGCCTGCACAGAAGCGCAGGCCCAACTTCACAAGGGTGGAGCACGATGCCCTATTCGAGGCCTACCTGGACCAGGAGCCTCTCCTGACTGGCTCAACAGGCACCCCCACAGTCCCGGTCAACAGCATGGGAGGGTGTGGCCAGGGCCGTGAACCAGCAGGGCATTCATCAAAGGACTGCACAGGAGTGCAAGAAGAAGGTTGGCACAGACCGGAGGCGGATTAAGGAGAAGGTGGCTGCCATCTGGGCTGCATGTGCTGCCACTGGCGGTGGACAGCCTGACGTGCCACAGTTGTCACTGCAGGAGGAGTTGGTGGCAGCATCCACATGGTGCAGCGCGCCGTGGGGTGCCCGGTGGGTTCCAGACAGGAGCAGTCCATCACTGCATGGTAGGTATGGCAGAACCTGGGCGGGGGGCAGGGGTTTGTGCCAGCGGCACTAATGCGACTGTGTTCCCTTTCATCTCCGGAGCACCTGCATGCAGCAGCAGGGGTGGGGGTGTCCACCATGGGGGCAGTCCTGGACCTGAAGAACCGTCCGTCCACCTCCACTGGGGGCCAGAACACAGGCAGCCCAACACCACTGTCCATTCAGATGCTTGTGGCGTGGTTGTGGACGAGGACCTGGCTGTGTTTCAGCATGATGCCAGCCATGGCGTCCAGTATGCCAAGACACAGATCGGGGTGGGGTCCGGGACTGATGATGATGTGGCCATTATCCTAGATAGTGGTGTTGCCATTCAGGGGGAGGCACCCATACCACACACCCGCCACAGCAGCACAGACGGTGCCCTGGTGGCAGTTGTCCGCCCACCGCCCCCACACCCTGCGTTGCTGTGAGCACCATCAGTGTAGCATAGGCTGAAGGGGGTGGCAGGCACTGATCAGCACACAGCGGCCAGAGGGGCAGCAGCAGCAGCTGGACGAGGTCAAAGGGGGGCCGGGGGAAGTGGCCACCAATGGTGCACTGCAGGATGAGCAGCCCCAGGGGGCCCCGCTGTGCAGCCCCCACCAGGGCGGGGGGCTGGGCTGCGGGGTCGAGCACTACCCATGGTTTGGCACAATGCCCATGCCCCCAGGGCACCAAACCCTTGACCAAGCACACCCATCTGCTACGGGCCTCCATGGAGCAACAGGTGCTGGTCGTGGCAGGGGTGTGTGCACTCCGCGCAGAGCTGTGCCAGGCCACAAGGAGGCGTGACAGGGACTATGAACAGCTCCTGGCTCAGACCACACATATGTGGCAGGACACAATCTCAGCCCTGGATCGGCTTACTGCTGCGGTCATGGCCGGCCTAGTACCACTGGCCACCCTGGTGCATGGCCATCCACTGCAGACCCCACGGAGTGCATTCTCCACCCCCTGTCACGGCGTCGTGCGACCCCCTCTGTATCGACTCCGGGATCCGCTGACGGCATTCTGGGCATGCCTGGAACGGGCATGTTCGGGAGCCTACAGACACCTGCAAGGGACTGGTCACATTTCCACAGTGACACACCTGGGGGACCATCAGGGACACCCCCTGTGGCTGTCGCACAGCCCGCGTCTGCTGGGCTGTCTCGGCAGGGCCGTCCACGTGTCCGCAGTGGCTGTGCGACCACACGGTGGTCCTGAGCCACCATCCTCCCTGTCCTCTGTCTACCGCTGCCTTGTGTGCACACTGGTGTGGAGTGTGCATTCCAGGGATGTGGCATCCATGGTCGATGCCACACACAGGCCTTGTGCACACCCACCCGGCCACTGGCCACTGTGGCATGTGCATGATGATGCCAACATAATGCCAGCCGCTACTGTGCACCGGTGTTCAGCATCTGACACATGCCCATTGGCGGCCTCTGGGCATGCGCATATGGGTGCCCGTGTGCATGTGCATGTGTGTGAGGGTGTGTGTGGGGGTGTGTGGGTGGGGTGTGCAGTGCTGTACAGGGTGCTTCCACAGAGTCCAGTCCCATGCCCGTCCACGCTGCCCTCCAGCCGTTACTGTCATGGGGCCCGCCCTTGCATGCCTGAATACTGTGCCATGGTCCCTGGGACGTGTGTGTGGTCATGTTCACCTTCCTGCGTGTACCGTAGTGTTCCTCTGCAATTGTGTCCAGGTGCTGCTGGGCCATCCTGTTCAGCCGGGGTTCCCTTCACCGGGGGGGGGGTTGCTCACCACCATCTGGCCCGGTGGCCGCATCATCCCCACTGCTGTTCCCCTCTTCAACCTCGACAGCTATCCCACGATCAGTGACCATGTTGTGTAGCATAGAGCAGGCCAGGAATAGGCCGCAGGCCTTTGAGGGTCTGTACTGTAGGGCACCGCCAGACCTGTCCAGGCAATGGAACCAGGCCTTAGCAGCCCAAACGCATGCTTGATGATGTTCCATGTGCTGGCGTGTGCCTCATTGTATGGCTCCTGTGCTGGGGTCGACAGGTGCCAGTATGGGGTGAGCAGCCAGGACCAGAGTGGGTATCCACTGTCATCTGTGTGTTGACATGTGTGGTTAACATGGTGGCCTGTGTAGCTGCACCCCCCTGCCTTCCTGGCCACACCCTCTGATGCCCCTGGCCTAGCATCCCCCACACCCTGCCCTGTTGTGCCAGGCTGCCCATTCCAACAGCATACTCACCTACTAGGTGGCCGGTGGGGATGTCCCCACTCTCGAACCTGTGGCACAGTGCTGCCTGGTGCCAGATGAAGACATCGTGTGCTCCACCAGGGTGTGTGGCACAAACATTGACTATGTGCCCCCTGTCATCGTACACCACCTGGCAGTTGACGCTGGGGTAGCCCTTCCTATTGATGTAGGCTACCCCCTCCATGCCAGGTGGTGTGCGGATGCCTATGTGGGTGCAGTCGATGGCCCCTAGCACCCCAGGCATACATGCCACCCTGTGGAACTCCTGCATGTTCACTGTACGCTCTGCCTGTGTGCTGAGGAAATGGATGTATTCCACAGCAAGTGGCAGCAGTGCGTTGAGGAATTGTGTGAGAAGCCATGATGCGGCTGACTGGGCTATGCCTGTGGTGCCCCCTGTTGGTCTCGAAGGTACCCTTGGCGAGCAGGCACATGACAGCTGTGACCTTGGTCTCCACCGACAGGGCGTGGCTCCGTCTTGTGGGTGCCTGCATCTCATCACTGCACAGCTCACAGAGCTGCCTCAGAATTGCCCGGTTCAGGCGGTACCGGCCCACAATCTCTGTATCACTGTACTGTTCGAAGATGGTGCGGGCACAGTACCACCTGTTCTGGGCATACCACCGATGGGCCCTTCCACAACCACGCCGCTCTGCCTCCTGCCTCCTCACACCCCTCCTTACTGCCTCCATCTGGACAATGGCACTGGCCATGGCCTGGGCTGTCCTGCCCCCCCGGGTGGCTGTCTCCCCAGGCACCCCTGGCTGTGTGCCGCTGCATGTGCCCCTGCGCTGGGTACACACCTGTGTTCCAGGTTCCCAGCTGGTGGCCTGTTGGCTGTAGCCTCCACCTCCCACCCGTCTGGGCACTTTCATTGCCCCTCCTATGCCTGGTATCGCAGACACACGCTGCTGTTGTTGCCCCCACACCTGTCTCACATGCACACACACAGTCGCTCACACACGCTGGCACAATCAGTATCACACGCCCAGTCCCACACTCTGTTGCACTTCTTGGCTGCCCCTCCTGCTGTCCTGCCTGCCCACTCCCTCTCCATCTCTATTGCTCCCCTGTGGGGCAAGCCTCCGTCCCTTGCTTGCTCCCTCTTTTTATGGGCTCAAGTTTGCTCCACGCATGTCCCTGTTGCTTGCGCCGTTTGCTTACTGTTGAATATCACACTGCGCTGCTTATTCATGGCTACGCCCCGTGCACTTGCGCATACATTCATTAGGGTTGTGAATTGGTGCACTGTGAATTGCGCATTGCAATGGCTCCCGCTGAATATCGCTCTTTGGCGCATTTCCGCACTTGCGCGGGCACATCTCAGTTGCACGAATATCCCACCCACAATCAACATATTACATAACATAGCACCGTGCATATGGTTCATTAAATTACAATCAGAATTCAATGGTTGATATGGATTAAGATCTACATTAAAGTAACAAATTTATTTATATAAATTCTCCTCGACCATCGGAGCAATTCATACCAGTCGCTTTATTTTCTATTTTAACAAGGCTCAGGACAATACACAGGCATCCAATTTAAACTATATGCCTCCAAACATACTAACCCATTCATAAATAGTCTATAATATAAACCTGATATTGTTATTTTTATTCTTATTCAAGTTGCTTAAACTTATAAAAAATATGAAAAGCTTAACTTAAAAAACAAAATAAAAAATGTTCAATAAATTCAAAAAAAACGTTTTGGTCCCCTATGTAAAGTCTTGTACCTTACCAGACCGCAAAGAAAATAATCTTATTTCAGAAAAGGGTTCCACTCCATAATGTCATTGAAACCCTTTGGTTTTAAAGTTCTGAAACAGAAAATCCATTTGGATTCTTTCTGATCAAGAGCCACATTTCTGTTTCCACCTCTGTAGTTCAGGGTTGTGGTTCAATATGATCAAATGTCATATATTTCAGTTCATGCACTCCTTCCCTGCACGACTATAAATGTCATGCTATTGGATGTGAAAAATCATTTTTTGTGACAGCCCGAAAATGCTCTTGCATTCTTTCCTTTAGTTTTCTAGTTGTTTGACCTATATAGATACGTCAACATGTACACTATATTGCATACACAACATGGGTGGTAGTGCACGTAATGAAATAATCAATTTTTAAAGTCTTTATTCCTTGCATACTAGGATTTTCAAAGACGTTCCCCTGTTTAGCATATTTGTACGTAACACAATTTTTGCATAGAACAAAACCCTTTTGGCTTGACTGTAAGCCATGATTTGAAAGTTTTTTTTTTTTTAATTCACTATGTACCAAGAGGTCCTTAATACTTTTCCCTTTCCTAAATGAAATCAAAGGACCATTGTGCTCAGTTTCTCCGAGGTCCCTATCAGTACCCAACAAATGCCAATTTTGTTTGATGATACTACGTACGTCCATAGATACCGGACAATACATGGACACAAAACTTATTTGTGCCTTTTCAGATTCCACCTCCGTATATTGGAGTAGAGACTGTCTGTCTAGTAGCAAGACCCTGTCTTTGGCTTTATTAAGAACTGGTTCCATGTAGCCCCTGTCACGCAATCTGTCAAAAAGTTAATCTTGGGCATTTAAAAAATCATTTTCAGATGAACAAATTTGTTTCAGTCTTACTAGTTGGCTATAAGGATGGTTCTCAATCAAATGCCTGGCGTGGGCACTTCGGGCATGTAAAAAAACTGTTGCCAGCAGTAGATTTCCTAAAGCTCTCAGTTTGTACTTTCTCATAGGGTACAGCCTTAAGTCTGACATCCAAAAAGCCTATCTCACTATCACTGAATTTAAATGTGAAAGACAAACCCACATTATTGCTGTTCCTTTAGCCTCAGCTACTGGAGGGCACACCTTGCCCTGGAGCTCCCCTGCAAAGGACCATTTCACCCGAGGCACTGAAGCCTCAGCTACTGGAGGGCACACCTTGCCCTGGAGCTCCCCTGCAAAGGACCATTTCACCCGAGGCACTGAAGCCTCGGCTACTGGAGGGCACACCTTGCCCTGGAGCTCCCCTGCAAAGGTCCGTTTCACCCAAGGCACTGAAGCCTCAGCTACTGGAGGGCACACCTTGCCCTGGAGCTCCCCTGCAAAGGACCGTTTCACCCGAGGCACTGAAGGTAATTTCGTCAGCCCATTACAGCGCCTCCTCGCTTAGCCTTTCCTTTGTGTGAGATTTCAAATTTGGCGCCTTTTCCTCAGAACCCATCTGCCCAGTGCAAAATAACAAGAGCCAGTTTCTAAAACGAAAAGACTTACAGACTCTGCTGAAAAGACTTACAGCTTCTGTAGATCTTACCACTAGCTTTTGTCAGTGCTTTTGTGAATAAGGGTACCGTATAATTTATTTTTTCCCTTTCCCACTCCTAAGGGCTGCAGTGTGTGCCGGTAACTGTAAAGTGACTCACTACTGTTATTAATTAAGTGGAAGGTAATCTGCTGGCTCCAAGTACAGACCCTGAGTTTTTCGTAGTGCTCACTGTGTACTTTAAACCGCAAGCTGAAGGCTACACTTAAAGCGTATATAGCCTGCAAGCAGCTCTGCATAAGCCAGCATTTTAAAACTTCATAGCCCAAGCCTGCGAGTAGCTCTGTAGAAAAGGCTGCTTTAAGTGAGGGATTAATTACTCCTGTGCGCAGCTCAGCATACAGCTTCATTTTTAAAAGTAAAACAGTACCTGTTGGCTTTCTCTAAGCAGGGGATTAACTCCTCCTGCGGGCGGCAAGGCAAAGGCTTCACTTTAAAGTAGAATATTGATTTTGGCTTCCTGTAAGAAGGGGCTAAATTACTCCAGTGAGCAGCAAGGCAAAAGGCTTCATTTTAAAGGGAGTATTGACTTTGGAAGTAAACAGCAGAGCCTACGAGCAGTACCTCATGCACTGGACACATTTTAAACTGTACTGTCTGCCCTGTGTAAGCAAGCCTGAGGAGACTGCTCCTAAGGAAGGGATTAACTGGGAACTTGCACGCTGAAACCCCGCCCCACCACACCCACCCTTGTCCAGCTTCTAGTTATATAGAGCAAAACCATGCCCATTAGCATGCCCCTCGCCAAATTTTAACTATTTCCTCACTTTTCCATTAGCAGCTTATACCTTGTGACTGCTAGAGGGTACCTGATCTAAATTTTGCCTTCTTACTGGGGACCACATTCAAACGCTGGTTTTACATCATTTTCATAATCACATACTACTCTAATGACACTGTTAAGAATACCAAATATGGCCATCACTCCCTGTGTCATACTTTTAATATCCTCTACAGTTATTACCCTCATATGGCTCCCTTTACTAAACTACCCAAAATCCAGTAATTTTAAATTTAATAATGCCTACCCTGGCAACTCTAGGCTATCTTTTATGCATATGCCTCTAGACCAGCCTCCTGCCACCTTCCCTCTTCTCATTCATTATAAATTCACATACCATCTATTTTTCACTCTGAATAAATCCCCGATACCTAACCCAAACCTGCCCACCTCCCACATCCTCCGCAAACTCTGGTACCTGTTACGTCTAACCTTGATGTTAGCCGGGGATATAGAGAAGACCCCAGGGCCTGCAAATAACTTATTTTGTAAGGATGTAAACTGGCATGATACAAAGGGCATCCACATTGCCCACCTAAATATTAGGAGCCTGCTTCACAATAAGATTGAACTCGAGGCATGGGTTGCACAACATAACCCTGATATCCTCTGCATATCCGAAACTTGGCTAAAACCCTCCACCCCTAATCCACTCTGCTCTCTACCTAACTACAACATCATTCGGCAAGATAGACCCTCATCAAAGTGGGGTGGTGGGGTTGCCATTTTCTTTAAACCTCACTTGATAATATCCCACAATACACAACCTACCCTCTCCAGCTGCGAAGTGATCTATGCAACATTACAACTTGGCTCCAAGAAACTTCACCTGGTCTGTGCCTATAACCCTCCGGCTGGGGGCAGAGCTGGTCTGGAAGAACTACTATCCCAGGTAGACAAGACCATTGGCCGAAATGAAGTTCTCATTCTTGGGAACCTGAACCTAAACTGGATGAGTAAATCTAGCCAGTCATCATATACCATGGTCCAAGGTCGAAACCTCCACCAATTAATCACGGCCCCTACTAGGATAATGCCCCTCCCTCGGCAGAGTACTCTTATAGACTGGGTCCCCACTAACCGCCTGGATAGTATAGTTTGTGCTGAGACCCTAGCTGACCCAATCAGTGATCACTCTCCAATCTACTGCACCTGGCGTGCTACCAACAAATCATCTCCACCTCTGAAACTCATCACCTTCCGAAACCTGGCTAACATTAACCAAGATAATTTCTTACATGATCTCACTCGGATTGACTGGTCTCCCATCCACACTTCTAATAATGCCCAGATGGCGTTAGACCATTTCCTGGCCTGTTTTCATGTACTCCAGGACACCCATGCTTCCTGTGTCACTCATAGGATCTGCTGCTCCCAGACTAAATGGCTCACGAAAGACCTACTCGCACTGATCAGGGACAGGGACAAAATGTGGCGACGTTTCAAATCCACTGGGCTCATGGCAGATTATAGCAACTACCGAGCCCAGAGGAAACATATGCAAAAGGCAAATTCGCTTAGCCAAAAGCTCCTTCTGCAAAGATCTGCTAACTAAAGCAGCAGGCGACTCTAAGAAATTTTGGGCTACAATAAAAACCCTCCTTGGAGCAAATCATACAGCCCATACTAATGATATGCTGATAAACAGCATACATTGCAATAATCCAGTTACTATAGCAAATTCATTTAACCACCACTTCTCTGACCTTACCAGCTACCAGGCCTCTTTCCCCAGTGCTCACACCTCTTCCCCCAATGCAGATGAACAACCCCTACCTAAGCATCCCCCTTTCAGGTTCCGGTACATTACAAGAACTGAAGTACTGAGACTACTCCTCTCAGCCCCAGACAATACCTGCACAGGGTCCGACAGGCTGGAACCCAAGCTTCTAAAAATTGCAGCGCCGATTATAGCCTCTTCCCTATCCAAAATTTTCAACCTATCTCTATGTCAGGGTACAGTCCCCAACATCTGGAAAATAGCAAAAATCACACCCATTCCTAAAAAAGGAGATCCAAAACTAATCACGAACTACCGTCCTATAGCAATCCTCTCCCTCCTCAGTAAAATCCTGGAAAAACTAGTAGCCACCCAAACCCTAGACTATCTGCAGAAGTATAACCTTCTGTCCAGCTCCCAACATGGGTTCCGAAAGGGACACAGTACTTCCACTGCCCTCCTCAAACTTACTAATAACATCTTTGCTGCTATGGACTCCGGCCTCCTGACAGGTGCCATCTTCACTTGACTTAACGAAAGCAATTGATCTGGTTAACCATACCCTACTTCTTACCAAACTCTGTACCCTTGGGTTCTCCTCTGATGTAGTGGCATGGTTTGAAGGCTACCTGTCCAAAAGAAAGCAGGCTGTAGTCTTCAACTCAGCTACATCGGCCCCGTCATCTGTTCATGTTGGAGTGCCCCAAGGCTCCATATTTGGTCCTTTGCTTTTCTCTATCTTTATAAATGACATCCCAGCGCTTGCTTCCACCTGTTCCAACTTTGCTCTATGCAGACAACCTAGTGATCTATCACAGCGCAAGAAACTTAATTGACCTCAACCAACCTCTTACCTTGGATTTCTCAACTATTCAGTCATGGTTAACAGAGAATAAACTCGTTCTTAATACTAGCAAGAAACACTGTATGCTATTTGGATCACCTGCCAGACTTAAATTAAACCCTGATGCCCTAAAAGTCGTGCTGATGGATCCTCACTGATTAGCACCAAATCCGTCAAATATCTGGGCATCACCTTGGATGAATCCCTGGACTTTGACCTCCACATAACTAACACCTGTAAATCTGTAAACGCTAAATTAGGAGGCACCTATCGCACTAGCTATGCCCTTACCCCGTTGGCTAGACTAGCTGTGGCTCAAGGTTTTCTGCTCCCAGCCCTGTCATATGGATCAGTCACATACCTATCTGCCTCTAAATCCTCCCTCCACAAGTGGGACACCACCTATAACAATATCTGCTGTTATGCCTCTGCATCCCCATGTTACAAACACCATTGCCAACTCTATTCTGACCTAAACTGGCCCAGCCCCTCTGCCCATCGACTCCAGTCCCTTGGGTCACTAATTGATAACACGGTCAGATCTGGCATCCCATCATCACTTGCCTGTCTGCTCCTTATGCAACCTCTTTCCTATGGGCTTAGATCCACTGACCTAGCCCCTTTCCACATTCCCAGATGTAAAACTAACATAGGTACACGTGCTTTCGCATATATGGCCCCAAAATACTGGAACTCCTTATCTCCAACTGTTCAAGGAGCACCTACCCATGCTAGTTTTAAAACACATCACCGGGAGCATCTGCACACAACTATCTCATGCACCTGTTTCAATCCACCATAGACCACTCCCTTCTCACCACCCCTTCTTTCAGAAGTAACTTTCCTCTTGTATGCTATTCCCTGCCTCTCTATATAACTTCTCTCTCATGTTCTATTTCTCTCACCTCCCACTATCTCCTCTCCTCCCTCTCTCATTACATCCACAGATTTTAGCACTCATTGTACTTTGCTGTGTAAAACCTTTATTTTGCAATACCTATTTTACTTTCTGTTTCAACAAAAGTTTATGTATTTTGACCTAGATGTTATCGCTGTTTGCCTCATACTGGATTTTGATTTACTCTCTGAATCAATTGTTTAGTGTTATGTTGTTTTTTCTATACCTATCTCATGTGCTGCGTCACATGTACAGTATGTGCATTTTGTATTTTACATTGTCTCTCTCCCAGGTCGTGCCTGAAAATAAGCATTTCTATGCCTAGTGCACTCACCCGGTTACCAAAAGCAAATAAATAAATATATCCCAAAAATGAATCTAGATCCATACCGGTGCCATCCCAGATTATTAACACAGCATCCATAAAATGGAGATACTTGACAATGTTGATGAAATAAGGATTTAGTTCAGGGTCGAAAATGCTCCCCCCCTTTCCACCAACCCATAAATAGGTTCACGTAGGAGGGGGCCACTGAAGACCCCCTGGCCATCCCTCATTTCTGTAAGGAAAAATGTCCATCAAACATGAAATAATTACTTTTCAAAATCAAATCCAAAGCTAGTGAAATAAATGTAATGGGGAACTTGTAGATCGAATCAGTTAGAAGTTGCTCCACCGCCCTTATGCCTATTTGGTGCTCTATAATAGTGTATAGAGTTACTACATCAATTACTACCCAAAACTATGTTGATTTCCACTCAAAATGCTGTAACTCTTTTAACACAGCAGTAATGTCCTGTATGTAAGATTTCAAAATTCTAACTTCCTGCTGTAAAAAGCCATCAACATATGAAGCCAGAGGTTCAAATAAAGAGCCATTACCAGAAATTATCGGATGGCCTGGAGGATTTACAGCATCTTTATGCAGTTTTGGTATGTGGTAAAAAACAGGAGTTACTGGGTTTTCTACATTTAATGCCTTACTTTCTTTAAGCGTGATCCAACACTCCTCTACTGCCAGTTGCAAAAAGTTAGCAATTTAGTTTTAAGGAGCAGGGTGAGATTCAAATGTAACTTCTGGTATGATGTCTCATCTGACAATTGTCTTAGTGCCTCCAGATAATATGCCTCTTGATCTACAATTACCACATTCCCACCTTTATCAGATGTTTTGATTTCTATGTTGGTCATTAAACGGATTTCTTGCAATGCCTCACGCTCGACTTCAGTTAAATTGGCCCACTGTTTTTTGTTTTTCAAACATTCTATCATTAAATCTATCTCTTTGATGACAACTTCTTAAAAAACCTTAATGCTATCACTACTAGTTTGAGGGGGAACAAAGGAAGAGTGTGATTTTATAAAGGGTGTTGCAGCACTCTTTCTATTTATACTGGCATGCTCTATTTTAATTTCAGATGTTGCTGTTGCCCCCGTTTCATTTGCTGTGTTAATTATGTCTTCAGCAACTGGTGTTTGGAGCAACTCCTACAATGTATGATCTGAAATAAGATCTAACAAGCCACCCCTACCCCGCAGAACATCAGCTTCTACCTACTGGTCATGATCTATACAAGATAAATCATTCATTTGTTTAGAAAAAAAATGCTTCATTAGGTTCAATTTTCTGAACAACTTGAATAGATCACAATACAATTCAAATTCGTTAAGAGAATGCACTGGGACAAATGATAAACCATGACACAAAACCCGTAATTGGGTTTCTGAAAACACCTGCTTGAATAAATTAACTACAGTTAAGACAGAGTCACTATCAGTTCTACACAAATCATCTTCTCTTACTCAGTTTGATCTTCCTTGTCTCCCTCATTGTGTGATTTCTTTTCTTTTTTTTTCAATTAGACTGTCCGGGTGCCCCCTGTGAACTCTCTCCAGACTCTGCACTTGAAAAATGTACATTTCTTGTTGATGAGGCAGAGGTAGATAATGAACTTGAGCTTGGTTGCTTACTGCGACCACGTGATCGTGATCTGCCTCTTGATTGACAGCGGGATTGATTTTCCCATTTATACACTTTGTGGTTGGTGCAGTCTTTCTCATCACATATTAATTTCATTTTTTTCTTTCTATAAGTTCTTTTTCCCATGTTTTGGCCTTCAATGTAAATTTTACATCTAGTTCCTTAATGTGAATTGTATCCGAGAAAGACGGTAACTGCCAGTGTAATGCAACAATCTCTTTCAACAATACAGCTCATTGACATTCATCCTCTGCTATCTGAATTCCAGTTAACTCTTCAGAACCAGCCTTTAAAACTTTCTCCCATCTGTCTCGATGGCGTACATTTTCTAAACCACACGCTGGCATTTTCGTAAGTCTAAGGCCCAATGGAATCCAGTTTTTTCCAGATATTTTTTTAAAGACATGGGCCCAGATATTCAAACTGCGCCAGTCTGAGGCGCAAGCCCCTGTGCTGCTCAAAATAGTTGCGCAGGGGTGTGGCGGGTGATATTCAAAGGAGTTGCGCTGTTGAGCAGCTCCTTTGAATATCGCCCGAACACAGCACTTGCGCGTAGGCGCAGTGGAACCTAGCTACCGCAGGTTGCCAGAGAGTTGAGCATTCAACGTGGTTGGCGCAAGTACCATTGCGCCATGCGCAAATTTCCGATATTCAAAAGGTGACATGCAAATGGGGCCATAATTTATGCAAGGCGCAGGGGGGGCCATTTGCATCTCTTTATGGCCCCATTTGCATGCCATTTGCATGTAGGTGCGCCGATCCCCGAGGACTTGCTCCTGGCCACCCTGCCAGGCAGCAGCCGTCGGGGACCGACGCACACTGCAGCCCGATCGCGGGCATCACAGTTACATGCCCCCCACACCTCCCACAGCCCGATCGCGGGCATCACAGTTACATGCCCCCCCCACACCTCCCACAGCCCGATCGCGGGCATCACAGTTACATGCACCCCCCACACCTCCCACAGCCCGATCGCGGGCAGAACACATCATCGCCCCCCCAACATCACCCACAGCCCGATGCGTGGGCGGGAACCTGTATAAACCCCCAGTGCCCGATCGTGGGCAGAACCTGTATAACTCCCCAGTGCCCGATCGCGGGCAGATGTAACCCCTCCCCACCAGCGAATAACTCCCTGGTGGTCAGTGGACCGTAAAGCCCGATTGCGGGCAGAATGTCACAGCAGAACCCCCAAACATCTCCCTGGTGTCTAGTGTCCCCCCACCCACCCACGAAGCCCCTCACCCCGCTCCCCCCGGCGGCGGCGACAGCATCCCACCGCCTGCCGCCCGCCGCCCGCCGACTGACTGTCGGTAGGGCTGCCGCCCGATTGGTGCAGAGCTACAGCCAATGGGCATGCAGCCCATACCGTCCCATGACAGTCAGATTTGTGAATGATCATTCACAAATCTGGACTATCATGTGTGATATGAGCTACTGCCCGTGGCTACTCTAGCTCTAGCAATCAATCAATCGGCGAACGCCAGCGGCAAGCGAGTGGGATGCTGTCGCCGCCGGCTGCGGGGGGCGGGTGGAGGAGCTTCGTGGGTGGGTGGGGACACTAGACACCAGGGAGATGTTTGGGGGGTTGTGCTTGACATTCTGCCCGCGATCGGGCTTTACGGTCCACTGGACCACCAGGGAGTTATTCGGGTTGGGGGAGGGTTACATTCTGCCCGGCGATCGGGCACTGGGGGTTTACAGGTTCTGCCCGCGATCGGGCACTGGGGGTTTATACAGGTTCTGCCCGCGATCGGGCTGTGGGATGTGTGGGGGGACATGTCGTGTACTGCCGTGATCGGGCTGGTGGGGCACAGGGAGGCGAGTTGGGGGCCAGCCAGGGGTGGCAGCTGCTGTGTTGCACCCTGCAATGCAGCAGCTCACTGTGGGTGGCCCTCGCTCGCCTTTTTTGGGCTCAAGCTTGCGGGCGCGGCTTGGGGTTGCGCATGCACAACTCTGCGCAACCCGACTGAATATCGGGTTGCGCAGGTTATGCATGGATCCTCCCCCTCCTGTTGAGCATGCATTCATTTGCATTGCTCTCTTGAGCAACCTGGTGCCAGTGGCGTAACTGCCTCCTGCTGAATATCGCAGAATGGCGCATTTTGGACTTGCGCATGGCGCAACCCTGTTGCGCATGGCGCAACCCTTTTGAATATCTGGGCCATGATGTTGTAATGTAATGCTATTTCTTTCGTGACAGCCTTTTCAAATTTTGTAAAAGCGATGCGTATACTTGCCACCTCTGTGTCGTTAGATATAATCAGTTCCTCAGACATCTCTGGAACAAGTTCAACCACAGCTCTTGTAGTTGCCAGCTTAGTGCTGTTCAGGGAGAACGTCATTCCTGCTTTACTATTGAAACCCCAATTTACTCGATTAATCCAGACATTTTTTTCCCTTTCTCTTCCTCCCTCGCAGTGGTAATAGACCCAGATTCAAAGTGGTTCTCCAACAAAGCCCTTAACACTAGTCGCCTGCTCGGAACTCACCTCCAAAACCAAATGTTGAGCAAGTTCAAACCAGGAGGGAGCTCTCAATAAAGTCGGGTGCTGGAAAAATGCAATAACAGAAAAAATGAAAACCGCACTCCAGGCTTAGTGAGAAAATATACCACTTTACTTAATAAAAAATATAATTTTTACATCAACAATTGCAGAGTCACATACCAATGATACATAACAGCCCAGCACTTCGAGATCTCAAAGACCTCTTTGTCAGGGGTGTGGCTACTGGTGTTCCATGTTCATTTATAATGCTCATTTACATGTGATACACATCAATTTAGACCACACCTGGAGTACTGTGGGCAGTTCTGGTGACCATACCTAAACAAGGACATTAGGTTTCTAGTGGGGGTGCAGTGCAGGGCAACAAAAATGATCCAGAGGCTAGGGGAGTTACCCTACAAAAACAGGCTGAGGGAGTTGAACATGTACTCTCTGGAGGAGAGGGGTAATACTGAGGACATGATTGAAACCTTCAAGTACATGAAGGGAATAAATAAGATGAGCACAGAGGAGCTTTTCAAATTTGGCAGAGAACAACAAGAGGAAGGAGGTGCTGTTAGAACTTTACTACTCTACTAGGACTAAAGAACTAGAACTCCACTCTGGGATCTTCAATTTAGTGTTAAAAAAAAAGAGTTAGTGTGTTTGTCTGAGTTGGGTGAAGGGAATTGTTATCTGTGCAGTTAACTAGGTGAAGAAGGAAACTGTGAATTAGGAGGAGTGGCTTAGGAAGAAGGAAGCCAGGTGTGTGGACTTAAAAACTGCCCTAGATAGCTTTTGGCAAAGAACAGCAAGAGGAAGAACTTTACTACTCTACCGGGACTGAGGAACTAGAACTCTACTACTGGGACCTTCAATTTAGGGTAAAAAAAAAAAAAGATTTATTGTGTTTGTCTGAGTTGGGTAAAGGGAACTGTTATCTGTGCAGTTAGCTAGGTGAAGAAGGAAACTATGAATTAGGAGGAGTGGCTTAGGCAGAAGGAAGCCTGGTGTGTGGACTTAAAACCTGTCCTAGATAGTGACAGAGAAGAGCAAGAGGAAGGAGGTGCTGTTAGAACTGTACTGCTCCACTGAGCCTAAAGAACTAGAACTCTACTACTGGGACCTTCAATGTAGGGTTAAATCAAACAAAAAAACAAATGAAAAAATAGTTAGTGTGTTTGTCTGAGTTGGGTGAAGGGAATTGTTATCTGTGCAGTTAGCTAGGTGAAGAAGGAAACTGTGAATTAGGGGGAGTGGCTTAGGCAGAAGGAAGCCAGATTTGTGGACTTAAAAACTGCACTAGATAGCTTTTGACAGAGAACAGCAAGAGGAAGGAGGTGCTTTTAGAACTTTACTACTCTACTGGGACTAAAGAATTAGAACTCAACTACTGGGACCTTCAATTTAGGGTAAAAACAAACAAACAAAAAAAAGAGTTAGAAACAGAAACATAAACTTTGATGGCAGATAAGGACCGCTTGGCCCACCTAGTCTGCTCATTTTCCCAACCTACCGGATAAGTTGCAGATCCTACTTAAGAAACATAGAAACATAGAATTTGACAGCAGATAAGGACCGCTTGGCCCACCCAGTCTGCTCATTTCCCTACCTAATGGATAAGCTGCAGATCCTAGTTAACCAGCAGCCTACTTCTTTCTACCCCCACCCCCTAGAATTGCCTTATGACTGTCCCAGGCATGCTTGAATTCAACCACTGTTTTTGACTCCACAACCTCCTACGGAATGCCGTTCCATGCATCCACAACCCTCTCTGTGAAAAAAATACTTCCTTACATTACCTCTGAGCTGCCCCCCCATCTTCAAATTGTGCCCCCTTGTTCTTGCACACCTCTTTTTTTGAAAGATGCTACCCTCTTGGACTTTGTTGATTCCCTTGAGGTACTTGAAAGTTTCTATCATGTCCCCCCTCCCTCCTTTCCTCGAGGCTATACACATTAAGTTCCTTTAGTCTCTCTTCAGACGTCTTCTGGTGCAGACCCTGCACCATTTTAGTTGCCCTCCTCTGGACAGCTTCCATCTTGTCTATGTCCTTTCAGAGAATAACCAACAGCCTAATTCTTCCTACCCCCCACAAGAATTTCCTTATGTCTGTCCCATGCATTCTTGGATTCCCCCCACTGTTTTTAGAATGCTGTAGTCCTCTTGATAAGATTCCAGCCAGTGTTTTGGTCGCCTGCAGTGATTGGTTGGTGGGGGGAGCTCTGTTAAGCCCTTCACAGTCTACATCAGTGGGTGCAGCAACAGAGCCTACAGGGATACTGGATGTCCTCATGATGCTTAGAACACAGATCTGCTATCCGCATGTTGTCATGGGGGATCCATAATGGTGACAGAACAGTTATAACTGGAAAGAAACAGAGCTGCTGCCAAACTGCAGTAATAACATGGATGTCATCTGCTACTGGAAACAAATGGAACCAGCAACAGGGGTCAACATTAACAGTTTTGTTTTGCACTAGCCAGCAGGACAAGCTGATTCACAACTCCATTAGCCCACAGATGGTTGCACCAGCCCACAATTATAATGGTACATTTTGATCACCTGTACAGCTGCAACCCTGGCGCCATTATACCAAGGGCTACTACCCCTGCCTGCTTCCCTGACTGCAAGTTGAGGGGCCTGGGTTCGCTATCAAGGATCGCTGTGGTGTCACTACCAACAATAAAACTACAAATATGGTGCCTCCACCCAGAGTAATGATTTAGTGGGTTAGAACCTAAACTGATACAGCCCTCTGGAAAGCTATACCTACTCACAGCCCCACCTAGTGGCCCCACACTTACGGTTTCCCAAAACACCCCACCTGGCATTCAATGACTCAATTAATAGTGAGTGCTAATAATATGCTCACAGTGACCACACTTACCAACAGGGTCTGGAACATTTGCTTGCATCCTGTGCACCTGTAAGAAAATGACCACCAGCAATAACACAGTACCTTTCAGCTATCTGCCTTAGCCCAGCACTCAGTAATGATATGCTCATGGACCAGGTTAACATTTGAACAAACATACTTACTATACGGTTTAAACAAAGGGGAAGCAGATTTAAATTAGAGTAATTATTGTTTTGGTTTTGGCAATTGGTTGGATTTTTATAAAGCATTTCCACATAATATATTCACCCCCTGGACTGTCCAGTTAAAACTGCTGTTACCAGAGTGTAATTAGGTGCAGGCCTGAAACGTTGCCGCTGGTTGGCTGGCATTGCAGCTGGTTGGGGCCCTTAAGTAAAGAAATGGTTATTGATTCTTGTTATACTTGGCTGTAGCAATTATAAAACAACTTTTGAAAATCCAGCAATTGTAATCCCCAAGCCCGATTGCCCGCAAAGAACAATGTAAACCACCAAACAAATTTGAAAGGCAAATCAGTTGGAAAAAGAGGTTAATTGGTGTTGCTGGGTAAAACTCTGTTTTACTCACTGAACCTTGGACCTCGGGATCTGGGCTGATTTCCAGGATGGCTCTCCTCAAGGCAGGATGTGACTGCAGGCTGCAGGACTTTGTCCTCTCTGGCAAGGACCAGGATACAGGGACCGGAGCTGACATGACTCACCCCCTCATCAAGGCATAGCCCCCAAGGGTGACCGCAACCGGCGATGATCTTCTCCGCAGGAGCCAATTCCCTTCTCTGGTCATCTGGCAGCCTGGTTTTTACAGGCAGCAACAGTCTCTCAGGCACATTACTTGGCACCACCAGCTCAGCTTGGATACAGTTTGGTAATTTATATGCCAGGGCTGTTTTCCAAGCCCCTGGTGGCTGTCTGGGATAGTCTTGTGTACAAGGCTTGTACAATTGTCTGGCTTATCTACTACCCTGCACACTTACACCTTCTCTATTACCTACTCTTTGCACTCTCAATTTCTCCCTTCCCCCCCTTCCTTATCAACCTATGCTCCCCAGCTCCACTCCCTCCCTCCTCACCTAACCTCCCCCCTATACACCTAACGCTTACTACCAGGGCCCCTACTTTTCTGTGGTACAGTGGGACCAAGTTCTGCGGCAAGACTACCATTTGCTGCAGAACTTCTGCGGCCGTGGTTTGTAATTTCTGCGGAAGTTCTGTGGCACTAACAAACTACCACATCACAGTGTCAGCTTGTCATCCTGACTTCACTTATATGGCAGTGGTTATAGGAATCAGGATGAGGGAAAGCACAGTAACACTAGTTCAAAAAATAACAGACATATAAAAATAATTTTATGCCTAAAAAGGCAAAACAAATGCCTCTCCCTTAAGGTCCTAGCCTGTTGCATAAATGACATATGCAGAGGGGAGCTTATGTGATAAATAAGGTATTTCTACATGCATGCTATCTATCCCACTAATGAGGTTTCCACTGTCTATCACTTATATATTTGTATGTGCTTTCTGCACCACTCATGAGGTTCCACTGTGTATCACTTATATATTTATATGCAATCTGTAACATACATACAAATATATGTGTGTGTGTGTGTGTGTGTGTGTGTGTGTGTGTGTGTGTGAGAGACAGAGATACTGTGTGTGTGTGTGTGTGTGTGTGTGTGTATATTTTGTTTTTTTTGATTTCCATGAACTTGCATCCTCATTCATACAGGTCCCATTGGAAATGGAATAGAGGAGTTATTGCAAAACTCATTTTTCACGTCAACCTGCTTTCCCTGACACACTGAGTAACACCATCAGGCCATGACATGCATGTGAAACGATTGTGAGATAGAGCTCTCCAGCCCATTACAATGTGTCCACCATGTGACAGAACACTGCACCATACCTTCCCAGGCTCCGAGCAGTGATGTGTTCCACCAATCCTTGTGCTGCCCAGCCAGCTCCCAAAGCTAATCTCTGAACCTGACTTGCTGGCATGGAAACACAGCATGCTACCCTCTGGCCCAACAGCTGTCCCTGCACACAACATTTCTCCATAACTTTTAGGTGATTCTATCAACCAATGACAATATGTAATCAATAACCCTGGCAAAAATTTGTACAGTGCAATTATTTATTTAACAGGTCTATTCTTTCAACAGGTCTACACATTATTATATTCCACTTTTCTGGGCATAATTACTTTATTTTTCTTACAAATGACAGCTAAATTAATTTTAACAGTTATTCATTTCAGATGGCATCTCTATACCTTAAAGGCACAAATAGGTTTGTACAAAGTGAGGTATGGACTTAACAGGTCTCTGCTATTGACAAGGTTTTGTTTAAGTTGGCCCTAGCACAATAATGTAAGACTGAAAACTGTATTAGGCTGTAGTGCAAGTTGAGCAAATATCACCATGCATGATGTGCTGTGCCACCGTCTCCGGCAATGGGAGCTGTGGTAGATAAGTGACTTTTCATTTCTGTTGCAGAATGCAGCCGTTTCATTAGCTAATGTATGATATAGCAATGATAACATCACATTCTGAGCATATAGGGGGGTTTTGGATATAAAAAGAGGGGAATGGAACCAGATTCTATGGATAAACAGAAATATTAATAAAAAATCACCAAAAGAGTGAATTCTGCGGCACCGCAGAAGTTCTGCGGTAGATTGCAAGTTCTGCGCAAAATTCTGCAGCCGCAGAATTCTAGGGGCCTTACTTACTGCACCCTCCTTCTCTACCCCCGATCTTGCTCTCCAAATCCTTTCTGTCAACTTGGTGCATCTCCCTGTAGCTCAACCTCTGCTACTGGCACTCAAGTTCTGCTATTACTACCTCTGTTCTGTAAACTGGCACTTATGTATTTCATGCTTTTCCTCGATGTGTACCCTTGTTTTGTATACCATGCCCTTACGATCATGTTCTGTACTGTTCTTACCTCGTTGTGTTACCATGATTTGTATCACCTGTACGTGCTGATCCTGTGCTGTACTGTACTGCTCTGCCTATGTAACAGGTTCAAATGTAATCCCTCCCAACTATGTACATTATCCATATTGCGCTACTGTAAAGTTCAACTACTGTATGTATACCTGCCTCCTCTGTAACCGCCCCCCCCCCCAGGCCGCACCGTGATACGAGCATCTTTTTGCTCAGTGTGCCTTTCCTGGTGAAACATTTTCAATAAATAAATAAATAAAGGCTTTCACCTTGATTGTCGGAGACTGACAACTCTTCCAAACCTTTCATTAGTTTGGATAAGTTAGGGTACAGCCTAGTCAGCGTACTGAGATATAACGTAGGCAAAGCAAATTCTGTATCATGACCTAGTAACCCACCTGCCACCACCTCCTTGTCATTCACCTGGCTGACCAGGACTATTTGATTTTGATGGACAGACACAGTATGTTCATTGTAGTCGAAATTACTGCTATTGCCATGAGTGGCCATAATAGGACAATGGGCCTGTCCTAATTGTTCAAAGATTCTTATTTGTATTCTAAAATCTCCAATGTCTTTGTGTCTCGGGCAATTCATTATTCTGCAATTGTCTTTCCTGTCGGGGTCTCTGTGACACCACCCCAAAAATGGATGTATAAATTCTGGGCAACCTAAATCTGTACAATTAATTATATGAATATAGCCTGGAATAGTGATTTTTATTGTACCCAGGTGTCCTATGAAGCAATAATCAAATTCAGGTTTGGTCTTTAACTTTGCACATTCTAAATCAAAATCCCTTAGCTGTATTAAACTCAAATGAGAAACACCACCAAAATATTCAGTATTCATGTTTCAAGAAATGTTTTTACTTAATATCTTTCTTGAACTTTACAAATTAATCTGAACAGCAGTACAAGCAAAAACTTATTAATTTTCATACAGAATAAAAAAAGAGATAAACAATTATGCCAAGCATTAAATCCTCTCAGTTCCAAAAAAAGCCAGAGTTTGTAGGTAAAACTTGCCATACCATCACCAAGATGTCAAGATGATGTCCTAGAGCAAGGATGGTCTCTGCCTTTGTCCTTCATCCCTCCCTCCTACCTTGGCTAAAATGTCTGCAGGCTTATATAGTCTGTTAAGGCAGTTGGCTGGGTTGATAGTTCTGCAGTTTCTAACTTGGTGCCAAGTTCCAGATAGTAGCCTTCTGTGTTAGTAAGTAACTTTATTTATTAGAAGGCTATCAGTAATTTAAAGCATCTGATTGAATGAGTCTTTTAGTAAGATATATGGGGCTGCTTCTACCAGTTTTAATCATCATGGTGCACGGTGCATCATGGTGGTCTGGTATAACTCTGGAATATATACAAAAATAGTTTTACCTTTGCAGAAGGTACCCAACATCTAGAGTAGGGAAGCTATTTTTTCATTGCAAGTCGAGGATTGTGGTCGCCCATAAAGGCATCTAGCTGCCTCGTGGTTAAGCCTTTTACCAGAAAGACATTTAAAAATATTCAACTTGTGAAAAGCATCTAGGATAGCTTAGCAGACAATCTTCTACTGTAAGTGTTTAAAGACATTTAATATTTGTCAAGTAAGAAAGTTCATATTCAGTAGTCATGTTAATAAGCATTGGATACAAATACAAATCAATAATCCTGTCAGTAAGCATTAGATTATAATTATGATTGTAAGTGGTTAGCTATTAAAAACATATACCTAAGTATTAAACATAACTGTAATTATATGTTTAGGCAGGAAAGGCTGAGACCCAAACTGCAAGGTATTAATGCTTAAATCTGCTTATTAGTTTATTGCAGTGAAAAGTGCTATTTCAAAACACATCAAACAACTAAAAATTATATTATTTCACATTGCTTAGAATTCAATTATAATATTTAGCAGAGGGTCCATGGGTTGAATTTCTGGAGCAGCCCATCTGGCCATTATTTCTTCAAGTTCCTGGTTAATTTACGAATATACGAAAATGCTAGCAGAAGCAGGCCATACGGTCTATCAAGTCTGCTCAATTGTGCAGCTAGCCCCTCAACTTGCAGCTGCCCCCACCCCTTTTCATCATACCCCCTCACCCTAGCCCAACCCCTCTTAAAGCCACCCACTGTTCTACAGGACACCACCCCCTCAGGCAGAGCATTCCACCTGTCCACCACCCTTTCCATGAAAAAATGCCTCCTGATTTCCCTCCTGAATCTTCCCCCTCCAACCTTAACTGATGCCCCTCATCTCTCTCTCTCTCTCTTCTAAGCTGGAAAATCCCTTCCGTATTAACCTTTTTCCTTTTGAGATATTTAAATGTCTCAATCATATCACTCCTATCCCTCCTCTCCTCCAGGGAATACATATTCAGCTCTGCCAATCTCTCCTCATAGAACCCCCCCCATCAAAACCCTGGATCATCTTTGTCACCCTATGCTGCACTACCTCCAGCAACGTGATGTCCTTCTTTAGGAATGGGTACCAATACTGCACGCAGTACTCCAGGTGAGGCCTGACAAGAGTCCTGTAAGAGGGGGAGGATCACCTCCCTATCCCTGGAGGAGATTTCTCTCACTATACACCCTAACATCTTATTGGCCTTTCCTGCCACACTCCTACACTGAGCCTAGTTGTTCATGCTACTCATTATAATCACCCCCAGGTCCTTTTCTTCCTCGTTACTTTCTTGCTGTACCCCTCCCAGCTGATAGCTCCTTCCCAGGTTCCTAGCTCTGAAGTGCAGTACCTTGCACTTCTTGGCGTTGAACCCCAGGTGCCATGTTACTGACTACTCCTGTAGTCTGTTCAGGTCCTCCTGCAGCCCCTTCCAGCCTTCAATGTCATCCATCACAGCTCCCATCTTTGTGTCGTCCACAAACAGACTGATCCTACTCCGGACCCCGTGTGAGATATCAGCTATGAATAGCCCAAACAACACTGGGCCTAGCACTGATCCCTGTGGCACCCTGCTCGTCACTTCCCTTGGTGATGAGTGCTCCCCCGCACAACCACCCTCTGCTGCCTTCCATTCAGCCAGTTGACAATCCAATTTACCATCTTTGTTCCCACCCCTATGTATTTCAGCTTCCCCTCCCAGCCTCCCATGTAGCACAGAATCAAAGGCCTTGCTGAAGCCCAAATACAGGACATCCACTGCATCACCCCAGTCCAGCTCCCTGGTCACCCAGACCATTGTCCTCCAAGAAGATCACCAGCTGCTCTTTTAGGATTGTCTCCATGAGCTTCCCCACAATCAATGTGAGGCTCACTGGCCTGTAGTTGCCCGTTTCGTCCCTGGGTCCACTTTCGTGAATGGGTACCACATGGGCCATCCTCCAGTCCTGTGGCATACATTCTGTGTCCAGGGAAATATTGAACAGGTCAGTCAGTGGCCCTGCCAGGATCTCCACCAGCTCCCTGAGTACCCTAGAGTGGATGCCATCCAGTCCCGGTGCCTTGTCCACCCTTAATGCCCTCAATCCTTCCAGAACCCTGCCCCCCATAATCCTTACGTCAGTCACCCCCTTCCCTCCACTACCCCTACCCTCCTTGGGGTATCTTCCCCCCTTTCTCCTTCATGAACACAGAACAAAAGTATTCATTTAATGCCTCTGCCTGTTCCCCTTCCTTCTCCACCCACCCTCTGTCCTTCCTAATTCTCACAATCTGGTCCTTGTTCTTCCTTCTTTCTCTAATGTATCTGAAGAAGCCCTTTTCTCCTTCCCTAATCCCCTGTGCCAGTCTCAGTTCTCTCAGGCCCTGGCTGCTCCGACTAGCCTGGTAACTTCCCTGGACTTCTTCATGTACTCTTCCTTCATGCCCCCCTTCCCTCCTGATGTCTTGAGTTTCCAAAATAACTTTCTCTTGTCCCTTACCCCCTTCATTACCTCCCTAGTCAACCAACTGGGCTTCTTTTCCCTTTTCTTCTTACTCTGCACCTTTGTACTTGCCCCAGTGGCCTCTGCCAGGCCTCTTTTAATAACCGCTCACTTCTGACTAGCATCCATGTCCTGACGAATGCTTGCCAGATTCTTACCCAAAATCTCCCCCATCTTACCAAAGTCTTCCCCCTTAAAATCAATCACCCTCGTTTCTGTACCCCCTGTTTCCCTATTCATATTAAGTGTGAATCCAGAGTTGGGTAGTAATGCGTTATAAGTAACGTGTTACTGTAGTCAGATTACTTTGCCCAGCAACGTGTAACTGTAACCAATTACCTGTAGGAAAACGTAATGTTGCTGAGTTACTTATTACATTTTCGTACAAGTAACGTGTTACTTGTAACACTGTGTTACATATTACTTGGTCTTGGTTGCAGTTGACAGGAAGAGCATGGAGGAGGACAAGTGAAAGTGATTTAATTCAGACTGTTATTCTGTGTTGCAGCTAGCATCTCTCCCTTTGATGTTCCCCCGAAGGGTGCCGGTGCCACCAGTTAGACAAATGGTCCTCCTAGTTTAAAATATAGGACTGAAATACTGATATGGAAACACAGGAAGGAGGATTTATGGCACACCAAACCCTTATCATGCCCTGGCCATGCCATTGCTGCTACCCTGGGTAATTAACCTTCACTAAAGACAAGAAACATGCAGTAAAGGCGTGATGGTGGTGTCTGGCAAGAGTCTTCCTTAGCTAACTTGTGGTGGGGGTGGGGGGGCAGTGGTGATGGGTTCTTGAATTTGCTTTAAATTATACTGCTTTTAATGTGACTTGTCAGTTCCTTTTGTGGTATTCTGCTTGTGCACTGTGTGCCCTGATCAGATGATCCTCCTTTGTCTGTGTGTGTGTTTCGGTGAGCCGATGGTCCGGGAGAAGAAAAACAAACTCATCTGAGGTACCAGGGTCTGGTGTGCCATGCAGTGTATGGCTGACAGTAACACCAACCTGACTCCCTGAGTATGATTTGGGGAAGAAACTCAGCACAAAAATGATAAGTGCAGGTCAGGACATTTTGGCAGAGGCAGGACGTAATAACAAGAAGTCTGAAGAATAGTGTGCACTCCCTCCCAGATATCAGTACTAACCTGGCTCTGAATCTGCATTGTGGTAGGAAAAGAGCAACTCAGAAGAGTAGGAGGTCCCAGTGAGTGATAAATGTCAACTAGTTTCAGGCAAAGTCGAGGTACTCATATCCCCATGTATCACTTAACAGTGAAAAAGTCAAAGTAAGCAGACGTATGTTTTAAGTGTTTATTGTAGTCTTTAGAAAAAGGCAACTGTGTCGGTGCTTTCTTCTAGGACTGCAATAAACATAAAAATATTTACTTTGACTTTTCACTACTAAATATTACATGAGGATATAGTGCCATGACCTTGCCTGAAACAAAATCTTTGTCCTGTGTTGGTGAGGCAGCAGCTCAAGTAATAACATGATTTTGATTGTTTTAAATGTTACTGTTTTATGAGGGGATGTTGCCACACTTGAAGGTTGCAATGTGATTTGCTATGAAAGATTAAAAAAAAAAATAAAAGAAATGCTTTATAACTGTTAATAGATGTTTTGGTGGCACCAGGGCTTACCAGATGTGTTTTCTTATGGTATGTGTGTAGTTCCTTAAATAGAGCAAATGGAGATATTTGCCGTTAAAAGAATATTACAAATAAAGGTAATTCTCAGCATCATTGGTTTATTTGTTAACAGCAGGCTGGCCTCCTTTCTTTTCAGGTAGTTTATCATTTTCCAGAAAGAAAGTCACTATATCGTGACAATATAATAGTTGCATAATGGTGGCAAAATCCCCAGGGGAGAATACATCATTAGCTGTAGGCTATAACAAAAATTTAAACCAGGTGATCGAGTTTGATAGCTGCAACTCACTTTGTAATATGTTGTTGCAGCAAGCAGTTGTTTTCAGCATTGACACTACCTTACTGTAATTCTCATTTTATCAACTGAAAAACTAGAAATTCGTGCTTCTGAACAGATATCTTTTGGAAGGAACAAATGACTCTCATTAGGGATTTCAGAGGAAGTCATTAAGTTAACTGTCTCAGTCATCAGTGGCGAAAGCTAAACGCCAGCTCTGTGATATAACACACAATTAGGACTGACTGCTTTTCATGTTTGATTACAAGTAACTAGAGCTCCTCCTTTGGGTCTGAGGAGAAAGTTTATTCTTTCTCTTGTCTTTGAGGGCATATACCTTTCTCCACCTGAACAGATTGACACAATGAGCTTTGGAGAAATGGCCACAGCCATGTGTTTAATAATAATCAAATTATCAATATATACATTAGCCTCAGCGTGATGTGTGCAGCTAGGTAGTGTTGAGAGGGCTAAACCTCACTTTCAGATTCTTGACAATATTGGGAATGCAAGTAATCACAGACACGTTGCATTAGAGTAATAAACAAGTTTATTACTACCAAGGGATAAATCACAGTTGCCCTAAGCAGTTCTTACCAATATGAACCGGGAGCCAGTGCTAAGCGTTCCCTACACCATGAGGTTTCTCTGTTGTCTCTTGGGGTCTCTCAGGTCTCCGAGGTGTAAGGCTTGTGCATTACATTATATACCTATGATAATTACTATGGTTAGCAAAAGATAGAAACATTTCTAGTTACAGAGATGAGCCCTATTGGCTAAATTAGAGGTGGCTCCACGGTTCAAGATAACATTATACAATTCTGTAAAGTCATCAGTTTGAGAACAAAAGAGTTCTTATACAGAGTCTTACATAACTCAGTGTAGTAGTACAAATCACCAAAAGATGGCAATGCCGTCTTACATATTACAATTACTTCAAGGACACAGGTGTCTTGGCATCTGACAAGTAAGAAATATACAGAAAATACATGGCAGTATATATGTGTATTAGCAAGCAAAGTGTATTATAACAATATGCATCCATATCCTGACATCTACTCTTATACGGTAGATGCCCTTAGCCCTAAATATTAGTATAACCTATACCTAAGTGCTAGTTGTCTACAGTGTACCTCTAAGGGTACCAATTGGGGTGCAGGGACCTTGTGTAACATCCCCCCCTTGTTGCCTCCAAGGGCAACACAGGAAGATGTCTAGGGAAAGGACAGGAGCAGTGGTCGTTTACAAACCCGATGCGCAAGCCTTGTAAAGGAACTCGAGCTACTCACGATGTTGGTGTAGTGTGCGCCGTAGGTAGCAAAGCATAATAATCAAAATGAAAATTAAAAATGCTTGTATAATAACAAAACCTTTAAAAGTAATCTCTAGCCAGGTGTTAGTTAATGCATTATTCATATCTCCATCATTAATCAAGGCAAGAACAGCTTCATTGGCTTTGGTCATATTATTGCTGATGTGGATGAGGTGTGTGTCTTTCCTGTCTAACAATGATTTTAGTGTAAGTGTGAGAGGATCTACAGTATGTGTACATTAAAGTATGGCAAGTATTCTGACAGTGTGCATAGATAATCTGGGTTACCATCAATAATGTCTGCATCCAAAAGGAGGACTGGGGTTATAACAGTATGTCCAATAACAGTCTTCTGGTGGGGAACAAAACAAAAATTGGGGTAATCAGTAGCACAGGTAACAAATCCATATGTGTAGGATTTATAATTAGTAACCACACAATACTCGCCATCGGAATTATACTGTGAGCGCACAGTGGGCAGTCTCCATTTTTGCAACTGGACGGGGCAGGTGTAGGTCATCTTCAAAATCCGTGTTGACAGGCTATGAACCTCCTGACAATAGGATTGGTAGAGCTTATCTGGAGCCAAAGTTGAGGCGAAAGAGTTGGTGCCATTCGCAGTGATGTCATCATCCATCGTGAAAGTCCAATCAATGCTGTCTGGAGAGTAGCCACAAACAGGTTGGATAACATCAAATACATCACATCGGCACAAGTAAATATATTGCTTTTTCGCACAGCAGTCTGTGTGCGGAGCCACCCAGGCATCCAGGAAAGAATGGTAAACCAGTAGAGGTGGTAGATCCAGGCGTTCTCTGTAGATGTCTTCATCCAAATGCCCAATCAAGTGAACCAGTGCTAGCTTGTTGAACAAGGCTGTAATGGGATCAAAGCATGGTAAGAAGACAGTGAAAGAAACAAACATGGTATCTGTTATGGAACATTTCTTAGCTGTGAAACAAGGACGAGTATTAGGGTGTCTGGTCACAAACCCCAAATTCCTAGCTGTGGAGAGAGGAATAGTCAAAGTCTGTTGCATACACATGGAAACACAGCTAGTGGTTTTACATCTTGGACAATACCATTTGGACATGCGTCTATCATGTATAATGTCAGGTATTCTTCCAGATTCTAGATCACGGAAGAGGTCATTGATGGTAGTGATAATGTAGGAGCCATAAGCAGAACAGAGTATCTCTCAAGCAATGTATTGTTTATCTGCTTCCTTGTTGTTCTGTTGTATGAGTGTGTTGATCTTATCTTTAGAATCAGTGAATGCCTTAGCAATGTCGTGCATGTTGTATACAGTGTATCTTTCTTCCTGACTAAGGCCATCCACACCATGCAATAATGGAGGTAAAATGTTATTGACCAAACCAGTGGAGAACTTGGCAGAATGACTTTTGATAGCAGCAATGTCTGCTTTATTCCAGATAGACATAGCCGTACCAAAAAGGCCTGTGACAGTACCTGTTGCACCTGTGACATCAGAACTGTCAACTTCATGTCTGTTACATTTATGAGTTAGGTTATCAGGAGAGGGCTTCCTCCTGAAGTTGCCTCTGTGTTCAGTAGAATGGACCCCGGCAATAGGGTCTTGCGTACGAATCTGAAATGCAGCTAAACTATCAAGCAATAATGTACTATAAAATGCTGATGTATTAGTATTGTGACACATACCAAACTGTTTCATATTCCAGTAAGATTAAACAAAACAGGTATATGCATAAACTGTAAGTTATTAATCAAAGAACCTGGAAGGGCAGTGGCTGTTAGACCACTACGGGGACCAGAGGTATGCTTTGGACATTCCAAAAGCTGCTTGTCAGTGGGTGGTAACACAGAGAGGTACATGGCTGCAGAAGCCATGTGGTGTATAGCACAGAATTTATGAGCAGAATCTTTGGACAAGGAATTACAGTAAGAAGGATCTATTAAGGCAGTTATGTTGTACAAACCAGAATGTCTTAATGCAGTTTGTAACAAGGACAGTGAACCATTTGGGGATAATTTAGCATTGGGCCAACCTTGGAAAGTTCCTTTGGAGAGTTTGGCCACAGGAAGAATTTATCCTTGTGATGTGGTTTGCCACTCAATTTGAAGGGTAGATTTATCAGGAGCAACAACCGAGGCAGTTAGGTAAGCATCGGAACTTTCCTGGACGGTGATCATACTATCTGGTATATTGATGGATACTCTCTCTGGAGGAGGTGCTGGAGGATTGAGGTGTCGTAGGAGGTCCGGTACCGTGCCTTGGATGCAGGGGATAACTCCTGAGAGGAGGAAATAATGGAACAAGATAGCCATCTTGTCAATGTATCTGAAAAGGAAGATCAAAGATTAGTATGTTAGTACAATTCTGCTCAATGGGGTGAGGAAAAGTAATTTAAGCTCCTTTATACAGTTTCAGCTGGTTTGCATGTAACCATTTGTCAGTCAACTTGTTTTTGTGGAGGAGTCTAACTTGATAGACTGCCAGACTGAGCTTATTGACAATAGGGTATGGGCCTTCCCACTTATTGGAGAAGGAGTGGGTGGGATGTGCAAATCGAAGTACCATTACCTGATCTCCAACTTGCCAATCCACTTCTTGTGTGTGTTTGTCAAACTGTATTTTGGATTGTTGCCCATGCAGTTGGCAGCATACAAGTGTGTGTGTATGAGGTATTTTCTGAGGTTTTTTCACATATTGGTCCACAGATACATGGTCTGCAGTGGGGGTGTGCAGATCAAACAACAGGTGTTCAGGTAATCTCATCTGTCTACCGGTCAACACCTCAAAGGGTGTGAGCTGGGTGGTGGCTGAGGGTGTGCCTCTAATTGCCATAAGGAGTAAAGGCAATAGGGAATCCCAGGTTTTGGGATTGTCCTCAATGAATTTGGAAAGCATTTGCTTAATCCGTCTGTTGGCTGTCTCTACTTGACCTGAGGATTGAGGGTGATAAGATATGTGGAACTTCTGCTGAACTCCGAGGAGTTCAAGGGGTTCTTTCATCAACTCACCTGTGAAACTGGTTCCTTTGTCAGAATCTACCTTAAGAGGTAGACCCCACCTGGAGAAAATCTGTTCCACCAGGATTTTGGCAGTAGGTTTTGCTGTACATGTCTTAGTGGGGAAAGCTTTTACCCACTTAGAGAAGAGGTCAGTTACCACAAGATCATACTAGTTGTTTCTGCTGGTGTTGGTCAGAGGGCCAATGAAATCAATTTGAATGGCATGCCAAGGGCCAGAATATCGTTGTGGTAAAAGTTTGGTATTTCATTTGGTAGGGATGGGGTTATTTTGCACACAAACAAGACAGTTGTCTATGTATTGTTTAACATCTTTGGTGATACCAGGCCACCAGGCGGTGGTCTTGAGTCGTTGGAGGGTATTTTCTCCTCCCTGGTGTCCACCAGTAGGAGTGTCATGCACTTGGTGCAAGAATTCAGGTCTTAAATGTCTGGGGACTACCCACAACTTAATGGTAGAGTCATCTGGTTGAAACCAAATGAGCTTGTCATCTGGTGACAAGTGCAACTTACCTTCATGCCTCTGATAGGGGTTATGTGTGGGAAGTTTCTCTTCAGTACCTTTGTCAAGGAATTTGAACACCTTTTTGAGTTCAGTATCAAGCTGCTGGGTGCAGAGAGGTCCAAGGGGGAAAAAGGTTCAGATTTCTTCTTGAGTGCTGCAATAGGTACAGTTGCATTAGCCTCTGGATGGTCCATCATCCAGACGTCCCCCCTCAGGCCCCTTCCTTAGCAAGGGTGTCTGCTGTGTTATTGAAGGCATGATAGGGGTCATGGAGAGAGTGGGCTTTAACCTTGTGTACATAGAGTTTGTGTGCAAATTTTTGTGCCAGTGAATGTATGTATATTACCAATTCCTTGTACTTCACTGGACTGCCATCAGAGGAGAGGAAGGAGTTCTTCTGCCTGAAGTGAAGAAATTCTGTAAGGGAACAACAAACCCAGTTAGAGTCTGTGACAATGATGGTATTCTCGGTTCCATGCTGGACGAACTCGAGGGCACAGGCCACCGCTGCCATCTCAGCATATTGTGATGATGCTACACTACAGTGCTTAGATATCTTGACAGTGTTCCCATAAGGGTAAATCACCAAAATGCCCAGCCCTGCAATTTGTTCTCCCTGATGGTAAGATGCTGAACCATCAGTAAAGATACGGCACAAAGAAGTGGTATCAAGTATTTGTGGTGTGGCAGGGAGGAAAGGACCTGGATCAGAAAGATCAGGTGACTGTAGTGTACAGTCATGGGGTTCTCCCTGGAAAAGGAGGCCATGAGCTAACATAGATGGAACTTTAGTCAGTTGCACCTGTATGTCTCTTTCCTGGAGAAGAAGTGACTAGTGTGTCAGTCTGGTGTTAGAGAATGACCCATCCTTCACTCTGTCTGAGAGCAGGAAGGTGGTTGGGGTGTGGTTGGTATTAATGATCAGTGGTGAATACCCAATGATATACAGGAAGTGCTTGACAGCCCAATAGGTGGCCAGAAGGTTCCTTTCACAAAGGCCATACTTCTGTTCCACTGGAGTCAAGAGCTGCAAGGCATATGCAATGGGTCTCAAGGTGCCATGCACCTTCTGGGCCAGCACTGCTGACACAGCAATGTCAGAGGTGGCACATTCCAGATGAAATGGTAGTGCTGGATTGGGGTTCACCAGTGCTGGGGCGGAGGCCAAGGCCTGCTTCAGTGATGTCACAGCCTGGGTTTGAATAGGGCCCAAGTCCATGGTACATCCTTTTTGAGTAATTCATACAGAGGAGCAGCTTTCTGAGCAAAGTCACAAATGAAGTCTCTCGAATAGTTCACCATACCTAGAAACCTTCGAAGAGTTGCCACACTGGTAGGTAATGGCAAGTCTTGCAATCCCTGTACTTTCTTCCAGGTGGGACTTCGACCTTGGTCAGTTATTTTCAGACCCAGAAAGAGTACTTCTTTCTGAGACAACTGTGCTTTTGCTGGGTTGCATTTCAGGCCTGCTTTCTGAATGAGAGTCAATAGTTCGTCCAAGAGATCCAAATGTTGTTCCTGTGTGGCTGTTGCTAGCAACAGGTCATCCACATATTGTAAGAGACATTGGGGAGTAGAGAAACTCTCAAGGGCATCCATCATGTGGAGATGGAATAGGGATGGACTGTTATGGAATCCTTGTGGCAAGCAAGTCCATGTGTACTGTCTTCCTTCAAAGGTGAAGGCAAACTTATATTGACTCTTAAGGGCCAATGGCAATGACCAAAAACCACTGGAGATGTCCAGGGCACTGAACCATTTCAAGTCAAGGGTCAGAAGTCGTAGCACATCTGGTGCTGATGCCACAGTTGAGGAACAACTGGGGGTGACCTGATTCAGCTTCCTGTAGTCAATAGTAAGTCTCCAGGTGCCTGTGGGTTTCTTCACAGGCCATACTGGGGAGTTGGCAGTGGAAACACAAGTTCTGATTACTCCTTGCTTGAGGAGTGTCTTGATTGTTTCTCTGAGGGAAGGCAAGGCCTCAGTTGAGAAAGGATATTGCCTTTTCCTCTCATGTGTTGGGCCTGGCACTTCAATGACGGTGTGCATTCTACCACAGTCATGCTTGTTGACTGCAAATGCTTCCAAATGTCATTGCAGAATAGGTAGGAGCTTTGGAACAAGTTCATGATTCTTGAACAAATCTATGATGTCATACTCTTTGTCATTGGAGATATCGTTGCCTGAATTAGCGTAGAATCAGGAATCAAAATGGTATGGTATTGACCCTGAATCTGTATCAGTAGCATGTTAGCTAGGTCCACCACACAGCCGTGCTGTGCAAGGAAGTCGATCCCTATAATACTAGGATGATCATGCAGTACCATTAGTTGGAAAGTGTGTAAGGCCTTTAAATGGCCTAGCTCTACCGGTAAGGGCAGAGAACGGTATGCAGGTAACCTAGTACCGTCGACTCCTGACATGTTGGTCCTCCGTCCGGTGGACCAAGGGGATGTGTCCAGGTGTTCATCATGTAGCACAGATACAGCTGCACCTGTATCTAGCAAAACTACTAGTAGGCGGCCCCCGATCTCGGCCTCGGTGCAGGGCCTTCCGTTTGTATCCAAGACTAGATTGTTTACAATTCGGACTGGGGCCTGTAATTGTCAATCCGTACTGCCGGAAGCATGCAGAGGTTGGGCCTGGCTCATGTGGATTACTTCACCATGCTGTACTGATGATATATAGGGAGGAGCTCCTGGGTTCAGACCTGTATGGGCCTGAGGGCCTGTACCGCCGGTGCCCCCATGGCCGGCTGGGGCCTGGGTTGCCAGTTGTACCGCCGCAAGGGCCTGTGCGGGAACAGCATCCGCCACAGAGCTCACTTGTCCCAGGAGCTCTCAAAATTTCTGATTCTCTTCAGCTATCTTCCTATATGAAAGACCCGTTCTCTGTTGTGGTTTACCTCTACCCTTATGCTTCCTGTTCTTATGCCAATTCCGGTTCCCACCCCACTGCTGTTGTTGATGTGGTTGTTGTTGATGGGCCTGTTGGGGGTGTTGATTATCAACTGGAGGGGCTGTTGGCGTTGAGCCTGCCCTTCCATTGTGTAGTGTGTCGTGGCCTCTGAGACGGGTTCCACGGCAGCTACCTTTTTGGAACCGGAGCCCAAATCACGGATATAGAGTTGATACACGCTCTCGGTTTTCCGAAGGATACCAGCAGACCTATCTGTATTAGGGTAGGTGGTTGGCTCTACCTTTTCTCTTACTGCTGGAATCATGTTCCTAAGGAACAGGGTCTTATATTCAATAAGATCTACATCCGCAGCTTCTTGCGCCAGGTGCTTTCCTGCTCGGTAGGCCATCCAGAGTCTCTGGTGGTAAGTCGCTGGACTTTTTTTTGCATTCTGCTTCACAAGGTATGCAAGCATCACTCCTACTACGCCTGGACTGTGAGCAGAAATTAGCTCAGCTGCAACCTCGTCAAAGGTAGCATTCCCATCCTGGCGAACAACATCGGGGAGTTTGGCCCCCAAACCAGGATCAATGGTCTGGCGTAGTATTTGCACCTGATATTCTGCAGTGAGGCTAAGCATCTCACATTTAGAATGCACCTTTTCCAAGTGACAGCTGAGGTTGTCAGACGGATTCATCCGACCAATGCTGTCAGCAATTTGCTGAACACAGTAGGCCATTTGTAGGGGATTAGTGGGTCAATCAGACAAAGATAGATTGTCTCGAGCGCCGTCCAAGGCAGCACGAGCTGCAGCTTCAGCCACAGTGCAGACAATACCTTTCTGAGTGCCAGCCTCTTGGAAAAGCTGCCTAATCTGGGTTTTAATAGCCCTTTTACTCCTCTCAGGAAGAGGGATATTGCCTATCACAGTTTCAATCATGGTTTCTATCTCTTGCCTGTCTTCCACATTAATAACGGCTACCGGAGGTGCTGTTGGGACCAGGCTTGGGCCTGCTTCCCCCCATCATGGGGACCGCCATGTTGGTGTCTCCCATGATGAGCGTCACGATGTCGCCAACTTGTGACATGGGGAGTTGGGGGCAGGGACCCACCATGCTGTGGATGGCTGGGTGTGGAGTCTGGGCCATAGTAGGGGCATGACTGGGCATTGTATTGTGAAACGTAATCATCAGATAACTCCCCCTCTGACGATGAATGAAAGGCAGGGGCTACGCCTCCCATTGCCTTAACTTGTCCAGCCAGAACCTCTTGCTGATGGTGCAGTGTCACCATCTTAGTTTTACATTCATCATGATTCACACTTGCAACATCCATATCAACCTGATCTTGCTTTTGCTTTTGCAAAACTCTATACGTGGCGCTCAATTTACGATTGTCCCTGTAGGCTACTTCTAAATCATTACATACCTAGTTAATCTCATCCTGCAGGTCACCCATTTCGTCACTCAACTGAGCATTCGCAGCACTCAGCAAATCCTTCATTTGCACTGCCTGACTCTTATCCTGTCTCAAACTTTCACACTCCTGCTTCAACATACATATTTCCTGTTCTCCAGCCTGGGCTGAATGATGCAATAGTGAATCCTTTTCATTCCGCAGAGTTTGGAATTCAGACTCCAAGTTCTGCTGCAATCTAATACATTCTGTTTCCTGCAAATCCATCTGTTACTTAAGAGATGAAATCTGCAGATCAAGGGTTCGAACCCTCACTTCGGAGGCTTCCAAAGCAGCATAGAGAGCCGCGACCATCAACCCTTTAACATCACGCTTATTGTTGATTGTCTCGTCTCTGCATACTGGGTTGAAATCCCCAGTATAGGTGGTGCCGCCGTGATCTGCCAAGCTGCTCCCGTGGTGTGGTGGGTGGGTTCAGGGCTGGGGCGAATGGTGCAGGGTTCAGGTCCAGCACAGGTGCCTTTTGTTGCACCCGGCCTGAAAATTTTGGGGGAGTTTCACACTTCAAGATGCACCCCTGAAGTTAAGAATCCTTAAGTAGGGGTGTGGGAGGAAGCCCCATAGTGGGGCAGCCCCCACATTTACATTTAAAAATAAGTCCCCAGTGCCCTTTTGCTGCATCGCCAAAATATTTTTTTGTGATTTCAATTCACCCTAATGGCGATCGCTATTCTGCGATTGCCGTTATCACATAGATCCCCCCTGCTTTTACAAGGGTGAGGTTCAGGTGGGATGCAGCCTGGGACAGGGAGGAATGAGGAGGAATTCCTCCTGTGCAGCCCCTCTTAAAGGCTTAGCCCCTCCCTGTCCGAAAGCTCCCTCCTCCCTGGGAACCCTATCCCTCCCACCCCTTCTGGGTGGTCTTACCTACATCCCCTTTGTCCATTCAGGGGGCTTTGGCCATGCCCCCAGACAAAGTCCCGCCTGCTGCAATACCTTGCAGACTCCTTCATTGTCTTTAAGGGCATATACCTTGTCCACTTGAACAGACTGACACAATGAGCTTTGGAGAAATGGCCACAGCCATGTGTTTATTAATAATTGAATTATCAATATATACATTAGCCTCAGTGTGATGTGTGCAGCTAAATAATCTTGGAAGCAATATCGCTCATCGTGGAGCAGATCAATCATTGATGGTTGACCCTCCATCCCTACAGGGGAGGGGGGCCACCTTACCATTAACCAGAACCCCACAAGGACAACAACCTCTGGGGCAAGAGGGATGGCTCCATGACTGGCCGTGGCTTAATCCTCCCCATTAGAGGACCTGCCATGCCGTGGGCAGATGCCTGAAGAGGGTGCCATCCAGACTCCAGCCATCTGACCCACCCTCCTGTCAGCCTCAGGGAGATCTGACTGGTCAAGTCACATGATCCCGTTACCCCCTCCAAACAGCCTTCCAAGACTACCAAGCCGCTACAAGGTAAGCACTACCCAGCTCAACCCCACAAGCACTTCACACTAATGCTCTCTCCACTGCCCTTTGTATGTCCTCCAAAAACAGATCTAACCCTTCTTCTGACAGGTGTACCCCATCCTCTCTATGCAGACCTGGCCTTTTAACTATCAATTCTGGGTGCCTTGCTATTGACCCCCCACAGAGTCCATAGATGGTTGCATTGATGAGTTCTGCAGCCAGCGCACTTTCTCAATTGCCCTGATGTTCCGGGTGTACTGCCATTGCTGTCTCTGAACTATGTCAGACCAGATTATGTGCACCCATGGCCACCATTGTTTCAGCATTGCCAGGTCTTTCCGCACCCTGTCCTTTAACTCTCTTGCAGTTATAGCTCCCAGATTGTTCCCCCAAAATGAATAAGTAATACTGTGGGCTGTTCCCTCTGCTGGCTTTTGCATGCAGTGTTGCTAGTAATTCAGCCCATCTCATTCCGTGCCGTCCCATCCAGAGTACTTCTGCCTGTTCAGGTGCCAAAAACAGGTTTTCTCTTCCTTGGTGCTGTCTGGCCTGGTTGGCTGCCCAATGGATGTACGAGTGGCCGCAAATCCAAATTTGCACTGCTTGGGCTGCAACACCTGTGCAAAACAAAGCAAGAGAGAGTTATAGCATATGTGGTCTGACATACTGTATCTTTCAAATGCCTGTGATTGCCATCTACCCAATGCCTGTATCTGATTGTCTGAAAAACCTTCAGCCTTTGCATATGACACTGCACCAATCTGAAAGGAGTGCATGTTAAATTGTTCTGCCACAAAGCCTAGCTGGTGCAGGGTATTCTGCAACAGGTACCTGAACTGGTATGCCATTAGTGGCCTCACATCCCCATGTCTGAAAAATGCACCCCAATTGCAGTGCGCTTTTTAATATAATCCTGCGCCCATGCTTGGATACCCCACTAGAGCCCGTGGGGCACTGCCAAGCTGCACCAACATCCATGGGTGCATTGATCCATCTTACTCTTCCTTAAGTGGACAAAGACTCCTGATGATGTGACCTCCACATTGTCATCTGTCAGTGTCAATGGGATCCCACTGGCCTTGATGGGCTGCACGAGTTCAGATATTCAAACTTCCCCACAGAAGATCACCAAGTAGGCTGTCCAGAACAGCCGAGTTTCATCTGGGGACAAGCATACCTTTGGCAACTCATCCCAGATTTGTTTGAATGTTGTCAGGCTAATCAGGCGGTGGGTGTCCAAACACTTTTGAGCCGAGTGCACCCATCCCTTCAGCATCTTCTGGAGGGGGAAGCCCTTGTGGTGTCAATACAGCCCCTGGCTTTCTGATACCAGGCTATGCCAGCTATGTGCTTGTGACAGGGAGCTCCTGCCATTCTTGAGGACCAACCTTTTCTTAAACCTGTTGCAACAGTTCTTCTATTCTTAGTCTATTCTATCCTTTACAATACAGTGCTGTTCCACCATCCTCGGTGTGACCTCCCCATGTTTTTTATACAACATGTACTCACACATCTGTGCTACAGAAATGGGCCATGTTACCGCCCACCCTAGTGCATGCTGCACCTCTGAAAAATTGTTCAGCCCCATCTGGTAAGCTATTCATGTCCTGGGTGCTAAAAATTTCCTCATCAACTCCCAGGCATCGGGGTTATCAATTCTCAAAGGAATGCTGGGACTTCCCTGGGGCGGTAGTCTGCCACTGGTGCCAATTCCTGAAATCTCTGCCACTGTGAATGAGAAAGAGAGTCAGCAATGCCATTATCAATACCTGGAATATGCACAGCCTTAACACTGATGTTTAGCAACAAGCATTTTAGGACAAACACCTGCATAAGGTTGCCCATCAAACCCTTGCCACTCAACTGTCTGTTTATGGCATGCGCCACCCCAGCGTTGTCAGACCTAAAGGCAATGAACTTGTCCTTTGGCAGTTCACCCCAGATCACCAAGGCTACTGCGATGGGAAAGAATTCCATGGCCATAATCTGTTTAGTAATGCCCTGTCTTACCCAGTTGCATGGCCACTGACCCACACACCACTGACCGTGCATATAGGCCCCAAAGTCTAAGCTCCCCAAGGCATTTGTGAAGAGTTCCAAGTCCTGACTGGACACTGGCACTGGCCATATTGACATCCCGTTAAAGCACTGTAAGAATGCCTACCAGATGCCCAAATCATCCTGCATTGCTGCTGTGATGTGAATTCTGTGGTGCGGTTTGGTGCAGCCACCTCCTATCCCTGCCAGGCACCTCATGAACGTCCTGCCCATGGGAAGTGCCCGTTCTCAATCATTTAATCCCTCAATTGTTATCCCTCAATCGTTATCCCTCAATCGTTATCCCTCAATCGTTCAATCATTATCCCTCAATCATTTAGCCCTCAATCTTTCAATCGTTATCCCTCAATCGTTTAATCCCTCAATCTTTCAATCTTTATCCCTCAGTCATTTAATCCTTCAATCATTATCCCTCAATCGTTCAATTGTTATGTCTCAATCATTCAATCATTATCCCTCAATCGTTTAACCCCTCAATCCCACAATCGTTATCCCTCAATCATTCAATTGTTATCCCTCAGTTGTTTAGTCATTATCCCTCAATAGTTATATCATTCAATTGTTATCCCTCAATCATTCAATCTTTATCCCTCAGTCATTTAATCATTCAATCATTATCCCTCAATCGTTCAATCAATATCCCTCAATTGTTCAATCGTTATCCCTCAATCGTTTAATTGTTCAATCGTTCAATCATTTTCCATCAATTGTTTAATCATTATCCCTCAATAGTTTAATCTCTCAATCATTATCCCTCAATCGTTTAATCTCTCAATCGTTATCCCTCAATCGTTTAATCATTCAATCATTATCCCTCAATCATTCAATCATTATCCCTCAATTGTTATCCCTCAATCAATCTCCCTCAATCATTCAATCATTCAATCATTATCCCCAATCATTTAATCTTTTAATCATTATCCCTCAATCATTTAATCCCACAATCATTATCCCTCAATTGTTTAACCCCTCAATCCCACAATTGTTATCCCTCAATTGTTCAATTGTTATACCTCAATTGTTTTATCTCTCAATCGTTCAATCATTATCCCTCCATCATTATTCCTCAATCGTTCAATCATTATCCCTCAATTGTTCAAATGTTCAATCATTATCCCTCAATAGTTAAATCCCTCAATCATTCAATTGTTATCCCTAAATTGTTTAATCCCTCAATCGTTCAATCGTTATCCCACAATCGTTATCCCTCAATCGATCTCCCTCAATCGTTCAATTGTTATCCCTCAATCATTCAAACGTTCAGTCATTATCCCTCAATCATTATCCCTCAATCGTTTAATCATTCAATCGTTATCTCTCAATCATTTAATCATTCAATTGTATATCCATCAATCATTTAATCGTTCAATCATTATCTCTCCATCGTTTAATCCCTCAATCGTTATCCCTCAATCGTTCAATCGTTATCCCTCAATCGTTCAATCATTATCCCTCAATCGTTCAAATGTTCAATCGTTATCCTTCAATCATTTAACCCCTCAATCCTTCAATTGTTAGTTCTCAATCATTTAATCCCTCAATCCCTCAATCGTTATCCCTCAATCATTTAATCATTCAGTCATTATCCCTCCATCATTATTCCTCAATCGTTCAATCATTATCCCTTAATCATTTAATCCCTCAATCATTATCCCTAAATCATTATCCCTCAATCATTTAATCATTCAATCATTATCCATCAATCATTTAATCGTTCAATCATTATCTCTCCATCGTTTAATCCCTCAATCGTTATCCCTCAATCATTCAAGTGTTATCCTTCAATCGTTTAATCATTATCCCTCAATCGATCTCCCTTAATCATTCAATCGTTATCCCCAATCGTTTAATCGTTCAATCGATATACATAAATAATTTAAACTCTCAATCATTCAATCATTATTCCTCCATCATTATTCCTCAATCGTTCAATCGTTATCCCTCAATCTTTCAAATGTTCAATCGTTATCCCTCAATCATTTAATCCCTCAATCTTTCAATCGTTATCCCTCAATCATTTAATCGTTCAATCGTTATCCCTCCATCATTATTCCTCAATCGTTCAATCGTTATCCCTCAATCATTTAATCCCTCAATCATGATTCCTCAATCGTTCAATCGTTATCCCTCAATCATTTAGCCCTGAATCTTTCAATCGTTATCCCTCAATCGTTTAATCCCTCAATCCTTTAATCTTTATCCCTCAGTCATTTAATCCTTCAATCATTATCCCTCAATCATTCAATTGTTATCCCTCAGTCATTTAGTCATTATCCCTCAATAGTTATATCATTCAATTGTTATACCTCAATCGTTTAATACCTCAATCATTCAATCATTATCCCTCCAACATTATTCCTCAATCATTCAATCGTTATCCCTCAATCATTCAAACATTCAATTGTTATCTCTCAGTCACTAAATCCCTCAATCGTTTAATCCCTCAATCATTATCCCTCAATCACTCAATTGTTATACCTCAATCATTCAATCATTATCTCTCAATCAATCAATTGTTATCCCTCAATCATTTAACCACTCAATCCCACAATCGTTATCCCTCAATAGTTATCCCGCAGTCATTTAATCATTCACCCTCAATCATTTAATCATTCAATTGTTATCCCTCAATCATTTAATTGTTCAATCGTTCAATCATTATCCCTCAATCATTGAATTGTTATTCCTTAATTGTTCAATCCTTCAATCATTCAATCGTTATCCCTCAATCGTTCAATCGTTATCCCGCAATTGTTTAATTGTTCAATTGTTTAATCCCTAAATCATTCAATCATTATCACTCAATAGTTTAATTGTTCAATCGTTCAATCGTTATCCCTCAATCATTGAATTGTTATTCCTTAATTGTTCAATCCCTCAATCGTTCAATCGTTATCCCTCAATCATTCAATCGTTATCCCGCAATTGTTTAATCGTTCAATTGTTTAATCCCTAAATCATTCAATCATTATCACTCAATAGTTTAATTGTTCAATCGTTCAATCATTATCCCTCAATTGTTTAATAGTTCAATCATTATCTCTCCATCGTTTAATCCCTCAATCGTTATCCCTCAATGGTTCAATCATTATCCCTCAATCGTATCCCTCAATAGTTCAATCATTATCCCTCAATCATTTAATCATTCAATCATAATCCTCAATCGTTCAATCACTATCCCTCAATCATTCAATCATTTTCCCTCAATCGTTTAATCATTATCCCTCAATTGTTTAGTCGTTTAATCGTTATCCCTCAATCGTTTAATTCTTCAATCGTTCAATCATTATCTCTCAATCATTTAATCTTTCAATCATTATCTCTCCATTGTTTAATCCCTCAATCGTTATCCCTCAATGGTTCAATCATTATCCCTCAATCGTTATCCCTCAATAGTTCAATTGTTTTCCCTCAGTCATTTAATCAATAAATTGTTATCTCTCAATCATTTAATCGTTCAATCATTATCCCTCAATCTTTCAATCATTATCCCTCAATCATTCAATCGTTTTCCCTCAATCGTTTAATTGTTGTCCCTCAATCATTTAATCATTATCCCTCAATTGTTTAGTCATTCAATTATTATCCCTCAATCATTTAATTGTTCATTCGTTCAATCATTATCTCTCAATCATTTAATTGTTCAATCATTATCTCTCCATCATTTAATCCTGCAATCGTCATCCCTCAATCATTCAGTTGTTATCCCGCAATCGTTATCCCTCAATCAATCTCCCTCAATTGTTCAATCATTCAGTCATTATCCCCAATCGTTTAATCATTCAATCGTTATCCCTCACATCCCTCAATCGTTATCCTTCAATTGTTTAACCCCTCAATCACACAATCGTTATCCCTCAATCATTCAATCGTTATCCCTCCATATTATTCCACAATCGTTCAATT
The DNA here is from genome assembly GCA_016271365.2 of Neoceratodus forsteri. NCBI lineage: Eukaryota > Metazoa > Chordata > Ceratodontiformes > Ceratodontidae > Neoceratodus > Neoceratodus forsteri. Next base: position 693,692,505 of record CM057456.1, read on the forward strand.
GTTATCCCTCAAATGTTTAATCCCTCAATTGTTCAATCGTTATCCCTCATTCATTTTAATTATTCAGTCGCTATCTCTCAATCGTTTATTGTTCAATTGTTATCCCTCGATCTTTAAATCGTTATACCTCAATCAATCATTTTCCCTCAATCATTTAATCATTATCCCTCAATCCTTTTAATCATTCAATCATTACACCTCAATCGTTTAATCCCTCAATCATTCAATTGTTGTCCCTCAATCAATCTCCCTCAATCGTTCAATTGTCTAATCGTTATCCCCAATTGTTTAATCATTCAATCATTATCCCTCAATCATTTAATCCCTCAATCGTTATCCTTCAATTGTTTAACCCCTCAATCCCACAATCATTATCACTCAGTTGTTTTATTGTTAATCCTCAATTGTTTAATCATTCAATTGTTATCCCTCAATCATTTAATTGTTATCCCTCAATCGTTTAATTGTTCAATCGTTATCCCTCAATCATTGAATTTTTATTCCTTAATCGTTCAATCCCTCAATCGTTCAATCATTATCCCTCAATCGTCAATCGTTATCCCTCAATCATTTAATCGTTCAATCGTTTAATCCCTAAATAATTCAATCGTTATCCCTCAATTGTTTAATTGTTATCCCTCAATTGTTTAATCCCTCAATAGCCTAATCATTATCACTCAATCGTTTAATCCTTCAATCATTATCCCTCAATCGTTTAATCATTCAATCATTATCCCTCAATTGTTTAATCCCTCAATTGTTATCCCTCAATCATTCAATCATTATCCCTCAATCGTTTAATCATTATCCCTCAATGGTTTAATTGTTCAATTGTTCAATCATTATCCCTCAATTGTTGAATTGTTATTCCTTAATCGTTCAATCCCTCAATTGTTCAATCCCTCAATCGTTCAATTGTTATCCCTCAATTGTTTAATCCCTAAATCATTCAGTCATTATCCCTCAATCATTTAATCATTCAATCCTTATCACTCAATCATTTAATAGTTATCCCTCAATTGTTTAATCGTTCAATCATTATCCCTTCATCATTATTCCTCAATTGTTAAATCGTTATCCCTCAATCGTTCAAATGTTCAGTTCTTATCCCTCAATTGTTTAATCCCTCAATCCCTCAATCATTATCCCTCAATCGTTTAATCATTCAATCATTATCCATCAATCGTTTAATCATTCAATCATTATCTCTCCATCATTTAATCCCTCAATCGTCATCCCTCAATCGTTCAATCGTTATCCCTCAATCGTTATCCTTCAATCAATCTCCCTCAATCGTTCAATCGTTCAGTCATATCCCCAATCATTTAATAATTCAATCGTTATCCCTCAATCATTTAATCCCTCAATCATTATCCTTCAATTTTTTAAACCCTCAATCCCACAATCGTTATCCCTCCATTGTTCAATTGTTATCCCTCCATCATTATTCCACAATTGTTCAATCATTATCCCTCAATTGTTTAATCCCTCAATTGTTCAATCGTTATCCCTCAATCGTTTAATTATTAAATTGTTATCTCTCAATCATTTAATCATTCAATCATTATCCCACAATCATTCAATCGTTATACCTCAATCATTCAATCGTTTTCCCTCAATCATTTAATCGTTATCCCTCAATCCTTTAATTGTTCAGTCATTAGACCTCAATCATTTAATCCCTCAATCATTCAATCATTATCCCTCCATCATTATTCATCAATCGTTCAATCATTTTCATTCAAATGTTCAATCGTATCCCTCAATTGTTAAATCCTTCAATCATTCAATTGTTATCCCTCAATTGTTTAATCCCTCAATCATTCAATCATTATCCCTCAATCATTATCCCTCAATCGTTCAATCATTATCCCTCAATCATTTAATTGTTCAATCATTCAATTGTTTTCCATCAATTGTTATCCCTCAATCGTTTAATCCCTCAATTATTCAATCTTTATCCCTCAGTCATTTAATCATTCAATCATTATCCCTCAATCGTTCAATCGTTATCCCTCAATTGTTCAATCATTATCCCTCAATCATTTAATTGTTCAATCGTTCAATCATTTTCCATCAATTGTTTAATCATTATCCCTCAATAGTTTAATCTCTCAATCATTATCTCTCCATCGTTTAATCCCTCAATCGTTATCCCTCAATTGTTCAATCATTATCCCTCAATTGTTATCCCTCAATGGTTTAATCATTATCCCTCAATCGTTTAATCCCTCAGTTATTCAATCTTTATCCCTCAGTCATTTAATCATTCAATCATTATCCCTCAATCGTTTAATTGTTCAATCGTTCAATCATTTTCCATCAATTGTTTAATCATTATCCCTCAATAGTTTAATCTCTCAATCATTATCTCTCCATCGTTTAATCCCTCAATCGTTATCCCTCAATTGTTTAATCATTATCCCTCAATTGTTATCCCTCAATGGTTTAATCTTTATCCCTCAATCGTTTAATCCCTCAATTATTCAATCTTTATCCCTCAGTCATTTAATCATTCAATCATTATCCCTCAATCGTTTAATTGTTCAATCGTTCAATCATTTTCCATCAATTGTTTAATCATTATCCCTCAATAGTTTAATCTCTCAATCGTTATCCCTCAACAGTTTAATCATTCAATCGTTATCCCTCAATCGTTTAATCCCTCAATCACCTAATCGTTATCCCTCAATTGTTTAATCGTTCAATCATTATCTCTCCATCGTTTAATCCCTCAATCGTTATCCCTCAATTGTTATCCCTCAATGGTTATCCCTCAATCAATCTTCCTCAATCGTTCAATCGTTCAATCATTATTCCCAATCGTTTAATATTTTAATCGTTATCCCTCAATCATTTAATCCCACAATCATTATCTCTCAATCGTTTAACCCCTCAATCCCACAATCGTTATCCCTCAATTGTTCAATCATTATCCCTCCATCATTATTCCACAATCATTCAATCGTTATCCCTCAAATGTTTAATCCCTCAATTGTTCAATCATTATCCCTCCATCATTATTCCTCAATCGTTCAATCGTTATCCCTCAATTGTTCAAACGTTCAATCGTTATCCCTCAGTCGTTCAACTGTTCAATCCTTATCCCCAATCGTTTAATCATTCAATCATTATCCCTCAATTATTTAACCCCTCAATCCCACAGTCATTATCCCTCAATCGTTCAATCGTTATCCCTCCATCATTATTCCACAGTTGTTATCCCTCAATTGTTTAATCCCTCAATTGTTCAATCATTGTCCCTCAATCATTGAATTGTTATTCCTTAATCGTTCAATCCCTCAATCGTTATCCCTCAATCATTCAATTATTATCCCTCAATCACTATTCCTCAATCCTTCAATCGTTATCCCTCAATCATTCAAACATTTAATCATGTTCCCTCAATCGTTCAACCATTATCCCTCAATCATTCAATCGTTTTCCCTCAACCCTTTAAATGTTATCTCTCAATTGTTTAATCATTATCCCTCAATCATTTAATCGTTCAATCATTATCACTAAATCATTTAATAGTTATCCCTCAATCATTTAATCGTTCATTCGTTATCCCTCAATCATTCAAACATTCAATCGTTATCCCTCAATCATTTAATCCCTCACTCGTTCAATTGTTATCCCTCTATCGTTCAATCATTATTCCTCCATCCCTATTCCTCAATCATTCAATCATTATCCCTCAATCATTCAAACATTCAATCATTATCCCTCAATCATTTAATCCCTCAATCCCTCAATCATTCAATCATTATCCCTCAATTGTTCAAACATTATCCCTCAATCGCTGAATTGTCTTCCCTCAATTGTTTAATCGTTATCCCTCAATTGTTTAATCCCTCAATCCCTCAATCATTTAATTATTCAATCGTTATCACTCAATCATTTAATCCCTCAAACGCTCAATCATTATCCCTCAATTGTTTAACCCCTCAATCCCACAAACGTTATCCCTCAATCGTTCAGTCGTTATTCCTCCATCATTATTCCGCAATCATTCAATCATTATCCCTTAATCATGTAATCCCTCAATCATTATCCCACAATCGTTTAATCATTCAATCATTATCCCTCAGTCGTTTAATTGTTCAATCGTTCAATCGTTTTTCTTGCAATTGTTTAACTGTTTTCCCTCAATCGTTTAATGCCTCAATCATTCAATCTTTATCCCTCAGTTGTTTAATCATTCAATTGTTATCCCTCAATCATTCAATCGTTATCCCTCAATCATTTAATCATTCAATCATTTTCCCTCAATTGTTTAATCCTTATCCCTCAATCATTTAACCCCTCCATCACCTAATCATTATCCCTCAAGCGTTTAATCATTCAATCATTATCTCTCCATTGTTTAATCCCTCAATCATTATCCCTCAATCGTTCAATCGTTATCCCTCAATTGTTATCCCTCAATCGATCTCCCTCAATCGTTCAATAGTTCAATCATTATCCCCAATCATTTAATCTTTTAATCGTTATCCCTCAATCATTTAATCATTCAATCATTTTCCCTCAATTGTTTAATCCTTATCCCTCAATCGTTTAACCCCTCCATCACCTAATCATTATCCCTCAATCGTTTAATCATTCAATCATTATCTCTCCATTGTTTAATCCCACAATCATTATCTCTCAATCGTTTAACCCCTCAATCCCACAATCATTATCCCTCAATTGTTCAATCATTATCCCTCCATCATTATTCCACAATCGTTCAATCATTATCCCTCAAATGTTTAATCCCTCAATTGTTCAATCATTATACCTCAATCGTTTAATCCCTCAATCGTTCAATCATTATCTCTCCATCATTATTCCTCAATCGTTCAATCATTATCCCTCAAATGTTTAATCCCTCAATTGTTCAATCATTATACCTCAATTGTTTAATCCCTCAATCATTCAATCATTATCCCTCCATCATTATTCCTCAATCGTTCAATCATTATCCCTCAATTGTTCAAATGTTCAATCGTTATCCCTCAATTGTTAAATCCCTCAATCATTCAATCATTATCCCTCAATTGATCTCCCTCAATCTTTCAATCGTTATCCCTCAATCGTTCACACATTCAGTCATTATCCCTCAATCGTTATCCCTCAATCATTCAAACGTTATCCCAAATCGTTTAATCATTCAATCATTATCCCTCAATCGTCTAACCCCTCAATCCCACAGTCATTATCCCTCAATCGTTCAATCGTTATCCCTCCATCCTTATTCCACAATCATTCAATCATTATCCCTCAATTGTTTAATCCCTCAATTGTTCAATAGTTATCCCTCAATCATTGAATTGTTATTCCTTAATCGTTCAATCGTTATCCCTCAATCGTTCAATCATTATCCCTCAATCACTATTCCTCAATCCTTCAATTGTTATCCCTCAATCATTCAAACGTTCAATCATTATCCCTCAATCATTCAATCATTATCCCTCAATCATTCAATCATTTTCCCTCAACCCTTTAAATGTTATCCCTCAATCGTTTAATCGTTATCCTTCAATCATTTAATCGTTCAATCATTATCACTCAAACATTTAATAGTTATCCCTCAATCATTTAATCCCTCACTCATTCAATCATTTAATCCCTCACTAATTCAATCATTATCCCTCAATCGTTCAATCATTATTCCTCCATCCCTATTCCTCAATCATTCAATCATTATCCCTCAATCATTTAAACATTCATTCATTATCCCTCAATCGTTTAATCCCTCAATCCCTCAATCATTATCCCTCAATCATTCAATCATTATCTCTCAATCATTCAATCGTTATCCCTCAATCATTCAATTGTCTTCCCTCAATTGTTTAATCATTATCCCTCAATTGTTTAATCCCTCAATCCCTCAATCATTATCCCTCAATCATTTAATCATTCAATCGTTATCCTTCAATCGTTTAATCCCTCAATCGTTCAATCATTCAATCATTATACCTCAATTGTTTAATATCTCAATAGTTATCCCTCAATCATTTAACCTCTCAATCCCACAAACGTTATCCTTCAATCGTTCAGTCATTATTCCTCCATCATTATTCCTCAATTGTTCAATCGTTATCCCTTAATCGTGTAATCCTTCAATCCCTCAATCATTTAATCATTCAATCATTATCCCTCAGTCATTTAATTGTTCAATTGTTCAATCGTTTTTCTCGCATTTGTTTAACCGTTATCCCTCAATCATTAAATGCCTCAATCATTCAATCTTTATCCCTCAGTTGTTTAATCATTCAGTTGTTATCCCTGAATCGTTCAATTGTTATCCCTCAATCATTTAATCATTCAATCATTTTCCCTCAATTGTTTAATCCTTATCCATCAATCGTTTAATCCCTCCATCACCTAATCATTATCCCTCAATCATTTAATCATTCAATCATTATCTCTCCATCATTTAATCCCTCAATCGATATCCCTCAACCGTTATCCCTCAATTGTTATCCCTCAATCGTTATCCCTCAATCGATCTCTCTCAATCATTCAATCGTTCAATCATTATCCCCAATCATTTAATCTTTTAATCGTTATCCCTCAATCATTTAATCCCACAATTGTTGTCTCTCAATCGTTTAACCCCTCAATCAAACAATCATTATCCCTCAATTCTTCAATCGTTATCCCTCCATCATTATTCCACAATCATTCAATCATTATCCCTCAAATGTTCAATCGGTATACCTCAATCGTTTAATCCCTCAATCGTTCAATCATTAGCCCTCCATCATTATTCCTCAATCGTTCAATCATTATCCCTCAATTGTTCAAACATTCAATTGTTATCCCTCAATCATTAAATCCCTCAATCATTCAATTGATATTCTTGAATTGTTTAATCCCTCAATCGTTCAATCGTTATCCCTCAATCATTCAATCGTTATCCCTCAATCGATCTCCCTCAATCATTCAATCATTATCCCTCAATCATTCAAATGTTCAGTCATTATCCCTCAATAGTATCCCTCAATCGTTCAATCGTTCAATCATTATCCCCAATTATTTAATCATTCAATCATTATCCCTCAATCGTTTAACCTGTCAATCCCACAGTCATTATTCCACAATCATTCAATCGTTATCCCTCAATTGTTTAATCCCTCAATTGTTCAATCATTATCCCTCAATTGTTTAATTGTTCAATCGTTATCTCTCAATCGTTTAATCATTCAATCATAATCCCTCAATCATTCAATCATAACTCAATCATTCAGTCATTTTCCCTCAATTGTTTAATCAGTATCCCTCAATCATTTAATTGTTCAGTCGTTCAATCATTATCCCTCCATCATTATTCCTCAATTGTTAAATCGTTATCACTCAATCGTTATCCCTCAATCGATCTCCCTCAATCGTTCAATTGTTATCCCTCAATTATTCAAACGTTCAGTCGTTATCCCTCAATTGTTTAATCCCTCAATCCCTCAATCATTATCCCTCAATAGTTGAATTGTTATTCCTTAATCGTTCAATTGTTATCCCTCAATTGTTCAATCGTATAACTCAATCACTCAATCATTATCCCTCAAACACTATTCCTCAATCCTTCAATCGTTATCCCTCAATCATTCAATCATTTTCCCTGAACCCTTTAAATGTTATCCCTCAATCATTTAATCGTTATCCCTCAATCATTTTAATCGTTCAATCATTATCACTCAATCATTTAATAGTTATCCCTCAATCATTTAATCGTTCACTCATTATCCCTCAATCATTCAAACATTCAATCGGTATCCCTCAATCATTTAATCCCTCACTCGTTCAATCATTATCCCTCAATCATTCAATCATTATTCCTCCATCCCTATTTCTCAATCGTTCAATCATTATCCCTCAATCGTTAAATCCCTCAATCGTTATCCCTCAATCATTTAATCGTTCAATCATTATCCCTCAATCATTCAATCATTATCCCTCAATCGTTCAATCGTTATCCCTCAATTGTTGAATTGTCTTCCCTCAATTATTTTGTCATTATCCCTCAATTGTTTAATCCCTCAATCCCTCAATCGTTTAATCATTCAGTCATTATCCCTCAATCATTTAATCATTCAATCATTATACCTCAATTGTTTAATCTCTCAATCATTATCCCTCAATTGTTTAACCCCTCAATCCCACAAATTTTATCCCTCAATCATTGAGTCGTTATTCCTCCATCATTATACCTCAATCGTTCAATCATTATCCCTCACTCATTTAATCCCTCAATCGTTATTCCTCAATCATTTAATTGTTCAATTATTCAATCATTTTACCTCAATTGTTTAATCATTATCCCTCAATCGTTTAATCCCTCAATCATTCAATCTTTATCCCTCAGTCGTTTAATCATTCAATCATTATCCATCAATTGTTCAATCATTATCCCTCAATCATTCAATCATTATCCTTCAATCGTTCAATCATTATCCCTCAATCATTGAATTGTCTTCCCTCAATTGTTTAATCATTATCACTCAATCGTTTAATCCCTCAATCCCTCAATTGTTATCCCTCAATCATTTAATCATTCAATCGTTATCTATCAATCGTTTAATCCCTCAATCGCTCAATCATTATCCCTCAATCATTCAATCATTATACCTCAATTGTTTAAACTCTCAATCATTATCCCTCAATTGTTTAACCCCTCAATCCCACAAACGTTATCCTCAATAGTTCAGTCATTATTCCTCCATCATTATACCTCAATTGTTCAATCATTATCCCTCAATCATTTAATCCCTCAATCCCTCAATCGTTATCCCTCAATCATTTCATCATTCAATTGTTATCCCTCAATTGTATAATTGTTCAATCGTTCAATCATTATTCCTTAATTGTTCAATCCCTCAATCGTTCAATCATTATTCCTCCATCCCTATTCCTCAATCATTCAATCATTATCCCTCAATCATTCAAACATTCAATCATTATCCCTCAATCGTTTAATCCCTCAATCCCTCAATCGTTATCCTCAATCATTCAATCATTATCTCTCAATCATTCAATCGTTATCCCTCAATCATTCAATTGTCTTCCCTCAATTGTTTAATCATTATCCCTCAATCATTTAATCCCTCAATCGTTATCCCTCAATCATTTAATCATTCAATCATTATCCTTCAATCGTTTAATCCCTCAATCGTTCAATCATTCAATCATTATACCTCAATTGTTTAATCTCAATAGTTATCCCTCAATCATTTAACCCCTCAATCCCACAAACGTTATCCCTCAATCGTTCAGTTGTTATTCCTCCATCATTATTCCTCAATTGTTCAATCGTTATCCCTTAATCGTGTAATCCTTCAATCCCTCAATCATTATCCCGCAATCATTTAATCATTCAATCATTATCCCTTAGTCATTTAATTGTTCAATCGTTTTTCTCACAATTGTTTAACCGTTATCCCTCAATCATTTAATGCCTCAATCATTCAATCTTTATCCCTCAGTTGTTTAATCATTCAGTTGTTATCCCTGAATCATTCAATTGTTAGCCCTTAATCATTTAATCATTCAATCATTTTCCCTCAATTGTTTAATCATTCAATCATTATCCCTCAATTGTTTAATCTCTCAATCGTTATCCCTCAATCGTTCAATCATTATCCCTCAATTGTTCAATCGTTATCCCTCAATCATTTAATCGATATCCCTCAATGGTTTAATTGTTTAATTGTTCAATCGTTATCCCTCAATTGTTGAATTGTTATTCCTTAATCGTTCAATCCCTCAATCATTCAATCGTTCAATCCCTCAATCATTCAATTGTTATCCCTCAATCGTTTAATCATATAATCATTTAATCCTTAAATCATTCAGTCATTATCCCTCAATCGTTTAATCATTTAATCCTTATCACTCAATTGTTTAATAGTTATCCCTCAATTGTTTAATCATTCAATCATTATCCCACCATCATTATTCCTCAATTGTTAAATCATTATCGCTCTATCGTTCAATCGTTATCCCTCAATTGTTCAAACATTCAGTCGTTATCCCTCAATTGTTTAATCCCTCAATCCCTCAATCATTATCCTTCAATCGTTAAATTGTTATTCCTTAATCGTTCAATCGTTATCCCTCAATCGTTATCCCTCAATCGTTATCCCTCAATCATTCAATCGTTATCCCTCAATTGTTCAATCATTATCCCTCAATCATTTAATCGTTATCCCTCAATGGTTTAATTGTTCAATCGTTATCCCTCAATTGTTGAATTGTTATTCCTTAATTGTTCAATCCCTCAATTGTTCAATCATTCAATCCCTCAATCATTCAATTGTTATCCCTCAATCATTTCATCATTTAATCACTTAATCCCTAAATCATTCAATCGTTATCTCTTAATCGTTTAATTGTTCAATTGTTATCCCTCGATCTTTCAATCGTTATACCTCAATCATTCAATCATTTTCCCTCAAACATTTAATCATTATCCCTCAATCCTTTAATCATTCAATCATTATACCTCAATACTTTAATCCCTCAATCATTCAATTGTTATCCCTCAATCAATCTCCCTCAATCGTTCAATCATCTAATCATTATCCCCAAATGTTTAATCATTCAATCATTATCCCTCAATCATTTAATCCCTCAATCATTATCCTTCAATTGTTTAACCACTCAATCCCACAATCGTTATCCCTCAGTTGTTTTATCGTTAACCCTCAATCGTTAAATTGTTCAATTGTTATCCCTCAATCGTTTAATTGTTCAATCATTCAATCATTATCCCTCAATCGTTCAATCGTTATCCCTCAATCATTTAATCATTCAATCGTTTAATCCCTAAATAATTCAATCGTTATCCCTCAATTGTTTAATCGTTATCCCTCAATTGTTTAATCCCTCAATCAACTAATCATTATCCCTCAATCATTTAATCCTTCAATCATTATCCCTCAATTGTTTAATCATTCAATCATTATCCCTCAATTGTTTAATCTCTCAATCGTTATCACTCAATCGTTCAATCATTATCCCTCAATTGTTCAATCATTATCCCTCAATCATTTAATCGATATCCCTCAATGGTTTAATTGGTCAATTGTTCAATCGTTATCCCTCAATTGTTGAATTGTTATTCCTTAATCGTTCAATCCCTCAATCATTCAATTGTTATCCCTCAATCGTTTATTCATGTAATCGTTTAATCCCTCACTCGTTCAATCATTATCCCTCAATCGTTCAATCATTATTCCTCCATCATTATACCTCAATCGTTCAATCATTATCCCTCAATCATTTAATCCCTCAATCCCTCAATCGTTATCACTCAATCGTTTAATTGTTCAATTGTTATCCACAATTGTTTAATTGTTCAATCGTTCAATCATTATTCCTTAATTGTTCAATCCCTCAATCGTTCAATCGTTATCCTAATCCTTTAATCATTCAATCATTATCCTCAGTCGTTTAATTGTTCAATCGTTCAATCATTTTCTACTTAATTGTTTAACTGTTATCCTCAATCGTTCAATCATTATCTCTCAATCATTCAATTGTTATCCTTCAATCATTTAACCCCTTAATTCCACATTCGTTATCCCTCAGTTGTTTAATCGTTAACCCTCAATCATTTAATCATTCAATTGTTATCCCTCAATCGTTCAATCGTTATCCCTCAATCATTGAATTGTTATTCCATCATCGTTCAATCCCTCAATCGTTCAATCATTATCCCTCAATCGTTTAATTGTTCAATCATTCAATCATTTTCCCTTAATTGTTTAATTGTTATCCCTCAATCATTTAATCCCTCAATCGTTCATTCTTTATCCCTCAGTCATTTAATCATTCAATCATTATCCCTCAATCATTCAATAGTCATCCCTCAATTGTTTAATAGTTATCCCTCAATCGTTTAATCCCTCAATCGTTCAATCATTATCCCTCAATTGTTCAATCATTATCCCTCAATGGTTTAATCGTTATCCCTCAATGGTTTAATTGTCCAATTGTTCAATCGTTATCCCTCAATTGTTGAATTGTTATTCCTTAATCGTTCAATCCCACAATCGTTCAATCGTTCAATCCCTCAATCGTTAAATTGTTATCCCTCAATCATTTAATCATGAAATCGTCTAATCCCTAAATCATTCAATCTTATCCCTCAATCGTTTAATCATTCAATCCTTATCACTCAATCGTTTAATAGTATCCCTCAATTGTTTAATCGTTCAATCATTATCCCTTCAGCATTATTCCTCCATTGTTAAATCATTATCGCTCAATCGTTCAATCGTTATCCCTCAATCGTTATCCCTCAATCGATCTTCCTCAATCGTTCAAGCGTTATCTCTCAATTGTTCAAACGTTCAGTCATTATCCCTCAATTGTTTAATCCCTCAATCATTGAATTGTTACTCCTTAATCGTTCAATCCCTCAATCATTCAATCGTTATCCCTCAATCGTTTTCCCTCAACCCTTTAAATGTTATCCCTCAATCATTTAATCGTTATCCCTCAATAGTTTAATCATTCAATCATTACCACTCAATCATTTAAGTTATCCCTCAATCATTTAATTGTTCACTCGTTATCCCTCAATCGTTCAAACATTCAATCGTTATCCCTCAATCATTTAATCCCTCACTCATTCAATCATTATCCCTCAATCGTTCAATCATTATTCCTCCATCATTATACCTCAATCGTTCAATCATTATCCCTCAATCATTTAATCCCTCAATCCCTCAATCATTATCCCTCAATCGTTTAATTGTTCAATTGTTATCCACAATTGTTTAATTGTTCAATCGTTCAATTATTATTCCTTAATTGTTCAATCCCTCAATCGTTCAATCGTTATCCCGCAATCCTTTAATCATTCAATCATTATCCCTCAGTCGTTTAATTGTTCAATCGTTCAATCATTTTCTCGAAATTGTTTAACTGTTATCCCTCAATCGTTCAATCATTATCTCTCAATCATTCAATTGTTATCCTTCAATCATTTAACCCCTCAATTCCACATTCGTTATCCCTCAGTTGTTTAATCGTTAACCCTCAATCATTTAATCATTCAATTGTTATCCCTCAATCGTTCAATCGTTATCCCTTAATTGTTTAATCCCTCAATTGTTCAATCGTTATCCCGCAATCGTTGAATTGTTATTCCTTAATCGTTCAATCCCTCAATCATTCAATCATTATCCCTCCATCATTATTCCTCAATCGTTCAATCGTTATCCCTCAATTGTTCAAACGTTCAATCGTTATCCCTCAAACATTAAATCCCTCAATCATTCAATTTTTAGCCCTCAATCGTTTAATCCCTCAATCGTTCAATCGTTATCCTCAATTGAACTCCCACAATCATTCAATCTTTATCCCTCAATCATTCAAATGTTCAGTCATTATCCCTCAATTGTTTAATCATTCAATCATTATCCAGCAATCATTTAATCATTCAATCATTATCTCTCTATCGTTTAATCCCTTAATCGTTATCCCTCAATTGTTCAATCATTATCCCTCAATTGTTCAATTGTCATCCCTCAATCGTTCAATCATTATCTCTCAATCATTCAATTGTTATCCTTCAATCATTTAACCCCTCAATTCCACATTCGTTATCGCTCAGTTGTTTAATCGTTAACCCTCAATCATTTAATCATTCAATTGTTATCCCTCAATCATTCAATCGTTATCCCTCAATCGTTGAATTGTTATTCCATCATCGTTCAATCCCTCAATCGTTCAATCATTATCCCTCAATTGTTTAATTGTTCAATCATTCAATCATTTTCCCTCAATTGTTTAATTGTTATCCCTCAATCGTTTAATCCCTCAATCGTTCATTCTTTATCCCTCAGTCATTTAATCATTCAATCCTTATCACTCAATCGTTTAATAGTATCCCTCAATTGTTTAATCGTTCTATCATTATCCCTTCAGCATTATTCCTCAATTGTTAAATCATTATCGCTCAATCGTTCAATCGTTATCCCTCAATCGTTATCCCTCAATCGATCTTCCTCAATCGTTCAAGCGTTATCTCTCAATTGTTCAAACGTTCAGTCATTATCCCTCAATTGTTTAATCCCTCAATCATGAATTGTTACTCCTTAATCGTTCAATCCTCAATCATTCAATCGTTATCCTCAATCGTTTCCTCAACTCCTTTAAATGTTGTCCTCAATCATTTAATCGTTGTCCTCAATAGTTTAATCATTCAATCATTACCACTCAATCATTTAAGTTGTCCTCAATCATTTAATTGTTCCTCGTTGATCCCTCAATCGTTCAAACATTCCAATCTTTGCCCTCAATCATTTAATCCCTCACTCGTTCAATCATTATCCCTCAATCGTTCAATCATTATTCTTCCATCATTATACCTCAATCGTTCAATCATTATCCCTCAATCATTTAATCCCTCAATCCCTCAATCGTTATCCCTCAATCGTTTAATTGTTCAATTGTTATCCACAATTGTTTAATTGTTCAATCGTTCAATCATTATTCCTTAATTGTTCAATCCTTCAATCGTTCAATCGTTATCCTGCAATCCTTTAATCATTCAATCATTATCCCTCAGTCGTTTAATTGTTCAATCGTTCAATCATTTTCTCGCAATTGTTTAACTGTTATCCCTCAATCGTTCAATCATTATCTCTCAATCATTCAATTGTTATCCTTCAATCATTTAACCCCTCAATTCCACATTCATTATCCCTCAGTTGTTTAATCGTTAACCCTCAATCATTTAATCATTCAATTGTTATCCCTCAATCGTTCAATCGTTATCTCTTAATTGTTTAATCCCTCAATTGTTCAATCGTTATCCCACAATCGTTGAATTGTTATTCCTTAATTGTTCAATCCCTCAATCATTCAATCGTTATCCCTCCATCATTATTCCTCAATCGTTCAATCGTTATCCCTCAATTGTTAAAACGTTCAATCGTTATCCCTCAAACGTTAAATCCCTCAATCATTCAATTGTTATCCCTCAATTGTTTAATCCCTCAATCGTTCAATCGTTATCCTCAATTGAACTCCCACAATCGTTCAATCTTTATCCCTCAATCATTCAAATGTTCAGTCGTTATCCCTCAATTGTTTAATCTTTCAATCATTATCCAGCAATCATTTAATCATTCAATCATTATCTCTCCATCGTTTAATCCCTTAATCGTTATCCCTCAATTGTTCAGTCGTTATCCCTCAATCGTTCAATTGTCATCCCTCAATCGTTCAATCATTATCTCTCAATCATTCAATTGTTATCCTTCAATTATTTCACCCCTCAATTCCACATTCGTTATCCCTCAGTTGTTTAATCATTAACCCTCAATCATTTAATCATTCAATTGTTATCCCTCAATCGTTCAATCGTTATCCCTCAATCGTTGAATTGTTATTCCATCATCGTTCAATCCCTCAATCGTTCAATCATTATCCCTCAATCGTTTAATTGTTCAATCATTCAATCATTTTCCCTCAATTGTTTAATTGTTATCCCTCAATCGTTCATTCTTTATCCCTCAGTCATTTAATCATTCAATCATTATCCCTCAATCATTCAATAGTCATCTCTCAATTGTTTAATAGTTATCCCTCAATCGTTTAATCCCTCAATTGTTCAATCTTTATCCCTCAGTCATTTAATCATTCGATCATTAACCCTCAATCATTCAGTCATTATCCCTCAATTGTTTAACTGTTCAATCATTCAATCATTATCCCTCATTGTTTAATCCCTCAATCGTTATCCCTCAATCGTTCAATCATTATCCCTCAATTGTTCAATCGTTATCCCTCAATCGTTTAATCGTTATCCCTCAATGGTTTAATTGTCCAATTGTTCAATCGTTATCCCTCAATTGTTGAATTGTTATTCCTTAATCATTAAATTGTTACCCTCAATCATTAAATTGTTATCCCTCAATCATTTAATCATGTAATCGTTTAATCCCTAAATCATTCAATCTTATCCCTCAATCGTTTAATCATTCAATCCTTATCACTCAATCATTTAATAGTATCCCTCAATTGTTTAATCGTTCAATCATTATCCCTCCAGCATTATTCCTCAATTGTTAAATCATTATCGCTCAATCGTTCAATCGTTATCCCTCAATCGATCTTCCTCAATCGTTCAAGCGTTATCTCTCAATTGTTCAAACGTTCAGTCATTATCCCTCAATTGTTTAATCCCTCAATCCCTCAATCATTATCCCTCAATCGTTGAATTGTTACTCCTTAATCGTTCAATCCCTCAATCCTTCAAGTCGTTATCCCTCAATCGTCTTCCCTCAACCCTTTAAATGTTATCCCTCAATCATTTAATCGTTATCCCTCAATAGTTTAATCATTCAATCATTACCACTCAATCATTTAAGTTATCCCTCAATCATTTAATTGTTCACTCGTTATCCCTCAATCGTTCAAACATTCAATCATTATCCCTCAATCATTTAATCCCTCACTCTTTCAATCATTATCCCTCAATCATTCAATCATTATTCCTCCATCCCTATTCCTCAATCGTTCAATCGTTATCCCTCAATCATTTAATCCTGCAATCCCTCAATCGTTTAATCGTTCAATCATTATCCCTCAATCATTGAATCATTATCCCTCAATCGTTCAATCATTATCCCTCAATCGTTGAATTGTCTTGCTTCAATTGTTTAATCATTATCCCTCAATCATTTAATCCCTCAATCCCTCAATCATTATCCCTCAATCATTTAATCATTCAATCATTATCCCTCAATCATTCAATCATTATACCACAATTGTTAAATCTCTCAATCATTATCCCTCAATTGTTTAACCCCTCAGTCCCACAAATGTCATCCCTCAATCATTTAATCGTTATCCCTCAATCGATTAATCATTCAATCATTACCACTCAATCATTTAATAGTTATCCCTCAATCATTTAATTGTTCACTCATTATCCCTCAATCGTTCAAACATTCAATCAATATCCCTCAATCATTTAATCCCTCACTCGTTCAATCATTAACCCTCAATCGTTCAATCATTATTCCTCCATCCCTATTCCTCAATCATTCAATCGTGATCCCTCAATCGTTTAATCCCTAAATCTCAATCGTTATCCCTCAATCATTTAAAGCTGCAATCCCTCAATCGTTATCCCTCAATCGTTTAATCGTTCAATCATTATCCCTCAATCATTATCCCTCAATCGTTCAATCGTTATCCCTCAATTGTTGAATTGTCTTCCTTCAATTGTTTAATCATTATCCCTCAATCATTTAATCCCTCAATCACTCAATCATTATCCCTCAATCATTCAATCATTATACCTCAATTGTTTAATCCCTCAATCGTTATCCCTCAATTGTTTAACCCCTCAATCCCACAAACGTTATCCTCAATCGTTCAATTGTCATCCTCAATCGTCTCAATCATTATCTCAATCATTCAATTGTTATCCTCAATCATTTAACCCCACAATTCCACATTATAATCCCTCAGTTGTTTAATCATTAACCCTCAATCATTTAATCATTCAATTGTTATCCTCAATCGTTTAATTGTTATCCCTCAATCGTTTAATTGTTCAATCGTTCAATCGCTATCCTCAATCGCTGAATTGTTATTCCATCATCGTTCAATCCCTCAATCGTTCAATCATTCTCCCTCAATCGTTTAATTGTTCAATCATTCAATCATTTTTCCTCAACTGTTTAATTGTTATCCCTCAATCGTTTAATCCCACAATCGTTCATTCTTTATCCCTCAGTCATTTAATCATTCAATCATTATCCCTCAATCATTCAATAGTCATCCCTCAATCGTTTAATCCCTCAATTGTTCAATCTTTATCCCTCAGTCATTTAATCATTCGATCATTATCCCTCAATCATTCAATTGTTATTCCTCAATTGTTCAATCATTATCCCTCAATTGTTTAACTGTTCAATCATTCAATCATTATCCCTCAATTGTTTAATCCCTCAATCGTTATCCCTCAATCGTTCAATCATTATCCCTCAATTGTTCAATCGTTATCCCTCAATCGTTTAATCATTATCCCTCAATGGTTTAATTGTCCAATTGTTCAATCGTTATCCCTCAATTGTTGAATTGTTATTCCTTAATCGTTCAATCCCACAATCGTTCAATCGTTCAATCCTCAATCATTAAATTGTTATCCTCAATTGTTTAATCATGTAATCGTTTAATCCTAAATCATTCAATCTTATCCTCAATCGTTTAATCATTCAATCCTTATCACTCAATCGTTTAATAGTATCCCTCAATTGTTTAATCGTTCAATCATTATCCCTTCAGCATTATTCCTCAATTGTTAAATCGTTATTGCTCAATCGTTATCCCTCAATCGTTATCCCTCAATCGATCTCCCTCAATCGTTCAAGCGTTATCTCTCAATTGTTCAAACGTTCAGTCATTATCCCTCAATTGTTTAATCCCTCAATCCCTCAATCATTATCCCTCAATCGTTGAATTGTTACTCCTTAATCGTTCAATCCCTCAATCCTTCAATCGTTATCCCTCAATCGTTTTCCCTCAACCCTTTAAATGTTATCCCTCAATCATTTAATCGTTATCCCTCATTCGTTTAATCATTCAATCATTACCACTCAATCATTTAAGTTATCCCTCAATCATTTAATTGTTCACTCGTTATCCCTCAATCGTTCAAACATTCAATCGTTATCCCTCAATCATTTAATTCCTCACTCTTTCAATCATTATCCCTCAATCGTACAATCATTATTCCTCCATCCCTATTCCTCAATCGTTCAATCGTTATCCCTCAATCGTTGAATTGTCTTGCTTCAATTGTTTAATCATTATCCCTCAATTGTTTAATCCCTCAATCCCTCAATCGTTAGCCCTCAATCATTTAATCATTCAATCGTTATCCCTCAATCGTTTAATCCCTCAATCACTCAATCATTATCCCTCAATCATTCAATCATTATACCACAATTGTTTAATCTCTCAATCATTATCCCTCAATTTTTTAACCCCTCAGTCCCACAAAATGTCATCCCTCAATCATTTAATCGTTATCCCTCAATCGATTAATCATTCAATCATTACCACTCAATCATTTAATAGTTAGTCCTCAATCATTTAATTGTTCACTCGTTATCCCTCAATCGTTCAAACATTCAATCGTTATTCCTCAATCATTTAATCCCTCACTCGTTCAATCATTATCCCTCAATCGTTCAATCATTATTCCTCCATCCCTATTCCTCAATCATTCAATCATGATCCCTCAATCGTTTAATCCCTCAATCCCTCAATCGTTATCCCTCAATCGTTTAATCGTTCAATCATTATCCCTCAATCATTCAATCATTATCCCTCAATCGTTCAATCGTTATCCCTCAATTGTTGAATTGTCTTCCTTCAATTGTTTAATCGTTATCCCTCAATCATTTAATCCCTCAATCCCTCAATCGTTAGCCCTCAATCGTTTAGTCATTCAATCGTTATCCCTCAAACGTTTAATCCCTCAATCGCTCAATCATTATCCCTCAATCATTCAATCATTATACCTCAATTGTTTAATCCCTCAATCGTTATCCCTCAATTGTTTAACCCCTCAATCCCACAAACGTTATCCCTCAATCGTTCAGTCATTATTCCTCCATCATTATACCTCAATCATTCAATCATTATCCCTCAATCATTTAATCCCTCAATCCCTCAATCGTTTAATCGTTCAATTGTTATCCTCAATTGTTTAATTGTTCAATCGTTCAATCATTATTCCTTAATTGTTCAATCCCTCAATCGTTCAATCTTTATCCCTCAGTTGTTTAATCATTCAAATGTTATCCCTCAATCGTTCAATCATTCAATCTTTATCCATCAATCCTTTAATCATTCAATCGTTATCCCTCAATCATTTAATCCCTCACTCGTTCAATCATTATCCCTCAATCGTTCAATCATTATTCCTCCATCCCTATTCCTCAATCGTTCAATCGTTATCCCTCAATCATTTAATCCCTCAATCCCTCAATTGTTATCCCTCAATCGTTTAATTGTTCAATTGTTATTCTCAATTGTTTAATTGTTCAATTGTTCAATCATTATTCCTTAATCGTTTAATCCCTCAATCCTTCAATCGTTATCCCTCAATCGTTTTCCCTCAAACCTCTAATGTTGTCCTCAATCATTTAATCATTTGTCCTCAATCGTTTAATCATTCAATCATTACCACTAATCATTTAATAGTTGTCCTCAATCATTTAATTGTTCACTCGTTATCCCTCAATCGTTCAAACATTCAATCGTTATCCCTCAATCATTTAATCCCTCACTCATTCAATCATTATCCCTCAATCGTTCAATCATTATTCCTCCATCCCTATTCCTCAATCGTTCAATCGTTATCCCTCAATCGTTTAATCCCTCAATCCCTCAATCTTTATCCCTCAATCATTTAATCCTGCAATCCCTCAATCGTTTAATCGTTCAATCATTATCCCTCAATCATTCAACCATTATCCCTCAATCGTTCAATCGTTATCCTCAATCATGAATCTGACTTGCTTCCAATTGTTTAATCGCTATCCCTCAATCATTTAATCCCTCAATCCCTCAATCGTTATCCCTCAATCATTTAATCATTCAATCGTTATCCCTCAATCGTTTAATCCCTCAATCGCTCAATCATTATCCCTCATTCATTCAATCATTATACCACAATTGTTTAATCTCTCAATCATTATCCCTCAATTGTTTAACCCCTCAGTCCCACAAATGTCATCCCTCAATCATTTAATCGTTATCCCTCAATCGATTAATCATTCAATCATTACCACTCAATCATTTAATACTTATCCCTCAATCATTTAATTGTTCACTCGTTCAATCATTATCCCTCAATCGTTCAATCATTATTCCTCCATCCCTATTCCTCAATCGTTCAATCGTGATCCCTCAATCGTTTAATCCCTCAATCCCTCAATCGTTATCCCTCAATCATTTAATCGTTCAATCATTATCCCTCAATCATTCAATCATTATCCCTCAATCATTCAATCATTATCCCTCAAATGTTGAATTGTCTTCCTTCAATTGTTTAATCGTTGTCCCTCAATCATTTAATCCCTCAATCCCTCAATCATTATCCCTCAATCGTTTAATCATTCAGTCATTATCCCTCAATTGTTTAATCCCTCAATCGTTATCCCTCAATTGTTTAATCCCTCAATCGTTATCCCTCAATTGTTTAACCCCTCAATCCCACAAACGTTATCCCTCAATCGTTCAGTCATTATTCCTCCATCATTATACCTCAATCGTTCAATCATTATCCCTCAGTCATTTAATCCCTCAATCCCTCAATCGTTTAATTGTTCAATTGTTATCCTTAATTGTTTAATTGTTCAATCATTCAATCATTATTCCTTAATTGTTCAATCCCTCAGTTGTTCAATCATTCAATCTTTATCCATCAATCCTTTAATCATTCAATCGTTATCCCTCAATCATTTAATCCCTCAATCCCTCAATCGTTATCCCTCAATCGTTTAATCGTTCAATTGTTATCCTCAATTGTTTAATTGTTCAATCGTTCAATCATTATTCCTTAATTGTTCAATCCCTCAATCGTTCAATCTTTATCCCTCAGTTGTTTAATCATTCAATTGTTATCCCTCAATAGTTCAATCATTCAATCTTTATCCATCAATCCTTTAATCATTCAATTGTTATCCCTCAATCATTTAATCCCTCACTCGTTCAATCATTATCCCTCAATCGTTCAATCATTATTCCTCCATCCCTATTCCTCAATCGTTCAATCATTATCCCTCAATCATTTAATCCCTCAATCATTCAATCGTTATCCCTCAATCATTTAATTGTTCAATTGTTATCCTCAATTGTGTAATTGTTCAATCGTTCAATCATTATTCCTTAATCGTTCAATCCCTCAATCCTTCAATCGTTATCCTCAATCGCTTTCCCCCAACCCTAAATGTTATCCTCAATCATTTAATCGCTATCCTCAATCGTTAATCTTCAACATTACCACTCAATCATTTAATAGTTATCCCTCAATCATTTAATCCCTCACTCTTTCAATCATTATCCCTCAATCATTCAATCATTATTCCTCCATCCCTATTCCTCAATCGTTCAATCGTTATCCCTCAATCATTTAATCCTGCAATCCCTCAATCGTTTAATCATTCAATCATTATCCCTCAATCATTGAATCATTATCCCTCAATCGTTCAATCATTATCCCTCAATCATTGAATTGTCTTGCTTCAATTGTTTAATCATTATCCCTCAATCATTTAATCCCTCAATCCCTCAATCGTTATCCCTCAATCATTTAATCATTCAATCATTATCCCTCAATCATTCAATCATTATACCACAATTGTTAAATCTCTCAATCATTATCCTCAATTGTTTAACCCTCAGTCCCACAAATGTCATCCTCAATCATTTAATCGTTATCCTCAATCGATTAATCATTCAATCATTACCACTCAATCATTTAATAGTTATCCTCAATCATTTAATTGTTCACCGTTATCCTCAATCGTTCAAACATTCAATCATTATCCTCAATCATTTAATCCTCACTGTTCAATCATTATCCTCAATCGCTCAATCATTATTCCTCCATCCCTATTCCTCAATCATTCAATCGTGATCCTCAATCGCTTAATCCCCAAATCTCTCAATCGTTATCCTCAATCATTTAAGCTGCAATCCTCAATCGTTATCCTCAATCGTTTAATCGTTCAATCATTATCCTCAATCATTATCCTCAATCGCTCAATCGTTATCCCTCAATTGTTGAATTGTCTCCTTCAATTGTTTAATCATTATCCTCAATCATTTAATCCTCAATCGCTCAATCATTATCCCTCAATCATTCAATCATTATACCTCAATTGTTTAATCCCTCAATCGTTATCCCTCAATTGTTTAACCCCTCAATCCCACAAACGTTATCCCTCAATCGCTCAATTGTCATCCCTCAATCGTTCAATCATTATCTCTCAATCATTCAATTGTTATCCCTCAATCATTTAACCCCACAATTCCACATTCGTAATCCCTCAGTTGTTTAATCGTTAACCCTCAATCATTTAATCATTCAATTGTTATCCCTCAATCGTTTAATTGTTATCCCTCAATCGTTTAATTGTTCAATCGTTCAATCGTTATCCCTCAATCGTTGAATTGTTATTCCATCATCGTTCAATCCCTCAATCGTTCAATCATTATCCCTCAATCGTTTAATTGTTCAATCATTCAATCATTTTTCCTCAATTGTTTAATTGTTATCCCTCAATCGTTTAATCCCACAATCGTTCATTCTTTATCCCTCAGTCATTTAATCATTCAATCATTATCCCTCAATCATTCAATAGTCATCCCTCAATCGTTTAATCCCTCAATTGTTCAATCTTTATCCCTCAGTCATTTAATCATTCGATCATTATCCCTCAATCATTCAATTGTTATTCCTCAATTGTTCAATCGTTATCCCTCAATTGTTTAACTGTTCAATCATTCAATCATTATCCCTCAATTGTTTAATCCCTCAATCGTTATCCCTCAATCGTTCAATCATTATCCCTCAATTGTTCAATCGTTATCCCTCAATCGTTTAATCATTATCCCTCAATGGTTTAATTGTCCAATTGTTCAATCGTTATCCTCAATTGTTGAATTAGCCTTAATCGTTTAATCCCACAATCGCTTCAATCGCTTCAACTTCTCAATCATTAAATTGTTATCCTCAATTGTTTAATCATGTAATCGCTTAATCCCTAAATCATTCAATCTTATCCCTCAATCGTTTAATCATTCAATCCTTATCACTCAATCGTTAATAGTATCCCCAATTGTTTAATCGTTCAATCATTATCCTCCAGCATTATTCCTCAATTGTTAAATCGTTATTGCTCAATCGTTATCCCTCAATCATTATCCCTCAATCGATCTCCCTCAATCGTTCAAGGGTTATCTCTCAATTGTTCAAACGTTCAGTCATTATCCCTCAATTGTTTAATCCCTCAATCCCTCAATCATTATCCCTCAATCATTGAATTGTTACTCCTTAATCGTTCAATCCCTCAATCCTTCAATCGTTATCCCTCAATCATTTAATCATGTAATCGTTTAATCCCTAAATCATTCAATCTTATCCCTCAATCGTTTAATCATTCAATCCTTATCACTCAATCATTTAATAGTATCCCTCAATTGTTTAATCGTTCAATCATTATCCCTCCAGCATTATTCCTCAATTGTTAAATCATTATCGCTCAATCGTTCAATCGTTATCCCTCAATCGTTTAATCCCTCAATCCTTCAATCTTTAACTCTCAATCATTTAATCCTGCAATCCCTCAATCGTTTAATCGTTCAATCATTATCCCTCAATCATTCAATCATTATCCCTCAATCGTTCAATCGTTATCCCTCAATTGTTGAATTGTCTTCCTTCAATTGTTTAATCGTTATCCCTCAATCATTTAATCCCTCAATCGTTATCCCTCAATCATTTAATCATTCAATCATTATACCTCAATTGTTTAATCTCTCAATATTATCCTCAATCATTTAACTCCTTAATCCCACAAACGTTATCGTTCTGTCATTATTCTCCATTATTCTCAATTGTTCAATCGCTATCCCTTAATCGTAATCCTTCAATCCTCAATCATTATCCTGCAATCATTTAATCATTCAATCATTATCCTCAGTCATTTAATTGTTCAATTGTTCAATCGTTTTTCTCGTAATTGTTTACCCGTTATCCCTCAATCATTTAATGCCTCAATCATTCAATTTTTATCCCTCAGTTGTTTAATCATTCAGTTGTTATCCCTGAATCGTTCAATTGTTATTCCTCCATCATTTAATCATTCAATCATTTTCCCTCAATTGTTTAATCCTTATCCCTCAATCGTTTAATCCCTCCATCACCTAATCATTATCCCTCAATCATTTAATCATTCAATCATTATCTCTCCATCATTTAATCCCTCAATCATTATCCCTCAACCGTTATCCCTCAATTGTTATCCCTCAATCGATCTCTCTCAATCATTCAATTGTTCAATCATTATCCCCAATCATTTAATCTTTTAATCGTTATCCCTCAATCGTTTAATCCCACAATTGTTGTCTCTCAATCGTTTAACCCCTCAATCAAACAATCATTATCCTCAATTCTTCAATCGTTGTCCTCCATCATTATTCCACAATCATTCAATCATATCCTCAAATGCCCATCGTATATTTCACTGCGAATTTCAATCGTTTCAATCATTATTCCTCCATCATTATTTTTCAATCGTTTAACTATTATCCTCAATTGTTCAAACATTCAATCGTTATCCTCAATCATTAAATCCTCAATCATTCAATTGTTATTCTTGAATTGTTTAATCCCTCAATCGTTCAATCGTTATCCCTCAATCATTCAATCGTTATCCCTCAATCGATCTCCCTCAATCGTTCAATCATTATCCCTCAATCATTCAAATGTTCAGTCATTATCCCTCAATAGTTATCCCTCAATCGTTCAATCATTCAATCGTTATCCCCAATTATTTAATCATTCAATCATTATCCCTCAATCGTTTAACCTGTCAATCCTTATCACTCAATTGTTTAATAGTATCCCTCAATTGTTTAATCGTTCAATCATTATCCCTCCATCATTATTCCTCAATTGTTAAATCATTATCGCTCAATCGTTCAATCGTTATCCCTCAATTGTTCAACGTTTCAGTCGTTATCCCTCAATTGTTTAATCCCTCAATCCCTCAATCATTATCCTTCAATCGTTGAATTGTTATTCCTTAATCGTTCAATCGTTATCCCTCAATCGTTATCCCTCAATCATTCATTCATTATCCCTCAATTGTTCAATCATTATCCCTCAATCACTATTCCTCAATCCTTCAATTGTTATCCCTCAATCATTCAAACATTCAATCATTATCCCTCAATCATTCAATCATTATCCCTCAATCATTCAATCATTTTCCCTCAACCCTTTAAATGTTATCCCTCAATCGTTTAATCGTTATCCTTCAATCATTTAATCGTTCAATCATTATCACTCAAACATTTAATAGTTATCCTCAATCATTTAATCCCCACTATCTAATCATTTAATCCTCACTAATTCAATCATTATCCTCAATCGTTCAATCATTATTCTCCATCCCTATTCCTCAATCATTCAATCATTATCCTCATTCATTTAAACATTCAATCATTATCCTCAATCATTTAATCCTCAATCCCTCAATCGTTGTCCTCAATCATTTCAATCATTATCTCTCAATCATTCAATCGTTATCCTCAATCATTCAATTGTCTTCCTCAATTGTTTTAATCATTATCCTCAATTGTTTAATCCTCAATCCCCAATCATTATCCCCAATCATTTAATCATTCAATCGTTATCCTTCAATCGTTTAATCCTCAATCATTCAATCATTCAATCATTATACCTCAATTGTTTAATCTCTCAATAGTTATCCCTCAATCATTTAACCTCTCAATCCCACAAACATTATCGTTCAGTCATTATTCCTCCATCATTATTCCTCAATTGTTCAATCGTTATCCCTTAATCGTGTAATCCTTCAATCCCTCAATCATTATCTCGCAATCATTTAATCATTCAATCATTATCCCTCAGTCATTTAATTGTTCAATTGTTCAATCGTTTTTTCGCAATTGTTTAACCATTATCCCTCAATCATTTAATGCCTCAATCATTCAATCTTTATCCCTCAGTTGTTTAATCATTCAGTTGTTATCCCTGAATCGTTCAATTGTTATCCCTCAATCATTTAATCATTCAATCATTATCTCTCCATCATTTAATCCCTCAATCGTTATCCTCAACTGTTATCCCTCAATTGTTATCCTCAATTGTTATCCTCAATCGTCTCTAAATCATTCAATCGCTCAATCATTATCCCAATCATTTAATCTTAATCGCTATCCTCACAATCGTTAATCCCACAATTGTTGTCTCTCAATTGTTTAACCCTCAATCAAACAATCATTATCCCTCAATTCTTCCAATCGTTATCCTCATCATTATTCCACAATCATTGTATCCGTATCCTCAAATGTTCAATCCATTTCCTCAATAAATTTAATCCTCAATAGTTTCCAATCATTATCCTCCATCATTATTCCTCAATCGTTCAATCATTATCCTCAATTGTTCAAACATTCAATCGTTATCCCTCAATCATTAATCCTCAATCATTCAATTGTTATTCTTGAATTGTTTAATCCTCAATCGTTCAATCGTTGTCCTCAATCATTCAATCATTATCTCAATCGATCTCCTCAATCGTTCAATCATTATCCTCAATCGTTCAAATGTTCAGTCATTGTCCTCATCGTTGTCCTCAATCATTCAATCGTTCAATCGTTATCCCTAAATATTTAATCATTCTATCATTATCCCTCAATCGTTTAACCCGTCAATCCCACAGTCATTATTCCACAATCATTCAATCGTTATCCCTCAATTGTTTAATCCCTCAATTGTTCAATCATTATCCCTCAATCATTTAATTGTTCAATCATTATCTCTCAATCGTTTAATCATTCAATCATAATCCCTCAATCATTCAATCATAACTCAATCATTCAATCGTTTTCCCTCAATTGTTTAATCGATATCCCTCAATCATTTAATTGTTCAATCGTTCAATCATTATCCCTCAATCATTGAATTGTTATTCCTTAATTGTTCAGTCATATCCCTCAATCAGTCATTATCCCTCAAACACTATTCCTCAATCCTTCAATCGTTATCCCTCAATCATTCAATCGTTTTCCCTCAACCCTTTAAATGTTATCCCTCAATCATTTAATCGTTCAATCATTACCACTCAATCATTTAATAGTTATCCCTCAATCATTTAATCGTTCACTCATTATCCCTCAATCGTTCAAACATTCAATCATTATCCCTCAATCATTTAATCCCTCACTTATTCAATCATTATCCCTCAATTGTTTAATCTCTCAATTGTTTAATCATTATACCTCAATCGTTTAATCCCTAAATTGTTCAATCATTATCCCTCCATCATTATTCCTCAATCGTTCAGTCATTATCCCTCATTTGTTCAAACGTTCAATCATTATCCCTCAATCATTAAATCACTCAATCATTCAATCGTTATCCCTCAATCATTCAATCGTTATCCTCAATCGATCTCCCTC
This sequence comes from Neoceratodus forsteri, assembly GCA_016271365.2. Taxonomy (NCBI): domain Eukaryota; kingdom Metazoa; phylum Chordata; order Ceratodontiformes; family Ceratodontidae; genus Neoceratodus; species Neoceratodus forsteri. Next base: position 693,720,744 of record CM057456.1, read on the forward strand.
AATCGTTCAATCTTTATCCCTCAATCATTCAAATGTTCAGTCGTTATCCCTCAATTGTTATCCCTCAATCATTCAATCATTATCCAGCAATCATTTAATCGTTCAGTCATTATCTCTCCATCGTTTAATCCCTCAATCGTTATCCCTCAATCGTTCAATCGTTATCCCTCAATCGTTCAATCCTATCCATTAATCCTTAATCATTCAATCGCTATCCTCAATCATTCAATAGTTATCATTCAATCATTATCCTCAATCGTTATCCTCAATCGATCTCCCCAATTGTTCAATCATTATCACCAATTGTTCAATCATTATCCTCACCATTTAATCCTCAATCGTTATTCCTCAATCATTTAATTGTTCAATCATTCAATCGTTTTCCCTCAATTGTTTAATCATTATCCTCAATTGTTTAAACCCTCAATCATTCAATCTTTATCCCTCAGTCGTTTAATCATTCAATCATTATCCATCAATCGTTCATTCGTTATTCCTCAATCATTATCCCTCAATTGATCTCCCTCAATCATTCAATTGTTCAATCATTATCCCCAATCATTTAATCATTCAATGATTATCCCTCAATCATTTAACCCCTCAATCCCACAATAGTAATCCCTCAATCATTCAATAGTTATTCCTCCATCATTATTCCACAATCGTTCAATCATTATCCCTTAATTGTTTAATCCCTCAATTGTTCAATCATTATACCTCAATCGTTTAATCCCTAAATTGTTCAATCATTATCCCTCCATCATTATTCCTCAATCATTCAATCGTTATCCCTCAATTGTTCAAACGTTCAATCGTTAAATCCCTCAATCATTCAATTATTATCCCTCAATTGTTTAATCCCTCAATCGTTCAATCGTTATCCCTCAATCATTCAATTGTTATCCCTCAATCATTTAATTGTTATCCCTCAATCGTTTAATTGTTCAATCGTTCAATTGTTATCCCTCAATTGTTGAATTGTTATTCCTTAATCATTCAATCCCTCAATTGTTCAATCGTTATCCCTCAATCATTATCCCTCAATCGTTATCCCTCAATCATTCAATCATTATCCGTCAATTGTTCAATCGTTATCCCTCAATCATTTAATCGTTATCCCTCAATGGTTTAATTGTTCAATCGTTATCCCTCAATTGTTGAATTGTTATTCCTTAATTGTTCAATCCCTCAATCGTTCAATCATTCAATCCCTCAATCGTTCAATTGTTATCCCTCAATCATTTAATCACTTAATCCCTAAATCATTCAATCGTTATCTCTCAATTGTTTAATTGTTCAATTGTTATCCCTCGATCTTTCAATCGTTATACCTCAATCATTTTCCCTCAAACATTTAATCATTATCCCTCAATCCTTTAATCATTCACTATAATTTCACAATCGCTTAATCCCTCAATCATTCAATTATTATCCTCAATCAATCTCCCTCAATCGTTCAATCATCTAATCATTATCCCCAAATGTTTAATCATTCAATCGTTATCCCTCAATCATTTAATCCCTCAATCGTTATCCTTCAATTGTTTAACCACTCATTCCCACAATCGTTATCCCTCAGTTGTTTTATCTTTAACCCTCAATCGTTACATTGTTCAATTGTTATCCCTCAATCGTTTAATTGTTCAATCATTCAATCATTATCCCTCAATCGTTCAATCGTTATCCCTCAATCATTTAATCATTCAATCGTTTAATCCCTAAATAATTCAATCGTTATCCCTCAATTGTTTAATCCCTCAATCGCCTAATCGTTATCCCTCAATCATTTAATCCTTCAATCATTATCCCTCAATTGTTTAATCATTCAATCATTATCCCTCAATTGTTTAATCTCTCAAACGTTATCCCTCAATCGTTCAATCATTATCCCTCAATTGTTCAATCGTTATCCCTCAATCATTTAATCGATATCCTTCAATGGTTTAATTGTTCAATTGTTCAATCGTTATCCCTCAATTGTTGAATTGTTATTCCTTAATTGTTCAATCATTCAATCCCCTCAATCATTCAATTGTTATCCCTCAATCGTTTAATCATGTAATCATTTAATCCTTAAATCATTCAGTCATTATCCCTCAATTGTTTAATCATTCAATCCTTATCACTCAATCGTTTAATAGTTATCCCTCAATTGTTTAATCGTTCAATCATTATCCCTCCAGCATTATTCCTCAATTGTTAAATCATTATTGCTCAATCGTTCAATCGTTATCCCTCAATCGTTATCCCTCAATCGATCTCCCTCAATCGTTCAATCGTTATCCCTCAATTGTTCAAACGTTCAGTCGTTATCCCTCAATTGTTTAATCCCTCAATCCCTCAATCATTATCCCTCAATCGTTGAATTGTTATTCCTTAATCGTTCAATCATTATCCCTCAATCGTTTTCCCTCAACCCCTTTAAATGTTATTCCTCAATCATTTAATCGTTATCCTTCAATCGTTTAATCATTCAATCATTACCACTCAATCATTTAATAGTTATCCCTCAATCATTTAATTGTTCACTCGTTATCCCTCAATCGTTCAAACATTCAATCGTTATCCCTCAATCATTTACTCCCTCACTCATTCAATCATTATCCCTCAATCGTTCAATCATTATTCCTCCATCCCTATTCCTCAATCATTCAATCATTATCCCTCAATCATTCAAACATTCAATCATTATCCCTCAATCGTTTAATCCCTCAATCCCTCAATCGTTATCCTCAATCATTCAATCATTATCTCTCAATCATTCAATCGTTATCCCTCAATCATTCAATTGTCTTCCCTCAACTGTTTAATCGTTATCCCTCAATCGTTTAATCCCTCAATCCCTCAATTGTTATCCCTCAATCGTTTAATCATTCAATCATTATCCCTCAATCGTTTAATCCCTCAATCGCTCAATCATTATCCCTCAATCATTCAATCATTCAATCATTATACCTCAATTGTTTAATCTCTCAATCGTTATCCCTCAATTGTTTAACCCTTCAATCCCACAAACGTTATCCCTCAATCATTCAGTCGTTATTCCTCCATCATTATACCTCAATTGTTAAATCATTATCCCTCAATCATTTAATCCCTCAATCCCTCAATCGTTATCCCTCAATTGTTTCATCGTTCAATTGTTATCCCTTAATTGTATAATTGTTCAATCGTTCAATCATTATTCCTTAATTGTTCAATCCCTCAATCATTCAATCGTTATCCCTCCATCATTATTCCTCAATCGTTCAATCGTTATCCCTCAATTGTTCAAACGTTCAATCGTTATCCCTCAAATGTTAAATCCCTCAATCATTCAATTGTTATCCCTCAATTGTTTAATCCCTCAATCGTTCAATCGTTATCCTCAATTGAACTCCCTCAATCGTTCACTCTTTATCCCTCAATCATTCAAATGTTCAGTCGTTATCCCTCAATTGTTTAATCATTCAATCATTATCCAGCAATCATTTAATCATTCAATCATTATCTCTCCATCGTTTAATCCCTTAATCGTTATCCCTCAATTGTTCAATCGTTATCCCTCAATCGTTCAATTCTCATCCCTCAATCGATCAATCATTATCTCTCAATCATTCAATTGTTATCCCTCAATCATTTAACCCCTCAATTCCACATTCATTATCCCTCAGTTGTTTAATCGTTAACCCTCAATCATTTAATCATTCAATTGCTATCCCTCAATCGTTTAATTGTTATCCCCCAATCGTTTAATTGTTCAATCGTTCAATCATTATCCCACAATCATTGAATTGTTATTCCATCATCGTTCAATCCCTCAATCATTCAATCATTATCCCTCAATCGTTTAATTGTTCAATCATTCAATCATTTTCCCTCAATTGTTTAATTGTTATCCCTCAATCGTTTAATCCCTCAATCATTCATTCTTTATCCCTCAGTCATTTAATCATTCAATCATTATCCCTCAATCATTCAATAGTCATCCCTCAATTGTTTAATAGTTATCCCTCAATCGTTTAATCCCTCAATTGTTCAATCTTTATCCCTCAGTCATTTAATCATTCGATCATTATCCCTCAATCATTCAATAGTTATCCCTCAATTGTTTAACTGTTCAATCATTCAATCATTATCCCTCAATTGTTTAATCCCTCAATCGTTATCCCTCAATCGTTCAATCATTATCCCCTCAATTGTTCAATCGTTATCCCTCAATCGTTTAATCGTTATCCCTCAATGGTTTAATTGTCCAATTGTTCAATCGTTATCCTTCAATTGTTAAATTGTTATCCCTCAATCGTTTAATCATGTAATCGTTTAATCCCTAAATCATTCAATCTTATCCCTCAATCGTTTAATCATTCAATCCTTATCACTCAATCGTCTAATAGTATCCCTCAATTGTTTAATCGTTCAATCATTATCCCTCCAGCATTATTCCCCAATTGTTAAATCGTTATCGCTCAATCGTTCAATCGTTATCCCTCAATCGTTATCCCTCAATCGATCTCCCTCAATCGTTCAAGCGTTATCTCTCAATTCTTCAAACGTTCAGTCATTATCCCTCAATTGTTTAATCCCTCAATCCCTCAATCATTATCCCTCAATCGTTGAATTGTTACTCCTTAATCGTTCAATCCCTCAATCCTTCAATCGTTATCCCTCAATCGTTTTCCCTCAACCCTTTAAATGTTATCCCTCAATCATTTAATCATTATCCCTCAATCGTTTAATCCTCACTTTAAATCATTATCCCTCAATCGTTCAATCATTATCCCAATTGTTGAATTGTCTTCAATGTTTAATTGTTATCCTCAATCATTTAATCCCGCAATCCCTCAATCGATATCCCTCAATCGTTTAATCATTCAATCATTATCCCTCAATCATTTAATCCCTCAATCGCTCAATCATTCAATCATTATACCTCAATTGTTTAATCCCTCAATCGCTCAATCATTATCCCTCAATCATTCAATCGTTATCCCTCAATTGTTAAATTGTCTTCCTTCAATTGTTTAATCGTTATCCCTCAATCATTTAATCCCTCAATCCCTCAATCGTTATCCCTCAATCATTTAATCCTGCAATCCCTCAATCGTTTAATCGTTCAATCATTATCCCTCAATCATTCAATCATTATCCCTCAATCGTTCAATCGTTATCCCTCAATCGTTGAATTGTCTTGCTTCAATTGTTTAATCGTTATCCCTCAATTGTTTAATCCCTCAATCCCTCAATCATTATCCCTCAATCATTCAATCATTATACCAAAATTGTTTAATCTCTCAATCATTATCCCTCAATTGTTTAACCCCTCAGTCCCACAAATGTCATCCCTCAATCATTTAATCATTATCCCTCAATTGATTAATCATTCAATCATTACCACTCAATCATTTAGTAGTTATCCCTCAATCATTTAATTGTTCACTCATTATCCCTCAATCGTTCAAACATTCAATCGTTATCCTCAATCATTTAATCCTCACTGCTCAATCATTATCCTCAATCGTTCAATCATTATTCCTCCATCCCTATTCCTCAATCGCTCAATCGTGATCCCCAATCATTTAATCCTCAATCTCTCAATCGCTATCCTCAATCATTTAATCCTCAACCTCAATCGTTATCCTCAATCATTCAATCATTATCCCCAATCGTCAATCGTTATCCCCAATTGTTGAATTGTCTCTCAATTGTTTAATCGTTATCCCTCAATCATTTAATCCCTCACTCGTTCAATCATTATTCCTCAATCGTTCAATCATTATTCCTCCATCATTATACCTCAATCGTTCAATCATTATCCCTCAATCATTTAATCCCTCAATCCCTCAATCGTTATCCCTCAATCGTTTAATCATTCAATCATTATCCCTCAATCATTCAACCATTATCCCTCAATCGTTCAATCGTTATCCCTCAATCGTTGAATTGTCTTGCTTCAATTGTTTAATCAAAATGCTCAATCGTTTAATCTCTCAATCATTATCCATCAATCATTTAATCATTCAATCGTTATCCCTCAATCGTTTAATCCCTCAATCGCTCAATCATTATCCCTCAATCATTCAATCATTATACCACAATTGTTTAATCTCTCAATCGTTATCCCTCCATTGTTTAACCCCTCAGTCCCACAAATGTCATCCCTCAATCATTTAATCGTTATCCCTCAATTGATTAATCATTCAATCATTACCGCTCAATCATTTAATAGTTATCCTCAATCATTTAATTGTTCACTGCTCAATCATTATCCTCAATCGTTCAATCATTATTCCTCCATCCTATTCCTCAATCGTTCAATCGTGATCCTCAATCGTTTAATCCTCAACCTCAATCGGTATCCCTCAATCATTTAATCCTGCAATCCTCAATCGTTCAATCGTTATCCTCAATTGTTGAATTGTCTTCCTTCAATTGTTTAATCGTTATCCCTCAATCATTTAATCCCTCAATCCCTCAATCATTATCCCTCAATCATTTAATCATTCAATCATTATCCCTCAATCGTTTAATCCCTCAATCGCTCAATCATTGTTCCTCAATCATTCAATCATTATACCTCAATTGTTTAATCCCTCAATCATTATCCCTCAATTGTTTAACCCCTCAATCCCACAAACGTTATCCCTCAATCGTTCAGTCATTATTCCTCCATCATTATACCTCAATCATTCAATCATTATCCCTCAATCATTTAATCCCTCAATCCCTCAATCATTATCCCTCAATCAATTAATTGTTCAATTGTTATCCTTAATTGTTTAATTGTTCAATCGTTCAATCATTATTCTCAATTGTTCAATCCCTCAATCGCTCAATCTTATCCCAGTTGTTTAATCATTCAATTGTTATCCCTCAATCGTTCAATCATTCAATCTTTATCCATCAATCCTTTAATCATTCAATCGTTATCCCTCAATCGTTTAATCCCTCAATCCCTCAATCGTTATCCCGCAATCATTTAATCATTCAATCGTTATCCCTCAATCGTTTAATCCCTCAATCGCTCAATCATTGTTCCTCAATCATTCAATCATTATACCTCAATTGTTTAATCCCTCAATCATTATCCCTCAATTGTTTAACCCCTCAATCCCACAAACGTTATCCCTCAATCGTTCAGTCATTATTCCTCCATCATTATACCTCAATCATTCAATCATTATCCTCAATCATTTAATCCCTCAATCCCTAAATCATTATCCCTCAATCATTTAATTGTTCAATTGTTATCCTAATTGTTTAATTGTTCAATCGTTCAATCATTATTCCTTAATTGTTCAATCCCTCAATCGTTCAATCTTTATCCCTCAGTTGTTTAATCATTCAATTGTTATCCCTCAATCGTTCAATCATTCAATCTTTATCCATCAATCCTTTAATCATTCAATCGTTATCCCTCAATCGTTTAATCCCTCAATCGCTCAAACATTATCCCTCAATCATTCAATCATTATACCACAATTGTTTAATCTCTCAATCGTTATCCCTCCATTGTTTAACCCCTGAGTCCCACAAATGTCATCCCTCAATCATTTAATCATTATCCCTCAATCAATTAATCATTCAATCATTACCGCTCAATCATTTAATAGTTATCCCTCAATCATTTAATAGTTATCCCTCAATCATTTAATTGTTCACTCATTCAATCATTATCCCTCAATCGTTCAATCATTATTCCTCCATCCCTATTCCTCAATCGTTCAATCGTTATCCCTCAATCATTTAATCCCTCAATCCCTCAATCGTTATCCCTCAATCATTTAATTGTTCAATTGTTATCCTCAATTGTTTAATTGTTCAATTGTTCAATCATTATTCCTTAATCGTTCAATCCCTCAATCCTTCAATCGTTATCCCTCAATCGTTTTCCCTCAACCCTTTAAATGTTATCCCTCAATCACTTAATCATTATCCCTCAATCATTTAATCATTCAATCATTACCACTCAATCATTTAATAGTTATCCCTCAATCATTTAATTGTTCACTCGTTATCCCACAATCGTTCAAACATTCAATCGTTATCCCTCAATCATTTAATCCCTCACTCGTTCAATCATTATCCCTCAATCGTTCAATCATTATTCCTCCATCCCTATTCCTCAATCGTTCAATCGTTATCCCTCAATCATTTAATCCCTCAATCCCTCAATCTTTATCCCTCAATCATTTAATCCTGCAATCCCCCAATCGTTTAATCATTCAATCATTATCCCTCATTCATTCAACCATTATCCCTCAATCGTTCAATCGTTATCCCTCAATCATTGAATTGTCTTGCTTCAATTGTTTAATCGTTAATGCTCAATCATTTAATCCCTCAATCCCTCAATCGTTATCCATCAATCATTTAATCATTCAATCGTTATCCCTCAATCGTTTAATCCCTCAATCTCTCAATCATTATCCCTCAATCATTCAATCATTATACCACAATTGTTTAATCTCTCAATCGTTATCCCTCCATTGTTTAACCCCTCAGTCCCACAATGTCATCCTCAATCATTTAATCAATATCTCAATCGATTAATCATTCAATCATTACGCTCAATCATTTAATAGTTATCCTCAATCATTTAATTGTTCACCTGCTCAATCATTATCCCCTCAATCGTTCAATCATTATTCCTCCATCCCTATTCCTCAATCGTTCAATCATGATCGCTCAATCGTTTAATCCCTCAATCCCTCAATCGTTATCCCTCAATCATTTAATCCTGCAATCCCTCAATCGTTCAATCGTTATCCCTCAATTGTTGAATTGTCTTCCTTCAATTGTTTAATCATTATCCCTCAATCATTTAATCCCTCAATCCCTCAATCGTTATCCCTCAATCATTTAATCATTCAATCGTTATCCCTCAATCGTTTAATCCCTCAATCGCTCAATCATTATTCCTCAATCATTCAATCATTATACCTCAATTGTTTAATCCCTCAATCGTTATCCCTCAATTGTTTAACCCCTCAATCCCACAAACGTTATCCCTCAATCGTTCAGTCATTATTCCTCCATCATTATACCTCAATCATTCAATCATTAACCCTCAATCATTTAATCCCTCAATCCCTCAATCATTATCCCTCAATCATTTAATTGTTCAATTGTTATCCTTAATTGTTTAATTGTTCAATCGTTCAATCATTATTCCTTAATTGTTCAATCCCTCAATCAATCAATCTTTATCCCTCAGTTGTTTAATCATTCAATTGTTATCCCTCAATCGTTCAATCATTCAATCTTTATCCATCAATCCTTAATTATTCAATCATTATCCTCAATCATTTAATCCTCACCGTTCAATCATTATCCTCAATCATTCAATCATTATTCCTCCATCCCTATTCTCAATCGTTCAATCGATATCCCTCAATCGTTTAATCCCTTAATCCCTCAATCGTTATCCCTCAATCATTTAATCATTCAATCGTTATCCCTCAAATGTTTAATCCCTCAATCGCTCAATCATTATCCCTCATTCATTCAATCATTATACCACAATTGTTTAATCTCTCAATCGTTATCCCTCAATTGTTTAACCCCTCAGTCCCACAAATGTCATCCCTCAATCATTTAATCGTTATCCCTCAATCGATTAATCATTCAATCATTACCACTCAATCATTTAATAGTTATCCCTCAATCATTTAATTGTTCACTCGTTCAATCATTATCCCTCAATCGTTCAATCATTATTCCTCCATCCCTATTCCTCAATCGTTCAATCGTGATCCCTCAATCGTATAATCCTTCAATCCCTCAATCATTTAATCCTGCAATCCCTCAATCGTTATCCCTCAATCATTTAATCGCTCAATCATTATCCCTCAATCATTCAATCATTATCCCTCAATCGCTCAATCATTATCCCTCAATCATTTAATCCCTCAATCCCTCAATCGTTATCCCTCAATCGTTTAATTGTTCAATTGTTATCCACAATTGTTTAATTGTTCAATCGTTCAATCATTATTCCTTAATTGTTCAATCCTTCAATCGTTCAATCGTTATCCCGCAATCCTTTAATCATTCAATCATTATCCCTCAGTCGTTTAATTGTTCAATCGTTCCATCATTCTTCGCAATTGTTTAACTGTTATCCTCAATCGTTCAATCATTATCTCAATCATTCAATTGTTATCCTCAATCATTTAACTCCTCAATTCCACATTCGTTATCCTCAGTTGTTTAATCGTTAACCCTCAATCATTTAATCATTCAATTGTTATCCTCAATCGTTCAATCGTTATCTCTTAATTGTTTAATCCTCAATTGTTCAATCGCTATCCCTCGCAATCGCTGAATTGTTATTCCTTAATTGTTCAATCCTCAATCATCTCAATCGCTATCCTCCCATCATTATTCCTCCAATCGTTCAATCGTTATCCTCAATTGTTAAAACGCTCAATCGCTATCCCTCAAACGCTAAATCCCTCAATCATTCAATTGTTATCCCTCAATTGTTTAATCCTCAATCGTTCAATCGTTATCCCCAATTGAACTCCCACAATCGTTCAATCTTATCCTCAATCATTCAAATGTTCAGTCGTTATCCTCAATTGTTTAATCATTCAATCATTATCCAGCAATCATTTAATCATTCAATCATATCATCTCCATCATTTAATCCTTAATCGTTATCCCTCAATTGTTCAGTCGTTATCCTCAATCGTTCAATTGTCATCCCTCAATCGTTCAATCATTATCTCCAATCATTCAATTGTTATCCTTCAATTATTTCACCCCCAATTCCACATTCGTTATCCTCAGTTGTTTAATCATTAACCCTCAATCATTTAATCATTTCAATTTATTGTCCCTCAATCGTTCAATCGTTATCCCTCAATCGTTGAATTGTTATTCCATCATCGTTCAATCCCTCAATCGTTCAATCATTATCCCTCAATCGTTTAATTGTTCAATCATTCAATCATTTTCCCTCAATTGTTTAATTGTTATCCCTCAATCGTTCATTCTTTATCCCTCAGTCATTTAATCATTCAATCATTATCCCTCAATCATTCAATAGTCATCCCTCAATTTTTTAATAGTTATCCCTCAATCGTTTAATCCCTCAATTGTTCAATCTTTATCCCTCAGTCATTTAATCATTCGATCATCAACCCTCAATCATTCAGTCATTATCCCTCAATTGTTTAACTGTTCAATCATTCAATCATTATCCCTCATTGTTTAATCCCTCAATCGTTATCCATCAATCGTTCAATCATTATCCCTCAATTGTTCAATCGTTATCCCTCAATCATTTAATCGTTATCCCTCAATGGTTTAATTGTCCAATTGTTCAATCGTTATCCCTCAATTGTTGAATTGTTATTCCTTAATCATTAAATTGTTATCCCTCAATCATTAAATTGTTATCCCTCAATCATTTAATCATGTAATCGTTTAATCCCTAAATCATTCAATCTTATCCCTCAATCGTTTAATCATTCAATCCTTATCACTCAATCATTTAATAGTATCCCTCAATTGTTTAATCGTTCAATCATTATCCCTCCAGCATTATTCCTCAATTGTTAAATCATTATCGCTCAATCGTTCAATCGTTATCCCTCAATCGATCTTCCTCAATCGTTCAAGCGTTATCTCTCAATTGTTCAAACGTTCAGTCATTATCCCTCAATTGTTTAATCCCTCAATCCCTCAATCATTATCCCTCAATCGTTGAATTGTTACTCCTTAATCGTTCAATCCCTCAATCCTTCAGTCGTTATCCCTCAATCGTCTTCCCTCAACCCTTTAAATGTTATCCCTCAATCATTTAATCGTTATCCCTCAATAGTTTAATCATTCAATCATTACCACTCAATCATTTAGGTTATCCCTCAATCATTTAATTGTTCACTCGTTATCCCTCAATCGTTCAAACATTCAATCATTATCCCTCAATCATTTAATCCCTCACTCTTTCAATCATTATCCCTCAATCATTCAATCATTATTTCTCCATCCCTATTCCTCAATCGTTCAATCGTTATCCCTCAATCATTTAATCCTGCAATCCCTCAATCGTTTAATCATTCAATCATTATCCCTCAATCATTGAATCATTATCCCTCAATCGTTCAATCATTATCCCTCAATCGTTGAATTGTCTTCTTCAATTGTTTAATCATTATCCTCAATCATTTAATCCTCAATCCTCAATCGTTATCCTCAATCATTTAATCATTCAATCATTATCCTCAATCATTCAATCATTATACCACAATTGTTAAATCTCTCAATCATTATCCCTCAATTGTTTAACCCCTCAGTCCCACAAATGTCATCCCTCAATCATTTAATCGTTATCCCTCAATCGATTAATCATTCAATCATTACCACTCAATCATTTAATAGTTATCCCTCAATCATTTAATTGTTCACTCATTATCCCTCAATCGTTCAAACATTCAATCAATATCCCTCAATCATTTAATCCCTCACTCGTTCAATCATTAACCCTCAATCGTTCAATCATTATTCCTCCATCCCTATTCCTCAATCATTCAATCGTGATCCCTCAATCGTTTAATCCCTAAATCTCTCAATCGTTATCCCTCAATCATTTAAAGCTGCAATCCCTCAATCGTTTAATCGTTCAATCATTATCCCTCAATCATTATCCCTCAATCGTTCAATCGTTATCCCGCAATTGTTGAATTGTCTTCCTTCAATTGTTTAATCATTATCCCTCAATCATTTAATCCCTCAATCGCTCAATCATTATCCCTCAATCATTCAATCATTATACCTCAATTGTTTAATCCCTCAATCGTTATCCCTCAATTGTTTAACCCCCAATCCCACAAACGATTATCCTCAATCGTTCAATTGTCATCCCTCAATCGTTCAATCATTATCTCAATCATTCCAATTGTTGTCCCTCAATCATTTAACCCCACAATTCCATATCTGTAATCCTCAGTTGTTTAATCGTTAACCCTCAATCATTTAATCATTCAATTGTTATCCTCAATCGTTTAATTGTTATCCTCAATCGTTTAATTGTTCAATCGTTCAATCGCTATCCTCAATCGCTGAACTGTTATTCCATCATCGCTCAACTCCTCAATCGTTCAATCATTATCCCTCCAATCGCTTAATTGTTCAATCATTCAATCATTTTTCCCCAACTGTTTAATCTGTTATCCCCAATCGCTTAATCCCACAATCGTTCATTCTTTATCCCTCAGTCATTTAATCATTCAATCATTATCCCTCAATCATTCAATAGTCATCCCTCAATCGTTTAATCCCTCAATTGTTCAATCTTCATCCCTCAGTCATTTAATCATTCGATCATTATCCCTCAATCATTCAATTGTTATTCCTCAATTGTTCAATCGTTATCCCTCAATTGTTTAACTGTTCAATCGTTCAATCATTATCCCTCAATTGTTCAATCATTATCCCTCAATCGTTTAATCGTTATCCCTCAATGGTTTAATTGTCCAATTGTTCAATCGTTATCCCTCAATTGTTGAATTGTTATTCCTTAATCGTTCAATCCCACAATCGTTCAATCGTTCAATCCCTCAATCATTAAATTGTTATCCCTCAATTGTTTAATCATGTAATCGTTTAATCCCTAAATCATTCAATCTTATCCCTCAATCGTTTAATCATTCAATCCTTATCACTCAATCGTTTAATAGTATCCCTCAATTGTTTAATCGTTCAATCATTATCCCTCCAGCATTATTCCTCAATTGTTAAATCATTATTGCTCAATCGTTATCCCTCAATCGTTATCCCTCAATCGATCTCCTCCAATCGCTCGCGCTATCTCAATTGTTCAAACGCTCAGTCATTATCCTCAATTGTTTAATCCCTCAATCCTCAATCATTATCCTCAATCGTTGAATTGTTATCTTAATCGTTCAATCCTCAATCCTTCAATCGTTATCCCTCAATCGTTTCCTCAACCCTTTAAAATGTTATCCTCAATCATTTCATCTATCCCTCATTCGCTTAATCATTCAATCATTACCACTCAATCATTTGCTATCCTCAATCATTTAATTGTTCACTCGTTATCCTCAATTGCTCAAACATTCAATCGCTATCCCTCAATCATTTAATTCCTCACTCTTCAATCATTATCCCTCAATCGTTCAATCATTATTCTCCATCCCTATTCCTCAATCGTTCAATCGCTATCCCCAATCGTTGAATTGTCTTGTTTCAATTGTTTAATCATTATCCCTCAATTGTTTAATCCCTCAATCCTCAATCGTTAGCCTCAATCATTTTAATCATTCAATCACATATCCCCAATCGTTTAATCCCTCAATCACCCAATCATTATCCCCTCAATCATTCAATCATTATACCACAATTGTTTAATCTCCAATCATTATCCTCAATTTTAACCCCCAGTCCCACAAAATGTCATCCTCAATCATTTAATCGATATCCTCAATCGATTAATCATTCAATCATTACCACCAATCATTTAATTATCCTCAATCATTTAATTGTTCACTCGTTATCCCTCAATCGTTCAAACATTCAATCGTTATTCCTCAATCATTTAATCCCTCACTCGTTCAATCATTATCCCTCAATCGTTCAATCATTATTCCTCCATCCCTATTCCTCAATCATTCAATCATGATCCCTCAATCGTTTAATCCCTCAATCCCTCAATCGTTATCCCTCAATCGTTTAATCGTTCAATCATTATCCCTCAATCATTCAATCATTATCCCTCAATCGTTCAATCGTTATCCCTCAATTGTTGAATTGTCTTCCTTCAATTGTTTAATCGTTATCCCTCAATCATTTAATCCCTCAATCCCTCAATCGTTAGCCCTCAATCGTTTAGTCATTCAATCGTTATCCCTCAAACGTTTAATCCCTCAATCGCTCAATCATTATCCCTCAATCATTCAATCATTATACCTCAATTGTTTAATCCCTCAATCGTTATCCCTCAATTGTTTAACCCCTCAATCCCACAAATGTTATCCCTCAATCGTTCAGTCATTATTCCTCCATCATTATACCTCAATCGTTCAATCATTATCCCTCAATCATTTAATCCCTCAATCCCTCAATCGTTTAATCGTTCAATTGTTATCCTCAATTGTTTAATTGTTCAATCGTTCAATCATTATTCCTTAATTGTTCAATCCCTCAATCGTTCAATCTTTATCCCTCAGTTGTTTAATCATTCAAATGTTATCCCCTCAATCGTTCAATCATTCAATCTTATCCATCAATCCTTTAATCATTCAATCGCTATCCTCAATCATTTAATCCTCACTCGCTCAATCATTATCCCTCAATCGTTCAATCATTATTCCTCCATCCCTATTCCTCAATCGTTCAATCGTTATCCCTCAATCATTTTATCCCTCAATCCCTCAATTGTTATCCCTCAATCGTTTAATTGTTCAATTGTTATTCTCAATTGTTTAATTGTTCAATTGTTCAATCATTATTCCTTAATCGTTTAATCCCTCAATCCTTCAATCGTTATCCCTCAATCGTTTTCCCTCAAACCTTTAAATGTTATCCCTCAATCATTTAATCATTATCCCTCAATCGTTTAATCATTCAATCATTACCACTCAATCATTTAATAGTTATCCCTCAATCATTTAATTGTTCACTCGTTATCCCTCAATCGTTCAAACATTCAATCGTTATCCCTCAATCATTTAATCCCTCACTCATTCAATCATTATCCCTCAATCGTTCAATCATTATTCCTCCATCCCTATTCCTCAATCGTTCAATCATTATCCCTCAATCGTTTAATCCCTCAATCCCTCAATCCTTATCCCTCAATCATTTAATCCTGCAATCCCTCAATCGTTTAATCGTTCAATCATTATCCCTCAATCATTCAACCATTATCCCTCAATCGTTCAATCGTTATCCCTCAATCGTTGAATTGACTTGCTTCAATTGTTTAATCGTTATCCCTCAATCATTTAATCCCTCAATCCCTCAATCGTTATCCCTCAATCATTTAATCATTCAATCGATATCCCTCAATCGTTTAATCCCTCAATCGCTCAATCATTATCCCTCATTCATTCAATCATTATACCACAATTGTTTAATCTCTCAATCGTTATCCCTCAATTGTTTAACCCCTCAGTCCCACAAATGTCATCCCTCAATCATTTAATCGTTATCCCTCAATCGATTAATCATTCAATCATTACCACTCAATCATTTAATACTTATCCCTCAATCATTTAATTGTTCACTCGTTCAATCATTATCCCTCAATCGTTCAATCATTATTCCTCCATCCCTATTCCTCAATCGTTCAATCGTGATCCCTCAATCGTTTAATCCCTCAATCCCTCAATCGTTATCCCTCAATCATTTAATCGTTCAATCATTATCCCTCAATCATTCAATCATTATCCCTCAAATGTTGAATTGTCTTCCTTCAATTGTTTAATCGTTATCCCTCAATCATTTAATCCCTCAATCAATCAATCATTATCCCTCAATCGCTTAATCTATCCAGTCATTATCCTCACAACTGTTTAATCCCCCAACTCTGCTATCCCCAATTGTTTAACCCCCAATCCCACAAACGCTATCCCCCAATCGTTCAGTCATTATCTCCATCATTATACCTCAATCGCTCAATCATTATCCCTCAGTCATTTAATCCTCAATCCTCAATCGTTTAATTGTTCAATTGTTATCCTTAATTGTTTAATTGTTCAATCATTCAATCATTATTCCTAATTGTTCAATCCTCAGTTGTTCAATCATTCAATCTTATCCATCAATCCTTTAATCATTCAATCGTTGTCCTCAATCATTTAATCCTCAATCCTCAATCGTTGTCCTCAATCGTTTAATCGTTCAATTTTATCTCAATTGTTTAATTGTTCAATCTTCAATCATTATTCTTAATTGTTCAATCCTCAATCGTTCAATCTTATCCCTCAGTTGTTTAATCATTCAATTGTTATCCTCAATAGTTCAATCATTCAATCTTTATCCATCAATCCTTTAATCATTCAATTGTTATCCCTCAATCATTTAATCCCTCACTCGTTCAATCATTATCCCTCAATCGTTCAATCATTATTCCTCCATCCCTATTCCTCAATCGTTCAATCATTATCCCTCAATCATTTAATCCCTCAATCATTCAATCGTTATCCCTCAATCATTTAATTGTTCAATTGTTATCCTCAATTGTGTAATTGTTCAATCGTTCAATCATTATTCCTTAATCGTTCAATCCCTCAATCCTTCAATCGTTATCCCTCAATCGTTTTCCCTCAACCCTTTAAATGTTATCCCTCAATCATTTAATCGTTATCCCTCAATCGTTTAATCTTTCAATCATTACCACTCAATCATTTAATAGTTATCCCTCAATCATTTAATCCCTCACTCTTTCAATCATTATCCCTCAATCATTCAATCATTATTCCTCCATCCCTATTCCTCAATCGTTCAATCGTTATCCCTCAATCATTTAATCCTGCAATCCCTCAATCGTCTAATCATTCAATCATTATCCCTCAATCATTGAATCATTATCCCTCAATCGTTCAATCATTATCCCTCAATCGTTGAATTGTCTTGCTTCAATTGTTTAATCATTATCCCTCAATCATTTAATCCCTCAATCCCTCAATCGTTATCCCTCAATCATTTAATCATTCAATCATTATCCCTCAATCATTCAATCATTATACCACAATTGTTAAATCTCTCAATCATTATCCCTCAATTGTTTAACCCCTCAGTCCCACAAATGTCATCCCTCAATCATTTAATCGTTATCCCTCAATCGATTAATCATTCAATCATTACCACTCAATCATTTAATAGTGATCCCTCAATCATTTAATTGTTCACTCGTTATCCCTCAATCGTTCAAACATTCAATCATTATCCCTCAATCATTTAATCCCTCACTCGTTCAATCATTATCCCTCAATCGTTCAATCATTATTCCTCCATCCCTATTCCTCAATCATTCAATCGTGATCCCTCAATCGTTTAATCCCTAAATCTCTCAATCGTTATCCCTCATTCATTTAAAGCTGCAATCCCTCAATCGTTATCCCTCAATCGTTTAATCGTTCAATCATTATCCCTCAATCATTATCCCTCAATCGTTCAATCGTTATCCCTCAATTGTTGAATTGTCTTCCTTCAATTGTTTAATCATTATCCCTCAATCATTTAATCCCTCAATCGCTCAATCATTATCCCTCAATCATTCAATCATTATACCTCAATTGTTTAATCCCTCAATCGTTATCCCTCAATTGTTTAACCCCTCAATCCCACAAACGTTATCCCTCAATCGCTCAATTGTCATCCCTCAATCGTTCAATCATTATCTCTCAATCATTCAATTGTTATCCCTCAATCATTTAACCCCACAATTCCACATTCGTAATCCCTCAGTTGTTTAATCGTTAACCCTCAATCATTTAATCATTCAATTGTTATCCCTCAATCGTTTAATTGTTATCCCTCAATCGTTTAATTGTTCAATCGTTCAATCGTTATCCCTCAATCGTTGAATTGTTATTCCATCATCGTTCAATCCCTCAATCGTTCAATCATTATCCCTCAATCGTTTAATTGTTCAATCATTCAATCATTTTTCCTCAATTGTTTAATTGTTATCCCTCAATCGTTTAATCCCACAATCGTTCATTCTTTATCCCTCAGTCATTTAATCATTCAATCATTATCCCTCAATCATTCAATAGTCATCCCTCAATCGTTTAATCCCTCAATTGTTCAATCTTTATCCCTCAGTCATTTAATCATTCGATCATTATCCCTCAATCATTCAATTGTTATTCCTCAATTGTTCAATCGTTATCCTCAATTGTTTAACTGTTCAATCATTCAATCATTATCCCTCAATTGTTTAATCCCTCAATCGTTATCCCTCAATCGTTCAATCATTATCCCTCAATTGTTCAATCGTTATCCCTCAATCGTTTAATCATTATCCCTCAATGGTTTAATTGTCCAATTGTTCAATCGTTATCCCTCAATTGTTGAATTGTTATTCCTTAATCGTTCAATCCCACAATCGTTCAATCGTTCAATCCCTCAATCATTAAATTGTTATCCCTCAATTGTTTAATCATGTAATCGTTTAATCCCTCAATCGTTGAATTGACTTGCTTCAATTGTTTAATCGTTATCCCTCAATCATTTAATCCCTCAATCCCTCAATCGTTATCCCTCAATCATTTAATCATTCAATCTTTATCCCTCAATCGATTAATCCCTCAATCGCTCAATCATTATCCCTCATTCATTCAATCATTATACCACAATTGTTTAATCTCTCAATCGTTATCCCTCAATTGTTTAACCCCTCAGTCCCACAAATGTCATCCCTCAATCATTTAATCGTTATCCCTCAATCGATTAATCATTCAATCATTACCACTCAATCATTTAATACTTATCCCTCAATCATTTAATTGTTCACTCGTTCAATCATTATCCCTCAATCGTTCAATCATTATTCCTCCATCCCTATTCCTCAATCGTTCAATCGTGATCCCTCAATCGTTTAATCCCTCAATCCCTCAATCGTTATCCCTCAATCATTTAATCGTTCAATCATTATCCCTCAATCATTCAATCATTATCCCTCAATCATTCAATCATTATCCCTCAAATGTTGAATTGTCTTCCTTCAATTGTTTAATCGTTATCCCTCAATCATTTAATCCCTCAATCCCTCAATCATTATCCCTCAATCGTTTAATCATTCAGTCATTATCCCTCAATTGTTTAATCCCTCAATCGTTATCCCTCAATTGTTTAACCCCTCAATCCCACAAACGTTATCCCTCAATCGTTCAGTCATTATTCCTCCATCATTATACCTCAATCGTTCAATCATTATCCCTCAGTCATTTAATCCCTCAATCCCTCAATCGTTTAATTGTTCAATTGTTATCCTTAATTGTTTAATTGTTCAATCATTCAATCATTATTCCTTAATTGTTCAATCCCTCAGTTGTTCAATCATTCAATCTTTATCCATCAATCCTTTAATCATTCAATCGATATCCCTCAATCATTTAATCCCTCAATCCCTCAATCCCTCAATCGTTATCCCTCAATCGTTTAATCGTTCAATTGTTATCCTCAATTGTTTAATTGTTCAATCGTTTAATCATTATTCCTTAATTGTTCAATCCCTCAATCGTTCAATCTTTATCCCTCAGTTGTTTAATCATTCAATTGTTATCCCTCAATAGTTCAATCATTCAATCTTTATCCATCAATCCTTTAATCATTCAATTGTTATCCCTCAATCATTTAATCCCTCACTCGTTCAATCATTATCCCTCAATCGTTCAATCATTATTCCTCCATCCCTATTCCTCAATCGTTCAATCATTATCCCTCAATCATTTAATCCCTCAATCATTCAATCGTTATCCCTCAATCATTTAATTGTTCAATTGTTATCCTCAATTGTGTAATTGTTCAATCGTTCAATCATTATTCCTTAATCATTCAATCCCTCAATCATTTAATCGTTATCCCTCAATCGTTTAATCTTTCAATCATTACCACTCAATCATTTAATAGTTATCCTCAATGATTTAATCCTCACTCTTCAATCATTATCCCTCAATCATTCAATCATTATTCCTCCATCCCTATTCCTCAATCGTTCAATCGTTATCCTCAATCATTTAATCCTGCAATCCTCAATCGCTTAATCATTCAATCATTATCCCCAATCATTGAATCATTATCCTCAATCGTTCAATCATTATCCTCAATCGTTGAATTGTCTTGCTTCAATTGTTTAATCATTATCCTCAATCATTTAATCCTCAATCCCTCAATCGTTATCCTCAATCATTTAATCATTCAATCATTATCCTCAATCATTCAATCATTATACCACAATTGTTAAATCTCCAATCATTATCCTCAATTGTTTAACCCTCAGTCCACAAATGTCATCCTCAATCATTTAATCGTTATCCCTCAATCGATTAATCATTCAATCATTACCACTCAATCATTTAATAGTTATCCCTCAATCATTTAATTGTTCACTCGTTATCCCTCAATCGTTCAAACATTCAATCATTATCCCTCAATCATTTAATCCCTCACTCGTTCAATCATTATCCCTCAATCGTTCAATCATTATTCCTCCATCCCTATTCCTCAATCATTCAATCGTGATCCCTCAATCGTTTAATCCCTAAATCTCTCAATCGTTATCCCTCAATCATTTAAAGCTGCAATCCCTCAATCGTTATCCCTCAATCGTTTAATCGTTCAATCATTATCCCTCAATCATTATCCCTCAATCGTTCAATCGTTATCCCTCAATTGTTGAATTGTCTTCCTTCAATTGTTTAATCATTATCCCTCAATCATTTAATCCCTCAATCACTCAATCATTATCCCTCAATCATTCAATCATTATACCTCAATTGTTTAATCCCTCAATCGTTATCCCTCAATTGTTTAACCCCTCAATCCCACAAACGTTATCCCTCAATCGCTCAATTGTCATCCCTCAATCGTTCAATCATTATCTCTCAATCATTCAATTGTTATCCCTCAATCATTTAACCCCACAATTCCAATTTCTAATCCCTCAGTTGTTTAATCGTTAACCCTCAATCATTTAATCATTCAATTGTTATCCCTCAATCGTTTAATTGTTATCCCTCAATCGTTTAATTGTTCAATCGTTCAATCGTTATCCCTCAATCGTTGAATTGTTATTCCATCATCGCTCAATCCTCAATCGTTCAATCATTATCCCTCAATCGTTTAATTGTTCAATCATTCAATCATTTTCCTCAATTGTTTAATTGTTATCCTCAATCGCTTAATCCCACAATCGTTCATTCTTATCCCTCAGTCATTTAATCATTCAATCATTATCCTCAATCATTCAATAGTCATCCTCAATCGTTTAATCCTCAATTGTTCAATCTTATCCTCAGTCATTTAATCATTCGATCATTATCCTCAATCATTCAATTGTTATTCCTCAATTGTTCAATCGTTATCCCTCAATTGTTTAACTGTTCAATCATTCAATCATTATCCCTCAATTGTTTAATCCCTCAATCGTTATCCCTCAATCGTTCAATCATTATCCCTCAATTGTTCAATCGTTATCCCTCAATCGTTTAATCATTATCCCTCAATGGTTTAATTGTCCAATTGTTCAATCGTTATCCCTCAATTGTTGAATTGTTATTCCTTAATCGTTCAATCCCACAATCGTTCAATCGTTCAATCCCTCAATCATTAAATTGTTATCCCTCAATTGTTTAATCATGTAATCGTTTAATCCCTAAATCATTCAATCTTATCCCTCAATCGTTTAATCATTCAATCCTTATCACTCAATCGTTTAATAGTATCCCTCAATTGTTTAATCGTTCAATCATTATCCCTCCAGCATTATTCCTCAATTGTTAAATCGTTATTGCTCAATCGTTATCCCTCAATCGTTATCCCTCAATCGATCTCCCTCAATCGTTCAAGCGTTATCTCTCAATTGTTCAAACGTTCAGTCATTATCCCTCAATTGTTTAATCCCTCAATCCCTCAATCATTATCCCTCAATCATTGAATTGTTACTCCTTAATCGTTCAATCCCTCAATCCTTCAATCGTTATCCCTCAATCATTTAATCATGTAATCGTTTAATCCCTAAATCATTCAATCTTATCCCTCAATCGTTTAATCATTCAATCCTTATCACTCAATCATTTAATAGTATCCCTCAATTGTTTAATCGTTCAATCATTATCCCTCCAGCATTATTCCTCAATTGTTAAATCATTATCGCTCAATCGTTCAATCGTTATCCTCAATCGCTTAATCCCCTCAATCCTTCAATCTTAACCTCAATCATTTAATCCTGCAATCCTCAATCGCTTAATCGCTCTCAATCATTATCCCTCAATCATTCAATCATTATCCCTCAATCGTTCAATCGTTATCCCTCAATTGTTGAATTGTCTTCCTTCAATTGTTTAATCGTTATCCCTCAATCATTTAATCCCTCAATCGTTATCCCTCAATCATTTAATCATTCAATCATTATACCTCAATTGTTTAATCTCTCAATAGTTATCCCTCAATCATTTAACCTCTCAATCCCACAAACGTTATCGTTCAGTCATTATTCCTCCATCATTATTCCTCAATTGTTCAATCGTTATCCCTTAATCGTGTAATCCTTCAATCCCTCAATCATTATCCCGCAATCATTTAATCATTCAATCATTATCCCTCAGTCATTTAATTGTTCAATTGTTCAATCGTTTTTCAGAATTGTTTAACCATATCCTCAATCATTTAACGCCCTAATCATTCAATTTTTATCCTCAGTTGTTTAATCATTCAGTTGTTATCCTGAATCGTTCAATTGTTATCCCTCCATCATTTAATCATTCAATCATTTTCCTCAATTGTTTAATCCTTATCCCTCAATCATTTATCCTCATCACTAATCATTGTCCTCAATCATTTAATCATTCAATCATTATCTCCATCATTTAATCCTCAATCATTATCCTCAACGTTATCCCCAATTGTTATCCCTCAATCGATCTCTCAATCATTCAATTGTTCAATCATTATCCCCAATCATTTAATCTTAATCGTTATCCTCAATCGTTAATCTCACAATTGTTGTCTCCAATCGTTTAACCCTCAATCAAACAATCATTATCCTCAATTCTTCAATCGTTGTCCTCCATCATTATTCCACAATCATTCAATCATTATCCTCAATGTTCAATCGGATACCTCACTGCTTAATCCTCAATCGTTTCAATCATTATCCTCCATCATTATTTCTTCAATCGTTCAATCATTATCCTCAATTGTTCAAACATTCAATCGTTATCCCTCAATCATTAAATCCCTCAATCATTCAATTGTTATTCTTGAATTGTTTAATCCCTCAATCGTTCAATCGTTATCCCTCAATCATTCAATCGTTATCCCTCAATCGATCTCCCTCAATCGTTCAATCATTATCCCTCAATCATTCAAATGTTCAGTCATTATCCCTCAATAGTTATCCCTCAATCGTTCAATCATTCAATCGTTATCCCCAATTATTTAATCATTCAATCATTATCCCTCAATCGTTTAACCTGTCAATCCTTATCACTCAATTGTTTAATAGTATCCCTCAATTGTTTAATCGTTCAATCATTATCCCTCCATCATTATTCCTCAATTGTTAAATCATTATCGCTCAATCGTTCAATCGTTATCCCTCAATTGTTCAAACGTTCAGTCGTTATCCCTCAATTGTTTAATCCCTCAATCCCTCAATCATTATCCTTCAATCGTTGAATGTTATTCTTGACCGTTTCAATCGTTATCCTCAATCGTTATCCTCAATCATTCATTCGTTATCCCTCAATTGTTCAATCATTATCCCTCAATCACTATTCCTCAATCCTTCAATTGTTATCCCTCAATCATTCAAACATTCAATCATTATCCCTCAATCATTCAATCATTATCCCTCAATCATTCAATCATTTTCCCTCAACCCTTTAAATGTTATCCCTCAATCGTTTAATCGTTATCCTTCAATCATTTAATCGTTCAATCATTATCACTCAAACATTTAATAGTTATCCCTCAATCATTTAATCCCTCTCATTCAATCATTTAATCCCTCACTAATTCAATCATTATCCCTCAATCGTTCAATCATTATTCCTCCATCCCTATTCCTCAATCATTCAATCATTATCCCTCATTCATTTAAACATTCAATCATTATCCCTCAATCATTTAATCCCTCAATCCCTCAATCGTTATCCCTCAATCATTCAATCATTATCTCTCAATCATTCAATCGTTATCCCTCAATCATTCAATTGTCTTCCCTCAATTGTTTAATCATTATCCCTCAATTGTTTAATCCCTCAATCCCTCAATCATTATCCCTCAATCATTTAATCATTCAATCGTTATCCTTCAATCGTTTAATCCCTCAATCGTTCAATCATTCAATCATTATACCTCAATTGTTTAATCTCTCAATAGTTATCCCTCAATCATTTAACCTCTCAATCCCACAAACATTATCGTTCAGTCATTATTCCTCCATCATTATTCCTCAATTGTTCAATCGTTATCCCTTAATCGTGTAATCCTTCAATCCCTCAATCATTATCTCGCAATCATTTAATCATTCAATCATTATCCCTCAGTCATTTAATTGTTCAATTGTTCAATCGTTTTTCTCGAAATTGTTTAACCATTATCCCTCAATCATTTAATGCCTCAATCATTCAATCTTTATCCCTCAGTTGTTTAATCATTCAGTTGTTATCCCTGAATCGTTCAATTGTTATCCCTCAATCATTTAATCATTCAATCATTATCTCTCCATCATTTAATCCCTCAATCGTTATCCCTCAACTGTTATCCCTCAATTGTTATCCCTCAATTGTTATCCCTCAATCGATCTCTCTAAATCATTCAATCGTTCAATCATTATCCCCAATCATTTAATCTTTTAATCGTTATCCCTCAATCGTTTAATCCCACAATTGTTGTCTCTCAATTGTTTAACCCCTCAATCAAACAATCATTATCCCTCAATTCTTCAATCGTTATCCCTCCATCATTATTCCACAATCATTTAATCATTATCCCTCAAATGTTCAATCGGTATACCTCAATCGTTTAATCCCTCAATCGTTCAATCATTATCCCTCCATCATTATTCCTCAATCGTTCAATCATTATCCCTCAATTGTTCAAACATTCAATCGTTATCCCTCAATCATTAAATCCCTCAATCATTCAATTGTTATTCTTGAATTGTTTAATCCCTCAATCGTTCAATCGTTATCCCTCAATCATTCAATCATTATCCCTCAATCGATCTCCCTCAATCGTTCAATCATTATCCCTCAATCGTTCAAATGTTCAGTCATTATCCCTCAATCGTTATCCCTCAATCATTCAATCGTTCAATCGTTATCCCTAAATATTTAATCATTCTATCATTATCCCTCAATCGTTTAACCCGTCAATCCCACAGTCATTATTCCACAATCATTCAATCGTTATCCCTCAATTGTTTAATCCCTCAATTGTTCAATCATTATCCCTCAATCATTTAATTGTTCAATCATTATCTCTCAATCGTTTAATCATTCAATCATAATCCCTCAATCATTCAATCATAACTCAATCATTCAATCGTTTTCCCTCAATTGTTTAATCGATATCCCTCAATCATTTAATTGTTCAATCGTTCAATCATTATCCCTCAATCATTGAATTGTTATTCCTTAATTGTTCAGTCATATCCCTCAATCAGTCATTATCCCTCAAACACTATTCCTCAATCCTTCAATCGTTATCCCTCAATCATTCAATCGTTTCCCTCAACCCTTTAAATGTTATCCCTCAATCATTTAATCGTTCAATCATTACCACTCAATCATTTAATAGTTATCCCTCAATCATTTAATTGTTCACTCATTATCCCTCAATCGTTCAAACATTCAATCATTATCCTCAATCATTTAATCCCTCACTCATTCAATCTTTATCCCTCAATTGTTTAATCTCTCAATTGTTTAATCATTATACCTCAATCGTTTAATCCCTAAATTGTTCAATCATTATCCCTCCATCATTATTCCTCAATCGTTCAGTCATTATCCCTCATTTGTTCAAACGTTCAATCATTATCCCTCAATCATTAAATCCCTCAATCATTCAATCGTTATCCCTCAATCATTCAATCGTTATCCTCAATCGATCTCCCTCAATCGTTCAATCTTTATCCCTCAATCATTCAAATGTTCAGTCGTTATCCCTCAATTGTTATCCCTCAATCATTCAATCATTATCCAGCAATCATTTAATCGTTCAGTCATTATCTCTCCATCATTTAATCCCTCAATCATTATCCCTCAATCGTTCAATCGTTATCCCTCAATCGTTCAATCTTTATCCATTAATCCTTTAATCATTCAATCGTTATCCCTCAATCATTCAATAGTTATCATTCAATCATTATCCCTCAATCGTTATCCCTCAATCGATCTCCCTCAATTGTTCAATCATTATCACTCAATTGTTCAATCATTATCCCTCACTCATTTAATCCCTCAATCGTTATTCCTCAATCATTTAATTGTTCAATCATTCAATCGTTTTCCCTCAATTGTTTAATCATTATCCCTCAATTGTTTAAACCCTCAATCATTCAATCTTTATCCCTCAGTCGTTTAATCATTCAATCATTATCCATCAATCGTTCATTCGTTATTCCTCAATCATTATCCCTCAATTGATCTCCCTCAATCATTCAATTGTTCAATCATTATCCCCAATCATTTAATCATTCAATGATTATCCCTCAATCATTTAACCCCTCAATCCCACAATAGTAATCCCTCAATCATTCAATAGTTATTCCTCCATCATTATTCCACAATCGTTCAATCATTATCCCTTAATTGTTTAATCCCTCAATTGTTCAATCATTATACCTCAATCGTTTAATCCCTAAATTGTTCAATCATTATCCCTCCATCATTATTCCTCAATCATTCAATCGTTATCCCTCAATTGTTCAAACGTTCAATCGTTAAATCCCTCAATCATTCAATTATTATCCCTCAATTGTTTAATCCCTCAATCGTTCAATCGTTATCCCTCAATCATTCAATTGTTATCCCTCAATCATTTAATTGTTATCCCTCAATCGTTTAATTGTTCAATCGTTCAATTGTTATCCCTCAATTGTTGAATTGTTATTCCTTAATCATTCAATCCCTCAATTGTTCAATCGTTATCCCTCAATCATTATCCCTCAATCGTTATCCCTCAATCATTCAATCATTATCCGTCAATTGTTCAATCGTTATCCCTCAATCATTTAATCGTTATCCCTCAATGGTTTAATTGTTCAATCGTTATCCCTCAATTGTTGAATTGTTATTCCTTAATTGTTCAATCCCTCAATCGTTCAATCATTCAATCCCTCAATCGTTCAATTGTTATCCCTCAATCATTTAATCACTTAATCCCTAAATCATTCAATCGTTATCTCTCAATTGTTTAATTGTTCAATTGTTATCCCTCGATCTTTCAATCGTTATACCTCAATCATTTTCCCTCAAACATTTAATCATTATCCCTCAATCCTTTAATCATTCACTCATTATACCTCAATCGTTTAATCCCTCAATCATTCAATTATTATCCCTCAATCAATCTCCCTCAATCGTTCAATCATCTAATCATTATCCCCAAATGTTTAATCATTCAATCGTTATCCCTCAATCATTTAATCCCTCAATCGTTATCCTTCAATTGTTTAACCACTCATTCCCACAATCGTTATCCCTCAGTTGTTTTATCTTTAACCCTCAATCGTTACATTGTTCAATTGTTATCCCTCAATCGTTTAATTGTTCAATCATTCAATCATTATCCCTCAATCGTTCAATCGTTATCCCTCAATCATTTAATCATTCAATCGTTTAATCCCAAAATAATTCAATCGTTATCCCTCAATTGTTTAATCCCTCAATCGCCTAATCGTTATCCCTCAATCATTTAATCCTTCAATCATTATCCCTCAATTGTTTAATCATTCAATCATTATCCTCAATTGTTTAATCTCTCAAACGCTATCCTCAATCGTTCAATCATTATCTCAATTGTTCAATCGTTATCCTCAATCATTTAATCGATATCCTTCAATGGTTTAATTGTTCAATTGTTCAATCGTTATCCTCAATTGTTGAATTGTTATTCTTAATTGTTCAATCATTCAATCCCTCAATCATTCAATTGTTATCCCTCAATCGTTTAATCATGTAATCATTTAATCCTTAAATCATTCAGTCATTATCCCTCAATTGTTTAATCATTCAATCCTTATCACTCAATCGTTTAATAGTTATCCCTCAATTGTTTAATCGTTCAATCATTATCCCTCCAGCATTATTCCTCAATTGTTAAATCATTATTGCTCAATCGTTCAATCGTTATCCCTCAATCGTTATCCCTCAATCGATCTCCCTCAATCGTTCAATCGTTATCCCTCAATTGTTCAAACGTTCAGTCGTTATCCCTCAATTGTTTAATCCCTCAATCCCTCAATCATTATCCCTCAATCGTTGAATTGTTATTCCTTAATCGTTCAATCATTATCCCTCAATCGTTTTCCCTCAACCCTTTAAATGTTATTCCTCAATCATTTAATCGTTATCCTTCAATCGTTTAATCATTCAATCATTACCACTCAATCATTTAATAGTTATCCCTCAATCATTTAATTGTTCACTCGTTATCCCTCAATCGTTCAAACATTCAATCGTTATCCCTCAATCATTTACTCCCTCACTCATTCAATCATTATCCCTCAATCGTTCAATCATTATTCCTCCATCCCTATTCCTCAATCATTCAATCATTATCCCTCAATCATTCAAACATTCAATCATTATCCCTCAATCGTTTAATCCCTCAATCCCTCAATCGTTATCCTCAATCATTCAATCATTATCTCTCAATCATTCAATCGTTATCCCTCAATCATTCAATTGTCTTCCCTCAACTGTTTAATCGTTATCCCTCAATCGTTTAATCCCTCAATCCCTCAATTGTTATCCCTCAATCGTTTAATCATTCAATCATTATCCTCAACGTTTAATCCTCAATCGCTCAATCATTATCCTCAATCATTCAATCATTCAATCATTATACCCTCAATTGTTTAATCTCTCAATCGTTATCCCTCAATTGTTTAACCTTCAATCCCACAAACGTTATCCCTCAATCATTCAGTCATATCTCCATCATTATACCCTCAATTGTTAAATCATTATCCCTCAATCATTTAATCCCTCAATCCCTCAATCGTTATCCCTCAATTGTTTCATCGTTCAATTGTTATCCCTTAATTGTATAATTGTTCAATCGTTCAATCATTATTCCTTAATTGTTCAATCCCTCAATCATTCAATCGTTATCCCTCCATCATTATTCCTCAATCGTTCAATCGTTATCCCTCAATTGTTCAAACGTTCAATCGTTATCCCTCAAATGTTAAATCCCTCAATCATTCAATTGTTATCCCTCAATTGTTTAATCCCTCAATCGTTCAATCGTTATCCTCAATTGAACTCCCTCAATCGTTCACTCTTTATCCCTCAATCATTCAAATGTTCAGTCGTTATCCCTCAATTGTTTAATCATTCAATCATTATCCAGCAATCATTTAATCATTCAATCATTATCTCTCCATCGTTTAATCCCTTAATCGTTATCCCTCAATTGTTCAATCATTATCCCTCAATCGTTCAATTCTCATCCCTCAATCGATCAATCATTATCTCTCAATCATTCAATTGTTATCCCTCAATCATTTAACCCCTCAATTCCACATTCATTATCCCTCAGTTGTTTAATCGTTAACCCTCAATCCCTCAATCATTCAATCATTATCCCTCAATCGTTTAATTGTTCAATCATTCAATCATTTTCCCTCAATTGTTTAATTGTTATCCCTCAATCGTTTAATCCCTCAATCATTCATTCTTTATCCCTCAGTCATTTAATCATTCAATCATTATCCCTCAATCATTCAATAGTCATCCCTCAATTGTTTAATAGTTATCCCTCAATCGTTTAATCCCTCAATTGTTCAATCTTTATCCCTCAGTCATTTAATCATTCGATCATTATCCCTCAATCATTCAATAGTTATCCCTCAATTGTTTAACTGTTCAATCATTCAATCATTATCCCTCAATTGTTTAATCCCTCAATCGTTATCCCTCAATCGTTCAATCATTATCCCTCAATTGTTCAATCGTTATCCCTCAATCGTTTAATCGTTATCCCTCAATGGTTTAATTGTCCAATTGTTCAATCGTTATCCTTCAATTGTTAAATTGTTATCCCTCAATCGTTTAATCATGTAATCGTTTAATCCCTAAATCATTCAATCTATCCCTCAATCGTTTAATCATTCAATCCTTATCACCAATCGCTAATAGTATCCCCAATTGTTTAATCGTTCAATCATTATCCTCCAGCATTATTCCCCATTTTAAATCATCATCAATCGCTCAATCGTTATCCTCAATCGCTATCTCAATCGATCTCCCCCAATCGTTCAGCCATCTCTCATCCTTCAAACGTTCAGTCATTATCCCTCAATTGTTTAATCCCTCAATCCCTCAATCATTATCCCTCAATCATTGAATTGTTACTCCTTAATCGTTCAATCCCTCAATCCTTCAATCGTTATCCCTCAATCGTTTTCCCTCAACCCTTTAAATGTTATCCCTCAATCATTTAATCATTATCCCTCAATCGTTTAATCCCTCACTCTTTAAATCATTATCCCTCAATCGTTCAATCGTTATCCCTCAATTGTTGAATTGTCTTCCTTCAATTGTTTAATTGTTATCCCTCAATCATTTAATCCCGCAATCCCTCAATCATTATCCCTCAATCGTTTAATCATTCAATCATTATCCCTCAATCATTTAATCCCTCAATCGCTCAATCATTCAATCATTATACCTCAATTGTTTAATCCCTCAATCGCTCAATCATTATCCCTCAATCATTCAATCGTTATCCCTCAATTGTTAAATTGTCTTCCTTCAATTGTTTAATCGTTATCCCTCAATCATTTAATCCCTCAATCCCTCAATCGTTATCCCTCAAACATTTAATCCTGCAATCCCTCAATCGTTTAATCGTTCAATCATTATCCCTCAATCATTCAATCATTATCCCTCAATCGTTCAATCGTTATCCCTCAATCGTTGAATTGTCTTGCTTCAATTGTTTAATCATTATCCCTCAATTGTTTAATCCCTCAATCCCTCAATCATTATCCCTCAATCATTCAATCATTATACCAAAATTGTTTAATCTCTCAATCATTATCCCTCAATTGTTTAACCCCTCAGTCCCACAAATGTCATCCCTCAATCATTTAATCATTATCCCTCAATTGATTAATCATTCAATCATTACCACTCAATCATTTAGTAGTTATCCCTCAATCATTTAATTGTTCACTCATTATCCCTCAATCGTTCAAACATTCAATCGTTATCCCTCAATCATTTAATCCCTCACTCGTTCAATCATTATCCCTCAATCGTTCAATCATTATTCCTCCATCCCTATTCCTCAATCGTTCAATCGTGATCCCTCAATCATTTAATCCCTCAATCCTCAATCGCTATCCTCAATCATTTAATCCTGCAATCCTCAATCGTTATCCCTCAATCGCTTAATCGTTCAATCATTATCCCTCAATCATTCAATCATTATCCCTCAATCGTTCAATCGTTATCCCTCAATTGTTGAATTGTCTTCCTTCAATTGTTTAATCGTTATCCCTCAATCATTTAATCCCTCAATCCCTCAATCATTATCCCTCAATCGTTTAATCATTCAATCATTATCCCTCAATCATTTAATCCCTCAATCGCTCAATCATTCAATCATTATACCTCAATTGTTTAATCCCTCAATCGCTCAATCATTATCCCTCAATCATTCAATCGTTATCCCTCAATTGTTGAATTGTCTTCCTTCAATTGTTTAATCGTTATCCCTCAATCATTTAATCCCTCACTCGTTCAATCATTATTCCTCAATCGTTCAATCATTATTCCTCCATCATTATACCTCAATCGTTCAATCATTATCCCTCAATCATTTAATCCCTCAATCCCTCAATCGTTATCCCTCAATCGTTTAATCATTCAATCATCCTCAATCATTCAACCATTATCCTCAATCGCTCAATCGCTATCCCCAATCGCTGAATTGTCTTGTTTCAATTGTTTAATCATAATCTCAATCGTTTAATCTCAATCGTTATCCATCAATCATTTAATCATTCAATCGTTATCCCTCAATCGTTTAATCCCTCAATCGCTCAATCATTATCCCTCAATCATTCAATCATTATACCACAATTGTTTAATCTCTCAATCGTTATCCCTCCATTGTTTAACCCCTCAGTCCCACAAATGTCATCCCTCAATCATTTAATCGTTATCCCTCAATTGATTAATCATTCAATCATTACCGCTCAATCATTTAATAGTTATCCCTCAATCATTTAATTGTTCACTCGTTCAATCATTATCCCTCAATCGTTCAATCATTATTCCTCCATCCCTATTCCTCAATCGTTCAATCGTGATCCTCAATCGTTTAATCCCTCAATCCCTCAATCGGTATCCCTCAATCATTTAATCCTGCAATCCCTCAATCGTTCAATCGTTATCCTCAATTGTTGAATTGTCTTCCTTCAATTGTTTAATCGTTATCCCTCAATCATTTAATCCCTCAATCCCTCAATCATTATCCCTCAATCATTTAATCATTCAATCATTATCCCTCAATCGTTTAATCCCTCAATCGCTCAATCATTGTTCCTCAATCATTCAATCATTATACCTCAATTGTTTAATCCCTCAATCATTATCCCTCAATTGTTTAACCCCTCAATCCCACAAACGTTATCCCTCAATCGTTCAGTCATTATTCCTCCATCATTATACCTCAATCATTCAATCATTATCCCTCAATCATTTAATCCCTCAATCCCTCAATCATTATCCCTCAATCAATTAATTGTTCAATTGTTATCCTTAATTGTTTAATTGTTCAATCGTTCAATCATTATTCCTTAATTGTTCAATCCCTCAATCGTTCAATCTTTATCCCTCAGTTGTTTAATCATTCAATTGTTATCCCTCAATCGTTCAATCATTCAATCTTTATCCATCAATCCTTTAATCATTCAATCGTTATCCCTCAATCGTTTAATCCCTCAATCCCTCAATCGTTATCCCGCAATCATTTAATCATTCAATCGTTATCCCTCAATCGTTTAATCCCTCAATCGCTCAATCATTGTTCCTCAATCATTCAATCATTATACCTCAATTGTTTAATCCCTCAATCATTATCCCTCAATTGTTTAACCCCTCAATCCCACAAACGTTATCCCTCAATCGTTCAGTCATTATTCCTCCATCATTATACCTCAATCATTCAATCATTATCCCTCAATCATTTAATCCCTCAATCCCTAAATCATTATCCCTCAATCATTTAATTGTTCAATTGTTATCCTTAATTGTTTAATTGTTCAATCGTTCAATCATTATTCCTTAATTGTTCAATCCCTCAATCGTTCAATCTTTATCCCTCAGTTGTTTAATCATTCAATTGTTATCCCTCAATCGTTCAATCATTCAATCTTTATCCATCAATCCTTTAATCATTCAATCGTTATCCCTCAATCGTTTAATCCCTCAATCGCTCAAACATTATCCCTCAATCATTCAATCATTATACCACAATTGTTTAATCTCTCAATCGTTATCCCTCCATTGTTTAACCCCTGAGTCCCACAAATGTCATCCCTCAATCATTTAATCATTATCCCTCAATCAATTAATCATTCAATCATTACCGCTCAATCATTTAATAGTTATCCCTCAATCATTTAATAGTTATCCCTCAATCATTTAATTGTTCACTCATTCAATCATTATCCCTCAATCGTTCAATCATTATTCCTCCATCCCTATTCCTCAATCGTTCAATCGTTATCCCTCAATCATTTAATCCCTCAATCCCTCAATCGTTATCCCTCAATCATTTAATTGTTCAATTGTTCAATCATTATTCCTTAATCGTTCAATCCCTCAATCCTTCAATCGTTATCCCTCAATCGTTTTCCCTCAACCCTTTAAATGTTATCCCTCAATCACTTAATCATTATCCCTCAATCATTTAATCATTCAATCATTACCACTCAATCATTTAATAGTTATCCCTCAATCATTTAATTGTTCACTCGTTATCCCACAATCGTTCAAACATTCAATCGTTATCCCTCAATCATTTAATCCCTCACTCGTTCAATCATTATCCCTCAATCGTTCAATCATTATTCCTCCATCCTATTCCTCAATCGTTCAATCGTTATCCCTCAATCATTTAATCCCTCAATCCCTCAATCTTTATCCCTCAATCATTTAATCCTGCAATCCCCCAATCGTTTAATCATTCAATCATTATCCCTCATTCATTCAACCATTATCCCTCAATCGTTCAATCGTTATCCCTCAATCATTGAATTGTCTTGCTTCAATTGTTTAATCGTTAATGCTCAATCGTTTAATCCCTCAATCGTTATCCATCAATCATTTAATCATTCAATCGTTATCCCTCAATCGTTTAATCCCTCAATCGCTCAATCATTATCCCTCAATCATTCAATCATTATACCACAATTGTTTAATCTCTCAATCGTTATCCCTCCATTGTTTAACCCCTCAGTCCCACAAATGTCATCCCTCAATCATTTAATCGTTATCCCTCAATCGATTAATCATTCAATCATTACCGCTCAATCATTTAATAGTTATCCCTCAATCATTTAATTGTTCACTCGTTCAATCATTATCCCTCAATCGTTCAATCATTATTCCTCCATCCCTATTCCTCAATCGTTCAATCATGATCGCTCAATCGTTTAATCCCTCAATCCCTCAATCGTTATCCCTCAATCATTTAATCCTGCAATCCCTCAATCGTTCAATCGTTATCCCTCAATTGTTGAATTGTCTTCCTTCAATTGTTTAATCGTTATCCCTCAATCATTTAATCCCTCAATCCCTCAATCGTTATCCCTCAATCATTTAATCATTCAATCGTTATCCCTCAATCGTTTAATCCCTCAATCGCTCAATCATTATTCCTCAATCATTCAATCATTATACCTCAATTGTTTAATCCCTCAATCGTTATCCCTCAATTGTTTAACCCCTCAATCCCACAAACGTTATCCCTCAATCGTTCAGTCATTATTCCTCCATCATTATACCTCAATCATTCAATCATTATACCTCAATCATTTAATCCCTCAATCCCTCAATCATTATCCCTCAATCATTTAATTGTTCAATTGTTATCCTTAATTGTTTAATTGTTCAATCGTTCAATCATTATTCCTTAATTGTTCAATCCTCAATCAATCAATCTTATCCCCAGTTGTTTAATCATTCAATTGTTATCCCTCAATCGTTCAATCATTCAATCTTTATCCATCAATCCTTTAATCATTCAATCATTATCCCTCAATCATTTAATCCCTCACTCATTCAATCATTATCCCTCAATCATTCAATCATTATTCCTCCATCCCTATTCCTCAATCGTTCAATCGTTATCCCTCAATCGTTTAATCCCTTAATCCCTCAATCGTTATCCCTCAATCATTTAATCATTCAATCGTTATCCCTCAAATGTTTAATCCCTCAATCGCTCAATCATTATCCCTCATTCATTCAATCATTATACCACAATTGTTTAATCTCTCAATCGTTATCCCTCAATTGTTTAACCCCTCAGTCCCACAAATGTCATCCCTCAATCATTTAATCGTTATCCCTCAATCGATTAATCATTCAATCATTACCACTCAATCATTTAATAGTTATCCCTCAATCATTTAATTGTTCACTCGTTCAATCATTATCCCTCAATCGTTCAATCATTATTCCTCCATCCCTATTCCTCAATCGTTCAATCGTGATCCCTCAATCGTATAATCCTTCAATCCCTCAATCATTTAATCCTGCAATCCCTCAATCGTTATCCCTCAATCATTTAATCGCTCAATCATTATCCCTCAATCATTCAATCATTATCCCTCAATCGTTCAATCATTATCCCTCAATTGTTGAATTGTCTTCCTTCAATTGTTTAATCGTTATCCCTCAATCATTTAATCCCTCAATCCTGCAATCATTATCCCTCAATCGTTTAATCATTCAATCATTATCCCTCAATCGTTTAGTGCCTCAATCGCTCAATCATTATCCCTCAATCATTCAATCATTATACCTCAATTGTTTAATCCCTCAATCGTTATCCCTCAATTGTTTAACCCCTCAATCCCACAAACGTTATCCCTCAATCGTTCAGTCATTAATCCTCCATCATTATACCTCAATCATTCAATCATTATCCCTCAATCATTTAATCCCTCAATCGTTTAATTGTTCAATTGTTATCCTTAATTGTTTAATTGTTCAATCGTTCAATCATTATTCCTTAATTGTTCAAACCCTCAATCGTTCAATCATTCAATCTTTATCCATCAATCCTTTAATCATTCAATCGTTATCCCTCAATCATTTAATCCCTCAATCCCTCAATCATCATCCCTCAATCATTTAATTGTTCAATTGTTATCCTTAATTGTTTAATTGTTCAATCGTTCAATTATTATTCCTTAATTGTTCAATCCCTCCATCGTTCAATCTTTATCCCTCAGTTGTTTAATCATTCAATTGTTATCCCTCAATCGTTCAATCATTCAATCTTTATCCATCAATCCTTTAATCATTCAATCGTTATCCCTCAATCATTTAATCCCTCACTCGTTCAATCATTATCCCTCAATCATTCAATCATTATTCCTCCATCCCTATTCCTCAATCGTTCAATCGTTATCCCTCAATCATTTAATCCCTTAATCCCTCAATCGTTATCCCTCAATCATTTAATCATTCAATCGTTATCCCTCAAACGTTTAATCCCTCAATCGCTCAATCATTATCCCTCATTCATTCAATCATTATACCACAATTGTTTAATCTCTCAATCGTTATCCTCAATTGTTTAACCCTCAGTCCTACAAATGTCATCCTCAATCATTTAATCGTTATCCTCAATCGATTAATCATTCAATCATTACCACTCAATCATTTAATAGTTATCCTCAATCATTTAATTGTTCACTGCTCAATCATTATCCTCAATCGTTCAATCATTATTCCTCCATCCCTATTCCCCAATTGTTCAATCGTGACCCTCAATCGCTTAATCCCCAATCCTCAATCATTTAATCCTGCAATCCCTCAATCGTTATCCCTCAATCATTTAATCGTTCAATCATTATCCCTCAATCATTCAATCATTATCCCTCAATCGTTCAATCATTATCCCTCAATTGTTGAATTGTCTTCCTTCAATTGTTTAATCGTTATCCCTCAATCATTTAATCCCTCAATCCCGCAATCATTATCCCTCAATTGTTTAATCATTCAATCATTATCCCTCAATCGTTTAGTCCCTCAATCGCTCAATCATTATCCCTCAATCATTCAATCATTATACCTCAATTGTTTAATCCCTCAATCGTTATCCCTCAATTGTTTAACCCCTCAATCCCACAAATGTTATACCTCAATCGTTCAGTCATTAATCCTCCATCATTATACCTCAATCGTTCAATCATTATCCCTCAATCATTTAATCCCTCAATCGTTTAATTGTTCAATTGTTATCCTTAATTGTTTAATTGTTCAATCGTTCAATCATTATTCCTTAATTGTTCAATCCCTCAATTGTTCAATCTTTATCCCTCAGTTGTTTAATCATTCAATTGTTAACCCTCAATCATTCAATCATTCAATCTTTATCCATCAATCCTTTAATCATTCAATCGTTATCC
Organism: Neoceratodus forsteri; assembly: GCA_016271365.2. Taxonomy (NCBI): domain Eukaryota; kingdom Metazoa; phylum Chordata; order Ceratodontiformes; family Ceratodontidae; genus Neoceratodus; species Neoceratodus forsteri. The sequence continues at coordinate 693,759,316 of CM057456.1, forward strand.
CTCAATCATTTAATCCCTCACTCGTTCAATCATTATCCCTCAATCATTCAATCATTATTCCTCCATCCCTATTCCTCAATCGTTCAATCGTTATCCCTCAATCGTTTAATCCCTTAATCCCTCAATCGTTATCCCTCAATCATTTAATCATTCAATCGTTATCCCTCAAACGTTTAATCCCTCAATCGCTCAATCATTATCCCTCATTCATTCAATCATTATACCACAATTGTTTAATCTCTCAATCGTTATCCCTCAATTGTTTAACCCCTCAGTCCCACAAATGTCATCCCTCAATCATTTAATCGTTATCCCTCAATCGATTAATCATTCAATCATTACCACTCAATCATTTAATAGTTATCCCTCAATCATTTAATTGTTCACTCGTTCAATCATTATCCCTCAATCGTTCAATCATTATTCCTCCATCCCTATTCCTCAATTGTTCAATCGTGATCCCTCAATCGTTTAATCCCTCAATCCCTCAATCATTTAATCCTGCAATCCCTCAATCGTTATCCCTCAATCATTTAATCATTCAATCATTATCCCTCAATCATTCAATCATTATCCCTCAATCGTTCAATCATTATCCCTCAATTGTTGAATTGTCTTCCTTCAATTGTTTAATCGTTATCCCTCAATCATTTAATCCCTCAATCCCGCAATCATTATCCCTCAATTGTTTAATCATTCAATCATTATCCCTCAATCGTTTAGTCCCTCAATCGCTCAATCATTATCCCTCAATCATTCAATCATTATACCTCAATTGTTTAATCCTCAATCGTTATCCTCCAATTGTTTAACCCTCAATCCCACAAATGTTATACTTCAATCGTTCAGTCATTAATCCTCCATCATTATACCTCAATCGTTCAATCATTATCCCTCAATCATTTAATCCCTCAATCGTTTAATTGTTCAATTGTTATCCTTAATTGTTTAATTGTTCAATCGTTCAATCATTATTCCTTAATTGTTCAATCCCTCAATTGTTCAATCTTTATCCCTCAGTTGTTTAATCATTCAATTGTTAACCCTCAATCATTCAATCATTCAATCTATATCCATAAATCCTTTAATCATTCAATCGTTTTCCCTCAATCATTTAATCCCTCACTCGTTCAATCATTATCCCTCAATCGTTCAATCATTATTCCTCCATCCCTATTCCTCAATCGTTCAATCATTATCCCTCAATCATTTAATCCCTCAATCCCTCAATCGTTATCCCTCAATCATTTAATTGTTCAATTGTTATCCTCAATTGTTTAATTGTTCAATCGTTCAATCATTATTCCTTAATCGTTCAATCCCTCAATCCTTCAATCGTTATCCCTCAATCGTCTTCCCTCAACCCTTTAAATTTTATCCCTCAATCATTTAATTGTTCACTCATTATCCCTCAATCGTTCAAACATTCAATCGTTATCCCTCAATCATTTAATCCCTCACTCGTTCAATCATTATCCCTCAATCGTTCAATCATTATTCCTCCATTCCTATTCCTCAATCGTTCAATCGTTATCCCTCAATCGTTTAATCCCTCAATCCCTCAATCGTTATCCCTCAATCATTTAATTGTTCAATTGTTATCCTCAATTGTTTAATTGTTCAATCGTTCAATCATTATTCCTTAATCGTTCAATCCCTCAATCCTTCAATCGTTATCCCTCAATCGTTTTCCCTCAACCCTTTAAATTTTATCCCTCAATCATTTAATCGTTATCCCTCAATCGTTTAATCATTCAATCATTACCACTCAATCATTTAATAGTTATCCCTCAATCATTTAATTGTTCACTGCTATCCTCAATCGCTCAAACATTCAATCGTTATCCTCAATCATTTAATCCTCACCTGCTCAATCATTATCCTCAATCGTTCAATCATTATTCCTCCATCCCTATTCCTCAATCGTTCAATCGTTATCCCTCAATCATTTAATCCCTCAATCCCTCAATCTTTATCCCTCAATCATTTAATCCTGCAATCCCTCAATCGTTTAATCGTTCAATCATTATCCCTCAATCATTCAATCATTATCCCTCAATCGTTCAATCGTTATCCCTCAATTGTTGAATTGTCTTCCTTCAATTGTTTAATCGTTATCCCTCAATCATTTAATCCCTCAATCCCTCAATCGTTATCCCTCAATCGTTTAATCATTCAATCATTATCCCTCAATCGTTTAATCCCTCAATCGCTCAATCATTATCCCTCAATCATTCAATCATTATACCTCAATAGTTTAATCCCTCAATCATTATCCCTCAATTGTTTAACCCCTCAATCCCACAAACGTTATCCCTCAATCGTTCAGTCATTATTCCTCCATCATTATACCTCAATCATTCAATCATTATCCCTCAATCAATTAATCCCTCAATCCCTCAATTTTTATCCCTCAATCGTTTAATTGTTCAATTGTTATCCTTAATAGTTTAATTGTTCAATCGTTCAATCATTATTCCTTAATTGTTCAATCCCTCAATCGTTCAATCTTTATCCCTCAGTTGTTTAATCATTCAATTGTTATCCCTCAATCGTTCAATCATTCACTCTTTATCCATCAATCCTTTAATCATTCAATCGTTATCCCTCAATCATTTAATCCCTCACTCGTTCAATCATTATCCCTCAATCGTTCAATCATTATTCCTCCATCCCTATTCCTCAATCGTTCAATCGTTATCCGTCAATCATTTAATCCCTCAATCCCTCAATCATTATCCCTCAATCATTTAATCCTGCAATCCCTCAATCGTTTAATCATTCAATCATTATCCCTCAATCATTTAATCCCTCACTCGTTCAATCATTATCCCTCAATCGTTCAATCATTATTCCTCCATCCCTATTCCTCAATCGTTCAATCGTTATCCCTCAATCGTTTAATCCCTCAATCCCTCAATCATTATCCCTCAATCATTTAATCATTCAATCGTTATCCCTCAATCGTTTAATCCCTCAATCGCTCAATCATTATCCCTCAATCATTCAATCATTATACCACAATTGTTTAATCTCTCAATCGTTATCCCTCAATTGTTTAACCCCTCAGTCCCACAAATGTCATCCCTCAATCATTTAATCGTTATCCCTCAATCAATTAATCATTCAATCATTACCACTCAATCATTTAGTAGTTATCCCTCAATCATTTAATTGTTCACTCGTTATCCCTCAATTGTTCAAACATTCAATCGTTATCCCTCAATCATTTAATCCCTCACTCGTTCAATCATTATCCCTCAATTGTTCAATCATTATTCCTCCATCCCTATTCCTCAATCGTTCAATCGTGATCCCTCAATTGTTTAATCCCTCAATCCCTCAATCGTTATCCCTCAATCATTTAATCCTGCAATCCCTCAATCGTTATCCCTCAATCATTTAATCGTTCAATCATTATCCTCAATCATTCAATCATTATCCTCAATCGTCAATCATTATCCTCAATTGTTGAATTGTCTTCCTTCAATTGTTTAATCATTATCCCTCAATCATTTAATCCCTCAATACCTCAATCGTTATCCCTCAATCGTTTAATCATTCAATCGTTATCCCTCAATCGTTTAGTCCCTCAATCGCTCAATCATTATCCCTCAATCATTCAATCATTATACCTCAATTGTTTAATCCCTCAATCGTTATCCCTCAATTGTTTAACCCCTCAATCCCACAAACGTTATCCCTCAATCGTTCAGTCATTATTCCTCCATCAATATACCTCAATCGTTCAATCATTATCCCTCAATCACTTAATCCCTCAATCCCTCAATCGTTTAATTGTTCAATTGTTATCCTTAATTGTTTAATTGTTCAATCGTTTAATCATTATTCCTTAATTGTTCAATCCCTCAATCGTTCAATCATTCAATCTTTATCCATCAATCCTTTAATCATTCAATCGTTATCCCTCAATCATTTAATCCCTCAATCCCTCAATCATTATCCCTCAATCATTTAATCGTTCAATTGTTATCCTCAATTGTTTAATTGTTCAATCGTTCAATCATTATTCCTTAATTGTTCAATCCCTCAATCGTTCAATCTTTATCCCTCAGTTGTTTAATCATTCAATTGTTATCCCTCAATCATTCAGTCATTCAATCTTTATCCATCAATCCTTTAATCATTCAATCGTTTTCCCTCAATCATTTAATCCCTCACTCGTTCAATCATTATCCCTCAATCGTTCAACCATTATTCCTCCATCCCTATTCCTCAATCGTTCAATCATTATCCCTCAATCATTTAATCCCTCAATCCCTCAATCGTTATCCCTCAATCATTTAATTGTTCAATTGTTATCCTCAATTGTTTAATTGTTCAATCGTTCAATCATTATTCCTTAATCGTTCAATCCCTCAATCCTTCAATCGTTATCCCTCAATCGTTTCCTCAACCCTTAAATTTTATCCTCAATCATTTAATCGTTATCCTCAATTGTTTAATCATTCAATCATCATTCCAATCATTTAATAGTTATCCTCAATCATTTAATTGTTCATCGTTATCCTCAATCGCTCAAACATTCAATCGTTATCCTCAATCATTTAATCCCTCACTGCTCAATCATTATCCCGCAATCGCTCAATCATTATTCTCCATCCCTATTCCTCAATCGTTCAATCGCTATCCTCAATCGTTTAATCCCTCAATCCTCAATCCTTATCCTCAATCATTTAATCCTGCAATCCCTCAATCGTTTAATCGTTCAATCATTATCCCTCAATCATTCAATCATTATCCCTCAATCGTTCAATCGTTATCCCTCAATTGTTGAATTGTCTTCCTTCAATTGTTTAATCGTTATCCCTCAATCATTTAATCCCTCAATCCCTCAATCATTATCCCTCAATCGATTAATCATTCAATCATTACCGCTCAATCATTTAATAGTTATCCTCAATCATTTAATTGTTCACTCTGCTCAATCATTATCCCTCAATCGTTCAATCATTATTCTCCATCCCTATTCCTCAATCGTTCAATCATGATCGCTCAATCATGTAATCCCTCAATCCCTCAATCGTTATCCCTCAATCATTTAATCCTGCAATCCCTCAATCGTTCAATCGTTATCCCTCAATTGTTGAATTGTCTTCCTTCAATTGTTTAATCATTATCCCTCAATCGTTTAATCCCTCAATCGCTCAATCATTATTCCTCAATCATTCAATCATTATACCTCAATTGTTTAATCCCTCAATCGTTATCCCTCAATTGTTTAACCCCTCAATCCCACAAACGTTATCCCTCAATCGTTCAGTCATTATTCCTCCATCATTATACCTCAATCATTCAATCATTATCCCTCAATCATTTAATCCCTCAATCCCTCAATCATTATCCCTCAATCATTTAATTGTTCAATTGTTATCCTTAATTGTTTAATTGTTCAATCGTTCAATCATTATTCCTTAATTGTTCAATCCCTCAATCGTTCAATCATTCAATCTTTATCCATCAATCCTTTAATCATTCAATCATTATCCCTCAATCATTTAATCCCTCAATCCCTCAATCATTATCCCTCAATCATTTAATTGTTCAATTGTTATCCTTAATTGTTTAATTGTTCAATCGTTCAATCATTATTCCTTAATTGTTCAATCCCTCAATCGTTCAATCTTTATCCCTCAGTTGTTTAATCACTCAATTGTTATCCCTCAATCGTTCAATCATTCAATCTTTATCCATCAATCCTTTAATCATTCAATCTTTATCCCTCAATCATTTAATCCTGCAATCCCCCAATCGTTTAATCATTCAATCATTATCCCTCATTCATTCAACCATTATCCCTCAATCGTTCAATCGTTATCCCTCAATCATTGAATTGTCTTGCTTCAATTGTTTAATCGTTAATGCTCAATCGTTTAATCCCTCAATCGTTATCCATCAATCATTTAATCATTCAATCGTTATCCTCAATCGCTTAATCCTCAATCGCTCAATCATTATCCTCAATCATTCAATCATTATACCACAATTGTTTAATCTCTCAATCGTTATCCTCCATTGTTTAACCCCCAGTCCCACAAATGTCATCCTCAATCATTTAATCGCTATCCTCAATCGATTAATCATTCAATCATTACCGCTCAATCATTTAATAGTTATCCCTCAATCATTTAATTGTTCACTCGTTCAATCATTATCCCTCAATCGTTCAATCATTATTCCTCCATCCCTATTCCTCAATCGTTCAATCATGATCGCTCAATCGTTTAATCCCTCAATCCCTCAATCGTTATCCCTCAATCATTTAATCCTGCAATCCCTCAATCGTTCAATCGTTATCCCTCAATTGTTGAATTGTCTTCCTTCAATTGTTTAATCGTTATCCCTCAATCATTTAATCCCTCAATCCTCAATCGTTATCCCTCAATCATTTAATCATTCAATCGTATCCTCAATCGCTTAATCCTCAATCGCTCAATCATTATCTCTCAATCATTCAATCATTATACCTCAATTGTTTAATCCCTCAATCGTTATCCCTCAATTGTTTAACCCCTCAATCCCACAAACGTTATCCCTCAATCGTTCAGTCATTATTCCTCCATCATTATACCTCAATCATTCAATCATTATACCTCAATCATTTAATCCCTCAATCCCTCAATCGTTATCCCTCAATCATTTAATTGTTCAATTGTTATCCTTAATTGTTTAATTGTTCAATCGTTCAATCATTATTCCTAATTGTTCAATCCTCAATCAATCAATCTTATCCTCAGTTGTTTAATCATTCAATTGTTATCCTCAATCGTTCAATCATTCAATTTTATCCATCAACCTTTAATCATTCAATCATTATCCTCAATCATTTAATCCTCACTCATTCAATCATTATCCTCAATCATTCAATCATTATTCCTCCATCCCTATTCCTCAATCGTTCAATCGTTATCCCTCAATCGTTTAATCCCTTAATCCCTCAATCGTTATCCCTCAATCATTTAATCATTCAATCGTTATCCCTCAAACGTTTAATCCCTCAATCGCTCAATCATTATCCCTCATTCATTCAATCATTATACCACAATTGTTTAATCTCTCAATCGTTATCCCTCAATTGTTTAACCCCTCAGTCCCACAAATGTCATCCCTCAATCATTTAATCGTTATCCTCAATCGATTAATCATTCAATCATTACCACTCAATCATTTAATAGTTATCCCTCAATCATTTAATTGTTCACTCGTTCAATCATTATCCCTCAATCGTTCAATCATTATTCCTCCATCCCTATTCCTCAATCGTTCAATCGTGATCCCTCAATCGTATAATCCTTCAATCCCTCAATCATTTAATCCTGCAATCCCTCAATCGTTATCCCTCAATCATTTAATCGCTCAATCATTATCCCTCAATCATTCAATCATTATCCCTCAATCGTTCAATCATTATCCCTCAATTGTTGAATTGTCTTCCTTCAATTGTTTAATCGTTATCCCTCAATCATTTAATCCCTCAATCCTGCAATCATTATCCCTCAATCGTTTAATCATTCAATCATTATCCCTCAATCGTTTAGTGCCTCAATCGCTCAATCATTATCCCTCAATCATTCAATCATTATACCTCAATTGTTTAATCCCTCAATCGTTATCCCTCAATTGTTTAACCCCTCAATCCCACAAACGTTATCCCTCAATCGTTCAGTCATTAATCCTCCATCATTATACCTCAATCATTCAATCATTATCCCTCAATCATTTAATCCCTCAATCGTTTAATTGTTCAATTGTTATCCTTAATTGTTTAATTGTTCAATCGTTCAATCATTATTCCTTAATTGTTCAAACCCTCAATCGTTCAATCATTCAATCTTTATCCATCAATCCTTTAATCATTCAATCGTTATCCCTCAATCATTTAATCCCTCAATCCCTCAATCATCATCCCTCAATCATTTAATTGTTCAATTGTTATCCTTAATTGTTTAATTGTTCAATCGTTCAATTATTATTCCTTAATTGTTCAATCCCTCCATCGTTCAATCTTATCCCTCAGTTGTTTAATCATTCAATTGTTATCCTCAATCGTTCAATCATTCAATCTTATCCATCAATCCTTTAATCATTCAATCGTTATCCTCAATCATTTAATCCTCACCGCTCAATCATTATCCTCAATCATTCAATCATTATTCCTCCATCCTATTCCTCAATCGTTCAATCGCTATCCTCAATCATTTAATCCTAATCCTCAATCGTTATCCTCAATCATTTAATCATTCAATCGTTATCCTCAAACGTTAATCCTCAATCGCTCAATCATTATCCCTCATTCATTCAATCATTATACCACAATTGTTTAATCTCTCAATCGTTATCCCTCAATTGTTTAACCCCTCAGTCCCACAAATGTCATCCCTCAATCATTTAATCGTTATCCCTCAATCGATTAATCATTCAATCATTACCACTCAATCATTTAATAGTTATCCCTCAATCATTTAATTGTTCACTCGTTCAATCATTATCCCTCAATCGTTCAATCATTATTCCTCCATCCCTATTCCTCAATTGTTCAATCGTGACCCCTCAATCGTTTAATCCCTCAATCCCTCAATCATTTAATCCTGCAATCCCTCAATCGTTATCCCTCAATCATTTAATCGTTCAATCATTATCCCTCAATCATTCAATCATTATCCCTCAATCGTTCAATCATTATCCCTCAATTGTTGAATTGTCTTCCTTCAATTGTTTAATCGTTATCCCTCAATCATTTAATCCCTCAATCCCGCAATCATTATCCCTCAATTGTTTAATCATTCAATCATTATCCCTCAATCGTTTAGTCCCTCAATCGCTCAATCATTATCCCTCAATCATTCAATCATTATACCTCAATTGTTTAATCCCTCAATCGTTATCCCTCAATTGTTTAACCCCTCAATCCCACAAATGTTATACCTCAATCGTTCAGTCATTAATCCTCCATCATTATACCTCAATCGTTCAATCATTATCCCTCAATCATTTAATCCCTCAATCGTTTAATTGTTCAATTGTTATCCTTAATTGTTTAATTGTTCAATCGTTCAATCATTATTCCTTAATTGTTCAATCCCTCAATCGTTCAATCTTTATCCCTCAGTTGTTTAATCATTCAATTGTTATCCCTCAATCATTCAATCATTCAATCTTTATCCATCAATCCTTTAATCATTCAATCGTTATCCTCAATCATTTTAATCCTCACCGCTCAATCATTATCCTCAATCATTCAATCATTATTCTCCATCCCTATTCCTCAATCGTTCAATCGTTATCCTCAATCGCTTAATCCTTAATCCTCAATCGTTATCCTCAATCATTTAATCATTCAATCGTTATCCTCAAACGCTTAATCCCTCAATCGCCAATCATTATCCCTCATTCATTCAATCTATACCACAATTGTTTAATCTCCAATCGTTATCCTCAATTGTTTTAACCCTCAGTCCTACAAATGTCATCCTCAATCATTTAATCGTTATCCTCAATCGATTCATCATTCAATCATTACCACTCAATCATTTAATAGTTATCCTCAATCATTTAATTGTTCACTCGTTCAATCATTATCCCTCAATCGTTCAATCATTATTCCTCCATCCCTATTCCTCAATTGTTCAATCGTGATCCCTCAATCGTTTAATCCCTCAATCCCTCAATCATTTAATCCTGCAATCCCTCAATCGTTATCCCTCAATCATTTAATCATTCAATCATTATCCCTCAATCATTCAATCATTATCCCTCAATCGTTCAATCATTATCCCTCAATTGTTGAATTGTCTTCCTTCAATTGTTTAATCGTTATCCCTCAATCATTTAATCCCTCAATCCCGCAATCATTATCCCTCAATTGTTTAATCATTCAATCATTATCCCTCAATCGTTTAGTCCCTCAATCGCTCAATCATTATCCCTCAATCATTCAATCATTATACCTCAATTGTTTAATCCCTCAATCGTTATCCCTCAATTGTTTAACCCCTCAATCCCACAAACGTTATCCCTCAATCGTTCAGTCATTATTCCTCCATCATTATACCTCAATCATTCAATCATTATCCCTCAATCATTTAATCCCTCAATCCCTCAATCATTATCCCTCAATCATTTAATTGTTCAATTGTTATCCTTAATTGTTTAATTGTTCAATCGTTCAATCATTATTCCTTAATTGTTCAATCCCTCAATCGTTCAATCATTCAATCTTTATCCATCAATCCTTTAATCATTCAATCATTATCCCTCAATCATTTAATCCCTCAATCCCTCAATCATTATCCCTCAATCATTTAATTGTTCAATTGTTATCCTTAATTGTTTAATTGTTCAATCGTTCAATCATTATTCCTTAATTGTTCAATCCCTCAATCGTTCAATCTTTATCCCTCAGTTGTTTAATCACTCAATTGTTATCCCTCAATCGTTCAATCATTCAATCTTTATCCATCAATCCTTTAATCATTCAATCGTTATCCCTCAATCATTTAATCCCTCACTCGTTCAATCATTATCCCTCAATCATTCAATCATTATTCCTCCATCCCTATTCCTCAATCGTTCAATCGTTATCCCTCAATCATTTAATCCCTTAATCCCTCAATCGTTATCCCTCAATCATTTAATCATTCAATCGTTATCCCTCAAACGTTTAATCCCTCAATCGCTCAATCATTATCCCTCATTCATTCAATCATTATACCACAATTGTTTAATCTCTCAATCGTTATCCCTCAATTGTTTAACCCCTCAGTCCCACAAATGTCATCCCTCAATCATTTAATCGTTATCCCTCAATCGATTAATCATTCAATCATTACCACTCACTCATTTAATAGTTATCCCTCAATCATTTAATTGTTCACTCGTTCAATCATTATCCCTCAATCGTTCAATCATTATTCCTCCATCCCTATTCCTCAATCGTTCAATCGTGATCCCTCAATCGTTTAATCCCTCAATCCCTCAATCATTTAATCCTGCAATCCCTCAATCGTTATCCCTCAATCATTTAATCGTTCAATCATTATCCCTCAATCATTCAATCATTATCCCTCAATCGTTCAATCATTATCCCTCAATTGTTGAATTGTCTTCCTTCAATTGTTTAATCGTTATCCCTCAATCATTTAATCCCTCAATCCCGCAATCATTATCCCTCAATCATTCAATCATTATACTCTCAATTGTTTAATCCTCAATCGTTATCCTCAATTGTTTAACCCTCAATCCCACAAACGTTATCCTCAATCGTTCAGTCATTTCCTCCATAATTATACCTCAATCATTCAATCATTAACCCTCAATCATTTAATCCCTCAATCCCTCAATCATTATCCCTCAATCATTTAATTGTTCAATTGTTATCCTTAATTGTTTAATTGTTCAATCGTTCAATCATTATTCCTTAATTGTTCAATCCCTCAATCAATCAATCTTTATCCCTCAGTTGTTTAATCATTCAATTGTTATCCCTCAATCATTCAATCATTCAATCTTTATCCATCAATCCTTTAATCATTCAATCGTTATCCCTCAATCATTTAATCCCTCACTCGTTCAATCATTATCCCTCAATCATTCAATCATTATTCCTCCATCCCTATTCCTCAATCGTTCAATCGTTATCCCTCAATCATTTAATCCCTCAATCCCTCAATCATTATCCCTCAATCATTTAATTGTTCAATTGTTATCCTTAATTGTTTAATTGTTCAATCGTTCAATCATTATTCCTTAATTGTTCAATCCCTCAATTGTTCAATCTTTATCCCTCAGTTGTTTAATCATTCAATTGTTAACCCTCAATCATTCAATCATTCAATCTTTATCCATCAATCCTTTAATCATTCAATCGTTATCCCTCAATCATTTAATCCCTCACTCGTTCAATCATTATCCCTCAATCATTCAATCATTATTCCTCCATCCCTATTCCTCAATCGTTCAATCGCTATCCTCAATCGCTTAATCCTTAATCCTCAATCGTTATCCTCAATCATTTAATCATTCAATCGTTATCCTCAAACGCTTAATCCTCAATCGCCAATCATTATCCTCATTCATTCAATCATTATACCACAATTGTTTAATCTCTCAATCGTTATCCTCAATTGTTTAACCCTCAGTCCCCAAATGTCATCCTCAATCATTTAATCATTATCCTCAATCGATTAATCATTCAATCATTACCACCAATCATTTAATAGTTATCCCTCAATCATTTAATTGTTCACTCGTTCAATCATTATCCCTCAATCGTTCAATCATTATTCCTCCATCCCTATTCCTCAATTGTTCAATCGTGATCCCTCAATCGTTTAATCCCTCAATCCCTCAATCATTTAATCCTGCAATCCCTCAATCGTTATCCCTCAATCATTTAATCATTCAATCATTATCCCTCAATCATTCAATCATTATCCCTCAATCGTTCAATCATTATCCCTCAATTGTTGAATTGTCTTCCTTCAATTGTTTAATCGTTATCCCTCAATCATTTAATCCCTCAATCCCGCAATCATTATCCCTCAATTGTTTAATCATTCAATCATTATCCCTCAATCGTTTAGTCCCTCAATCGCTCAATCATTATCCCTCAATCATTCAATCATTATACTCAATTGTTTAATCCTCAATCGCTATCCTCAATTGTTTAACCCTCAATCCCACAAATGTTATACTTCAATCGTTCAGTCATTAATCCTCCATCATTATACCTCAATCGCTCAATCATTATCCTCAATCATTTAATCCTCAATCGTTTAATTGTTCAATTGTTATCCTAATTGTTTAATTGTTCAATCGTTCAATCATTATTCCTTAATTGTTCAATCCCTCAATTGTTCAATCTTTTATCCTCAGTTGTTTAATCATTCAATTGTTAACCTCAATCATTCAATCATTCAATCTATATCCATAAATCCTTAATCATTCAATCGTTTCCCTCAATCATTTAATCCCTCACTCGTTCAATCATTATCCCTCAATCGTTCAATCATTATTCCTCCATCCCTATTCCTCAATCGTTCAATCATTATCCCTCAATCATTTAATCCCTCAATCCCTCAATCGTTATCCCTCAATCATTTAATTGTTCAATTGTTATCCTCAATTGTTTAATTGTTCAATCGTTCAATCATTATTCCTTAATCGTTCAATCCCTCAATCCTTCAATCGTTATCCCTCAATCGTTTTCCCTCAACCCTTTAAATTTTATCCCTCAATCATTTAATTGTTCACTCATTATCCCTCAATCGTTCAAACATTCAATCGTTATCCCTCAATCATTTAATCCCTCACTCGTTCAATCATTATCCCTCAATCGTTCAATCATTATTCCTCCATTCCTATTCCTCAATCGTTCAATCGTTATCCCTCAATCGTTTAATCCCTCAATCCCTCAATCGTTATCCCTCAATCATTTAATTGTTCAATTGTTATCCTCAATTGTTTAATTGTTCAATCGTTCAATCATTATTCCTTAATCGTTCAATCCCTCAATCCTTCAATCGTTATCCCTCAATCGTTTTCCCTCAACCCTTTAAATTTTATCCCTCAATCATTTAATCGTTATCCCTCAATCGTTTAATCATTCAATCATTACCACTCAATCATTTAATAGTTATCCCTCAATCATTTAATTGTTCACTCGTTATCCCTCAATCGTTCAAACATTCAATCGTTATCCCTCAATCATTTAATCCCTCACTCGTTCAATCATTATCCCTCAATCGTTCAATCATTATTCCTCCATCCCTATTCCTCAATCGTTCAATCGTTATCCCTCAATCATTTAATCCCTCAATCCCTCAATCTTTATCCTCAATCATTTAATCCTGCAATCCCTCAATCGTTTAATCGTTCAATCATTATCCCTCAATCATTCAATCATTATCCCTCAATCGTTCAATCGTTATCCCTCAATTGTTGAATTGTCTTCCTTCAATTGTTTAATCGTTATCCCTCAATCATTTAATCCCTCAATCCCTCAATCGTTATCCTCAATCGTTTAATCATTCAATCATTATCCTCAATCGCTTAATCCTCAATCGCTCAATCATTATCCCTCAATCATTCAATCATTATACCTCAATAGTTTAATCCCTCAATCATTATCCCTCAATTGTTTAACCCCTCAATCCCACAAACGTTATCCCTCAATCGTTCAGTCATTATTCCTCCATCATTATACCTCAATCATTCAATCATTATCCCTCAATCAATTAATCCCTCAATCCCTCAATTTTTATCCCTCAATCGTTTAATTGTTCAATTGTTATCCTTAATAGTTTAATTGTTCAATCGTTCAATCATTATTCCTTAATTGTTCAATCCCTCAATCGTTCAATCTTTATCCCTCAGTTGTTTAATCATTCAATTGTTATCCCTCAATCGTTCAATCATTCACTCTTTATCCATCAATCCTTTAATCATTCAATCGTTATCCCTCAATCATTTAATCCCTCACTCGTTCAATCATTATCCCTCAATCGTTCAATCATTATTCCTCCATCCCTATTCCTCAATCGTTCAATCGTTATCCCTCAATCATTTAATCCCTCAATCCCTCAATCATTATCCCTCAATCATTTAATCCTGCAATCCCTCAATCGTTTAATCATTCAATCATTATCCCTCAATCATTTAATCCCTCACTCGTTCAATCATATCCCTCAATCGTTCTCAATCATTATTCCTCCATCCTATTCCTCAATCGCTCAATCGTATCCTCAATCGTTTAATCCTCAATCCTCAATCATTATCCCTCAATCATTTAATCATTCAATCGTTATCCCTCAATCGTTTAATCCCTCAATCGCTCAATCATTATCCCTCAATCATTCAATCATTATACCACAATTGTTTAATCTCTCAATCGTTATCCCTCATTTGTTTAACCCTCAGTCCCACAAATGTCATCCTCAATCATTTAATCGTTATCCTCAATCATTAATCATTCAATCATTACCACTCAATCATTTAGTAGTTATCCTCAATCATTTAATTGTTCACTGTTATCCTCAATTGTTCAAACATTCAATCGCTATCCTCAATCATTTAATCCTCACCGCTCAATCATTATCCCTCAATTGTTCAATCATTATTCCTCCATCCTTATTCCTCAATCGTTCAATCGTGATCCTCAATTGTTTAATCCTCAATCCTCAATCGCTATCCTCAATCATTTAATCCTGCAATCCTCAATCGTTATCCCTCAATCATTTAATCGTTCAATCATTATCCCTCAATCATTCAATCATTATCCCTCAATCGTTCAATCATTATCCCTCAATTGTTGAATTGTCTTCCTTCAATTGTTTAATCATTATCCCTCAATCATTTAATCCCTCAATACCTCAATCGTTATCCCTCAATCGTTTAATCATTCAATCGTTATCCCTCAATCGTTTAGTCCCTCAATCGCTCAATCATTATCCCTCAATCATTCAATCATTATACCTCAATTGTTTAATCCCTCAATCGTTATCCCTCAATTGTTTAACCCCTCAATCCCACAAACGTTATCCCTCAATCGTTCAGTCATTATTCCTCCATCAATATACCTCAATCGTTCAATCATTATCCCTCAATCACTTAATCCCTCAATCCCTCAATCGTTTAATTGTTCAATTGTTATCCTTAATTGTTTAATTGTTCAATCGTTTAATCATTATTCCTTAATTGTTCAATCCCTCAATCGTTCAATCATTCAATCTTTATCCATCAATCCTTTAATCATTCAATCGTTATCCCTCAATCATTTAATCCCTCAATCCCTCAATCATTATCCTCAATCATTTAATCGTTCAATTGTTATCTCAATTGTTTAATTGTTCAATCGTTCAATCATTATTCCTAATTGTTCAATCCTCAATCGTTCAATCTTTATCCTCAGTTGTTTAATCATTCAATTGTTATCCTCAATCATTCAGTCATTCAATCTTTATCCATCAATCCTTAATCATTCAATCGTTTTCCTCAATCATTTAATCCCTCACTGTCTCAATCATTATCCTCAATCGTTCAACCATTATTCCTCCATCCCTATTCCTCAATCGTTCAATCATTATCCCTCAATCATTTAATCCCTCAATCCCTCAATCGTTATCCCTCAATCATTTAATTGTTCAATTGTTATCCTCAATTGTTTAATTGTTCAATCGTTCAATCATTATTCCTTAATCGTTCAATCCCTCAATCCTTCAATCGTTATCCCTCAATCGTTTTCCCTCAACCCTTTAAATTTTATCCCTCAATCATTTAATCGTTATCCCTCAATTGTTTAATCATTCAATCATTACCACTCAATCATTTAATAGTTATCCTCAATCATTTAATTGTTCACTCGTTATCCTCAATCGTTCAAACATTCAATCGTTATCCTCAATCATTTAATCCTCACTGCTCAATCATTATCCCGCATCGTTCAATCATTATTCTCCATCCCTATTCCTCAATCGTTCAATCGCTATCCTCAATCGCTTAATCCTCAATCCTCAATCCTATCCTCAATCATTTAATCCTGCAATCCTCAATCGTTTAATCGTTCAATCATTATCCCTCAATCATTCAATCATTATCCTCAATCGTTCAATCGTTATCCCTCAATTGTTGAATTGTCTTCCTTCAATTGTTTAATCGTTATCCCTCAATCATTTAATCCCTCAATCCCTCAATCATTATCCCTCAATCGATTAATCATTCAATCATTACCGCTCAATCATTTAATAGTTATCCCTCAATCATTTAATTGTTCACTCGTTCAATCATTATCCCTCAATCGTTCAATCATTATTCCTCCATCCCTATTCCTCAATCGTTCAATCATGATCGCTCAATCATGTAATCCCTCAATCCCTCAATCGTTATCCCTCAATCATTTAATCCTGCAATCCCTCAATCGTTCAATCGTTATCCCTCAATTGTTGAATTGTCTTCCTTCAATTGTTTAATCATTATCCCTCAATCGTTTAATCCCTCAATCGCTCAATCATTATTCCTCAATCATTCAATCATTATACCTCAATTGTTTAATCCCTCAATCGTTATCCCTCAATTGTTTAACCCCTCAATCCTACAAACGCTATCCCTCAATCGTTCAGTCATTATTCCTCCATCATTATACCTCAATCATTCAATCATTATCCCTCAATCATTTAATCCCTCAATCCCTCAATCATTACCCCTCAATCATTTAATTGTTCAATTGTTATCCTTAATTGTTTAATTGTTCAATCGTTCAATCATTATTCCTTAATTGTTCAATCCCTCAATCGTTCAATCATTCAATCTTTATCCATCAATCCTTTAATCATTCAATCATTATCCCTCAATCATTTAATCCCTCAATCCCTCAATCATTATCCCTCAATCATTTAATTGTTCAATTGTTATCCTTAATTGTTTAATTGTTCAATCGTTCAATCATTATTCCTTAATTGTTCAATCCCTCAATCGTTCAATCTTTATCCCTCAGTTGTTTAATCACTCAATTGTTATCCCTCAATCGTTCAATCATTCAATCTTTATCCATCAATCCTTTAATCATTCAATCTTTATCCCTCAATCATTTAATCCTGCAATCCCCCAATCGTTTAATCATTCAATCATTATCCCTCATTCATTCAACCATTATCCCTCAATCGTTCAATCGTTATCCCTCAATCATTGAATTGTCTTGCTTCAATTGTTTAATCGTTAATGCTCAATCGTTTAATCCCTCAATCGTTATCCATCAATCATTTAATCATTCAATCGTTATCCCTCAATCGTTTAATCCCTCAATCGCTCAATCATTATCCCTCAATCATTCAATCATTATACCACAATTGTTTAATCTCTCAATCGTTATCCCTCCATTGTTTAACCCCTCAGTCCCACAAATGTCATCCCTCAATCATTTAATCGTTATCCCTCAATCGATTAATCATTCAATCATTACCGTTCAATCATTTAATAGTTATCCCTCAATCATTTAATTGTTCACTCGTTCAATCATTATCCCTCAATCGTTCAATCATTATTCCTCCATCCCTATTCCTCAATCGTTCAATCATGATCGCTCAATCGTTTAATCCCTCAATCCCTCAATCGTTATCCCTCAATCATTTAATCCTGCAATCCCTCAATCGTTCAATCGTTATCCCTCAATTGTTGAATTGTCTTCCTTCAATTGTTTAATCGTTATCCCTCAATCATTTAATCCCTCAATCCCTCAATCGTTATCCCTCAATCATTTAATCATTCAATCGTTATCCCTCAATCGTTTAATCCCTCAATCGCTCAATCATTATTCCTCAATCATTCAATCATTATACCTCAATTGTTTAATCCCTCAATCGTTATCCCTCAATTGTTTAACCCCTCAATCCCACAAACGTTATCCCTCAATCGTTCAGTCATTATTCCTCCATCATTATACCTCAATCATTCAATCATTAACCCTCAATCATTTAATCCCTCAATCCCTCAATCATTATCCTCAATCATCATGTGCAGGGGCCAAGGCAAATCTGTGTTATGAGCTATTTAATTTACTATTTCAACAATGGATTATAAAGATTTTTGCACCAGTCTGTGAAACAAATTACTTTCCTAAGTCCAGCAGGAATTCGCCCATCTGAAAAACACATTAGCCTAATATGCTCCTGATATGGAAATTAGCTCCAGCACGACTCTCCAGGCTGCTCAGGGACCTTGTCGGAGGCGCGTTCTCTGATTTAGTCAAGGAGGTACAGAAATGACAAGTAATGGTGGGGGCTGCAGAATCACATGTTTTTATAAAGTGGTTACTCATTTAAAGCGTATTTTGGATTTACAGAAAGATAGAGTGATGGGGGTAATTTAACTATGATTAAGTCACTGCTCTATTTTATTAAAGCAGCCAGAAAACAAATAAAGACAGTGGTACTTGTACTGTCAGGATCTCCATAGTCCCTCTTGCACGCCAAATGACAATATCATTTAGGACGTTGTCTGGAGCATCTGAGTAGATTGGGCACAGCACAGCCAAATGGGGCAACAATTTAAATTACATTATAATACATTAATTTTAACAGATACTGCATAGCAATGACAGGACACCACTTAGAAAGGTGTTCTGTACTGCTGTGTTAAGTTTGAAGGAAGCTCCTGAGTGTTGCATGATCTTTAAACGCTGACCACAAGTGCAGTATTAGGGGTTGTACTGTTGGGTGTAGCCATTCCTGGGATGAGATCTTCAGCCAAGCTCTTGTCTGCCTTTTCTGGTGGTTGTTTGGTGAGCGTTTAAGATCCCATAGCAGTTCTGAAGTGTGGGAAATTTCCCCTGTGTCTTGGTGAAATTTTTATTTAGTTTTCTTGCCCAGGAAAGAGGCTAACCAATTCTGCTTACTTTAAGCCTTATTCGGGGGGGGGGGGAAGAGATATACAGATGCACACTGACATATTGAATCAGGTTAAGCTGTTTATGCTGTTGGGGGTATTTTTTCTGAATGGGGGACATTTGGACGGGACACTAAGGCTTTTATTGTAGATTGTATAAGATAATACCACTTAAACCTATTTGTAAAATATTATGTATTGTTCTAATGGTTATTCTATACTGATTTTTTTTTTTTGGTCGTGAGGTAGGGCCCCGCACAATGTTTTGCAGGGGGGCCCTTAAAGTACTGGGCACAGCCATTTTTAGAAAATGCATCTCCTTCTAAACTAATGAAGTGTTTTATTCCTGAACAACACAGACTGCCGCTCCACACTAGCCTCCCATGCCCCGTCACACCTCAAACATAAAAGCACAGAAACACTGACACCAGGCTTCAGAATTTGCTTTGCTTCTTTAATTATAATATGTAAAAAGCATACAAAACTGCAAATGCTTTCATCTTTGGGGGCACAAACAAAGACCTGTGATGACCCCAAATGGTTTCGCCCTCTGGTATTCTCGTTCCTTGAGAAAGCTGGCATCATCTCAAGTCTTTGTGCCACCACTGATGACGATATTTGCAGTTCTGTATGCTTTTACATATTATAAGTAAAGAAGCCAAGTAAATTCTGAAGGTTGGTGTGTGTGTTTCTGTGCTTTTATGTTTTATTTCAGACTCCATTGCATTATACGGGAGATGTTACTGCACATAAAGACCTGTTGCAATGGGAAATTTCATCACACACAAAGCTGTAGTTATTTTCAGTTCAACTGGAAAGTTAGACAGCATCCTCAAAAGAGTGAAACCACACATCCCCATATGCCTTTCAAATGTTACTAAAATAATATTTTTGAGTAATAAAAAAGGAAAATGAGTAGAACAATTAATCAATCGCCACCTTTTAGCACTATTTGCTGGTATCCTCTTCTGCTGACTTGATCAGAGCAGATATCACCAAATGCAAATTTCTGGCTGTCCCACACCAACAATTTGTAAACAGTGTTATTTGGGACTGGCAGTATAATCTAGAGGTTAGATTAACGAGCTATGAATGAGCTTCATACAGCCAACGGACCTGGGTTTGATTCCCACAACCTTCCTTTGCATACTGTATGACTGAACAAGTCACTTAACCTCCCCAGTGCTCCCAGGTCACACCTACAGGTCACACCTACAAACAGACACTTGTGCCTAGTGGGCCTTACCCAGTTGCCAAAGACTAAAACAAAAAAAATTAAAAATAAAATAAAAATAAGTGGCCCTGGCACTATCCCTGCTGCCGGCCGCACCTCTGCATCCAGCCCCCCTTCCCGACCAAGGAAAGCAGCCACAAGCACAAATCGGGCTCTCCACTTCAGCAAAGCGGCCCCAGTGTAGATCCCTGCTGGCAGCCACACCTCTGCATCCAGCCCACACTCCCCAACCAAGGAAAGCAGTCACAAGCCAAAATCGGGTTCTCCACTTCAGCCAAGCAGCCCCAGTGCTGATCCCTGCGATGGCTGCACCTCTGCATCCAGCCCGCCCTCCCTGACCAAGGAAAGCAGCCACAAGCCCAAATTGGGCTCTCCATTTCAGGCAAGTGGCCCCAGCACTGATCCCTGCTGGCGGCCGCACCTCTGCATCCAGCCCACCCTCCCCAACCAAGGAAAGTAGGTACGATCGGTCAGCTCCTAGTCTAAAGCTGCCAGACTTCAATCTCCGTAATTTGACTGGCTCCTGGGGACTGTGGCTGCTTCCCGATTGGACGCCGCAGATCCCCAATGAGAAAGCAAGTGCTCAAGGCACCTTTTTCAAATCACAGCTCAGCCACTGCCTTGCTCTACTACTTTCTGGACAGGCTTTTGGCGAATTTACTGCTACTGTGGAAATTATTTGTTTCTTCTTGGAATGTTCTGCTGTTTAACCTGCTGTACTAGTTTGTCCTGACTTCTATATAGCTTATGGCTTGTACTGCTGAATGGTTTTTTAACTGTTTAAATTCCCACCTCCCATTGCTGACACTTCCAAAGGTTCGCCTAGCCATTGGCAGGCGATCTTTCACTTTCTCTGCTC
Source organism: Neoceratodus forsteri (assembly GCA_016271365.2). Classification (NCBI taxonomy): domain Eukaryota; kingdom Metazoa; phylum Chordata; order Ceratodontiformes; family Ceratodontidae; genus Neoceratodus; species Neoceratodus forsteri. The sequence goes on from CM057456.1 coordinate 693,780,804, forward strand.
CCCAAAAATGGAATACCCTCCCACATAATCTACTCTCCTGTGCGTCTCTTCCCTTGTTTAAAAGAATCTGCAAGGAAATCTTCTTTCCTCCCCCAACCTGCTGTGGCAATTGTACTTAACATCCTCCGACTACCCCTACACACCACTCACCAGCACTCTGTAGCTCTCCTATCTCTCCACCCATCCCCTTCTCCATAGTCCTTGTACTCTCCCTATCTCTATATCTGCTATCTCCCACACACACACCCCTCTCTGGTTCTCCTATTTCTTCTACTAATACCCCTCTCCTCCACTGCTTCCTCTGTCTACCCTCTATCTCTCGCACCCCCCTCTCTGGCTTTCCTATCTCTCTACTAAATCCTTCCACTGCTCTCTCCTTTAACCCGCTAATATATTCTTGTAAATATGTAATTAAGTAACATTTTTTAGTACTAGCTCTATTGTATATTATATTGTTACAATGATGTACACTAGGCATAGGTGGTATGATTGTTCTGTTGACTGTGCAAAAAACCCTGCATGCTCTTAGCGGTTTCCAGCTTCCATCACAGTGGTCCCAAGCCCCATTGAAGACTTATCAACCTTGGATATTATCAAAGACCTATCATCACTGGACATTCCTGGACCACCCCAGTGTAACTGGACTAAAGTTGAGGACACTGTCTGCCTACTCATGATTTGCACCTGTAGCTTCATGTATAACTACATGTATTGTTCTCCTGCCACCGACTGTACTCATTCTGTTTCATTGTTGTTCCTAATTGTATATAATGTACTTAAGTTTGGAATAGTTTTATTCCCCGGGTTACCCCTGAAAAAGGGACATGCTTGTCTCAGTGGGCTCACCTGGTTATCAAAATTTAAATAAATAAACATTTTACCTTTAAACTACTGTACTGTATACGTAGGATTTGCCTTCCAGAGTATAGCAGAGTTGTAGCGAACCTTAACAGATTGCCTGACTGCTATACAGCTAACTGCTTGCACTACCGAATTTTTTACTGCTGAACTAATTGCCCAACATTGTAGGGTAGCTTGAACAACTGCCTACTGCCTGCTGTCTTTCTGCCATGCTCTGTTCCCATTACAGCTGCCCTAATTTAGAAACATATAGAAACATAGAAGTTGACGGCAGATAAGGACCGCAAGGCCCATCCAGTCTGCCCATTTCTTTTTCTACCTTATAAATGTGCCATCGGCCTTTGCTCTGTCAGTGACCTATCTATTCATAGTCAGAGCAAAGGCTCTGGAGGGTAGACAGAGGAAATTTCTCCTCGGACTGCCTTTTCTATTGGCCTCTTCCACTTGCTCTTCTCCCTTCTGCATTTCTTTTCCTCTATTCCTCACAGTTTCTCTGCCAGCTCCTGGACCCCTGCTTCCCTCTCCCTACACCCCCTGAACCAGCATATTTTTAAAATATTGCCTGGCACCTTTGGCCGTCTTCTCTACCCCTGCTCCAGGACCCCTGCCTCCTCCCCCATCAACCTCCTGAACCAGCCTTTTGTTTTGCTAAATTCCTACCTGGCACTTTTGACCAGACCTCACTGCAGGAATCCTTTCTCTCCCTCCACGCCCACTATTTGCACCTACTTCTGCCCTGAGCACTTAATTGCCCAGGGCCCTCCCACCAATTTACCTGAACTTTATCTTTGTTTTTTGTTTTTTTTTTCTTTTTAACTAATGGCCCGCCTTTTTCTGTTTTTTTTTTAGCCACAAGCCCAAATCGGGCTCTCCACTTCAGCTGAGCAGCCCCATCGCTGATCCCTGCCGGCAGCCGCACCTCTGCATCTAGCCCACCCTCCCCAAACAAGAAAAGCAGGTACGATCAGTCAGCTTCTAGCCTGGAGCTGCCAGGCTTCAATCCCTGTAATCTGACTGGCTCCTGAGGACTGTAGCCACTTCCTGATTGGACGCCGCAGATCCCCATTGAGAAAGCAAGTGCTCAAGGCACCTTTTTCAAATCACAGCTTGGCTACTGCCCTTCTCTACTACTCTCTGGACAGGTTTTCGGCCCACCCCCACCACCCCTCCTTTATTAAATACACTTCCCCACTGATCCCTGCTCCCTGAGGCCTCATACTAGTAAATTACAGCAACTTCCTAAAGGGGCTCTCCTCTCCCGCACCTTCTTAAAGAGGTGGACCCCTCTCATGCTCAAATCTGACAAATACTGCTGACTGCCCTATCTTAATCATATGCTCTTTCCAACAGCCTCCCACAACCAGTGCCTTACCACTGCTCTACCCCGGTCATAGTTTTTTCCACCACACTCAACTTTGTACCCTACTTCCCTATTCCCTCACTTATCACTGTCTTGTCACCTTCTGGCCACCAGCATGGAGTACTCTAAGTGGTTCCACCTCCCCTACTTACTCACTCCTTATTCTTCCCCTCTGCCCCTCTCTGCTCAACTCCCCTCACCCTGCCCCTCCCCCTCCCTCCCAGTTTTGCCCCCCAAAATCCTTCTCACACCCTCCCTCATTTCTCTCACTCTCCCCTCATTCCACACCTCTTTGCCCCCCCTTTCCCCACCCCCCACTTGCATGTCCAAATCTGTCCCTGCCCCTCCCCATGTGAGCCCTTCATCAGCCTTTGCCTGTTCCATGAGTTCTCTCCTTCCTACCACAGCCATATCTTTTTCACCCACCACTACACCAGACTATACTCCACCAAGCTGTCTTCACTTGTGAACTGCAGGCACTTAAGTCTCCTCCTCCTACTACTACTACTACTCCTTCTCTCAGGCTCCATTCACCCCAACCCCGGTCCCACACCCTCTACCGATTTCACCCCTCACTCCTCCCCAAACCCACTAAACAGCTCACTTTTGCTCTCCTTAACGTGCAAAGCCTTTTGGCAAAAAACCCTTAATCCAGTCCTGGGTGATGGCTAATGCTTTTGATGTCATTGTACTCACCGAAACCTGGCTGAAGGAGGACATCTCTCCCCCAATGAAACCCTCCTTAAAGGTTACTCAGTCTTTAGAAAAGACAGGGTGGGGAAGCGTGGGGAAGGCTGCCTCATCTGGATTGCTAATCACCTCCTTGCCACTGAATATGACCTCCCACTTACCACCTCCTCCCTCAAGACCATCTTGATTAATCTCCTCCTTGGAGCAGATAACATGGTTACAGTCAGTATGGTGTACCTGCCACCCTCATTCTCACCCCATGATTTTGATCTCTTCCTTGATATAAGACCTGCCTCCCCCAAGGGAGAGATAGGATCATCCTACGGGATTTCAACCTAAACTGGCTGTCCCCTCATTGAGACTCCACCAAGGAATCCATACTTGGCCTTGGCCTCTACCAGCTCATCACTGAACCTACCAGAACCAGCTACAAAACTGGATCTCAGTCCCTCATTAATTGGGTCCTGGTCTCACACCCCTCCCATGTCATCGCTTCCAGAGTTCTTCCTGACTCAGTCAGTGACCACTGTGCTGTTTTCTACTGATGGTCCACAAAAACACCCTCCCGCCCACACAAATTCATCCAAACCAGGCAACTGAAGAAGCTGGATGCCTCCGAGTTTTTCAAAGCTGCCCTAGCTCAAGACTGGTCCATCACTGAAAACATTTCTGACATCTGCAAAGCACTTGAAGCCTTTAGCAATAAGTTCCTTGCCCTCTACGACTGTTTCATCCCACTTAAAAAAATCTGGGTTAAGGGTTCTAACCAAGAATGGGTCACCCCTGAGCTTCGCAAACTAATGAGGGATAGGGACAGAGCCTGGAAGTTGAACAGAAAACACAAAACCCCCAAACTCCTCCAAGACTTCAAAACCCTGAGGAACAGGTGCAAATCTTCCACAAGATCTGCTAAATCCTCCTTCATCCTGGAAAAACAATGTGCTGCCCAGGGGAACCCTAGGAGGACCTGGAACATTCTTAGCAACCTTATTGGTAGGGGAATTTCTGAAGAACATATTTATCTCACCTCCGAAGGGACAACCACCACTTAGCCAAGTGAAACAGCCTCCCTTTTCAATAAATACTTTGGTGACCTCGACCAGTACAAGCTCAGCTCCACTCCTACCCCATTTACCCCCACACCCCTCCCAGTCTCCCACCCTAAGTTCCATTTCAGGTACCTAACCCCTGGTGAAGTGGTCAAGTCAATCAGAACAAATGACCCAAGACCATCCAAGGGTGCCGACAACACTGACTTCAGAGTTCTCCATCTTGTCTGTGACTACCTGGCTATCCCTCTTACTAACATCCTCAACCACTCCCTCTGCACAGGGTCCTTCCCTAAAGCATGGAAGTGCACCATTACTTTTTTTTCAACAGAACACACAGAAATGTGATGGCAGAGAAAGGCACCACGGCCCATCTACTCTGCCCAACACCCTACCTCCCCCTTCTGTTATGCTTCCACCCTCTTTTCCCAACCCCTTAAATCTATCCCAAGCCCTCTTGAACCCCTCCACTGTTTCAGCTGCCACTACCTCCTCCGGCAGCTTGTTCCAGGCCTCCACCACCCTCTCCGTAAAAAACTGCCCCCTGACATTACCTCTGTATTGCCCACCTTCCAGTTTGAGGCTATGTCCCCTCGTGTTCACTCCCTTCTTCAGTTTGAACAAGCTGTTACCCTCTACCTTATTTATTCCCTTCAGATACTTAAAGGTCTCAATCATGTCCCCCCTCTCCCACCTAGTCTCCAGAGGGTACAAATTCAGCCCTCTTAATCTTCTCTCATAGGGTACATTCTGCATCCCTCGTACTATTTTGGTTGCCCTTCTCTGCACCCTCTCCAACAGCTCAACATCTCTTTGTAGTTGAGGCCTCCAGAACTGCACCCCATACTCCAGATGCGGCCTAACCATGGTTCTGTATAATGGAATTAGCACCTCCCTCTTCCTGCTATTAAAACCCCTCGCAATGCAGGCCAACATTCCATTTGTCTTTCCCACCACTTCTGCTACACTGGCTGCCCACCTCTGAGGTCACGCAATACCATAATCCCCAGGTCCCTTTCTGTTCTCCTTAATCACTGGAATCTCCAAGGAGTAAGTTTCCTCTATTCTTCCCAGGTGCATAAGCTAGCACTTTTATTAAACTTCAATTTGCGGTGTCAGACCACCACTCCAGCCTCTCCAGGTCCCGCCTCATGGCTTGCACCCCACTAGGTGAATCCACCCTATTGCAGACTTTTCTATCATCTGTGAACAGGCACACCCGTCCCTCCAGACCCTCTGCTAGGTTACTAACATAGATGGTAGAGAGTATTGGTCCTAGCACTGACTCCTGTGGCACCCCACTGGTCACTGCCCGTTCCCTGGAATGTGTCCCATTTACCACCACCGTCTGACTCCTTCTCTTCAACCAGTTTTCCACCCACCTGGTGATCCTGTTGTCCACCCCTAGTCTGTCCAGCTTGTGCACCATTTCCACCATGTGGAACGGTGTCGAAGGCCTTATTGAAACCAGATAGGCCATGTTCACTGCTCCTCCCCTGGTCCACTATCTGTGTCACCCCATCAAAAACTCTATCAGGTTAGTCTGACAGGACCTTCCTTGGTGAAGCCATGCTGCCTGTCATCCCGCATGCCATTCATCTCCAAGTATTCTATCAACCTGATCTTAAGTAGTGTTTCCATTACCTTCCCCACCACCGAGGTAAGACTAATAGGATGATAGTTTTCAACCTCGTCCTTCCGCCCCCCCTTATGTAGTGTGACCACCTCTGCCCTCTTCCAGTCCATTGGCACCACCCCTGTGACCAAGGACAAGTTAAACAGCCTCGCTAGATGCGGCGCCAGTTCATCCTTCGCCTCCTTGAGAACCCATGGGTGTATTCCATCAGGCCCCACTGCTCTCACCCCAAGTCTACCCAGCTCTTCCCTACTCCTCTCAGCAGTGACACACAGCCACCTGTCTGTGGCTGTCACCCTCCCCACCCCTTCCTGGTACCCTACCCTCTCTTTCCTCCGTGAAGATTGAGAAGATTGAGGCGAAATAGCTGTTTAATGCCTCTGCTTTTTCGAAGTCCCCTTCCAGTATTGTTCCACTTTCCCCCCTCATCCTTCCAATCCCATGCTGTGCCCTCCTCTTTTCTCCAACGTACCTAAAGAAGGTTTTGTCCCCCCTCCTTGTCTGCTTCGCTATCCTCTCCTCTCCTCAGTGGCCTCCTTAGCCCTCCTTATCTTTTGCCCAGCCTCCTTTCTTTTTTCCCTGTAGGTTTCCCTGTCCTCATCCTTTTGTGTCCTCCTGTACCTCTTGAATGCTCCAGTCTTCTCCTTGACCCCTAACGCCACCTCTCTAGTGAACCATAGAGGTCTTTTCTGTCTTCTATTCTTCCTTACCCTTCTTATACATGAGTCCATGGCTTTAAATACCCCTCTCTTGATGGCTGCCCATAATTCCTCCACCCCCTGCACATCTCCTATCCTCAACATTTCTTCCCCAACTACATTCCTCATTCCATGAAAGTCAGCCTTTCTGAAGTCCATTACCTTGGTCTTGTCCTAACCCTCTCCCTGCCCACTCTCATCCTGAACCTGACAGCCCTGTGGTCACTGGTGCCAAGCTCTTCCCCCACCTCCACCTCCTCCACACTGTCCCCATTTGTGAGGACCACATCCAACAGGTTTACACCCTTAGTGGGCTCACTGACCCTTTGTTGCAGAAATATGCCCTGAAGAGCCTCTAAGATGTCCCTGCTCCTTGTGGAGATTGCTGTCTGGGCTTCCTAGTTTGTGTCCTGAAGGTTTAAGTCCCCAACTAGCACAATTTCCTTTCCATGCCATCCTCGCTACCGATTCCCAAGGTAAAGTGTTCATCCCTCCCCTGCGTAGCAGGCCCATAGGACATCCTTCAACCCGCAGGTTTTCCCCGTCCCTGTCTAGGGTGACCCATTATCTCTGTTTCTCTCTTCATCCTGCCCTTCCATGGCCCCAATCCTTTCCTGATGTATAATGCCACCCTCCCTCTTCCTCCTGATCTTTCCTATTCAACTGATACCCTGATCACTGACTCCCAGGCATAGTGCTCATTCCACCAAGTCTCTGTACTCACTGCTACAATGTCTAGGTTCTCCTCCATCATGGTGGCCTCCAGTTCTCCATTTTGTCCCCGTGGCTCCTGGCATTTGCAACCAAAGCTCACCAACATGTAGCCCCATCCCATCCTTCCTGCTGCTAAGTGTTCCCTTGATGAGTGTTATGATTGGGGAGGCTGATAGCCCTCTGCTCTGCCTCAATAAGGCTAGCCCTGTCCTCTACCACCCCCTTATTTAGTTGAAATTGAACTTCCTTGCCATGAAGTCCCCCAGTTTACTCTTTAGTGCAGCTGCCCCGAAGAGCTCGGGTGCAGCCTGTCTTGGGCAAACAGCCCCTCCTCCTCCCATGTCGAGCCCCAGTCACCTATCCAGCTGAACCCCATCCGACTGCACCAACCTTGTAGCCAATTGTTGAATGCCCTTATCTTCTCCTTTCTGGGTGTGCTCGCTCTTGGTACTGGCAACACCTCAGAGAAGGAAACGGAAGGAAAAACAGTGTTGCTCCTACAGAACCTAGCAAGTTCCTCGAACCTTGCCTGTACCTCCATTAGACTGTTCCCTTCCAAGTCATTTGTGCCCAGGTGAAACACCAGATGTGTCCTTTCATCCTGCTGCTTACCCCAGGAAGGAATATGATGCCTCACCTCCAGCACCGTCATCCCTGGCATGCACTGTACCCATACTGCATTATTTTTTGCTCCCTTCCTTCCCCATTTTAGCCCCTTAATTATTGAGTCCCCCAAAAGTGCCACTCTACTGCCCCTTGCTTCCTGGGCGTCCTTTTGGCCTCTAGCTTTGTGTCGTGGAGTTTGTCTCCTTTGACTCCTCCTCAGGTTCCATCCTGATTTTGGTTTCTGCCCCTGCTCATCTTTTGTCTCCCCATCACCCAGCCTATCCTGATATTTACCCACACCAGCATCTGTACCCTTCATCTCTCCCTTAGCCTTCATCAGACTCTCTTCCTGTACCTCTTCATCCCTTGTACTTCTGCCTGACTTTCATCCCTGCAGACCCTCTGCTTCACTGCTTGAGCATGATCCAACTTCACCTGACCCCCCCTAACTGCTCCTGGCCTTCCCTCATCTGCATCACTGTAAGTAGATTGTGCCAACTGTGTTTGATCCCTCCAACTGTTCCTGTCCTGCCCATCTTTGCAGAAGATTTTGAGCACTGTACCCCACATGGGGAAGTCTTCCTCCTTACCACCTGCCCTGTCTGCATATTTCCCCTCTCCTGCACCCTGCCCGGCACATGCCCCAGCCTCCTAGTGCAGCTCCTACACTGCAGAGTTTCCTCCAGTTCATTTTCAGCCTCCCAGAAGCTCAACTCCAGCTCTTCCAGTGCTTCCTTCCTGCCCCTTTTCTTATGCCACAGTTCCCCTAGTGCCACCTTTTGGTGTGTCCCTAATGTGCCTGTCCCCTCCTCCACCCCTTCTACTGCATGTGATGTGCCTGCCCCCTCCTCCCCCCCTTTCACTGCGCCTGAGATCTTTCCCCACATCCCCCAGTTGCTCTTGCACCCCTTCTCTGTTGCCCCTGCCGGACCCCCTTCCTCTCCAATGTCCTCGACTAGAATACCTAGGAGGGCAAAACTATTTGTTACTTCCACCCTCTGGCCCATTTCACCTATGCCTGCATTGTCCTTCATACTGGGCATCCGTCTGCCTTTTCCTGTGCCTACTGTCTTCCATTCCTCCTGATCCCTGACTGACCCCTTTTCTCTAGCTACAGGCATCATTTTTGTGCCTCTAGACTTCCTGCTGTCAGTTCCCACTGACCCCTTTCCTCCTGTCTTGGGTGTCCCTGTCCCAAATCTGGACTTGCTGTTGTCTGTTACCACCTCTGGTCTATCTCCTCTGGATTCCCTTCCATCATCTCCCTCCCAAGCCCTTGACTTCCGGAACAGTGTACCTGATCCTCCAGTGAATCCACTCAGCCCTTCCCACTCCTTCTTTGGTTTATACCGTCCAGGTCTCTCTACCCCCTTTCCCCAGCTCCCCCCCGTTAACCCCCACCTTAGCCCCTGCCCCCTCTCTCAGCTGAGTGAGCTGCTTCACATCATACAACCCTCATCCTCCAAGCCCAATTTAGGATCATAGCTGCCCACAGCCACTGCACCCCACCACCCTGCCAAAGATCCCCTCCTTGGTCGCCTCCTCTGTGCTGCCCTACCATTTCTTCCATGATACTTAGATACAGTCCGAAAATCACCCTTATGTATTTTTTGGGCCTCTGACCCTCACCCCCTCCTCAGCCCTAACCCACAGTCAAGACTTTTTAGAAATAATAAAGCATGTGCAAACCATAGGCATCAAGAATTAATAACCATAGCCACCACGTTCAAGTCCAAGTCATCAAGTTCAAGTCCAAATCCCCAGCACCTCCAGCGTCAGTAGTCCAAGGTCAAGTTCCCAGCACCTCCAGTGTCAGTAGTCCCACCCAGTTTATTTCACCTCAAATCAAGTCCAAATCCCCAGCACCTCCAGCGCCAGTTGTCCAAGATCAAGTTCCCAGCACCTCCAGTGTCAGTAGTCTCGACCCAGTTCATTCATCTCAATTTCAGCTCTTGTGAAGGATTTCAGTGTCTGTGTCAGTCCATATTCACCAAGGTTAAAGTCCAAGTCCCTGTGGAGAAATGCAGGACCCAGTTCCTTTGCTGCAAACCAGCTCCTCCCAGTGATTTTCTTAGCTCAGGACGCTCCTTGCTCCCACTTTTAGTCCTTCTATTGGTCTGGCTGGCTATTTTTAAAGCCTACCGCCTTGGCACCGCTCTCCATGATTGGCCTGATCCTACACCGCTGTCTGCGGTTGGCCAGCTGTCCCTGCTTCAGTCGCCCGGACTGCCACCTGTACCCCTTGCTTGTTCAGCTCCAAACAGCTCAGCTCTCCTTCCTCTGATCACCAACCTCGACCCCACTGCCGACTGCAGCCACAGCTCCATGCAGCTGTCCACTCTCCTTTCTCTGGTCGCCGACAGCGACTCACTCCCCCGTTGCTGACACACCTAACAAACACAGGAACGCATAGTCCAGTTTCTTTCTGTGCCACCTGGACTATTGGTACAACTTATGACAGAGGTCACCCAGGGTCTCAGATAGGCAGGGATTGACAAGAGGCTTTGGCTATGCAAGACCTTGCAGGCATGCACTCCCCAGCCCCATTACATTGATAGACCGGGGCACACTTACTCAAGTACAAGTGCAGGATGTGAAATTCTTTTATTAAACCTCTTCACAAACCCGGTTCCTAGGATCTAGTATCCAACTACCGTCCCATCTCCCTCCTTGCCCCTCTCTCCAAAATTTTAGAGAAAGCGGTCCACAGGCAAACCATGGAATTCCTCTCCAAATACAACCTGGTTACAGAGGCCCAGCATGGGTTCCGTGCTCGACACAATACCGAAATTGCCCTCATCAAGTTCACCCACTCCATAGACAAAGCTAACAACGAAGGCCTCTACACCAGTGCTGCGTTCGCAGATCTCACCAAAGCCTTCAACCTCATTGATCATGAAGTCCTTCTCCGTATCCTGGCTGGCCTCCATTTCTCACCTGAGGTCTGCCTCTGGTTCAAGGATTACCTAATGGGCAGATCCCATTGCACCATTATTGGCAGTGTCCTCTCTGAATCCTGCCCCATCAAATACGGCATTCCCCAAGGGTCCATCCTGGGCCCTCTTCTCTTCTCTCCTCTCTGGTCGTTAACTCCCTGCCTGACATTTGCACCACCTCTGAACTCATTCTCTATGCTGATGATGCAGCCCTTTTCTGTCAGGACAAAAACCCCAACGCTCTCATTAACAAACTCCAATTTGATCTCAACAGACTTCACACCTGGTTCACGTCCAAAGGTCTTGTACTCAGCTCCAAAAAAACTAAGTTCATGGTTTTCTCCAGCTCCGCAGACCTCTTGGCTTTGACCTCTCCCTCTATGACAACCTTGGTAACTCCATTGAAAGAGTCAGTGAATTCAAATTCCTTGGCTTACTCCTGGATAGCCACCTGAATTTCAATGCTCACACTAGCCTTACAATCAAAAAAGCCCACCAGTGCCTCAGTATCCTCCACAAAACCAAGCATTACCTTAACAGGGAATCCAAATCCCTCTTAGTCTCCAGCTTCCTCCTTTCTGTCTTCGACTATGGTTCACTTGCCTCCCTCCCCCACCTCTCCATCAAAAATTTCTCCAGACTTCGAAGCTACTGTACCACCATGCTATCCACTTTGCCTCTGGTCTCCCTAAACTCACATACCACTGTGACCTTTATAAGCTCACCAGTCGGCCCTCCCTTCAGGTCCACTTCAACTGCAAGATGGCCACCTTCTTCTTCAAACTCTCCCGTGGACTGCTCCCTGATTGTCTCACCTCTCTTTTCCAGACAGCCACCACCACCAGGACCACTAGACTGTCCTCCACTCTCTTTTTCACTATTCCTTTCTGCTGGACCATTCAAGGCCAGAAAGCACTCTCCTTTATGGGATCCATCCAACCTCTTCAACTTTCTCCTTCTGGAACTAAAACTCTGTCCCTCCACAAATACCTTCAAACACAATATCAGGAGACATTTCTCCCTCACCTGCACCTGCTCACAGCCCTAATCTGGCTCCTCTTCTGCACTCTTTTGTCCTCACCTTCTGGTTATCCACCTCTGGCACTTACCTCTCTTTTTAGCACATGTAGTATTGTTAATCCACCTAGGCTAGTTTTTAGATTACACTTAAATTTTTTGTTTCCCACTGTTATATCATATTATTGTTAAACCCTCACTGAATGCTTAATGTCGCCTTGCATTTGTTAATTCATCAAGGCTAGGTCATGGTTTTCCCTTTAGTCTATATTATCCTGATTTTATGTACCATTGTATTAACCCTAGATGTAAGTTAAATGTTTTAGCCTATGTCATGTCTCGTAATTGTTGTATGTAACTGGATGCTTGTGTAAACGGGCAGCAATGCTCTCATGCATTTCCAGTATAACCAATAAAAATGAAATGAAATGATAAATTATACAAGTTTCAACCCATTTGGCTGAGTAGTGCTACCTGACCTGCCCCTTCAACTCATCCACTGCTTCCAGTTTTCCATTTATTGCTCTTATGACAACATAATAGTGCATCTCCATTGCTTTCTTCACTGAGCACACAGACAAACAAGCATTTGTCAATGCCAAATGTTTCCTTGCATAGTGTATGTAATGGTGTCCATGTCAGACATGCTTGGAAATCATCAGAAGGGAACCTTGGTAACGGGGGGCCGGGTTAAGGCAGGAGAGCAATTAGGATCTATGGTAGCATAGTAAGTAGGGATCTTACAGCAGACTACAGTAGGTGGGCCAGGAGGTCCTTTTCTGTTTTGATCTAATTGTCCTTGCTAAAGGAGGTGAAACGGAATTGGTATGCTAGGCAGGGTGCTAATTGGATCCAATTATACAGTTTATACAGGTTCCTGGTTGGTAATTCTCAGTAATTCAATAAAGCCAACACGCTATATCTTTGCCAAATTAGCGGTACTTTATTATGATAAGATTAGCCAGAAAAATGCTATTGTGCTAGTTTACAAAAGGGAATACATGCTAACATTATTTTTAAACATCAGGTAGCCCACAACTACCTAAATGTTTCTGTTACAATTTAGTTGTAAAACAGCCAAAGGGCAATCCCAATGGGGTATTTCTAACATGCAATCTAGACATCTAGTAGTATCTGCATTACAGAGCTACAGCATTTCAGAGACACATGTAACCATATGTCTCTGGATCCCCCGAGCAATCTATGGATAGTCTCAGACTGCATCTTGTCCGAGACTGCATCTTCTCAAAGGGATGCTGGACATAACCATAGGTCCCATATTTATGTGTAGCAAGCTTAGAAAAAAAATGCAAGGCTGGAATTTCCCAAAAACTACCTCAGCAGTTTTAAACACAGACAATATGTCATTCAACAAGTCATAAGACTCGGGTTCAAAAATACACTGGCCGCTAGAAACCTCGGTCACAAGATACTTTTTTGATACTTTGCTGAGACATGCAGTCATTCTTACATGGAAAAACAAGTAATCAGGGTTTTTTTATTTGTCAAAAATAACTCTCTTTAGGATACAGAAAACATGCAAGGGGATGTGACTGTTTTAAAAATACTCGGTTTACAGATAAAAAAAACAGACAGTGGCCAGATTGGGGAACTTAATCTTCAAGGCCAGTGTGGTTAATAACAGCTGCATTCTTATCTTAGCCGTAACCTTTTTAAAAAAAACTGCTGAATAGGGCAATTCCAAGTCAGATTTTATTTTCTTCAGTTTAACCGTTAACCATTTAAAGCCTCCACATACATGCATTGATATGGTGGTATCATTCATTTGCTTAGCCACTGGCAGCCATTGGCTAGCTAGCCATATTAACTTGTATGTGAGCCTCATTCAGTCATCTATTGGCCATTTGTATTTTCTGCAAGCCTTTTACACCTTGCCATAGTCAACTGTATATATAGAGGTAGCTATCAGCAATTTTATATAACTGAACCTGTATATACTTAGGCCTTGGGGACCCTGGGCAAATTCAACAAGGGTACATGGGAATAATAAATGGGAAAAATATGAGTATCATAGTTGGCTGACATAAATTGATAGGGAAGGTAGTTTGTAATAGTTGTCAGAGCACAGTAAACAGCCTGGAAGGTTAGGCACCAGACGAGGGTCAGGACTGTTGTAAGAGAAGGGAAGTGGCACTGGAGACAGCACGCTGGTAGAAGGAGCGTGACAGACCCAAAAGGAAACATGGAAGAGCAAGGGACAAGAGCAAGAACAAGGGATGAATAAGGGGGAGTCAGGAGACAGCATGGAGGAGACAATTAGGAAGAGGGGGGAGAAACAGGCAAGGGGTCCCAAATGCCATAAGGACAGTTTTTGGGGGAGGTAGTGAAATAGGCTGGGGAAGGTAGGGGAGACTGAAAAGAGAGAGAGAGGGAGAGAAGAAATGGACAAATCCACCACCAAGGACATGCAGGGCTGCAGCAAGTCCATGAGGAAGCTAAAATGACAGGGTAGCTGAAATGTGACCAGTGTCAAGTATGGGGGGGACAGGGACATTGTGGGCTAGATGGGAGGAGGTTTAGAGGGTAGAGTATGGTCTGAAAACCCCACAGGAGCAAATTTGGAGCAGTACCAGAGCAACAGCCTCAGCTCAATTGAGTTAAAGGCAGCCAGTCAAATATGGGAGATATGTGGAAGGTATTCATGTGAAGTGGGATTCAGAAAAAAATATATATATCTGAAAGCAACTGATGCAGCCTCCCACTGGGCAAGCACAGGCAGAAACACACAGAAATGAGGGTCATGTTGCAGCAATGGGACACCATGTGGCAAGAGTAACAGCATCCAGCAAACTGATAGGGGGGCACCAGAGTGTGGATTGTTATGGTCCCATAGTGCACTGCGCAGGACGTAGAAGCTAACAGCAGAAGCCACCACTGGTGGATGACATCAGCCCCAGAGGGTCTATGTGATAACGGCGAACGCCTAAAGGCGATCACCGTTATCGCACAGTCAGAGTGCCGAAAAGATTTTCAGCACTCTGACAACACCGGTGCACAGGAAAATGGTGCCAGAAGTGTTTTTTAAAGCTTTCTGTGTGGGGGGTTGTACCCCCCACACACCCCCACACACACCCTTGTGGGGTGATCCCCTATTTAAGGATTCTCAACTCCAGGGGGGTGCGTGTCTGGGGGGTGAAAGCATTAAAAAAATAAAGGTTCGGGCCAGGCGCAGTAAAATCGCACCAGCGCCTGGACCCGAACCCGGTACCTCACCCACCCCAACTACTGGCCAACCCCCGATGCCACAACACAGCTCGGCCATCCACTGCAGCACCACCACCTACAGTCCCTCCGCTGCCTCCCAGGCCATGCTCACCATGCTCGCTCCCCCGCTGCATGCGCATACACATACCCACATCCTGTCGCCCACTTCTCCCACCCCCTCATCCGGTTGCCCTACCCTCCCATCGCCATGAGGGATTGCACTGGGAAGGAGTCACCATTACATATAGAAACATAGACTTTGATGGCAGATAAGGACCGCTTGGCCCACCTAGTCTGCCCATTTCCCTACCTAGAGGATAAGCTGCAGATCCTATTTAACCAACAGCCTATTTCTTCCTACCCCCCCCCACAGAGATTGCCTTACATATGTCCCATGCATTCTTGAATTCTCCCACAGTTTTAGACCCCACAACCTCAGCAGGAAGGCTGTTCCATGCATCCACCACCCTCTCTGTGAAAAAATACTTCTTCACATTACCTCTGAGCCGTCCCCCCTCTATCTTCAAATTGTGTCCCCTTGTTCTTGCACATCTCTTTTTCTGAAAGATGCTACCCTCTTGGACTTTGTTGATTCCACTGAGGTACTTAAACATTTCTATCATGTCCCCTCTCCTCCTTTCCTCAAGGGTATACATATTAAGCTCTTTACCTCTCCTCAGATGGCTTCTCTTGCAGACCCTGCACCATTTTAGGTGCCCTCCTCTGAACTGCCTCCATCCTGTCTATGTCCTTGTGGAGATGGGGTCTCCAGAACTGGATGCAGTATTCCAGATGGGGTCTCGCCAACTGTCTGTACAGGGGATAACAACCTCCTGTTTTCTGCTGGTGATGCTTCTCCTGTACATCCCAGTATCCCCCAGCCCTCCCTACCGCCTTCTCAATTGTTTGCCGACCTTAAGGTCATCTGATATGATGACCCCAGGTCCCTTTCCATTTTGTTGTTGTTACTACCTCCCCCATTGTGTAATCTTTCCTGGGTTTTGTTTCCCAGGTGCATTACTTGCACTTCTTTCCATTGAATCCAAGCTGCCATACTTTGACCATTCCTCCAACCTTGCCAAGTCCCTTCTCATTCTTTCCACACCTCCTTGTGTATCAACCCTGTTGCAGATCTTTGTGTCATCTGCAAAGAGGCATACTTTTCCTTCCAGTCCCTCTGCAATGTCACTTATAAAGACATTAAAAAGGACTGGACCCAGTACTGAACCCTGTGGTACCCCACTAGTAACCCCTCTTTCTTCAGAGTGGACTCCATTTACAATTACTTTCTGTGTCCTGTTGTTCAGCCAGTGTTTCACCCAGGCTACCACCCTGGGACCCACTCCAAGGCTGATTAATTTGACTACTAATCTTTTGTGTGGGACTGTGTCAAATGCCTTGCTCAAGTCTAGGTAGGCCATGTCCACAGCCTCTCCCTGGTCTACTACTTTGGTCACCCAGTCAAAGAAATCAATTAGATTCGTCTGACATGACCTTCCCGCTGTGAACCCATGCTGCCTTGGGTCCTGTGCCCCACTGCCCTCTAGGTACTCAGCAATTCTTTCCTTCAGAAGTGATTCCATCACTTTCCCTACCACAGAGGTCAAACTGACAGGTCTGTAGTTTCCTGCCTCTGTCTTGCTCCCACTTTTGTGAAGGGGAATCACATCAACCTTTTTCCAGTCCTCAGGTACCACACCATCCTCCCATGATTTGTTAAAAAGGGTAGTCAGTGGTGTCACTAGTTCTCTGCTTAATTATTTTAGAATTCTGGGGTGAATTCCATCTGGCCCCATTGCTTTGTCCACCTTCAGTTTTAAGAGTTCTTTCAGAACCATTTCTTCTGTGAAAGGACTGGGATCGACCCCCCTCTCCAGAGTGCTTCTGTTAATTGGATTAGGCACCTCCCCCACTTCTTCTTTTGTGAATACTGAACAGAAGTATTCATTCAGTATCCCTGCTTTTTCACTGTCACTCTCTGCCCACCCACCATCCATTCTATTCAGCCTCACTATCCCTCCCTTTGTCTTTCTACGCTCCCTGATATACCTATAAAAGATTTTATCCCCCTTCTTAACCGAGTTGGCTATCTTTTCCTCAGTGTGTGCCTTTGCTATTCTGACTACCCTCCCTGCTTCCTTCTGCCTTAACTGGGACAGTTCTCTGTCCTGCTCCTTCAGCAAAAAATACAGGAAAACCCAGGAGGCAGCAGCCCACGAGCCATGCATGAGCTGAGAGTGCCATGAAAGAGCTTGTTCACAACGCTAAGCAGGGAACTGCTGTTGAAGGCTGGACATGCACAGTGTAACTCACTTGTCCTTTACACAATCCTTGTAGTTTGTTTAAAGGAAAACTACACCCTCATAACTTCTAAATTTTATGTTTCCATGTCAACAGACAACTCTTTTTATGTAGCTGTTAGAGATGCATTCAACTGCTTTAGTCTGTTTTTACACTTCATACTAGGCCATCTAACTTTCCTGGGAGGCTCCATTTGGTGGTTGTTGAAATCTCATTGTCCCTGAGAACTGCATTAGCATATG
Source organism: Neoceratodus forsteri (assembly GCA_016271365.2). Taxonomy (NCBI): domain Eukaryota; kingdom Metazoa; phylum Chordata; order Ceratodontiformes; family Ceratodontidae; genus Neoceratodus; species Neoceratodus forsteri. The sequence continues at coordinate 693,798,139 of CM057456.1, forward strand.
AGAACATGATGTGTAATCAACCTTTAAACTCCCCAGTATGCCTGTCTGCATAATTAGTCTTCAAAGAAACAAGCTGCAAGAAGGTATGAAATACCGCATTTACCTTCAGTAAGCTTTGCCAACTACAGTATCTCAGTTGTAATGCAGGGTTTTTCCCCTTAAACTCCATTCAGTGTACGTGTTTCCAGAGAGTTTTTGCAGGTTATTTTTTCTTTCAGCATAGAGATGCATGATATAAATGGTTGATCTGACATCATGTTCTCATATGCCAATGCAGTTCTCATGGACAATGAGATTTCAACAACCATGAAATGGTGACCCCCAGGGCAGTCACAGGTGCTACTATGAGCAGTGAAAACAAACTAAGGTTAACACATATAGCCCTAACTGCTACAGGAAAGGAGCTGTCTGTTGACATGGAAACAAATAAAATTTAAATGCTATGAGGGTGTAGTTTTCCTTTAAATGCAATGACGTACTGCTGGCTTTATGCAAATGAAAGAACTGAAGCACTCTTATTGGAGCGCTACATTTCTTTCAACTAGAGAATGGTTTCCAGCTGTGAAATCTGAACTAATGTCACAGTCTGGTTGCATGCTCATTGGTCTGTTGGAGATGAGCCCACTGTAGCTGTCTCTGCATTGGACTCGTCCCTGACACACCTCTGAAATGTCATTCTCTGAAGCAACTGCAAGATGTTTCTTGTGCACACACAAGGAAACAAAAAGGAGCAGAAGTTTTTTTTTGGGGGGGGTTGTGTGTGGAACTCATGTGCCATGAATTGTCAGTATTCATCTTTTTTTGGTATGGGTGAGCATAGGATTGACACAGCTCTAAATGACTGATATGTACAGTGACTACTAGGAGAGGTACTATAGGGAAGGGGAACATTGTTTAACCAGGAGTAGCACACTAAATCAAAGCTTGTTTCCAGATGCGACCTGGGAGCACAAGGAAGCTAAGTGACTTGCTCAGGATCACACAGTATGCACCTAGACGGCTGTGGGATTCAAACCCAGGTCTCCAGATCTGCAGCTCAAAGCCTTAACCCACTGCACTGTACTGCCTCCATGTAGGGTGGTGTCTAAATGTTTCTAACAATCTAATTACCTTCACATTTTGAACTATACCTTTCATAAACCTGTTCATGAGTAAACTTTTTCCTGCACTTCCAGTTTCAAAGTGTTGATGATATTGTTTCCCTGCTGTCAGCTGTAGGACTGGTGTGTACTTTTTCTGCATTTGGACACTTTAAATACTGTGGCACAGGGAAGGAAATTCCTAATAAAAATTAAATGGTACTCTGAAATCAATGTCAGTGCCCATCCAGGTGACCCCGCAAATGTGAGTCCTCTCATCTTTTCTTCACCTTATGTCAGAATCTGTCCCAGATGCCAAATGAACAATCACATTCACTAAAAATACCACCAGCGGCTTCATTTGGTTCAATTTCAGTTTGTTACCATCTGTATCCCCCCATCACCACCATCAGCCTCTGCTTATTTTGTGTCCTCTCAGGTTGCACTCTTTTTGGACGTCTGGGGAGGGAGTGCTGTTCGCTTTACAACTGGATGGGGTTTTATTGCTGTCTAATAGGATAACTTATTGGTGTACCTTACCTTTTTAATTTTGAAGATCAGGATGGAACTGGTTTACATAAGTTGAGCTCTTAATATTATATATTAAATATCCCCATATGGTATAAACATAGTCTTAAGATTACTATTGTCATCATAAATGTGCATTCACTGCATTCCCGTATATAAAAACCTGGTTTGGAAAAAGTACTCTTTATACTGCAACAAGTGGCTTTTTTTTTTTTTTTCTAAATATATATTTTATTGTTTTCCAACAGACAAACATATATACATAAAACAAAACATTGAGCATTATTATTATGAATTCATTACAACTGGTCAGACAGGAAATGAACCTACATACAGTTCAAGGCAGTGACAATTTCATTTATCAAATCCATCTAGTTAGGGGGTTTGATCCTATTCAGTTTTGGGACCCCTTCTCAGAGTTCTTGGTGTCAATTCTCAGCCTTGAATTTCAATAAGTTGTGGGTGTTCATACTGGAACTTGTCCCATACTGTATGTTGACTTTCCTTTGCCTCTGGGCTCTAAAGTGTTCCTTTTTTGTGTGTGTGTTTTATCTCCTCTGCCACAGTGTGATCCAGGTTATCCCTGGTCCCCTAAGCTCTGACCCTCATCTCTGGGGGACAAAGGTGTCTTCATGTTGCATTATATATAATACCCATGATGTCCATCTTGTTCTATGTAATTCTGCCCTGTCACTTCATCCGAAGGTTATCTTTTCCATGTGGTATATTTTGTTTACTATTTTCCTCCAAGTCTGGATTGTTTCTTGCTGTGAGGTAGGCCATTTCTGTGTTACACATTTCTTTGCAGCTATAATCATTATTCCTAGTAGGTATTTTATATGTCTATCATTGATAGTTTTGGGGTAAATGTGGACCAGGCATAGCTGTGCTGTTAACTGTATAGCTGTGTGTAACACCTCTGTAAGAGCTTGCTCTATGTCTTGATAAAAGGTAACCAGTTGTGGGCATGACCATATTATGTGCACATGCCCTACTCTCTGCTCCCCACAGTTTCTCCAGCACTCAGACTAGGGATGCGTTCCATATTTGGCTGTGATGACTGGTGTCCGGAAGAAATGGATTAAATGCTTTCAGGCATTATCTCACTACATGAGTGAAGAGGTTACTCTTCCCACTTTGTGGCATCCCCTCTCCCAGTCTGCTGTATCTATATGTATGCCTGCCTCCCTTTCCCACCTCTGTGCTACATACTCAGTGTGGTGTTGATATGTGAGTTGAAGGGCTTTGCAGATATTGGATATCATGTGAGTGAGGCCAAGTGAACCCTATAATGTATCAATACTTCTGTTATAACAGATCTTCTCCCTGGGTCCCTAGCCTCGGTGGGGCATGACATGAAATAATGCCTCACCTGCAATTATCTAAAAAAGTCTTGACGTGTTAGGTCATATTGTTGCTGTAGTTCTAGGAAGGACTTCATCTGACCCCCAAGGCACAACTGGTGTATGTATAGAATGCCTAAGTGCTGCCAATCTTTGAAAGTGATGTCCAAGGCAGCTGGCGTAAAATCTGGGAGCCATGCCAATGGGCATATTCAGGCCTTCTGGGAATGGATTTGAGTTTCTGAGGCTACCTGTTCCCAGGTCTCCTTCACTAACTGTACCCATGGGCTCACCCTGTCCCCTGCATTTAGTTCCTCATTTCTCCTGAAAACATACTTTATCATTTCTTGAAAGGGGAGAATCGTCTGTTCTATATTCAGCCATTGTACACCGGTTACCTGTGAGAATCAATAAAATAGTGTCCTCAACTGTGCTGCTATGTGGTAGAGTCTCAAATTTGGTAGGCCCAGACCCCTCTTATCTCTTGGGAGCATGAGAGTGGAAAACTTGACTCTTGGTTTATGGCCTCCCCAAATATATCTGGATATTACCAAATTCCATCTCCTCCAATCCCGTTTTGGGGTCTGAAGGGGGACATTCTGGAATATGTAGAGAAATCATGGGAGTACTACCATTCTCACTGAGTCTATTCTTCTTATAAGTGTCAGTGGGAGTGTCCTCCACTTCTGAAGGTCTTCCTCAAGCTGACATGTCAGTGGCATGTAGTTGACTTCATAGAGTCTGTTAAGAGAGTGGGATAGTCCGATGCCTAGGTATTTAAGATCTTGAAGATACCAGTGGAAAGGAAATGCTTCTCTCAACCTTGGGCTTGGGGAGTAGTAAAGGGGCAGGTCCTCTGTTTTATTAGTGTTCAATTTGTATGCCGAGATCTCACTAAATGCTGTGGGGATCTGGAAAATCTCAGGGATGGATGTCTCTGGGTCCTCTACATACAGAAGGATATCATCCACATAGAGTGCAGCTCTGTGCTCCCTGTCCCCCAGCCCTACTCCTTTATAGAGTGAATTCTTCTGATTGCCTGAGCCAGTGGCTCCAAATAAAGTTCAAAGAGGAGAGGTGATAGTGGGCATCCCTGTCGGGTGCCCTTTCTCAGGGGAAAGTGGTGTGTGTGGTGTGTCCGTTTACCTTGATGTTGGCTCTCGGGTCAGCGTATATATTTTGCATGATCTTTATTAATTTCTCTGTGAATCCCATTCTTTGCAGGGTGGCAAATAGATAGGGTCAGGAGAGAAAGGCCTTTTCAGCATCTAGATTGAGGGTTACTGAAGGGGTCTGATGTTTGTTGAGATGGTGTAAGTTATGCAGTATTCTTCTTATGTTGTCTCCTGTTTGCCTGCCTCCAACAAATCCTGTCTGGTCTGGATGAACAAGGTGAGGGAGTACTGATTCCATTCGGTGTGCTAAAATAGCTGTAAAGAACTTATAATCAGCATTCAACACTGAGATGGGCCTATAAGATGTACATTCAGTGGGGTTTTTTCCTGGTTTTGGTATCACCAATATAGTGGCATATTGCCATGTTTTAGGAATCTGTCCCCCCTTCATCACCTCATTACATGCTCGGAGCAGCTGGGGTAGGAGTTGCTCTTTATGGGTCTTGTATATCTCTATTATATAGCCAGCTGGGCCTGGGGCCTTTTGTGTTTTTGCTTTGCATACTACACTCTCTAACTCCTGTAATGATTGGTGCCGTGTGCTTTTCTGCCACTTCGAGGGTTAGGGTCTTCAGATTCAGGGAATTGAGAAATTCCACTGTAGCCTCTTGAGTGTGGGTGCCTTCAGGGGAGTATAACTTTAAATAATAATAATTGTGAAAGGCCTCTGCAATTTTGACTGTCTCCCTTACTGTCTGTCCTGTGTCTGGATGTTTAATCGCTGCTATTGTAGATCTGTGCTTTTGGCATCTTAGTTGATGTGCCAGAACCCTAGAGGCTCTGGGGCCTACTTCGTAATATTTTTGTCTGAGATAGGCAAGTGCCACTTCTGTGTTATGTCTGTAGATCTCCTCTATGTCATTCTTGACTCTTGTCATCTGTGGTTTAACTGATTGGTCCCCTTGTTTATGTGCTTCTTGTAAAAAATGGAATGTCTCTAGTTTGTCATGTAATTGTTGTTGTCTCTCCTTTTTTTTTCCTGGTGGAGTATGCTATTATTTGTCCTCTGAATACTGTCTTTATTGCATCCCTCGTGACTGTCTCTTTTGGATTTCCTGTTCTGTTTGTCAGTACTATTTCTTGTATTTGCTCTTTAAGGAATGCGTGAAATTCCTCTGATCACAGGTGAAAGGCATTCAACCTCCACTGTCCTAGGTTGGAATTGCACGAGTCTAAGAAATGTGTGTACTAGACCATGGTCTGAAATCAGAATATCTCCTAGCTCACATTTAGTGATATGGTGTCTATATTCTGTTTGTGTAAAGCTATAGTCTATTCTAGTATATATGTCGTGCACCCCTGATTAGTGTGTGTGTTCTTTCACTCTGCTGTGTAGCTCCCTCCAGATGTATCTCCATCCTAATTCCTTGAATATCCTCACGCATTACTTATGTGGTGTTCGGTGTTTAGGTGGGCATGTGTTAGAGGCAGGGGTTGAAAAATTTTTTGGGGATGCATAAGTCCAGGACTTATGGTACATTTTTTGGGTAAGTCCATATCAGGATCCAGTAAGTCACAACATTTTTCATATTATTACGAGAAAAAAATAATTATTTATTTTTTCCCCCTTTTAGGATGCTCCAGTGACAGTCAGAGACAAGTTACAGAGAGGCAGAGAGAATATTATAAGACAGCAATAGTACTGCAGCTTGCTTCTCAGGCTGATATTCTTCTTCTTTGATGGACATTTGTGACCAGAGGAATGGATAGTACCAGACTACTGTCAAGCCAGTACTTTATTGATGGCAGTGGATCAAATTCAGAGACAGATGGTCCTGTAGTCATGATAAGCAGCTGGTTCTCAAAGACTGTTGTGTCAGGGTTGTTCGTAATTTGTTTTAATGAAATTAGCTTTTGAAAATCCTCTTTCATATTCACTTGTGGAAGGGGAAATCGTGAGCAGAATCTCAATAAGCTTTTGCATAGGGCCCTTTGTGGAGTCTGGGCCACATTCACCAATTTTCATTTGTAACACCAACTGGTACATAGTTATGAGAGATTTGGTTCGGAATCGAGAAAGGTATAACTTCAGCTGCACCCAGTCATCTGTAGCAGAATCTTTATCAAGTTCTGAGAAGTGAGAAGAGAAAGGGCTATCTGTGATGAGTTCAATTAGTTCAGCATTGCCAAATGTTGCTGGATCTTCCTTTTCCAGTGGCCAGTTTGTAATTCAAAATCTGAAGTAAAGACAAAGGTTTCTCTGAGAGAACACCAAACCTGTTCTGGATGTACGTGACAGTATCGTTAACAAATGTGTGAAGTTCAGCTTCACTTCCAGGTGTTCCGTGAACTTTGTTTTGCCAAACATACGTTCTTCTGCGTATACTGTTCCTGGAATTTTGTAAGATATTTTCCAGGAGTACTTTTAAGTGCTTCTAGCTGCAGAATGGCTTTCTCTATATGTTCTGGTATCTCAACAATTAAGTAGTCTGCCAACTGGAAAGTTTTTGATAATCTAGCAACAATTGGCAAAAAATCTAATAAGAAATAAAGAACTTTAATGAAATGCATAGAGGTCAGTTCCTTGAGGTACCCCCTTAGCTCTGTTAGCATCGTCTGCCCTGTTGCCATCCACAAATCTGTGCTCCAGATGCATCGTCACAATGTCCAGGTTTTTTTCTAATGCTACAACTGCTTTCTCTTTGTTTGCTGGCCACCTGACTTGCTTTACAGCCGGTGAAATGTGCAAGATGCTCATCGAGAACTTCAGCAATTTCTTTTAAGTTCTCTCCTGCGCTTTGGAGACCAAAAATAAAAACTGAAAATGCCTTTTAAACACTCTTCAAATTTGGCCATGTATTTGAAATGTTTATTTGCATCCAAAATGGCAAGCTCAAGTTTGTGGGCAACACAGTGAATGCCAATAATGTCTGGCAAAAGTGATTTGAGTCTAGTAATGACTCCTGTCCGTTCACCAAGATTAACTGATGCACCATCAAAATTAGCACATACAAGTGCTGGATGTGCACTGCCTGTCAGTTCTGGTAATGGCAAACCCACTAATTGTAAGGCTTTCTCAATAGCATTAAATACACCCTCAGCACTTGCAGTTTCAAGTGGTGACACAGATATTAGATGTGTGACTGGCAAACAGTTAGCACCTACATATCTCAGGTAGACAATTTCTTGTTCAACGATGGAGTGGTCTGTACTTCCATCTGCAAGAATACTCACAAAGGAGGCATTTTTTACCTCTTCAATTATTGCTGAACGTATTGTTTTAGCTATGTTGTCCACAAACAAGCGGCAACCTGCTATATTCATGTAGTTGTTGCCAACATTTAAACCATTTTTACGCTGGATCTCACAAATTATTTCAAAATCAGAAAAAGGTTTCCCATTCTTTGCCACTGTGTATGCAGTGTTAAATAAAATTTTGTATTTCTCAACTTCTTTTGTTGTCATGTGCCTTTTTTGAAATGACTGACCCAGAGCAGTTTCTAACAGACGAATGGGTGGTACTTTAGCGGTATCCTTTAAGTAATGTTTTGTGCAAGTGATGTGTTCCTTCATCAAATCATGCCTCTTTATGGGGTCTAACTTAAGATCTCCTGAACCTTTTACCATAGCCGAGTTAGGATCACAGATTTGGGGTAGGCTTTACAATATATGCAGTACATTACAGATTTTTCTTCACTGTAATCCAGCCATGGAAATTCTTTTTTCCATTCAGGACGGAAATGCCTGACCCTTTTTTCTCTGTCATATCTTTGATCCTTGGTAAGGCCATCGTCAGAACTTTTACGTTTAGCAGAACTGGATGTTGTAGCACTACTAGTACTTGCTCCACCAGATTTTGAGAAACCAAATTTTAATCAGCTCATTTTGCTGTGAGAAACTGCTCTGGGTAAGATTAGAAGAAGTTTTTGTAATTTAGAAATGTTTAATGAGCAAGGATGGAAATACACGTGAGGCACTATTATGGCCCAGAAGTATTGGCTTAGGTTAGCAAGTTAGGGCAGACAGGCAGAACACAAATGACTAAATGACTGACAATGAGATGATGCTAAGGGGTGACACTACGAAATGTTTTATTTATCAGTCACAAGGGAAAATAGGTGTGCTTCTGCAACTTTTTCAGTGACACACTGACAACTTCAGAAAAATATTTAGTGACTGTAGTGACTTCTCTCTCAAACTAATTATAGACCGAGACAGGTTTTGCTTCAGTCCAGAAAAATATTTAGTGACTGTAGTGACTTCACTGACTCAAAGACGCAGGCTTTGCTCCAGCCCAGAAAAATATTTAGTGACTTCACTGACTCAAACTAATAAATGCAAGCAGGCTTTGCTTCAGCCCAGAAAAATATTTAGTGACTCTAGAGACTTCACTGACTCAAACTAATAAATGCAAGCAGGCTTTGCTTCAGCCCAGAAAAATATGTAGTGACTCTAGTGACTTCTCTCTCAAACTAATTATAGACCGAGACAGGTTTTGCTTCAGCCCAGAAAAATATTTAGTGACTTTAGTGACTTCACTGACTCAAACTAATAAATGCAAGCAGGCTTTGCTTCAGCCCAGAAAAATATTTAGTGACTGTGACTTCACTGACTCAAAGACGCAGGCTTTGCTTCAGCCCAGAAAAATATTTAGTGACTGTAGTGACTTCACTGACTCAGACTAATAAATGCAAGCAGGCTTTGCTTCAGCCCAGAAAAATATTTAGTGACTCTAGTGACTTCACTGACTCAAACTAATAAATGCAAGCAGGCTTTGCTTCAGCCCAGAAAAATATTTAGTGACTGTGACTTCACTGACTCAGAGACGCAGGCTTTGCTTCAGCCCATGTAACCCCTAGATGGCACTATCCCAGGGGCTACGACCCCTGCCTGATTTGCCACTAACAGGTTGAGGGGCCTGGATCCAATGGCAGGTGCCTCCACCCAGAGGTCAGGGTTTACAATAGTTAAACTAACTTGGTCACAGCCCTCTGGGACACTGCAACCCCCCTTTCTTCCCACTAGTGGCCCACACAATACATCAGAATTACCTTTACAGTATACACTTATCCCCAGGACTGGTTCCGCACTAGACCTCCTGTGAAATAAGATACAGTGCAACAATCACAGTACAGTACTTTAACACAGACAAATACCTGGCAGTATAACTTTGCTGAAACAAGCAGCTCTGATTTATTTAGGGAATATAACAAGGACAGGGGAAATCAGGTTAATTAGCTTATCACTCCTACTCATCTACTCTTGGCTCTGTGCACAGGCCTATCCCTATCAGTTACTGTCCCTGGGTACCCAAGCCCTAGTGGCTAGTCCAAACCGTGGCAGCTGGTAGGGGCCCTTTCACACAGAGAAAAGGAGGAATTAAACAGTCAGCAGTACAGTAATTCCATTTTGGATTTAATGTGGCAATTCAACAGGGCGAACCCTGAATTAGTACTCCAATAAGATAGGGTCCTTCAATGTCAGCAGGGCTACTCTTGAGCTCCAAGAGACTCCTCACACATTTATATGGTAAACAGTCACAGACAAAAGTCACTTAATGGCAGCAGGATTCACTTGAGGTACACAAGCCTCCTCACACATTTATATGGTAAAACAGAAAGTACTATACCAGGCAGGCTGCTTCTCTATCCCGATCGCAATTACTGCACAATACCCGGGAGAACACACAGCAGATTCAGTTCCTGACAGACCGAGTGCAATTCAGCAATTTCTCCAGTCTTCTACAGGGTGAGCCTGGTTTCTACTCTTCAGATATCCTTTGATTCTCTTCACAGGACGGATTCAGTCCTAACAAGCAGTTACACAAGCTACAGACCGAACTCTGGGCCTACACGTTTCCGACTAAAACTGCACACTGAAAAAGCACAGGGCTCCTTCCTTCTTCACTGTCAGAGCTCAACTGAAAAACTTCAACAGACAAAACAGGGCACTTCCTTTGAGTTCCTCCCAGTTCTTGACTGGATTGGCTGTCACCACAATAGACTGCTGCTGTTGGTCCAAAAAGGCTCCAAGTCTAAACTACATCTCCCAGAGTCACTGCCCATACAATCCTCTTGGGCTGGCTCAGATTATGAGTCCAAGTTCTGATTCGTCCAAGGCACCATTTTAGAGCTAGCTTACCCCACACTGATTGGTCCAGTTCAGCAGTTCAAAACCAGAATGGGGAACTAGGCAGACACAGTTCTGACTGCAAAGAAAGCAGGTTAGACAAACTGCAATTTCATTATTACTGTAAATGATTTCTGGCAAACAGTTACATCTTTCAGATAGGTTCCTTTGCACTCCTAGTGACTGCAAAATGGAGTGAATTGGCAGCAGCTTGAGTGGTACTCAAACAGAGAAGCACACAGTCCCCCCATACAAACTAATTATGTCTGCAAGCAGACAGCTCTTAAAGAGACAGTACCAGAGGCTCTAAAAACACTCACTGATAAATGGCTTAAATGCCAAACACCATTCAGGCTTGGAGCATTCAAGCAAGCTCCTGGAAGTCTTTTGGGAACCCCCATTTGCAGGGGGGTTACACCCAGAAAAATATTTAGTGACTGTAGTGACTTCACTGACTCAAACTATTATACGCAAGCAGGCTTTGCTTCAGCCCAGAAAAATATTTAGTGACTCTAGTGACTTCACTGGCTCAAACTAATAATGCAAGCAGGCTTTGCTTCAGCCCAGAAAAATATTTAGTGACTGTGACTTCACTGACTCAAAGACACAGGCTTTGCTTCAGCCCAGAAAAATATTTAGTGACTGTAGTGACTTCACTGACTCAAACTAATAAACGCAAGCTGGCTTTGCTTCAGCCCAGAAAAATATTTAGTGACTGTTACCGATGCAGACTTTGCTTTAGCCCAGAATTAGTCTCAAACAAAATGATCTGATCCTGTAGTTGCTTTCAGAGACTGAAATAATATTATTCGTAACAGAACTTGTTTTTTTGATATCATGTCCCCTTAAACTCTGCTCTATTTCAAAGGCAGAAAAACGGCAGTGAGATCATTTTTCATTGTGCCAAACAAAATAATGTCACACTTTCTGACTTTAATTTCAGTCAATTCTCAAGCCAAGAAAAAATTCCTTAGTCTTCAATGTTAGCTATTTAGTCGGGGGGGCTGCAGTGCTTAAGAATTGTAGATTTATTTTAACTAGAGCTCTTTCCTGACAGCAAAACACTAAACGAAAGGGTCAGGTCCAAATAGTGTGCCCCTTCTAGTCTGTGTGTCAAAAAACAGAACTTTTGTGAGGGTCAGTGAGTGACCCCCAGACAGTGCTCAAATCGATGCCAGGGCCTAATATTAGGCTTTTTTAAAGCAGAAATAATGACAGCTGAAGCCCCTTCACTTTTGTCCACTCCCACCCATTTTCCACAAAAAGATTTGAAGCCCTATCTGATGAGCTGAACCCCCAGTTCACTTTTGTTCACTCCCTTCAGTGTTCCACAGCACTGCAGATTTTAAGCCCCAAAATGAAACTGAAGCCCCAGTTCACTTTTGTTCACTCCCTCCCATTTTCCCCTGCACTGCAGACTTTTCCACAGCAAAATAATCCCAAACCCCATCAGACAGTGTAATTCTGCTTGTTTTTTTAATTTTTGGAACCACGAGTAGCCGAACAGCTCCTTAATGCGCCATAATAGTCAGCCTAATGGCTGCTAGAGACCGAATGTCCAATTCCTCTCAGAGACCGATCAAAAGTGATGGTGCACTAGCGATTGGTCTGTACATGCACAGAACAGCCACCACCTGATCACAATTACAACACTCATGTGATCTCCCTGGTGGCTGTTACTGCAATTCACATTCAATTCCCGCGAGTCCTCCTGTGTCCTGGGCGTGCCACAAGCCCTGGTGTCACCCGAGGAAGCCAGTCAGGAGTTCCCGTTACATCCAGCACTCCGCCTTCCAGTACAACGTTCCCCCCCCCGGCGCGTTCCTGAAGTCAACAATGTCAGGAGAGGTAAGCGCGCTCCCGGGGGGGGGGGAGATTCAGAATCTGCCTGCTGGAGAGACACTGCACATGCGTGCAATTACATTGAACTGCAGAGTCGGGAGCCAAGTCCGTCGGACTGAATAGGGCTCTGCAGTTCAAGTCCGCCTGCAGTTTAAATGAGTCCCGGACCTTGGACTTGGGGATTTTTCATCCCCTGAGAGGTGTCCCATACTGTGTATCTAATGAGGTTAAAGTCCCCTGCTAACAGCAACATTCCAGAAACATTTGTTAGGACCAGATCCAGCAAACTTTTGTATTTCTGGAGTCTTGGAGCCAGGGGATATATATATATACTGTATATATGGACGCCAAAGTCACCTCTACACTATGCAGCAGTCCCTGTACCAATATCAGGTGGCCTTCTTTATCGCTCCCCACCTTCTGTTTCTGGAATGCCGTCCAGGAGGGTATTAATATAGCCACTCCTCTAGGTTTCCCTTTAGGTAACTCTGAACTATATATCTGTCCTATCCCCTTTCTCACTAATTTCGTGTGTTCAGTGGTATCTAGATGGTTTCTTGAAGGAATACTAGGTCAGGGCATTCCTTTCTTATTTTTGCTAACGTTCGGGTCCTCTTGACTGGCTTCCTTAAACCATTTACATTTAGTGAATACCAATGTATGTCAGCCATCATGGCACCAGTCTATTGGATATCTTTCTTATTCCAGTATTCTCTGTCTGCTTTGAATTCTGCTAAATTGCTATATTCTGCACATTCAACCATGTTAATACAACATAACATAAAACATTCTTGCATTTCTGTGCTAATATTATTAACTTCAAACATTTGCCAACGGGGCAAAGCAATGTAGGTGGCAAACTGGGCTTCCAAGTAACAGCCTGGGTTTCAGGCTCTGAATGGCATACAGTAGGTGGTTCTTTGCTAGAGGCGGTCACCTCAGAGGTGGTGGCCTCTATAGCTGCCTTAGCTTTATGGGTGTGGGTATCTGGAAGGGGACTTCACTGATCATGCAGAGTCGTCCCCCCTCTTTTATTTTGTTTATGTATTTGCTAGGTCATCTGGGTTGTCCATTTCAGCCATGGCTGGCCATCCATGTGGACGGACTGTCGGCACTAGCTCCCCACTGTGTTGGGTGGATGCCTGCTACCAGGACCAGTGTGTAGGGCTACTAGTTTCTCTAGTTCTTACCCCAGACTTGTCAGAGAGCGCTTCTGCCCTTCCCCCCCTCAGGCACAGTCTGGTTGGAATCATTCCCCAACCCCCACCCTGTGCCCCAGTAAACTGCAACCTCAAGGGGCTGATGAGGATGAGGGGGCCCACACTAGCCCAAACTCCTCTCCCCAGGTGGAGACATGGAGGCAGCAAGGTGGGTGCAGCCTGCAGGCCCCCGGGTTTCCTTTTGTTCTTCTGTGGGGCCATGCACAATCTTTGATTTACCTTTGCCTGCATTTATTCTCCTCCTAAATGGTATGGATGCAGTATTTAGTTAATTCCTTCATGTCTTAATCTTCATGTTGAGCAGTCTTCTTGGGTCCCTCTGCCCCTTCCCCCGATTCCCCCACCCCGCACCCACATTGCTTTTCCCAGGTGTGTATTCAAGGTTCTTTAATTTCCCAAAAATCATGCAGTTCTCAGGCTTCATAGCATGTCCAATGTGAGCATGCAAGTGTTTCTTTGTTTCGCTCAGTAGAGGAGTATGCTGTCATGCGAGATCAGTTCTTTCCACAAGAGAGAGAGCGGTGTGTTATGTTCTGCTTATAAATCTCAAATTGAAATTCTGGTCAACCTCCTATTCACCGGGGTAAATACATCTAACATTCAACATACAATATTGTCACTCTGTATATTTAAAAATAAGTAAAGGGAGGAAGGAGAAAAGAAAAAGAAAGGGTCCTGCTATAATAAGGGGGTCCTCTGTATGTGTATAGGTCTTCCAGCTTGCTTGACCTTGTGATAAGCTTTGGACCTAGGCTATATGCCTTATGCTAGTTGTTCATGGGTTTAGGGGGAGTTGTTAGGTCCCCAACTGGAGGGGTGAGCTGGACGCCATCCCCAATGTATACTTTTATTCTGCCCTTTACAGAAGGGGGGGCCCTCTACTTTTTAAATTAGTGCTGATGAGTGTTAAGGCCATCTAGAGTGTGTAGCCCACCTGACTACCACGCATTTCTTTCTGATTGGTATAGTAATAGAGAAAGAAAGCAGGAAAGCCCGAGGCCCCTCCACCCTCCCCTGCTGTCATAATCTCTCTCTCCCCCCTCTGTAAACCCTAGATCTGGGTTCTCTGGAGTGGACAGACAAAGGCAGAGTGAAGTACTATTGAGTTGCAGTTCAATAACAAATTAATTTACCCCCAATTTTAAATTTCAGGCCAAATTACCCTCCTCTCTCTTCTATCTCTTTCACACTAATTGCTGTGATCTACCAGGCGAGATGCATTGAATTCTTCGATCAAGATTCAGTTAGTTGTGTGCTTGATGGTCGTTGCAGCTCCACTATTTGCTTTTTGATTTGCTGCATCATCTCTCTCTTGTCTGTTTCTTTGCTTCAACCATCATCCATGCTTGCTTGGAGATTTTTGCTGCAAATGATTCAGGTGCTGGTGTTGTCTTTCCCTCATCGCTATCCTTCAGTAGTCCCTTGCTCTTTAAAGCTTCTCTGGCCTCAATTGGCGAGTTGAAGGTCTGTGTTCCCACTAAGAAATGTACAGTTAGTTTTGCTGGGTAGACAGTAAAAAACTTTAGGTTTTTCGTCCTCATCGTTTTAAATAGAGGGATGTACGCCTTTCTTCTCATCTGGATCATGGCGGGGTAATCGTTATCAAAGAATACCAGATGGTTGTGATACATAACTACTTTCTTTCTCCATGCTGCCATGAGGATGTCTTGCTTCTCATTGTACCTGAGGAATTTTGCCACTATTGAGCGTAGTCTGGCATTTGGTGCTGTGGGGCGAGGGCCTAAGGCTCAATGAGCTCTCTCAATTTCTAGTGAGGAGGGTGGGAGATCCAGGGCCTCTCTGAGAAATATTTGCAGAAATGGTGCCATCGCTGTTCCCTTCTTGCCCTCAGGAATGCCATACAGTCTGAGGTTGTTGCACCTATTACGGCTCTCTGCGTCTTCAATTTGCTCTTCCATTTTTTGCACTTTGTTGTTTAGTTGAAGTAGCACCGTTACTAGCATGTCTGTTCTGCGGTATGATCTTGTAAGCTGCTCCTCGTGGTTCTCGGCCCCAGCCTCCAGTTTGATGATATTTGTGTGCAGCACTGCAGTGGTGGAGTGGACTTCCTTTCAGAAGTCTTTTAGCTCTGAGATCATAAGGCCCATCTTCCTATTTAATTGATCTTCTAGTGGCAGTTTTGAATTCTGCTTGTTGCTTATCTTTCCTGCCACACCTCTCTGATTCGACCACGTTGCACTCACTGAGGCCTGGGACCGATCGCTGTCGGACCACTTCTCGACCGAGCTGTCATCTTCCATTGTTTGGTTCTCAAAAATGATCCAGATGACTGTTGCTTAGAGTTCCAGTGCTTATCCTGTCTTTTTTACGCAGAATTATTTGCTTATTTTTTATTTTTGAGGTTTAGGCTGTTCAGGGGTTTTATCTGCCAATGACTTAAGCCGCCATCTTAAGTTGTGATGTCACTGGAAGTCAACAAGTGCCCTTCTTATCTTCAGCATCCCCACATTTTACAAACTTCTGGCATCCCTGATAGCAGCGGCAGCTGAGGAAAACAGCAATTTCCTGCTGGCACATACTCGCAACTGAACCAGCTTTAGCTGATGTTTCTTCCAGTCCCCCTAAAGTCACCTATAGAAGGAGGTCTAATTTAAGGCCCTGTCCACACTCGCTAGTTTTTGCCATTACCGGGGGTCACAACCATTACTGAGCATGAGAAAAATGGTTCGCGTCCACATTGGTAACGATACAGGATGCGCTATTGCTACCGATCTTGAGACCTGTTGGAAGGTAGTCACGAGATCGGTAGCAAGAACGTTTAGCAGCAGCAAACAGTTTAAAAAATGAACACTCACCAGTGTGGATGGGTGAGTGCTGGATCCTGCAACCCCAGACCTCCATGGCCACACCAGGCAACCAATGAGGAAGTGCAGCACTGTTAATTCTGTTTAGCAGTAACTCTTTAGCTGTAGTCTGTGTAACAAGCTCCCTGTACTAGTGGCCTTGATGGAAGAGGGTTGCCTGGATATTGTGGCAGTCACAGAAACATGGTACACAGAGAACCATGAGTGGGATGTCAACATACTAGGATACACAATCTACTGGAGGGACAGGGAGGGTAAAAGAGGAGGAGGAGTAACTCTCTATTTAAAGGAAGGGATCAAAGCAACAGAACTAAAGAGTGAAGAGGGAGCAGATGAGGCACTCTGGGTCACCCTGGAGACAGGAAATGGCACCACAATCCACATGGGAGTTGTATACAGACCCCCATCTCAGGGGGAGGGAATGGACAAGGAAATGATAGAAGGCATCCTTATAATGGCAGATAAAGGGGAGATATTGTTGATGGGGGACCTGAATATGCCAGATGTTAACTGGAGCACCTTTGCTGCAGGCACATCCAAGAGCAGGGTCATTCTTGATGCCCTACAAGGGGCATGCCTCAGATGGCTAGTATTGGAACCCACTCGGGAGGGAGCAATCTTAGACCTGGTACTCTCAAATGGGGATGGAGAAAGAATCTCAGATTTAGAAGTGGGTAGCCATCTGGGAACAAGCGACCACCAAACAGTGTGGTTCACGATAAACACAGCCATACAATCAACCCATACAAAAGCAAGAGTACTGGACTTTAGGATGGCTGGCTTTGGGAAAATGAGAGAGTGCCTCAGAAAAGCAATAGCAAACAGGCAAGAAGGAGGGGAGGAGGAACAATGGGGAGTAATCAAAACAGCCATCACAGAGGCAACAGGCCTTTGTGTAAAGCAAATCAACAAAACACTACGAAGGAAAAAACTGTTATGGTTCTCAAAAGAGGTGGCAGGGAAGATTAAGGAGAAAAGGATAGCAATCAGGAAATATAAGGAAACACAGAAGGAGCAGGACAGAGAACTTTATCAGTTAAAGCAGAAAGAGGCAGGGAAGGCAGTCAGAATAGCAAAGACCCAAACCGAGGAAAGGATAGCCAACTCTGTTAAGAAGGGGGATAAGACCTTTTATAGGTACATTAGGGAGTGAAGAAAGACCAAAGAAGGGATACTGAGGCTTAATAAAGGGGAGGGAATGTGGGCAGAGGGTGACAGTGAAAAATCAGGGATACTGAACGAATATTTCTGCTCAGTATTCACAAAGGAAGAGGAGGGGGAGGTACCTAAACCAAACAAGAGAAACACTCTGAAGATGGGGGTCAATACCAGTCCATTTACAGAAGAAAGGGTTCTGAAAGAACTAATAAAATTGAAGGTGGACAAAGCAATGGGGCCTGATGGGATTCACCCAAGAATTCTAAAAGAACTAAGGGTAGAACTAGTGACACCGCTGACTACTCTCTTTAAACAAATCATGGAAGGATGCGGTGGTACCTGAGGACTGGAGGAGGGCGGATGTGATTCCTCTTCACAAAAGTGGGAACAGGACAGAGGCAGAAAACTACAGACCAGTTAGTTTGACCTCTGTGGTAGGGAAAATGATGGAATCACTTCTGAAGGAAAGAATTGTTGAGTACCTAGAGGCCAGTGGGGCACAGGACCCAAGGCAGCATGGATTCACGATGGGAAGGTCATGTCAGACAAATCTAATAGCTTTCTTTGACTGGGTGACCAAAGTAGTAGACCAGGGAGGGGCTGTGGACATGGTCTACCTAGATTTTAGCAAGGCATTTGATACAGTCCCACACAAAAGATTAATACACAAGTTAACCAGCCTTGGAGTGGGTCCCAAGGTGGTAGCCTGGATAAAAAATTGGCTAGACAACAGGACGCAAAGAGTAGTAGTAAACGGAGACCACAGTGAAGAAAGGAGGGTTACTAGTGGGGTACCGCAGGGTTCAGTACTGGGACCGGTCCTTTTTAATGTTTTTATAAGTGATATTGCAGAGGAACTGGAAGGAAATGTATGTCTCTTTGCAGAACAACACAAAGATCTGCAACAGGGTTGATACACAAGATGGAGTGGAAAGGATGAGAAGGGAAAGAGTACACAATGGGGGGTGAGATACTGACAACAGTAAAAATGGAAAGAGACCTGGAGGTAATTATATCAGATGACCTAAAGGTGGGCAAGCAATGTGAGAAGGCAGTAAGGAAGGCTGAGGGGATACTGGGATGCACAGGGAGAGGCATCAATAGTAGAAAACAGGAAGTTGTTATCCCTCTGTACAGACAGTTGGTGAGACCCCCTCTGGAGTACTGTGTGCAGTTCTGGAGACCCCATCTCCGCAAAGACATAGACAGAGTGGAGGCTGTCAAGGAGGGTAACCAAATGGTGCAGGGTCTGCACCAGAAGACATACTAAGAAAGACTAAAGGAGTTTAATATGTATACCCTTGAGGAAAGAAGGGAGAGAGGGGACATGATAGAAACCTCAAGGGAATCAACAAAGTCCAGGAGGGTAGCATCATTCAGAAAAAGAGATGTTAGGCCCGGTGGCACTGAGGGTTGAGGCGCTGGATGCCACACCTCGCGCCACGCCGGCGACCCGTGTTCAGGAACGGGCACGGGTTGCTGGGGGTCGGCAGGGTGGAGATGGATCGAGCATCTGGAGGACTGCTCTCCTTCTCCGAGGTGGGGGATTCGGTCAGCCGGTGCTTGTCTGACCCCTAGCGGAGGCTGGGGATCAACAGTGCATAGCTGCAAGACAAGGGGAGGGCGGGACGTGGCAGACGCTTGACTACTGCGCACACGGGAGCATGCACGCACTCAGTCACTGGTGTCATTGCACGCCATGGCCCGTCAGGAGAAAAACAAGAAAATGGGTGCCCAGCAGCACGATGTCGTTCCCTGGTGCCATTCCTGGAGGACGCCTCCCTTGCATGGATCCGTTGTGGTGGGTCGAGTCGCCTCTTCACCACCCCTGCCGCTGGCGGGTGTTTAGGGGTGCAGAAGGGAGGGGGTCTCATGTCCGGGATGACACCGGGAACGACGGAGTGCGGGGGTTGTACGTGGAGCCCGAGGAGAAAAATAACACCAAAAAAAAAAAAAAAAAGAGTGCAAGAACAAGGGGGCACAATTTGAAGATAGAGGGGGGACAGCTCAGAGGTAACGTGAGGAAGTATTTTTTCACGGAGAGGGTTGTGGATGCATAGAACAGCCTTGCTGAGGAGGTCGTGGAGTCAAGAACAGTGAGGGAATTCAAGAATGCATGGGACAGACATAAGGCAGTCCTAGTGGGGGGTAGGAGGAAGTAAGCTGTTGGTTAACTAGGATCTGCAGCTTATCTGTTAGGTAGGAAAATGGGCAGACTAGGTGGGCCAAGCAGTCCTTATCTGCCATCAAATTCTATGTTTCTATGGAAGTGTTTGGCTAATGATGGAAATCAGACATCAGGGGTAGGATGATGCAACCAAAACTGCTCTCAGGGTTGCTGCTTCTTGTCGCAGGAGGTGAAAAAAAATTTATATTTACTGAGGATCCCTCAGCATGCTGCCATGCTCGCTTCTGATTACTGTGCCCATGGAAATGAGTGACGGCATGCTGGCACACATTGTGAAGTGACACAGCATTATAGGATTGTGTACATCACTTCTCTGGTATCAGATGATGGTGGCAGTCAAATGAACACTGGAGGACAGCAGTGTGGATGTGAGGTGAGGGACAGCACACCTCAGGAGAGAATGCTTTGGCTAGAGTGCCGACAGGTGGAAACAGTAAGACTAAAACCATTACCGAAAACATTATGGTGCCACACATGCAAATGTGTACAGGGTCTAAGAGACCTTCTGGTACATAATTTTCTCCCCATGGAAAAAACACATGACTGGATACCTGCCGCACATAGGGGCTGCTACACTTGTGGCTGGTATATCTATTGTGTGTGTTTGTTTGTTTATTTATTTATTTATTAGCTTTTGGTGACCAGGTAAGTGCATTAGGCAAAAAATCCTTGCCTATTTTCAAGCATGACCCGGGAGAGTACAAAATACAGTCATACAGACAAACTCCTATGTAGGATACCTGCAATCCAGGCATACATTCAACAAAGTATCCACACATGGCTAGGCAGGTTACAATGCATACAGCAGTGGTCATCCGCGCAGGGATGGAAAAAACAGGTAAAGACAGGTTTATACATACACAGAAAATCATCCTCACAGGGATGAAAGGTAAAGGTAAATAACACTCAATGCGGAAAATCTGATCAATTGAAGTCCAGTGTTTCAAGGCAGAAATATCAGGAATAGAGGGTAGGGCAAGGTTAGGTGCAGTGACAGGTATCAGAAGCCTGCACCAAGACATAGAGTAAGAGGAGCAGAGTAAGAAAACCATGCTGGTTGAACAGTGAGGTTGTGGAGGTAGTGAGGGCAAAACGAGTAGCGCACCAGAGGTCTAGGAGGACAGGGAAGGAAGTGGACAGGAAGGAATATGCAAGATGGTCCAGGGAAGTGACCAGAAAAGTGAGAGAAGCCAAGGCCCAGAGGGAGCTGAGATTAGCAAAGGAATTAATTGGGGAGATCTTTCAGATACATCAGGGAGAAAAGGAAGTGCAAGGAGAAAATAGTGAGGATAAAAAGGGGTGGGGAGTGGACGGAAAAGGGGGAGGAGCAGGCAGAAGCACTGAATGAATACTTTTGCTCAGTGTTCATGGAAGAAAAGGGGGGACCGCTACCAGCGTGGGCTGGGAGGGTGAGGACAGGGGGAGAGGAGGTGACAGATGGAAGAATTGAGGCAAGTAGAGTCCTAGAGGGACTGAGGGCACTGAAGGTAGACAAGGCACCAGGGCCGGATGGTATCCACCCCAGGGTGCTGAGGGAGATGGCAGAGGTGTTGGCGGAGCCACTGGCAGATCTGTACAGCACCTCACTGGAGTCAGAATATGTGCCACTGGACTGGAGGATGGCACATGTAGTACCATTACACAAGAGCAGGCCAAGGGATGAACTGGGTAATTATCATCTGGTAAGTCTCACCTCCATAGTGTGCAAACTCATGGAAACAATACTAAAGGAAAGACTGGTGTCATACCTGGAGGACAATGGCCTCCAGGATGTGAGGCAGCATGGGTTTGTTTCAGGGAAGTCTTGTCAAACCAACCTCATACAATATTATGACTGGCTGACAGGTGAACTGGATATGGGTCATGCGGTGGATGTTCTTTACTTGGACTTCAGCAAGACCTTCGATTTGGTACCTCATGGGCGGCCTTGGGAGGAAGCTAACTGGTGTGGGGTGGGGCAAAAATGATGAACTGGATTACAAGCTGGCTAAGTGGCAGGCTGCAATGGGTGGTGGTGAGAGGGGAGCTCTCAACTCCAAGGCCGGTGATGAGTGGGGTGCCACAGGACTCTCTCTATGTTGGGACCAGTATTGTTTCTGCTCTTCATATCAGACATTGCACATGGGGTGGTGAGCAAGGTAAGTCTGTTCACTGAAGACACCAAAATCAGAGCAGTGGTGGATGGAGAGGAGGGATGGAAGCAGCTGCAGGGGGACCTACACAAGCTAGAGGAGTGGTCAGAGAGGTGGCAGCTGGGGTTCAATGCAAAGAAGTGTAAGGTTATGCACTTTGGGGTGAAGAACCCAAGGAGAGACTACTGACTGGGGGGGTTAAGCTGGGGATCACTGAGGAGGAGAAGGACCTAGGGGTAATGATAACAGGGACTATGAACAACACTGCCCAGTGCAGGAGAGTGGCTGCAGAAGCGAACAAAATGCTGGGGTGCATAGTGAGGGAGTTTTCATCCAGGCGAAGAGAGGTGATCTTGCCCCTATACAGATAGCTGGTAAGGCTGCACTTAGAGTACTGTGTGCAGTTTTGGAGGCCATACCCAAAGTGTGATATCAGGCTACTGGAGGGGGTACAGAGGAGGGCAACAAAGATGATATGTGGAATGGAGGGGAGAGACTATGACAGCAGGCTGGGAGACTTGAATATGTACACCCTGGAGGTTAGAAGGGATGGGGGGACATGATGGAGACATTCAAGTATCTGAGGGGAATCAATAAGGATGGGGCAGATGGGGTCTTTAAGCTAAGCAAGGGGAGGATCACCAGGAGGCACTGGCTAAGAATAGAGGGGGGAAGATTTTGGAAGGAAATGAGGAGACACTATTTTACAGAGAGGGTGGTAGCAAAATGGAACGCCCTACCAGAATGGGTGGTGCCATGTAAATTTGTGAACAGCTTCAAAAGGGCATGGGACAGGGAACAGGGGAGAGTGAGGGTGGGGGAGGTGGAAGGTAGCAGTGGGATGACAAAGGGGAGGGGGTGGGGCAGCTACAAACTAGGGATGTTGGCTGCACACTCGAGCAGGCTTAAATAGATTGGGTGGTCTGTTTCTGCTGGCGCATTCGTATGTTTGTATGTTCGTATCTTGTGCATAGAGATGGAAAAAAGAGCAGTCTTGAAGGAGGGGTGAGATTAACATTAGCAAGTCAAAAACTTCTACATCCACCAACTGCAGAAATGAATATACAATTAATCATTAATTGTAGTACAGTTGGGGTGGTTTACTTGGCAACATGCATCTGTTGCACTTTCTACGTGGGAAAGACTAAAAGAGCTTTTAAAATTTGGGTGCAGGAACATCTTAGCTGCATTATAAATTTCAATCACTGCAATGCCTTATTCTGTCATTTGGAAGCTGGTGGGTGGATGGGATGACACCAGTTTACTTTCTGTGGAACAGAAAAAGTTGTAATTGGTCTGGGGTGAGGGCGATGTTGAACAACATTTGAGTAGGAGGGAAGCCTTTGGGATTTTCATATTAGGAGCGTAATGAGACCCAGGTCTGAATGAAGGTATAACCTGACAGCTTTCCTTAAAAGGTGAATTTTGGCTTCTCTCCTTAACTTTAATAATGTTGCATAATATGTAGTGATGTTTTTATCATATGGCTATGATATCTTAATATTTTTACTACTATATAGATTGTGCTATTGTCCTTTGCTATACATCACTTTGATATCTGACAATCAGATTGGTAACGGTTTTATACTGTATAAATGTGGAATTGATTTAAAGAGCTGCTGTCACCTCAAAGAAAACTTTGAAAAACATAATACCTATGTACAATTCAGCTTACATTCCATATATATTCCATAG
Organism: Neoceratodus forsteri; assembly: GCA_016271365.2. Classification (NCBI taxonomy): domain Eukaryota; kingdom Metazoa; phylum Chordata; order Ceratodontiformes; family Ceratodontidae; genus Neoceratodus; species Neoceratodus forsteri. The sequence continues at coordinate 693,821,393 of CM057456.1, forward strand.
ATTTCTTCTCACCATTATTTTGTTTTGCTTTTTAATTTTTTTTGTTCTCATTTTTGTCCCTGGACCCCAGCATGTACATGCATGTGCATGGAGGCGAACATACACACTGTGTACTGGCTCAACCCCTTCCACCCCACCCCTGGCTATTGCCGCCACCCCTCCCACCTGCACTTCCCACCAGACCTCCACCCGGTGGAAGCGGAACTATAGGGGAGCAGGCAACCACCCCAGGAGGGGAGAACTGCCTAGTGGCTGCTCAGTCCCACTCCCTCCCTCCCTTCCCCCCATGCCAACTCCCTGATGACTCGAGGTCATTCCCAACCTGGGTCGCCAGCTTAGCGTGAGGTAAGGCATCCAGCGCCTCAGCCCTCAGCGCCATCAGGCCAGCACTACCATTAAGTATTGAGGAAATTTACTTGCATACATGATATTTATACCTTAGAGTTCATCTGCCTCTGTAGCTTACCCCCTGCTTCAAGTCATAATCCTATATTGTGACATCACAATCTGTTGCCATGAGATTAACTGTGATGTCACAAGCAGTGCATTGTGACCTCAGGTGGAGAGGAAAACAACAGGAATAGATAAACTGTTCAGGAGAAAAGATCCTGTTTTCATGCAAATGTCCTCAGTAATAAATAATGGGGAGGAGAAATACAGAACTAATGTTAAAAACAAGCTGAACTGTATCTTCTTATTATGTTTTTGCTAAAGTTCTCCTGAAGCTGCTCTTTAAGATATGCTGTTTATCAGCTATTTGAGGTTACCTTTTCTACATGGGTTGCCCTGTAACACAATGATATTATAAATCACAAATTCCTTACAATCTCAGTGTTTTGAAGTTTAAGTAGTGTTGCTGGAATGTTTTGGTAGTTATTACATTTAATGGTCTGTCCTTTAATGTATCTAATATATTTATGCATTGTCTTTATATATAGAAACACCACTTATGTATTTATATTATGTGATTTTTACGTTATTATATGTATTTGCTTCACCTATTTGTATTGAGATTTGTGTATGTCACTTTAAGCACTGCACTTAAAAAGATGATAGTTTAAAACTGTAGACACTCCCTGTTGACACCTTGAGCGGAACTAGTTAGAGGGTTTGGTGGTCCTGCTGTTGTTTTCCCCACTTGGTAAGAGATACCTTTGCATGTATTTTGGCTTTTTGTGAATAACAATTAAACTTATTTGAAAACCATTTGGTGTTTGGCTTTACTGTTTTGGTGGTGATAGTGGTGGTGGGGGGGGTACTGGAGTTTTTTGGCTAGGTGATTTATTTCTCTCCTGAACACACCTGAAAGGTGATTTCACAGTCCCTGCATGAAATCACCTTTCGGACAGGAGTTGAAAAGTTTTTCTGCCCTTGTTTATGAGGTAGGGTGATAAGAAGGCTATGTTATACATTTGATGTCAAAATATTAAAAAAAAAAACAGTTATGAGTCTATGCTGAATTTTGCAAATGCAGGCTTGTAAGTTTGGTAACATTCAATATTTTACCCCATATTTTTAACATTGCCATTTCTTTACAGCACCTCACAAATGTGACATTTGCCATTTTTTAACTCCTGCCCAAAATGCATTTTTGCATCCTGAAAGTTGATTTTGCAGTCCCTGCATGAAATTACCTTTACACCAGGAGTTGAACATTTTCTCTGCCCTTCTTCATGAGGCAGGGTCATAACAAGGATATGTTGAAAATCAAGGATAAAAATATTAAAAAACAACAAAGTTATGAGCCTACATTACATTTTGTGAACGCAGGCTTATAACTTGGTAATTTTCAATATTGTACCCCAAATTCCTCAGCTGCAGCCCTATTGGCTCTTGCTAGAGTTTGTTGTCATCCTCACGACTCATCAGATGTTCATACAGAAATCATGTTTTCTTGTCATAGAAATAAAAAAAACATTTAAAATATTTTGAAAAATTACATTCTATTACTGTCATCTACTCCAGTAAAACTGTTGTCATATCATTCACATCATGGGGTCATGCTCCACTACAATCCTCTGCTAGTACCAGAAGAATCACAGGCACTCATTTCACAATGCATAGAGAAATCATGATGGTCTTTGATCTTCAACAATTCTCCACTGTAAATGACACTGACTTTTGAAGATTCTTGCATGAAGAACTGAAGCACAAATACAACAGCCCATCATGCTTCACATTGTCTAGCCATGTAGGTCTGAGACAGTGTATTTGGTGGTGTGGGCTGCAAAAGCTGATTTCACATCTGTGACTATAAAAACAGAGCTCTAAAGTGCACAGTAAGCAGTATTTAGCATGGTCCTTCCCATGACAAACCCACTTGAATGGCACACACATTATTACTTACAATCTTCTGCAGCAATCCAATAAAGCATACTATTATATCATCATGCAACTATTTTTGGCATATAAATACAAACAATGGCCACTATGCATGAACAGGGCAGAGGTACTCGTAAAAGATGTGTACCTCAGCTGCGTAGCTATGCACCCATGGACAGGTGCACACATGCCAGTATGCACAACCGGTGCCCAACTAACTGGGCTCCTCCCCCTCCAGTGCACAAGACTCTGCAGGGTGGCTGGGGGCAGAGTTGTGGACCTAGGCAGACATCCAATCAGATGCTCATCCTGGGTCTGGGAGTAGATCACTTGCACCTGTAGACACAGGTCCGGGTGGTGAATAGCCCCTGTAGTCACTAGGACCCACACAGCCATGCCCCAGAGACCAGCCTTCCCCAGTGACAGACCCTCCCACCCCTAATACAGTGTGCCCCTGACCCAGTGTTTGGCTGGCATACCTCCACCCCTGTGGCACGAACACCCCCTGTCCCCATTCATGTGACTGGTGCTGTGGCACTTGCCTGATCAGCTTACCCTGCCCTCCGAGTCTGCCTCGTGGACTGGGGCAGCATTGGGGGTGAAATACTGGTCCCATCGTGACTGGCAGGCGATGTCAATGGGGGCGTGCAGTGGGTTGTTGCACAGTTTGTCCTGGCATAACCTGCACCCTACTGTGCCCCCACCAGTGCGCAGCACATTACAGCTTCATGCATGCCACTTAGTGCAGACACACCCCCCACCCACCCTGAGCATGTTGCTGTCCATGTGGCTGAGGAATCAGGCATGTAACTGCTACGCGCCCCCTTTGAGAATGCTACACAGTTCCTCCTCCATGGTATTCATGCATAGCACCCAACAATAATAATGAAAATCACATTAAAAAACATAGAAGTCAACTAGTTTTTCTAAATGCAAATTATTCATTCTCACAAATCATGTTGCCTTGTAATCTAAATAAAAATATTACATACACATTAATTAAAACATTTTTATTATATTACTATGATGATATTGCAATTTATTATATAATATATAAAGCACATAACATAATAAAAATTATAGAAGAGATAAAATAAATTATAATATAAAAATACCATTGTAAAATTTATGGTGCTTCAAGAGAGCATATAGTAATTGGCATAACGCAAAGAAGAGGGCTAAAGACTACAGCGGTTGTACACCTTGAGGTCAGCAATGAAAAGTAACTATAACTGTAGATTAAAGTGGGTCATTGTGATCGCAATACATTCTGCAGACTCTCTCACTACACCACAAACAGTAATCCACAACAGATGCATGCCAACAGCACTTGTCCCAAGAAAGCTACTGAAATTAATATCCATTGCTGACCGTGAGGCTCTTTTGCCCCCTATTTGCAGACTGCTTTTTCCCATGCTGGTTACTTCACTGGAAGCCGAAGTGGTTCAGCCAAAGTCTCAAAGTCAAACCTAATTTGTGGGCCCCAACATGAAGTGGAATCAAAGTAACTACTGACCCACTTGTCTCACCCATACCCAGTGACGTATGTCTTCTCCATTTTCACAATAAATGCTGAATGAAAACTTATCTTTCACACTGCTCTATGAACAATCATTAACAAACTTTTTTCTGCATCACAAAACTCTGAACCCCTTCTCATTGATTTTCATATGTGGTCGCATACTTGGTGTCCATAAAATGCTGTCACCTGACTAATGTGGTAATAATCCAGTATATCATATCCATTAATATTTACCTAGTCTTGATATGGTAATATTGACTCTCTTTGTCATTTTAGATGCTGTGGATTGTTTCAAGTGCCTGGATGATCAGATGTCCAATGAAAGAAGAGATAAATGTCTTCTAAAGCCTTTGGAATTTCTTTCATATGAAGATGATTTAGGGGCAATGTTGACGGCATCAGCCAGTGTCTTGGCTTTTATCCCTCCAGCAATATTAGTCATTTTTGTACGTCATAGAGACACTCCTATTGTCAAAGCCAACAACCGAGATATTAGTTATGTTCTGCTAATTGCTCTGGCACTGTGCTTTCTCTGTTCCTTGGTTTTCATTGGCCGCCCTAACATTGCATCTTGTGTTATCCGCCAACCTGCTTTTGGCATTGCATTTGCACTTTGCGTTGGCTGTGTACTGGCAAAAACTATTATGGTAGTCGTAGCATTTAAAGCCACAAAGCCAAGTAGTAACCTAAGGCACCTAGTGGGCTCTAAGTTGTCAAGTTCCAGCATCAGTTTATGTACACTCCCTCAAGTTATTATATGTGCTGTATGGTTAGCACTTTCTCCACCATTTCCTGAAACCGACATGACATTTCAATCCTCAAAGATAATCATAAAATGCAATGAAGGCTCAGATGCTGCATTCTGGTACATGCTGGGATACATGGGCTTGTTGGCCACTGTCAGTTTCTTAGTGGCATTCTTAGCAAGAAAATTACCTGATAATTTTAACGAGGCTCAGTATATTACATTTAGTATGCTTGTATTTGTTAGTGTCTGGCTGTCCTTCATACCAGCCTATCTCAGCACTCGGGGAAAATACATGGTTGCTGTGGAGATATTTGCCATTTTGTCTTCCAGTGCTGGACTGCTAACTTGTATTTTTCTCCCCAAATGCTACATAATTCTGTTAAGGCCAGAACTAAATACCAAAGAAAGCCTCATGAGGAAGAAACATTTTGCAACAGGAAACACAAATAAATAATTGTGCTCTCAGTGAGAATGGATATGACCTTTATTTTCTTCTGGATCCTTGACTTTGTGAGGTAGTTAGAATGGTGGTGGTGTTTTTTTCTAATTGCGTCAGTAAAGAAACAGTTAAGTTAGCAACTCTGTGCCCTATTGCAATTAGTGTTTTATTAATTTTCAGAAAAGGATAACAGTGACCACAAACTGTCAGGCAAAGGGAAAACCAAAATGCACCTGAACACCTACAGTACACCTGTAAATACATTACATCTGATGGCCTGTACATGTTGACCTCTGTTTGATGAAATGATAATCATTTTAACCATATCAGTTGCGGTCTCAACTGGCACATATAATCCAGTTATGAATACAAGTATTGTAACAAAAATGTTTACATTTAACAGTCTTTACCAACATTTGTGTTTCTGTGATTGGTCGTTTTAAATAATGTGGTTTTAACTGCACAGTACATAATGCACCTGTACACATGGGGGTGTTAATCCTTGACAAAGCATTATTAAAAGCATGAAATAGGTTTTAATAGGAGCACTGCCACAGTCAAGTCTTGATTCTATATTTTAAGTAATAAAAGCTTTGTATAACACTGAAACAGTGTCAGATTGAGCGTCTTTGGGTTAGCAGTTCTGAATATATCAATTTCTTTGGTCGCTCAAGGGAGGGTTCTAAATTGTTTTGATTGCACCCATGTTTCTGGACTATTTTGTTAAGTTCCTCTGCCTATATCTTGAAATCTGAATCCTTTGAACAATTCTACCTAATTCTTACACACTGGCGATAAGCAATGAAATTGATCAAAGCCTTTGGATGGTCACTATCTGCCTCTAACGAAATGTTAATAGTTGTTTTTTTCTATGAACAATTTAACAAGTTTCCTTCCCCAGTAGTTATCACTAACGGGTGATATGTCACTGAAATTAATATTTTCACTATTCATTATAAATTTTAATCTCAAATTAATGTTGTTTTTGGTCTAACCAGTTTATATAGGTAATTACCCATCATCTGTTGTTACCCTCCATTCACAGATGACATCATCTTTATGATGCATAGGCTGGACAATATTGCCCAGGAACTTATCTGCCTGAATATAAGCTTCTCTTCCCATAAACTGAGAAAAGGTTAATGTATGATGGGACCATAAGGCCACCATCTCTGCCCCACGTATGTGAAGGTAAAAATTACTCTTAAATTCAAATTGGTCATGGCTAAGAATAAAATCTAGGCCATTTCATGTAAAACTAACTGGTTTTTGTTGAATGTCTCCATCTGACTTTTGGAAATGCTCACAGGCACTAATCCCAGATACAATGTTCCTTGTGTCTCTGAGGTGGGATGCCACAGCTTTCACATGGCTCTGACAAAAAATAATCAGTATATTTAGACATTTTGTCAGTCCAAGATCCCACCCAACAAAAAAAATGGACATGCAGGCAATTTCTTTAAATCTTGATGAATTTGGCTAAATACAGAAGGTGGGAATAACTGGGAATTCTGGCCACGTGTATCTGAATTCTTCCTCTTTTATTAAACCACTGATACTACACATGCATGTATTTAAGTGTATTGCTATTATTTTTTATAGTACACTTCATCCACTGGTTCACCTTGTGCAGTACACATTGCACATGGATGCTTTTAATGTATCAGTCTTGTTTTATATGGTACTGCAGCCACTGGTCCACTATGTACAGCACATATTGCACATATATGTTTTTAACGTATTAGTCCAGTTTATATTGCTCTGTATCCCCTGGTTCTCCTTATGCAGCACATATTGGATGTTTAAGAATCCTGTTTTATATGGCACTGCATGCACTGGGTCACCTTGCACAAACACATACTGCACATGGAAGTTTTTTAATGTATTAATCCTATTTTATATTGCACAGCATCTTCTGTGTCACCTTGGGCAGCACATGTTGTACATAGATATATTTAATATGTTGCTTCTGGTTTATATTGCTCTGTAATTATTCCATTGTGCATAGTGTGACACTGTGCCCCTGCTTATGGTCATGTGTATAATATTTGTATTACAAATAAAGGGTATGTGATGGTCTGCCAAAGACACTCCAGTCAGCAAGTAAGCTTGACCTCAGAGATGCCAGTGTGGCTGAAGCAGCAGGATGTGATAAACAGCCCAGGAGAACCATTAATCAAAGTCTTTCTTCCAGAGAGACAGTTTATTACCCCTTATAACCTGCTTCTGCTTTTTAAGTTGGAAACTAAATATGCATTTTATGACATAGCAGGAAGGGAAGTCATTTGACTGATCCTTTATGGTTTTCTCACCTGGAAGAGAACTAGTGACAGATTATGGGGTTATGAAATACCAAAGGATATGTTTTGATCAAAGAGACTCATACTTTGGGAAATTGCTAGTTGCTGATTTTCACAGTAATAACATACATCTTTGTGGATATTTATCCTAAGGAGTTAAAGTCAAATGAGTATCTAACTGTGATCTCACCAAAGGGGGCGGGGAGATGGATTGTGAAATGATCAGGCATCTGAGGAAAACATTGCTTTTTAATTCTGGACTCGGGAGAGAGAGAGAGAGAGACACTTGGCTTCTAGGCTAAAACAAGGCACATTATGGTAACATCTAGCTAGGCAAGAACTTTTAAGTATTTTGGGTAGGTGTCTTTGTATTCTATAATTTTCTAATTATTTAATGTGACTGTAAGTTGTTGATATATTTGTTCTGTGTTTGATATTTTCCCTATTTTATCATTTTTAGTGAACAATATTTTTCCTTGAAATATGCCTGTGGCTTCTCAGTTTTCTTTTGCATGTGAATGCTGAACAAGTGTTTAATTCTGACTGCTGTTAAGGGCTTGAATGTGTTACTAATCATGCTAAAAGTAAGAATATACCTAGGTTTCATATTGAGTTGTAAGGGTACATTTTGGAAAACTTGCTGGGTGCCCCTGGGAGAAAGATTGCAAAGCATCCCCCAAAGAGGGTACATATCTGTGTCTGTTAACTGGATATGCTAGCATAAGGTTCACATTTGACCCCCAGGACTCGAGGCTGGTAGGTGAATCAGACCCAAAACAGACAGGATGACTACCCTGTCTCCTGTTCACACTATTGTGCTTTGAGGTTGGCACTGTGGGAGCAGAGGGCCTGACCTGCAGAGTGCATTTGTGACAGATTTGGTGGCAGTGGTGGGATTTAAAAGTATTTGGTAACACAGGCATTAACAGTTCAGTGTGTCAGATTAATACTGTACTGCTCACATGCAAAATAAGGCAGTGATTTTTTAAAAAGTAAACAGAACTATACAATTGTGGTTACAGTCTAAGTTCCTACCTGTTTTCTTTTTCTTTTTGGGTGCAAGTTAGTGTAGCCATAGTTAGGGAAGAAGATGGCATTCAACTACAGCAAGCACACTGCAGACCAACTAAGGCAGTTGTACCAAGAGGGAGGAGTCCAGCATGAGGACTAAGCCAAAAGGAATCTCATAGAGGCTGTGGTGGCAGCCAATGCCCAAAGCCTTGAGTCACTGTCTGTGACTAGAAAGGACCAAACCTTGAGCATGGAGGGTCCAGGGTCCAGTGCAGTGTCCAGATCCAGTGAGAAGGACAGCAGGACCAGTGCAAGCCAAGGGCCACAGCAGTAAGGGAAGGTCACCAGCATTCTGGAGCCAGAAGGGATCAGGCTGCAGATGCAGATGCAGTTGCAGTGGATGGAGCTGGAGTTTGAACAGAAAAGATTTGAATCCTAGCATCAAAGGGAGCTGGAGTTCCAGAGAAAAGAGAGGTGAGAGCAGCAAGCTGCAGAGGAAAGAGAGTGACAGCTTCAGTGAGAGGCCAAGCAAGAAGAGCGTGAGCAACAGAGACAACATGAACTGGAGAAGCTATGACTCCAAATACCAGCACTAGAGCAGGTAAGTGGCCTGGGGTTAAGTGGGACTCCAGGACTGGGTTACAAATTAAATTATAAATTAATAGCTGAATTTAAAGAGGGGGAAGATATGGATACCTTTTTAAATTCTTTTAAAAAAGTAGGCATTCAGGCAAATATTCCTAGAGTGTCCTGGAGTTTCCAGCTATCCCCGGTACTTTCCAGAAAAGGTCAGGATGCATTGGGTCAAAAGGACAATGAGGACAGTAATGATTACAGTAAACTTAAAGCTGCACTTTTAAGAAAATATGAATTAACAGCAGAGGCATACAGAGCTAAATTCTGTAAGCTCAGGAGAAGCCCTGACATGAGCTACAAGGAGCTAGCCACTAAACAACATCAGTTTTTTAAAACAGTGGGAAGAAATTGAAGCAGGCTCTGTAGAAAAAATTGAAAATGCTGTACTGTTAGAACAGTTTTTTGGTGTATGCCCAGCAGAGCTGAAAACCTGGCTGGAGGACTGAGATCCAAAAACAGTGCAAGAGGCTGCTAAACTCTTAGACTGCTATGCTAGGAGCAGACTTGCTCTGAGAGTTAATGGGGCTGGTGTGGCAGTGCAGAAGGGGAAAAGTGCACCTTCACAGCAGCCAAAACCCTCCCTGCCACCACCAAAACCAGGTAGCCCCAGGTTACAAAGAAAAGATTTACCTAAGAAAAGAAATGAATGTTGGGTTTGCAAAGAAACTGGGCATATTGCAAGGCAGTGTCCCAAATGGACAAGCAGTGCACAGAGTGGTGCTAGGAAAGAAGTGGGTTGTTTGTGTGTCCCTGAAAGCATGCCAGTAAACATGAGGGAACACATACATCCAGTTATCATGAATGGAGTACAGACACATGGGTTAAGGGACACTGGGGCATTCCTGACTTTGGTAAAAGGGGATTTGGTAGAGCCTAGTCAGCTTATACCCAATCAATTTGTGACTGTACAGAGATTTACTGGAGAGGAGAAAACCTTGCCAATCGCTAGTGTTCTCCTGGACTGGGGTGAGATGGGGGAACTGTGCAAAAGGTTGCTGTAGCTGAAACTTTGGCTTTCAATGTAGTTATTGGCAACAATCTCAAAGAGGGGATGGTGTGTGCAGTTACCCACAGCCAAGCAGCAAAGGAAAATTGTGGTTCCCTGGACCCCATAGAAGCCCCTGTGGAAACCACTGGGAGGCTGGTTCCCCAGCCTGTGTCTCCTGATTTGGAAAATAATGAAAGTAGGGTAGAAATTGCCCAGGTAAAAGTTAATAGAACAGCTGTAGAGGATTACTCAGAGGAGGGAGATGTGATCCATAGTCAGAGGGTTAGGGATGATAGTGATCCTGAATGCCCTGACACTAGAGCTAGGGACCCTAGTATAGAAACTGAAGGAGACCTGTCCCATGCCTTGGGAATGTGTAAGGAGTTTGCAGCTGCTCAGTAAAGTGACCCTAGTCTAGAGAAGCTGAGGGCTTGGGCAGAGTCTGACAGACCACAGGGAGGTGATAAGAAACATAAAGTTTATTGGGACAATTGACTGCTGTATACACAGGATGCTAAGATAGAGGGAGGGGTGATGGGCAGGCAGTTTGTTGTTCCCCAGGGGTACTGTGAGCAGTTGCTCAAGACTGCACGTGATATTCCCATGTTCTGGTCATCTGGGAATCACACGCACTATGCAGCCATTGGCCCAGAATTTCCATTGGCCCAACTTCACCCAGCAGGTGAAGGAGTATTGCATGTCTTGTCACCGGTGACAAGGAATAGGGAAGGTGGGTAAGAAAACCCAGGTCACCCTAATTCCATTGCTCATAGTGGAGGAGCCATTCCAGAGGGTGTGAATGGATATTGTGGGGCCTTTAAATACCCCAGCTCCTCCAGGAAGAGGTTCATCCTGACAGTAGTGGATTATGCCACCCAGTATCCAGAGGCAGTCACCCTCTCCTCACTGAGGACAAAGTGGCAGATGCCTTACTAGGGATTTTCTCCCATGTTGGGTTTCCACAGGAGGTTATCACCGATCAAGGGGGTTACTTCATGTCGGACCTAATCAAATGTTTGTGGGAGAAGTGTGGGGTGGTGCAGAGATGCACTACACCTTATCACCCGAAAGTCAATGGGCTTGTGGAAAGATTTAATGGTACTCTTAAGTCAATGTTCCAAGCATTTGCTGAACAGCATGGGAGGGACTGGGAAAAATAGCTTCCCCACCTGTTGTTTGCATACAGGGAGGTGCCCCAGAAGTTGATAGAGTTTTCCCCCTTCAAGCTCTTATATGGATGCAGGGTAAATGGGCCCCCCTAGACTTGATCATGGAGGACTTGGAAGACAAGCATGCCACCCAGGGAACTCCCATAGTGGATTACATCCTTAGGTTTAGGGAAAGGCTGAAGGAGCTTATGGGACATGCCAGAGCAACCTGGCAGCTGCCCAACAAAAACAAAAGGTGTGGTATGACCACAGGTGCCAGAGCTCACTCGTACATGGTGGGTCAGGAAGTCATGGTCCAAATCCTGGTCCAGAAAGACAAGCTGCAGGCCAAGTGGGCAGGACCGTACAAAGTAATCAGACAGGTAAATGACCTAAACTACATTATAGAGTTACCTAGCAAAAGACATACAAAAAGAATGTACCATGTCAACATGATGAAGCCACATGCTAATAGGGCTGACATGGTGTTTGTAGTCTGTAGTCCAGGGGAAGGGATGGACGAGGGAGACTCCCTTCTGGACTTGCTGGAAGATAGCTAGCAGGAATCCTTGGTGGAGGCAATTAAAATGTCACCTCAGTTGACCCTGGGCCAGAAACAGGAAGTAAGGGAGGTTTTAGTAGACTTTGCCCAGTTGTTTAGCACCAAGCCTGGACTAACCCCCTTACAACACATGATGTGGAGACAGGGATGCAGGCGCCCATAAGGTGGGCAGCATATCAGGTGTCAGAGGCTGTTCAAAAGGACATTGGTTGGAAGTGGAGGAAATGCTGGATTTAGGGGTAATCCAGAAATCCAACAGCCCCAGGCCTCACCCGTGGTTCTAGCTCCCAAGCCAGATGGCTCTACTCATTTTTGTGTGAACTATTGTGGACTCAATGCAGTCACAAAGTCAGATGCCCACCCAATGCCACAGACGGATGAACTCCTGGACAAGTTAGGTGGGGTGACATACCTTACAACTATTGACCTGAGAAAGTGGTATTGGCAGGTACAGTTAACTGCCAGAGCTAGGGAGAGGTCGGCCATCATCACTTTGATAGGGTTATCTGAATTTAAAGTAATGCCTTTCAGAATAAAGAACACTCCTGCCACTTTCCAAAGGTTGATGAACCAGGTGTTAAATGGTGCAGAGGAGTACACTGTGGCATACCTGGATGACATTGCCATCTTTAGTGCCAGCTGGGAGGAACACCTGTCCCACCTTAGGGAAGTGCTGGGCAAGAAATAGGGGGCCGGACTCACTGTAAAAGCTGAGCAGTGCCAGGTGGCCATGGCTGAGGTGGTGTACCTCGGGCACATTGTTGGCCAGGGACAGCTCCGTCCTCACCAAGTGAAAATAGAAGCAATCAAGGCATGGCCCAGACCAAAAACACAGAAGCAGGTCTGGAGTTTTCTAGGGACAGTAGGGTACTATAAGAAATTTGTACCAAATTACAGTGCCCTGGCTGCTCCCCTATCTGGACTGTTAAAGAAAAGGATGCCTAAGAAAATTACCTAGGAACCAGCTTGTGAACAAGCCTTTACCAGACTGAAGGAGGCACTGTGCAGTGCTCCTGTTTTGAAAAGTCCAGACTATAGCAGACCCTTTGTAATCCAGATGGATGCCTCAGATGTGGGTATTGGAGCAGTGCTGAGTCAGACATCTAACCAAGGGAAAGATCACCCCATAGTGTACCCCAGTAAAAAGTTACTTCCCATGGAGCAGGTTTACTCTACTGTGGAAAAGGAGTGTCTTGCCATGGTGTGGGCACTAAAGAAGTTAGAGCCATACATATACAGGCAGCATTTTGAGTTACAAACTAGCCACAACCCCCTGGTTTGTCTGGCACAAATGGATAAAACAAATAGTAGACTATTAAGATGGAATCTTGCTTTGCAATGGTATGACATGACTGTCTCACACAGGGCAGGGGCAGCCAATGAAAATGCAGAGGGACTTTTGTGTCAATTTGAGCAGTGAACTGACTTGGGAAGTTCATCACATGCTGGGATAGAACCCCCAAATTCAGTCTACATGAGGAGGACTGTGACGCTCTGCCCCCTGCTTATGGTTATGTGTATAATATTTGTATTATAAATAAATGGTATGCCTAAGACACTCCAGTCAGCAAGTAAGCTTGACCTTTGACCTCAGAAGTGCCAGTGTGGCTGAAACAGCAGGATGTGATAAACAGACCAGGGGAACCACTAATCAAAGCCTTCCTTCCAGAGGGACAGTTTATTACCCCTTATAACCTGCTCCTGCTTTTGAAGTTGGAAACTAATTATGCATTTATGCACTGTGTGAGAGGCCTTTCGGCACCATGCAATTCTGCTTAAAGTTGGACCAGCATAACATTCTGTGGTGATTTGCATATGCAGCCCATGATGCTTTGCATTGTGGGGGCATGTGTGATTTTGTATTTTCTTGAAACTTGGCTTCCCAGCCAAATGCCCTTTGGGGTAACCCTTGCCTCAGTGTTTGAGCACAGAGGTTCTTTGTCTTTTAAATAATTATGCATTTTATGACACAGCAGGAAGGGAAGTCATTTGGATGATCCTTTATGGTTTTCTCACCTAGAAGAGAACCAGTGACAGATTGAGGGATTATGAAAAGTCAAAGGAAATGCTTTGATCAAAGAGACTCATATTTTGGGAAATTGCTAGTTGCTGATTTTCACAGTAATAACATACATCCTTGTGGATATTTATACTAAGAACTTAAAGTTATTGGAGGATTGAACTGTGACCTCACCAAAAGGGGGTGGGGAGATGGATTGTGAAATGATCCAGCATCTGAGGAAAACATTGCTTTTTAATTCTGGACTCAGGGAGAGACAGAGACACACACTTAGCTTCTAGGCTAAAACAAGGCACTTTACGGTAACAACTAGCTAGGCAAGAACTTTTAAGTATTTTGGGTAGGTGTCTTTGTGTTCTGTAATTTCCCAATTATTTTATGTTACTGTAAGTTGTTGATATATTTGTTCTGTTTAATATTTTATCTATTTTACAGTTTTTAGTAAACAATATTTTTCCTTGAAATACTGCCTGTGGCTTCTTAATTTTCTTTTGCATGTGAATGCTGAACCAGTGTTTAATTCTGACAGCTGTTAAGGGTTTAAATGTGTTACTAATCTTGCTAAAGATAAGAATATACCTAGGTCTCATACTGAGTTGTAAAGGTACATTTTGGAAACCTGGCTAGGTGCCCCTGGGTGAAGGATTGTTCTGCATCCCCTGAAGAAGGTACATATCTGAGTCTGTTAACTGGGCATGCTAGCATAAGGTTCACATTTGACCCCCAGGACTCGAGGCTGGTGGGTGATTCAGACCCAAAACAGACAGGAGGGTTACCCTGTCTGTCTGTCTGCTGTTCACACTATTGCACTTCGAGATTGGCACTGTGAGAGCAGATGGCCTGACCTGCAGAGAGTATTTGTGACACATAGCACAGCCTGTCAGCCTGCTACTCCCTGTTTACCATAATTTCAGATCAGGTCTCTATCCTAGGAGCAACAAGAGAACATCCCTGACCTGTATCTGGTGCAGGCAAGCCGAGGGGGGCTGCCAAGGGGGTCAGGCAGCAGATGACATCAGTGGAGGTGGGCTTATAGCAGACTAAAAAGCAAAGCTAGTCCAGGGGCTCTCTGTATAAGTGGCTCTCACTGGAGTGGTGGGAGCCTCCAGTGGGAAGCTCATGAGGGAAGGCCCCCCCAATTCATTGACTGGCATAATAACAGTGCAACATTTAGAGAACAGGGTGGGATGATCTATGGAAGAAGGGGTGTTTGTTCTGGAACAGTGCCAACAGCTGACTGGTTTATCTTTTTTAATTTTACAAATCAAATGCGGGAAGACAGAGAAGGGAGGTAAAAGTCATGAAATGACCAGCCTTGTGGAGGGGATGGCCATGGTACTAGCCCTGGCCTTGTGGGAAGGAATACTACATCATTCAGTCAGAGTTACCCCCAAAACATTGCCCACACTTTGCATGTGCTATTCCCCCTCTGGATCAGGGAGAATCTATTCAAAAACCATCTGTGGTATTGCCATGAAACACAAACAATTTGCATAGCACTAGAGACAATATTGGCAGCACTGGCATGTGTGATTACACTCTGAAGCCAGGCTGCATCCCCCCATTTCACCTTCCAGCCACACCGCCCCCTGTGCTTAACAAAGCTGATATGTGGTAGCAGAGAGTGCAACCCGTTCTCCCCAGAGGGGAGCATCAGCTGAGACCCACAGTCCCATTCCCCCTGGTCTTCTCCAAGACCCCAGGCTCCTTGAACTTGGATCACTGATGTCGTGAATGGTAGTGTTACTGCTGTGCAGTGGGTCAGCATACATAGCCCCCTTCTGATGCCAAATATGCTCTATTTACAAGACTGCATCATCATTCCTTACTTATCAAAATGCTGCAGAGGATGACAGAGTAATGCGGAAACTATAATGCATGAGCAATTCCTAGTAAGTCTAAATTAAGAAAAACATACAGTGCTTGCAAAAAAAAAAAAAATATTCATTGGACCCAGTTAGACCTTCACAAACACTAAGTGTTATTAGGGTAAGGGCCTATAAGAGAGCTCTGAATAGGCAGCAAATAGAAGCACCAGATAGGGAAGGAAGGGAATAACTGAAATACAATCCATTTTGACAAACAGGAGGACTTCAAATCACCTTTATTTACTTGCTGTGTAGTTTGCCTCCTAGGATCATTTCATCTTGCCAACAGCAGCATGGTTGGAGCAGGCAGGGCCTGACCTCATGATGACAGGGGACTTGTAGGGGAGCAGCTGTTCCTGGGTACAAGTTATACAGAAAGGATAGAGATGTGAGCTTTGTGAGCTAACATAAATGGGCAGACTGAATAGGCCTTGCGGTCCTTATCTGCTGACAGAATCTATGAATCTATGTAGGGAAGGGGGAGGCATACTAATATACAGTATGTAACAGGGTATAATTGGCACAAGGGAGGAGGCAGAGGAGGGGAAAGCGGAGCTACGATGGGTACATTTGCAAAACGAAAGGAAGAAGGGTAAGGCTGAGAGTGGTATACAGACCACCTAGCCAGGAGGAGGAGGAAAGAGAAAGGGAGCTGGGTTCCACCATCAGGATGACTGCAGGCAAATGGGATGTGGTGATAGAGGAAGACTGCAATCTGCCCAAGGTAGACTTGGAAGATCCCACCCCAGCCCACAAAGGATGGTGCTTTCCTGGGCCTTGTCTTAATGAATGGGAAGGCATGTTCAGGACAGCAGGGTGGAGGAGTCTATGGGAGGGACAAACCTTTGTACCATTTGGTTCCAGGTGGACATGGGGAGTGAAACGGCAAACACCAATATGAGGGTACTGGACTTTAGAAAGGTGGAGTCCAAGAATATGGGAGCACTATTAAGGAGACAGCTAACAAGCCTTAGAGAGGAGATGGGGGATGAGGTGTGGTCCATCTTTACAGCTAGGATATCAGCTGCTCCAAACGAATGTGTCAGACTGAAAGGAAAAAACTCTAGAACCAAATTACCAAGTTTGTTTAATAGGAAGGTGGCCCAGGCAGTCAAAGAAAAGAGAACTGTGTAAAGAAAATTAAGAAGGACCTATAAGGAGGAAGATAGAGAGGAATACCTGGGAAAAGCAAAGGAGACAGGTAAGGAAGTCTGGCTTGTCAAGGCCAGAAACGAACTTAATTAGTGGAAGAGATAAACAAAGGGGAGAAAGCCTTTTTCCAGTAAATCAGGGAAGAAAGAGACAAGAATGACGGTACTGTAAGGCTAAAGGGGTGGCAGAAAGTAATATGGAAAAGGCAGAAGCATTGAATGAATACTTCTGGTCTCTTTACAAAGAAGAAATTCTGGCCTGTACCACAAAGGAAGAAGAGGGGAAGGAGGAGCACAGAAGAGAGTATTGCAGAGGACTGGGTGAGAAAAGGACTCATGGCCCTCAAGGTTAATAAGTCCCCTGCTCCAAGTAGTATCCATCCCATGGTGCTGAGACAGCTGGCAGAGGAACTAACAGGCCCTATGGCAGATCTGTTCAACAGTTCACCGGATTCGAAACTGGTGACACTGGAACAGTGGACAGCGCACATGGTGCTACACCATGAGAGTGGGCCCAGAGATGGCCTAGGTAACTACAGACTGACCTTGATTGTGGGTAAACTCATGGAGTCAATCCTTAAGGAAAGGCTGGTAGGGTTTCTGGAGGTAAATGGTCTCCAGAACGGGGAGCAACATGGGTTCATGGTGGAAAGACCCTGCTAGACAATCCTAATCAGTTTCTTTGAGTGGGTGACAATAACAGTAGACAAGAGCCGAGCTGGTGACATCCAATCCTTGGAATTCAGGAAATATAAGGAAACACAGAAGGAGGAGGACAGGGCAGTGTATCTAGAGAGCAAAGGGAGGCAAAAAAAGAGGTCAGGAGTGCAAAGGCTCAGACAGAGGAAAAAATAGCAAAAGACATGAAAGGGGGGGAACAAGACTTTCTACAGATATGTTACTGAAAGGGGAAAGATTGGGGGATTATAAGGCTAAAAGGGGAGAAAGCATCAATTCTAGACAAATACTTCTGCTCAGTTTTTACACAGGAATGGCAAGGGGAGGGCCCACAACAAAGAAACAGGATTGGAAGGGAGGTGGACATTAGTCTATTTACAGAGGAGAGAGAGTCCTTATAGAACTCACAAAACTGAAAGTGGACAAGGCAATGGGACAGAATATTAAAGGAGTTAAGGTAGGCATTGACAACACCACTGGCAGCCCTTTTCAACAAGTCACTGGATATGGGAGTGGTTCCAGAGGACTGGAGAAGGGCAGATGTAGACCCTCTCCATGAAAGTGGGAACAGAGAGGAGGCTGGTAAATATAGGCCTATCAACTTGACCTTGGTGGTGGGGAAAAAATCATGGAATTACTTCTAAAAGAAAGGATAGTGGAGCACCTTGAATCCAGTGGAGCACAAACTCTGAGGCAGCATGGATTCACAGATGTAAAGTCACGTCAAACAAATCTGATAAATTTCTTTGACTGGGTGAACAGGGGAGTGGATCAGGAGGGAGCAGTGGCCGTGGTCTACATGGACTTCAGCAAGGCATTCAACACCGTTAAACACAGGAGGCTTCAGAACAAAATGGCAGCCTGGTATTGGGTCAAAAGGTGGTGAACTGGGTTGCAAACTGGTTGAGGGATAGAACACAGAGGGTGGTGGTAAATGGAGCTAAATCCAAGGAAGGGAGGGTGAACAGCGGGGTGCCACAGGGATCAGTTCTTAGGTCAGCCCTGTTTAATATCTTCATTAGTGACACTGCAGGGGGGCTGGAGGGGAAAGTATGACTCTTTGTAGATGACAATAAGATCTGCAATAGGGTAGACACTCCAGGAGTGGTCAAAAAAATGAAAAAGGACCTAGCTAAACTGGAGGAATGGTCCAGAGTGTGGCAGCTAAGATTCAATGTGAAAAAGTGCAAAATCATGCATTTGGGGTGCAGGAACCCAGGGGAGAATTGCAGGATGGGTGGGAATTATTATTAGTTACCAAACAGGAAAGGAATCTGAGGGTGATCATATCGGATGACCCAAATGTGGCCAAGCAGTGTGCCAAGGCCGTGGGAAAGGCTAGTGGGATGCTGCGGTGCATTGGGAGGAGTATCACCAGCAGACGAAAGGAGGTGGTTATTCTACTGCACAGGTCATTGTAAGACCTCATTTGGAGTACTGTGTCAAGTGCAGGAGGCTGCATCTGTGTAAGGACATAGTCAGGGTAGAGGCTGTTTATCGTAGGGCAACAAAAGTGGTGCAGAGCCTGCATAAAAGGTCATATGAGGAGAGGCTGGAGGTGCTCAATATGTGCAACCTGGAGGAGAGAGAGGGGAGACATGATAGAGACCTTCAAATACCTGAAAGGAATAAATAAGGTGCAGGAAGGTAGCAGCTTCCAAAAAAGGAAATGCTCTAAAACAAGTGAGTATGACATGAGATTACAAGGGGGTAGACTAAGGGGCATTTTGAGAAAGTACTTCTTCATGGAAAGGGTGGTGGAGGTATGGAACAGCCTCTCTGCAGAGGAGGTGGGGGCAGAGTCAGTTGGGAAATTCATAACAGCATGGGATAGACATAGGGGAACACTAGCAAAAAAAGGGAAGGTAGAGTTGGAGATAAAGTAAGAGCTGTGGCATAGTCATAGTAGACAGGGAAAAGGACAGACTAGATGGGCTGATTGGTCCTTATCTGCTGACAAATTCTGTTTTTATGTTTCTATGTAAGCCCTTTGAATCAGTACCCCACAGGAGATTGATGAGGAAGTTGGAGGATCCCGGGATAGGGGCGAAACTCACTAGATGGGCGGTGAACTGGTTGAAAGGTAGGACACAGAGGGTGGTAGTTGTGGTGAACTTTCAGACTCAAGGGACGTCATCAACAGGGTTCCACAGGGCTCGATTCTTGGCCGGTAATGTTTAATTTATTCTTAAACAACACTGGAGACAGCATAAATGGCACAATCTGCCTATTTGTAGACAACATCAAGCTCTGTGGCAGGGTTGATACAGTGGAGAGGATACAGGATTTTAAGAAAGATGTAGCCAGGCTACAGAAGGGATCAGGAATATGGCAACTCTGGTTCAACGTAAAGAAGTGCGAGATCATGCACATAGAAAGAAAGAACTTGAGGTCTGATTGCTGCCTGGGAGGGTCCTGGTAACTAAATCAGAGGAAGAAAAGAGCTTGGGAGTGACTACCATTAGCGACTTGAAACATCCATCACCTTGCAGGAAGGTGGTGACCAAAGCCAACAAAATGCTGGGGTGTATTGCTAGAGGAATACAATAATGAGCAGGCAGGAGGAGTTCATATTGCCGCTTTACAGATCCTTGGTGTGGCCGCACCTGGATTATAGCAAACAATACTGGTGACCCTACATGAAAAGGGACATAAACCTGCTAGAGGTGGTCCAGAGATGGGTGAAGAAGATGGTTTAGGGTCAGCAGGGCAAGACACATGAGGAGAGGCTGGAGGACCTCAACATGTACTCGCTAGAGGAGAGGAGGAAAGGGGGAACATGACTGTGACCTTCAAGTACCTGAAAGGCATCAGTTAGGTGAACACAGAGAACCTTTTTAGTCTTAGTAGGAATAAAACTACAAGGGCCATTGCCTTAAGATGGAGGTGGAGGGGAGAAGGCTCAAGAGGGAGATCAGAAGGCAGTTCTTCACAGATGGAGTGTTTAACGAGTGGAGTGAGCTCCAGGAAGAGGTTGTCTCCCTGGAGATGGTAGATGGATTCATACGGGGGCTGGGATAAGGTGAAAGGGAAGGTCCAGGTCAATGGAGGGAGCAAGAAAGGGGGGAGATATGATAGCAAGGGATATAGGGCTCCACAACACAAGCATTGCTTAAATGTTATTGTGTGCTGTCAAAGCAATTTTCAGTACAAACTTCAGCAGTCTAAACTATTTCTTGCTGATTTTTTGCCTCATTCATTCATGTTGTATTGCTGCTCCTTCATCTATTCTATCTGGGACGTGGCCATACTGGGCTATTTTCTGCTCCAGAGAGACAGTACAAGCAGGAGGAGAGGAGGGGTTGTATTATGTGAGAGACACAAATAAAGGCCACAAAGGTACAGGTGCATCTAGAGGAAAAAGAGGTGCTGCAGGTGCTGTGGGACATCTTGGAAGTAGGCTCTGGGCCAGCAATCCATATAAGAGCAGTATACAAACCTCCAGCATAGGGAGAGGAGTTGGGTAAGGCACCTGGGGAAGTGGTGAATTGATTTAGAAACTGGTTAATGAATAGGAGACATAGGGCGGTGGTATAAACAGTACACAGTCTAATGATGTGAGAGTGACCAGCGGGGTACCATGTGGCTCAGTACTGGGACCAGTCCTCTTCCTTGTCTTCATATGTGACATGGCAGAAGAACTGGAAAGGAAGGTTTGCCTTTTTGCTGTTGATACCAAATCTGCAATAGGGTGGGCAGTCAGGAGGAAGTAGGGAGAATATACAGGGATCTTGGGAAACTTGAGGAGTGTCAAAAGCATGGCACTTTGGGTTCAATGCCAAAAAAGTCCAAAATCATGCACCTAGGGCTTACGAACCCAGGAGATGAGTATAGGATTGACAGGGAGCCACTCACACTCACCAAACAGGAAAGGGATCTTGGGGTTATTATATCTGAGGACCTCAAAGTGGCAGGGTAATGTGACAGAACAGTAGGTAGTGCTAATGGGATGCTGGGGTGTATAGGTATGGGTATTTCCAGCAGAAGGAGAGAGGAGGTGTTGCCACTGTATCTCTCACTGGTGAGACCCCACCCTGAGTACTGTGTCAGGTTTTGGAGACTGCACCAGAGATAGGACATAGGGTGGAGGTAGTCTAGAGGAGGGCAACTAAAAAGGTGCAGGGGTTGCATGAGAAGCCCAACAAGGACAGAGAGGGATCTCAACATGTTCACTGTAGAGGAGAGGAGAGAAAGAGAGCTGACATGATAGTGACCTGCAACTACTTCACAGGGATGAACAGGATGCAGGAGAGGGTCTCTTTCAAACAAGAAAGAGCACCAGGACCTAGGGACATGCAATAAAGTTTGGGGGCGAGTTCAAGAGAGATGTGAGGAAATAATTCTGTTTTTTTAATTTAATATACTTTATTATGAGTGAGGAAATAATTATTTAGGGAAAGGGTGGAAGACACCTGGACCAGACTGCCAACAGAAGTGGTGGAAGCCAAAACAGAGGGGAGCTTCAAGCATGCACTGGAGAGACATAGGGGTATGTTAGAAACAAGGCAGGGAGGAGGGAGGGTTGCTGGAGACCAAACAGGGTCTGCAGAGACAGATTAGGCAGAGAACATCTGGGCAGACTTGGCCAAGTAGTCCTTTTCTGCTGGCAAATTCTACAATATGTGTCTATGTATTTCTAGGTACCTATACAGTATAAACACTCTTGCGTTTGTTCTCTTCTGTTACAGTACTCATTTAATTTGGTTTTCAGTTTATGTTAGCTATTTTTAAATGAATGTTGCTTTAGCACATTTGTCTAATCCAAATGTCATCTGGGTGTCATCAGAGAATGACTTGACAGTTTGCAACTGCTCTTTCAGGTGTTTAGCATATGAGCTATAAATCATTAAGCCATCTATAAACAGAATATGGGATGTTATTTTGGGATCCTTTTCTTTTCTGTAGTTTAAGCTCTACCCATACCCCACATTGTTAATGAGGCTACTCAGTGGGTTTAGGGCAAGGCAAAACTGTAGCGTCATGTTTAACATGATGATGTAGCACAGATCAATTGCAAGGCAGTTTGCCACTTTTTCACAGTGGTGTCCATGAAATTCAACAAAATAGGATTGATTCTGTAGATAATGAGGTATTCAGGGATCCATAAATGTCAAATATGATCAAATACTTTTCTGTAATCTAGGCATGCTATGATAATGTTGCAACCTTTTTTGCAGCTTTCCATAGTTGTTTTTCATACCGTATGATTGTTTTTATTCCCTTTCTGTTCTATTGCCATAAGTCTACTGGTATTTAAATGGTTGTAGAATCTGTTCGTATCTATCCCAGTGCATAGCTCATATGTTGTAGGTAAACAAGTTATTGGGTGATAGTTCTTGGGACTGTTAGTGGGGTCTGATTAAATACGGAGTACTGTATTACCTGTTAGACAGGTGGGTGTTAATTTGGGTCATGTACATACAATAGCTGTTTTTTTTTACAGGTAGTTAAGTTGAACTGCTGGGATGTTAATGCGTTCAGTCAGAAGCTGGGCACAGCATCTGAACCTCTGGTTTTCCAGTTGGGGCCTTCTTGAGCTGTTCTTTGATCTCCCTAGTTGATACATTTAGAAATAACAAAAAGAACTAGCACCATAAGCAAAAACAACTTTAGAAATCAAAAATGTAGTCAGCTTACCATTTTATTAAAAAGAGCTGTGCAAACCATCCCATGTAACGCAAGGCGGGTATACTGTGCCGGTAGCATACGGATGACGTCACAGCTACATGTGACATCTGTTGTTTCACCCAGCCACTGCTGGGATTCATCAGAGATAGACAACTGGCAAAAGCAGTGTACATAAATAGTGTGACCTTAAAGAAACACGTACATTTACCGTGCTATGCATATAGTGCACTAAATATAGTGAATATTTAAATTCATCATATTATACATAAACAATGCCATTCTGAATATGTATAACATGGACCACAGAATATGTGGACCAGGCACATCAATTTATTTAAAACCATCTGAATGCATACAGGACAAACTGAGGTATAGACTGCAATCAAAAGCAAATTCAGATACATTACAGCATACAGATGTCCTGATATTTCAGGTATCAAGCACCAACATGTTAAGCACTTCAGCATCTATGCACAAAAGAGGAGATGGGGGAGGTGCTTAATCCAATTAACCCATTTAACCCATTAGCGCCATATGGCGTCAGAACTATCTATTGCTTATCCTGACCCAAAATGGCAACATCAGATAAAATGAATTAACAGAAGCACTCTGGATAGGGGAGTCGATCCTAGTCCTTTCACAGAAGAAAGGGTTCTGAAAGAACTTCTAAAACTGAAGGTAGAAAAAGCAATGGGGCCTGACAGAATTCACCCCAGAATTCTAAAAGAATTAAGGGAAGAACTAGTGACACCCCTGACTAACCTTGTTAACAAATCATGGGAGGATGGTGTGGTACCTGAGGACTGGAGGAAGGCGGATGTGATTCCCCTTCACAAAAGTGAGAGCAAGACAGAGGCAGGAAACTACAGACCTGTCAGTTTGATCTCTGTGGTAGGAAAAGTGATGGAATCATTTCTGAAGGAAAGAATTGTTGAGTACCTAGAGGCCAGTGGGGCACAGGACCCAAAGCAGCATGGATTCACAGCAGGCAGGTCATGTCAGACAAATCTAATCAATTTCTTTGACTGGGTGACCAAAGCAGTAGACCAGGGAGGGGCTGTGGACATGGCCTACATAGACTTTAGTAAGGCATTTGACACAGTCCCACACAAAAGATTAATAATCAAATTAACCAGCCTGAGAGTGGGTCCCAGGGTGGTAGCCTGGGTAAAACATTGGCTGGACAACAGGACACAGAAGGTAATTTGTAAATGGAGTCCACTCTGAAGAAAGAAGATTACTAGTGGGGTACCGCAGGGTTCATTCCTTGGTCCAGTCCTTTTTAACGTCTTTATAAGTGACATTGCAGAGGGACTGGAAGGAAAAGCATGCCTCTTTGCAGATGACACAAAGATCTGCAACAGGGTTGATATACAAAGAGGTGTGGAAAGAATGAGAAGGGACTTGGCAAGGTTGGAGGAATGGTCAGAAGTATGGCAACTTGAATTCAATGCAAAGAAGTGCAAAATAATGCATCTGGGAAACAAAAACCCAGGGGAAGATTACACAATGGGGGAGGCAGTAACAACAACAAAAATGGAAAGGGACCTGGGGTAATCATATCAGATGACCTTAAGGTTATCAAGCAATGTGAGAAGGCAGTAGGGAGGGCTGGGGAGATACTGGGATGTATAGGGAGAGGCATCACCACCAGAAAACAGGAAGTTGTTATCCCTCTGTACAGACAGTTGGTGAGACCCCATCTGGAGTAATGTGCCTAGTTCTGGAGACCCCATCTCCTCAAGGACATAGACAGGATGGAGGCAGTCCAGAGGAGGGCAACTAAAATGGTGCAGGGTCTGCAAGAGAAGCCATACGAGGACAGACTAAAGCAGCTTAATATGCATACCCTTGAGGAAAGGAGGGAGAGGGGGACATGATAGAAACTTTTAAGTACCTCAGTGGAATCAACAAAGTCCAAGAGGTAGCATCTTTCAGAAAAGAGATGTGTAAGAATAAGGGACACAATTTGAAGATAGAGGGGATGGCTCAGGGGCAATGTGAGGAAGTGTTTTTTCACAGAGAGGGTGGTGGATGCATGGAACAACCTTCCTGAGGAGTTTGTGGGGTCTAAAACTGTGGGAGAATTCAAGAATGCATGGGACAGACATAAGGCAATTCTTGTGGGGGGTAGGAAGAAACAGTCTGTTGGTTAACTAGGATCTGCAGCTTATCCTGTAGGTAGGGAAATGGGCAGACTAGGTGGGCCAAGAGGTCCTTATTTGCTGTCAAAGTCTAAGTTTCTATGTTTCTAAAAGTAACTTAAATTATTTATATACTGAACCAATTCTCTGACCATAGTCAAGTTTCCATATTTAATGGTAAAGTGTACTGTCTCAACTTGGCCCTTTGAATTTAACTGGACCTAGCACTTGCCACAAATACCAGTGGAGCAAGTGTTACCAGTAGGCAAAAATACAAGACAACCACTGGTACAAAAATGCATATTTAAAATAAAAATAATAAAATATGCAGATACTGCAAGAAGACTGCACGATCTATGCAGATTTTACAAGACAATAGAGGGAGACAGCTCAGGGACAATGTGAGGAAGTATTTTTTCATAGAGAGGGTGGTGGACGCATGGAACAGCCTTCCAGAGGAGGTAGTGGTGTCAAAAACAATGGGTGAATTCAAGAATGCATAGGACAGACATAAAGCAATTCTAGTGGAAGGTAGGAGGAAGTCGTCTGTTGGTTAACTAGGATCTGCAACTTATCCATTGGTAGGGAAATGGGCAGACTGGGTGGGCCAAGTGGTCCTTATCTGCCATCAAAGTCTATGTTTCCATGTTCTATCTAGCAGGTCATTGAGTCCCATACCCTATCTGGCCTCCGAGGGTAAAAATCTAAAAACTCTCTCTCCTTCCATCTTTACATTCCCTATCTCCACCTCTGTTCCTGTTCAACTTTCTCTATGCCAAGGAACTTATTTTCATGGGGGTTCCCTCACGTGCTATTCAAATATTTGACTATCTCCCACTGCTAACAGCTCCCAAATTCTGGCAGTAAAAATAATTCTTGGCCAGCAGGGTAAATCCCTCACAGTTGTATCTGTTTACATCCCTCCGCCTGAACATGTAACAGGCTTCCAAATGATCACTGACTTCCTTGACACCAACACACACTGTGGTGAGACAATTATAACGGGTAACCTCAATGTTTACTGGCTGGTACCAGAAGCCAACCTGTATAAGGATGCCATTGCTGCCTTAGATGTTACTCAAATGGTCACTACCCCGACTAGGTTTAATTATAAGACTGGTAGTAGCTCCATGCTTAATCTGATCCTCACTTCTCATCCTAACAGAGTCACTAACATGGAAGTACTACCTGACACTCTTAGTGATCACTCTCCTGTTATCTGCCAATGGCCAAACAAGGCACCTAAATCTAAGACCTCTTTCTCCTACAAATGAGCCTTAAAAAGGAAAGCTTCCCCAATTCCTTGCCACCTTGTCAATGATTGACTGGGCACCCCTTGACTCCATGAACAGCGTTGACCAAGCCCTTAATTTCTTCATTTCCCGGTTTAATAAAGTTTGAAACTTTTTTGACCCCCTAACAAAAAGGAAAATAAGATCTTCCACTAACCACTGGATAACCTCCGAACTCATCACAATGATGTGGAATCGAGATAATCTCTGGCACCGAGCCATGGCCTCAGGGCAACAGCATGATCAGCAGTGCTATAAAGCAGCTAGGAACCAGTACACTATAGCAATACATAGAGCTAAATAAGCTTACTACAAATAGGAACTTTCAAACTCCTGGTGAAACAGTAAATCCTTCTGGGAGAACATCAACAGCCTTACAGGAAACCCAACAAATCCTCCCCCCTCTGCTTGAGGTAAACGACTCTCCCATCCAGGACCACAAAGTAGTAGCGAATAATTTTAATCACACTTTCACTGATCTTAGCAGTGTCCTTCCCCCTAACTTCTTTGATGACTCGGCCCTGTCCTGTCCCAATGACAGAACAAGCCTCTCCAGTAACATCACTCCTTTCTACTTTAAAAGGGTTTCCATGGATGAAGCTAGAAAGTACCTCCAAAAGGCCCTAAACAAAGTTAGTTTCAGCAGCGACACCCTTGACCTCAAACTCCTCTCTCTCCCTTGATGTCATCTTAAACCCCCTCACTAAACTTTTGAATCTCTCGCTCTCCCTTAGACAGTTCACCCAGCTCTAGAAATCAGCTATTGCCACACCTGTACATTAAATCAGGGGCAGGTCCCTTCACTTTAATTACCGCCCCATCTCTATCCTCCCTCCACTCTCCAAGGCACTTGAATGAATTGTTGTGGACCAGTTGCCAGAACACCTCGACAAATGTAACCTGCATTGTCTGCAACAACATGGATTTAGAAAAAAAACATAGTAGTACCACCACCCTGCTTGATTTTACTAAACATATTCATAAGGTGCTAGACACAGGCCACCTACTGGGCACGGTGTTCATTGATCTGATCAAGGTCTTTGACACTGTGAATCACCAGCTCTTGTTGCATTCTCTCTCTGCTATTGGCCTATCAAATGATGCTATCAAATGGTTTGAAAGCTACCTTTCGGTTAGGAGTCAAAGAGTCAAAATCACTGACTCTCTCTCATGTAGCCTCCCTGTTCGCTCTGGAGTCCTCCAGGGTTCCATCCTTGGCCCGTTACTATTCACTGTCTTTATCAATAATCTTCCTGCAGCATACAATAATAATATGCTACTCTATGCCGATGATGCAGTCCTCTTTTCTACCCACACTGACCCTGTCTTTCTCACCCAGGACCTACAAACAAACTTCAGC
Organism: Neoceratodus forsteri; assembly: GCA_016271365.2. Taxonomy (NCBI): domain Eukaryota; kingdom Metazoa; phylum Chordata; order Ceratodontiformes; family Ceratodontidae; genus Neoceratodus; species Neoceratodus forsteri. The sequence continues at coordinate 693,849,210 of CM057456.1, forward strand.
CTAGCTGAGTCCTGGCTTGTTCAACATAAACTTTTGATAAATTACTAAAAAAACAAAGTCTATGATGTTTTGCAGCTCACACAGCAAATTCAGAACTGTTAACCTCACTATCCACAATGAACTTCATCAGCCACTTGAGCAAGTGCAGGAGTTTAAATACTTAGGCATTACCCTTGATAGCACGATGTCTTTCAACTCGTATGTTCGACATGTCTCAAAATCAATTAACTCAAAAATAGGGGTCCTCTACAACCACCATCACTGTCTGACCAATGAAGCCATCTGTGCAGCTATAACTAGCTCTGTCTTATTCATCACTGATTATGGGTTAGTCTTCTATGGGGCGACCATTGATACCACCCTAAAATGAATTAGAACGGCTCTCAACAAGTGCTGTAGACCTGTCACTTGTGCAGGGAAGCGTACACACACTGTGATCTCTACAAGCAGTCTAAATGGCTGAATCTAAATGGTAGACTTGCTTACCAGGCCTGCATTTTGGCAAAGAAAATCTGCCTTAACCTTACTCCCCCTTCAACACAGGCCCTAATAATACCCACCACCAGTGCACGCTTTACGAGCAGTTCCCCCAAAGCCTATTATATCGTTCCTTTATGCCGTACCACCCAGGCTCAATGTGCTGTTTATACTAGGGTCCCCTCACTGTTAAATAGCCTTCCCCTTGAAATTGCAGCTGAGAACAAGCTTGGACCATTCAAACGTAAACTTCGCCAACACCTCACTATTCTTAGCAATTGTAACTGCTCTATCTGGGCCTGTGGCTCACCCCCCATGCCGACCTTTTCCTCGCACCCTTTCCACCATCTCCCATCCCACTGACCCCACTCCTACTGCATCTCTCCTACCTCCCTACTTGCCCTACCCCATTCCTCCATTCCCCTCTTACTCCTCCCATCCCCCTCCTACCACTCTCGCTCTCACTCTCTCTTTCCTCTTACCATCTCATCCCCTCCCTATTACCCTTCCTTCACCCCTCCCCTTGTACCTACTCCCTCCCTCCCCCTCCCTATCCCCTGGTCTCTAATTCCTCCCCTCCACCCCAGCCACCTGCACTTAATCTGATCCCAGCACTTAAGACAATGCCATATCCTTGGCTGCCTGACCCCCCTCTCTTTTTTCCCCACCCCAAGCTTCTTTCCCCTCACCCCTATGATGGTTCTCTTTTTTATTTGTGATTGCTATGTGTTTACCTGTTCTTTATTAATTTCACCTCATAAATGGTCTCTGATATTGTACTACTATGCTAATTTCTCAATCTTGTATTGTATTCGCAACTGTTTTGTTTTGCACTCTCTGTTGACGTGGAACCTTTGTAAAAGAACCTCTAGTTCAAAGGTATTTGTAATCCTAGTAATAAATGAATAAAAAAACAATAACATAGGCCAGATCATTTTCCTGTATAGCCCATAAATGCTCACTGACTCTCACACAAGAGTGTCTGGTCGTGCAACCCACGTAGAAGTCCCCACATGACTAGGATAGCAGGTACACTACACCTGTGGTCTCACAATTTATAAATCTGTGAGTGTATTATATTTGGCCAGTCTTCTGGTTTACACGTGTTTTACACTGATCAATGTGCTGGCAAAAGGTGCCACTTCCCACAGCTACAGTTGGCCATTCCATATCACTGATGGTAGCCACATTTATGCCATCTTTCATTGTCTACTGTATATCCCCTCTGCTTTGGTGCTGTGCCGAACTAGGGCTTCGTAAATGCTTCTCCAGAATGCCTCAGTTTCTTTCTTTTCAGGCGGTAGTGCTACTGTACCTTACTGGTTGTTTTTCCCAACCCAGCTTTCCATAATGGCTTTGCTCAGCTGTAACTTGTCTTTTGTACCATAAGACTGTCTTGATTTCCCTTTTTGTTCTGTTGCCATGAGTCTGTTGATGTCTAAATGGTTGTAGATTCTGTCTGCATATATTCCAGAGTATAGTTTGGATGCTGTAGGTGAACTAGTTATTGGGGGACAATTCATGGGATTGAATGGTTCTTCCAGGGTTAGTGTCTCCAAATGTTTAGAGATTTCTAATACCATGACGAGAATGGACCAAATTCTTAAGCCAGGGCATATTTAAACAAGCATTTGTCAATGCCGAATGTTTGTTTGCTGGCATTGGCATTGGTAGTGTAGGAGTTAGAGAGATGCATAATAGGAATAGCATGAAGTATTGAACTGAAGCCAACCCCACCACCACCCCCCTGCAAAAACTGACAGGCATTGTGGTGTGCCTTTGGGTCGGCAGGCATAACGGCCACGCCATTTCACCACACCACACCCTGCAGACACTGACACGTGTCACGGTGTGCCTTGGAGTCTTTGGGCCTTATGCTCACCCCATTCCATAAGGAAATACAGTGAGATGGGTGCAGTATAGGAGAATGGGGTGAACTTTAGGGCCGAAGTGTTCAAGGCACACCTCGATACCTGTCACTGGCTGCAGGGTGTGGGTGGGGTGGAATGGCATGAGCATTACAGGCGACAATCCCAAATCACACCCCTGATGCCTGACAGTCTCTACAGGGTGGGGCGTTATGGTAGGTAACCCTAATGCCCCAGGCGTTCGTTGGTATTTTCAGTCCAAGTTTTCAACATGGGTTTTTTGTGATCCCCACCTCATGAACAGTGGCAATATCAGTTTGTTAGCTGAAAGCTGATTTTGCATAGCGACTACGCCATTTGGTACCACATGTACAAAAACACATTTTGAACAGGATGTGAAAAATGACAGCTGTACTGTTCTTGGGGAGGTGTTAAAAATGGCAATGTTGAAAATCTGGAGTGAAAATATTAAAAAACTGGTGAAGTCACTAGCGTGCGTAGAAACTGCACAATGCACACCTGTAATGTAATTAGTTTGGGGATTTTTTTTACAGCAGATTGTCAACACAGGCATTTTGGGACCTCCGCTCATGAACAGTGTCACTGTGATTTTCTTAGCTGTCCCAGACACTTTTTTCCCACAGCGACCTCGTGATTTCTGCGCCAGAAGTGCAAAAACACATTTCAGCCAGGGTGTGAAAAATGACAGCTGTACTGTTCATAAGGAGGTGTGGAAAAATGCCAGTGTTGAAAATCTGGGCTGAAAATATTACAAATTCGTGAACTTATGAGGGTGCATGGAAACTGCGCAATGCACGCTCGTAACACAGTCATTTTATGGACTTTTGCCACCAAATTTTCAACATAGCCATTTTAAGACCTCTGCTCATGAACAGTGTCACTGTGATTTTCTATCTATCCCAAACATTGATTTCGCACACCGACTGCGCCATTGTGCGCTACATGCGCGAACACACATTTTGGGTGAGATGTGAAAAATGACAGTTGTACTGCTCATAAGGAGTTGTGGTAAAATGGCAATGTTGGAACATCTGGAGTGAAAATACTGTAATTTGTAAGTTACGGTGCGTAGGAACTGCGCAACGCATGCTCGAAAAACAGTCATTTTTGGGAATTTTTTCACCAAATTTTTAACATAGGGTTTTGGGGGACCTACCTCATGGACTATGACTGCAAAATCACCTTTTGGGATGAATAACAAAATGACAGTGACTGAGTTCATGAGGTGGGGCCACAAGAACCCCATGTTGAAAATTTGGTGAAAAAATTCCCCAAAATGGCCGAGATATGCACTAAAGTTGAAAAAAAATGTATGCCATTATACAGCTTACTGGCATTTCTTCAGTTCATGGTCAGCATTGAAGAGTGCAGACGTGTTCCCAGTCCACCGAAGATTGTCACGCTGGGCTCCGGAGGTAAGTATGGGGTCGGGATGTGTGGAGAGGTGGGTGTGCAGATTGTGGGCGCGGGTTGGGGGAGGGGGCAAGACAGTCAATGAGGGACCTTTTTTTTTTACAGTTTTTTTTTTTCTTATTCAGGAAGATGATGTGGGACTTTTGCCATGCTGGGGTTGGCTCCCAGCGTGGCAGCTGGAAGTTTATTTTGGGGAGGCAGTGGAGCCAACAGGGGATTGGGCACCCCCATCAGCCATACCGACTTTTGTCACACTAGGGTGGGCTCCCAGCGTGGCACCTAGCATTGGCCATACCGACTTTTGCCACGCTGGGGTGGGCTCCCAGCGTGGCACCTAGAAGTCTGTTTTTTTTGGGGTGGTACAGTGGAGCAAACAGGGGATTAGGACCCCTGTTGGCCATACAGACTTTTGCCATGCTGGGGTGGGCTCCCAACATGGCACCTGGAAGTCTGTTTGGGGGGGGCAGTGGAGCCGATGGGGCATCGGGCAACCCTGTTGGTCATACAGTGTGCGGGGCTGGAGGGGAGCACATGAGCATGCTGGGGTGGGCTCCCAGCATGCTACGTAGGTATTGTTGGGGGGGACAAACTGTCTATGACGGTTCAGCTGCAGTGCTGACATGTAGGTAATTTGCATACTGCCAACGGCAGTATGAAAATTGCCTACACGTTACCACAGCTGATTGTGGAGGTGTTTTCCTCAGAACTGTATGCCACTGCATCTGAATGACTGTCATATACAGCTCGGACATTCATTGGTGCGGTGCAGCCGCGCCTGCAAAAGGCAGCAGGGCATTGGAAGTAGGGGAAATACACCTACGAAAACTCGTATGGTGGCACTATGTTTCTTGCACATGCGTGCAAGCAAACATAAAAATCAGGAAATAAGTACTGTATTAGTCTTTGATGTTTGCTGAGATCACTCTTCCCAGTGTGAATTTGTTAATGATTTATCAGGTTACTCTTTTGGCAAAAACTCATTTTGCATTGAACCTCTCCTTTTGCGGTCTGAATTCTTCTCTTTTTAAATACTCATGTGTCAGTTCTTGGTTAACATGGGATCACCTGAGAGTGAATTGGCTCATGTGTTAAAAAGTGACTCAGTCTTTTAAAACTGTTGTCCCATTCAACACACTTATATAGGGTCTCCCAGGGTCAGTGTCTACAAAGTTTAAAGTTTTCTAATACCGTGACAAGAATGGATCCCATTCTTAAGTTAAGCTATGTTTCTAGAAATCAGTACTGCCTTTGTCTTTAATATTTGCTGAAAGTCTTCTTCTTAATACAGGCCACATTCCTCTGGTGGGTTCCTTCTGAGTTCATGTGGTGTCACTGCTATAGGTAGCTTATTCAGGTGTGCCTGGAAGTTCTTTCTAACTAATTAGTCCTGTAGCTCCAATGACAGCTGGAACTATTTCTGCATGATTGTTCCACATTTATTTTGTTTCTGTTTACATATCCTGGTATTTGATGGTCTTGTGTCTCTCCATTCATAAGACACCTGGGGCCCGATATTCAAAACTTTGCCTGGGTGCAAAACCGAGTTTTCTCGTGCAAACCGGGTTTTGCAAGGATGTGCAATACTGAAAAGCCCAGTTAGTGTAGGCAAATGGTTTGTACCTGGGCAACAGACAGAGGGGGGCACTATGTAGGTGAAGGGGCGGGGACCTGAATATTGGTGCAGTCCAATATTCAGAGTATGTGCACCGCACAAGACCATTTTGTATGGTCCTCTTTCATGGTGCACATAGAAACATAGAAACATGACAGCAGAAAAGGACCACCTGACCCACTTAGTCTGCCCAAGGCACCTAGCAGAGGGCTAGGACTTCATCCAGCACCCTTACTACTCCCTTTGGCACCCTAATCCCTTCCCCCCACCTGCTCCCAACATCAGACCCATGTGGCCATCCCATGCTCTCTTAAAACCCATTACGGTGGACTCCCTTATCGACTCCTCGGATATCACTGATTGAACCCCAGCTTACTCCCACACAACCCTAATGGTTTGCAGAGGAAGTGCGACAGCCCCCCAACCCCCAGCTCAGTGATTCCTGGTGGCTAGTGGTCTCTTTCCCTGCCAATCACCATCCCATTGATAAAAAAAATGTCTTTATGGTTAATGGTCCCTCCCCCACTGATTGCTGTCCTGTTGATATAAAATTCCCTTGTAGTTAGTGGTCCCTCCCCCCCAATAGATCACCATCCCACTGATAAAAAAACACATCTGCCTGGTGACTAGTGGTCCCTTCCCCTGCCGATTGCCAGCCTGATATTACAAGTAGATATTTCCTAGTGGCTAGTAGTCCCTCCCCCCGGTGATCATCGTCCCCATGATAAAAAACAAAACATGTCCCTGGTGGCTAGTGGTCCCCCCATCCCCAATCTGCCAGTTTTTTTTTTATAATGAACCATCAATGGTGGCTAGAGGTCCCCTTTCCCTAACCCCTATCTCCTGTATATATGGTACCAACTCCCTGGTGGTCTAGCGGTCCCCCCCAACCCTTTCCCACCCATATAATATATAGCTCTGGCCCTACTGGTACAGTGGACCCCTCCCTATCCTGACCTTCCCATATACTAAATCCATCTGTCCCTGGTAGTCTAGTAGACCCCCCCATCCCAGCAGGTAGTGCCCCACCACCTCACTCCCACTCCATTCTTACCCGGAGCAGCAACCTGCATAGCCCTCTGCTGTCCACCATGGCTGTCCACTGACTGAGCTGACAATGAGCGCATACTGTATACAGTATGCACTCGTCTATCAATCGATGATCATGTACTTGCTGTACCACGTTGGGCATGAATCAAGAAAATCCTGTGGGAGCCTCCTCAGGTGGCAGTATAAGACAGGGGCATCAGACAGGAGCTTACTGAGATATTTCTTTAAACTGGAAACTGGACCCAGTGGGGAGACTGGATCTGCATACGTGAATCCTTGGTAAGCACTTTTGTCCACTTCAGCTGGGTCTATGTGATTTTTCGTATGTTTGTTGAATTTTAATGTGGAATATTCGTACCCTGAATCGTCAGTTTCAAACGTAAAACTGTCAGCCTTCAACTGTCTTAACTCTTCCCAACAGTGCCTGGCCATATACAGTTGAATATTCAGTCAGACTTTTCGTAGAAGGCCAGGCTTGGTGTTGGGGGACAGGACTGGTGATTGCTGTAGTTTGAGCAGGTTGGTTGTGCTGATGGCAGGATGGTGCTTGGCACAGTCCTTCTTCAGTTTGCAATAGTGCTTCATAACAGCCATGAAATCTCGATTGCTGGGTGTAAAAGTAGGGTCAATTGTTATGCTGAGTTTTCTGTCAACAATGACTGAGTTTAGGTGCCTGTTTAATGAGGCCCGAATACTACAGTAGCTGCTGAGCGAGTATTCTTTCCCCTCAGAATTTCTCACTTCGGCATAGAAACTACAGAAAATTTCATTGAGTTCCTGAGGGGTGGCTGTTTTAAAATCAATAGATGTGTTTCCGCTCACTTGCCAGTCCTGAAACAGTACGGTGGTTTTATTTGTGTTCGGCTCATTAATGGACTCTTTGATTTCATTTAATTCGGTTGGTGACAGTGTCAAGTGAGAAGAAGTGCCAGCTTCAGCGTTCACAACAGAAGTGTCATTCTCAGTAATCACTGCATCTGTAGCTGGATTTTCCATTGTGGTGACAGTCTGTTCATCATCTTCCATGTGGTTAAAAACTAATTCTGCATCTTCCATCGTGGTCTGGTCGAAATGTAACAGAAGATTGCTGACCATGACAAGTGACGGTGACTTTCAAGGTAGTGGCAAAAAAAAACAAGCATTTGTCAATGCCGAATGTTGTCTCACTGGCATTGGCATTGGTAGTGCAGAAGTTAGTGACGCATAATAGGAATGGCAGTGAAGTATTGAATTGACGCCAACCCCATCCCCACCCTGCAGAGACTGACAGGCATTGGGGTGTGCCTTTGGGTCGTCAGCTATAACGCTCATGCCATTTTACCTCACCCTACCTTGTAGACACTGACAAGTGTTGTGCTGTGCTTGGGGTCTTTGGCGTTATACTTACCTCATTCCATAAGGAAATATGCTGAGGTGGGTGCAGTATAGGAGAATGGGGTGAACTTTGTGGCCGAACACTGCAAGGCACACCTCGATGCCTGTCACTGGCTGCAGGGTGGGGAATGGCGTGAGCATTACAGCTGATGATCCCAAATCACACCCCTGATGCCTGTCAGTCTCTACAGGGTGGGGTGCTACAGTTGGAAACCCTAACACCATAGGCGTGTGTTGGTATTTTCACTCCAAATTTTCAACATGGGCTTTTTGTGACCCCACCTCATGAAGAGCGGCACAATTAGTTTGTTAGCTGAAAGGTGGTTTTGCACAGTGGTTATGCCATTTGGTGACACAGGGATGAAAACACATTTTGGGCAGGATGTGGAAAATGATAACTATATTGTTCATAAGGAGGCGTAAAAAAATGGCAACATTGAAAATCTGGAGTGAAAATATGAAAAATTGGTGAAGTCATGAGTATGCATAGAAACTGCACAACACACGTCCGTGACCCAACTATTTTGGGGATTTTTTTTAGCCACATTTTCAACATAGGTATTTTGGGACCTCCCCTTATGAACAGTGACACTGTGAGTTTGTTAATCTGTCCCAAAAGTTGATTTCCTACAGCGACCATGCCATTGTGTGCCACAGTTGTGGAAACACATTTTGGGCAGGCTGTGAAAAATGACAACTGTACTGTTGCTAAGGAGGTGTGAAAAAATGCCAGTGTTGAAAATCTGGCATGAAAACCTTGCAAATTTGCGAAATTACAGGGGTGCGTGGAAACTGCGCAATGCATGCTTGCAACACAGTCATTTTATGGACTTTTGGCACCAAAATTTTCAAAATAGGCATTTTAGGACCTCTGCTCATGAATAGTTTCACCATCATTTTCTCAAACTGTCCTGAAAACTGATTTTGCACAGCGACCGTGATATTCTGCTCTGGATGTGCGAAAACACATTTTGGCCAGGATATGCAAAATAACAGCTGTACCGTTCACCAGGAGGTGTGGAAAAATGGCAATTTTGAAAATCTGGAGTGAAAATATTACAAATTCACGAAGTTACGAGCATGTGTGGAAACAGCACAATGCACGCTCGTAAAACAGCCATTTTGGGGAATTTTTTCACCAAATTTGCAACATAAGCTTTTTTAGAGTCCCCTCATGAACAGTTGCACTGTCATTTCGTTACTCGGTCCTGAAAGGTGATTCCACGCAATGACCGTGAAATCACCTTTCGTGACCGAATAACGCCATGACAGTGACTTGAATTCATGAGCGGGGGTCTCAATCACCCCATGTTGAAAATTTGGTGCAAAAATTCCAAAAAATGCCCGAGATATGCACCAAAGTTGAAAAAACCCTATTTATGCCATTATACAGCTTACCGGCATTTGTTCAGTTCACGGTCAGCTTTGAAGAGTACAGACGTGTTCCCAAGTCCACCGAAGATCATTGCACTGGACTCCGGAGGTAAGTATGGGGTGACGAGGTGTGGGAGGCAGAGTGCGCCAGAGGTGAGTGCGGGTTGTGGGAGGGCAGGGAGACCACGAGGAACCATTTTCTTCTTTCACAGGGTTAAAAAAATAGTGGGAAGGTTTTATTTTTCAGGGATTTGGCATGCTGGGGTGGGCTCAAGTGTGCCACCTAATGTTTTAGGGGTGCTGTAGCCGACAGGAGATTGGGCACCCTCGTCGGCACAATGAAAGTGGGGGCAAGAGCCAAGAGTTGGGCACCCCTCTCAGCCACATAACAAATGGGGGTGCATTATGCCGATGGGGATGGGCTCCCCATCGGCACATACATTAGCAGGAATGCCGACAGGGGATTGCCCCTCAATGGCATTATGGCAGGCAGTGTGCCGCCATGTTTATTTTTTTTTTCACCAGGGAAAGCACGTCAGGAGGTTCACTGCGTATGATGAGCTTTGCTCGCATTGCAGTGGACCTTTCCTTAGATGTGCTCACCACATTATGTATGCACGGTGTGGCGCCAGCATGCAGGCTTATTGGGGAATGAGGGACGCACCTACTGACACGTGCCCTGCATTCACCCAACAGTGACCGCACCTCTAAATCTGCTATTAACGCAATATGTTGACTGCGCATGCAAGAGCCAACATAAAAATGGCTACCAGCTGAAATGTGTGACCCTGAGCAAGTCACTTAACCTCCTTGTGCTCCCAGGTCGCTCCTGTAAAAAAGCTTTCAGCTTAGTGTGCTATACCCGGTTAAACAACTAAATTAAATTAAAAAAGAAATGTCAACATTCTAAGTAGGCATTGATTACACAACTGGAGACTGCACAGCTTGTCTGCCCTTTTTCGTACCCTTACAGTGAACGGATTTTGTGCATAGCTGCTGGCCAATGAGAATACAGGAATTTACCTGCCCATTTTATAAATAAGTACAGTACATGTATTGAAAATGAAATGTAAAAAAAATCCATTAGATGATGTATTATCAGATAATTCTTCTGGGCAAAACTCTTGCCACATGCAATACATTTATATGGTCTCTCCTGTGTTAGTGTCTCCAAATGTTCAAGGATTTCTTATACCATGACGAGAATGGACCCCATTCTTAAGCCAGGGCATATTTAAAAAAAAAATCAGGAAATCAGTACTGTATTAGTCTTTGATGTTTGCCGAAAACGCTCTTCTCAGCATATGCAACATCCCCAGGATGGCTTGCTTTTGCAGTTCATAAGGTTTCACAAATATTGGTAGCATATTTAAATGTGTTCAAATAAGGGGGAGACTGAAGAATCATCCTGGCCTCTTATTAATAATTTTTGCCCAAAACATAGCATTAAAGTAAACATCCTCACCTTTAATGCACAATCAATGAATATTTCTAAGTACGCAGAACCGGAAATTCTAACCCAGACCTTAGATTTGGCATTAATAGCAATTACAGAAACATGGGGTAACCCAGATAAAGATTGGATAGCGAAACTTCCTGGTTATAGACATTATTATAAACACAGAGAGAACTCAAAAAAAGGTGGAGAGGTTAGCCTTTACATAAGAAATAATATTCACTCTTATGGAATAGAAACAAATACACAAACTGAAAGTATATGGGCCTACACTCAACCCACAAGTTCTCATAAATTACTTATAGGTACTTGTTATAGACCACCATCATCCAACTTGAATGTTACCAGGCAGCTAGCAGAAGAAATAAACCAACTAGCATATAAAGATACTGTACTTATACTGGGGGACTTTAACCTACCAACCATAAATTGGGACACCCTTTCTGGAACAAATCATCACGACGAACAATTTCTTTCAGTTATTATAAATCAAGGTCTCAAACAAATTATAAGGGAACCAACCAGGTGAAAAAACATTATTGACCTAGTAATAACAAATCTAGAAACCCCTATATTTGATACTAGAATCTTGCCTCCCCTGGGAAATAGCGATCATATGACTATATCTTTCTCTATGCAATTTTCCCTTCAACCCAAAACCAATAAAATTAAAATAAAACAATACCATAAGGCCAACTTCAATCACATAAAGCATTCATTAAGCGAAATAAACTGGGAACAGACCCTTCTCCCTTTAAAAACTAATGAAGCATGGGACCTCTTAAAAGATAAAATATTTCAACTTGAAAAGCAATTTGTACCTGAACAAAATAAATACAACAGCAAAGGAAAAATTCCACAGTGGTTCAATAAAAATATCAAGACATTAATTGTTCTGAAAAAAAAGCTCTTTTCTAAACTTAAAAAAGCTTCATCATCTCAAGTCGACTCAACATTGGTGACATATAGGGAAACAAATAAAATGTTAAAAAAACAAATTATTATGGCTAAACGTAACTTAGAATTCAAAATAGCTCATACAAAAGATTGTCACAAGGCATTATATTCATATTTAAATGAAAAAAAGGGTTCTAACAACTCAATTGGGCCACTAATTATTAACACGCAAATAATAACATCAGATATAGTAATTGCAACAGAACTAAACAACTACTTCTCATCTGTTTATGCACAAAAATCAGATCCCTCACTTATTGTAGAAACATCAAAGATAGAAACAAATAGGATTTCTGAGCAGGACACTCTGACTGTGCTGGACACCTTAAAAAAATATACTAGCCCGGGTCCAGACGGTATTACATCAAGATTCCTAATGGAAACAAAGAACACCATTCTTCTACCCCTAAAAATAATTTATAATAAATCTCTACAAGAATCAGTGGTACCTAAGGACTGGCACTCTGCTATAGTCACACCTATCTATAAAAACGGTTCCCATTCAAAAACCGAAAACTACCGGCCCATTAGCCTAACATCAATACCATGTAAATTAATGGAAAAAATTATTAAACAAAAACTAGAAAATGAAATGTCAACTTTAAACATTAAAGATGTGTATCAACATGGGTTTAAACCAATTTTTTCATGTATCACAAACTTAATTTCCTTCTATAACTATATTAGTTACAATTTAGACTGCAATATACCTATGGATATTATTCTGTTAGATTACAGTAAGGCATTCGATAAAGTCTCACACTCTATAATGATCAACAAACTCAGTAGCATGGGGTTTCCATCCTTGCTGGTCTCATGGTTAAATCAGTGGCTGGATGATAGAACTCAGAGAGTCAGGGTAAACGATGCAATGTCTGACATAAGGGATGTGACCAGCGGTGTGCCTCAGGGCTCTGTGCTTGGGCCTACTCTGTTTAATCTATTTATAAGCGACATGTCTATATCAACCAGTAACATAATGGTCAAATTTGCTGACGACACTAAACTTGGGGGAATGGCCATTAAACGTAGTAATGAACATGGATTGCAAGCTGATTTAGCATTAGTGGAACAATGGGCATGTACTAACAAGATGTACTTTAACATATCCAAATGTGCAGTATTACACTTAGGAAAAAATAATCCGGTTCAAACATATTATCTGAATAATACTATCATCAGAACTTCAAAAACAGAAAAAGAGTAGGAATATTAGTCAATGACAAATTAACTTCATCTACCCATTGTACCAAGATAGCAAATCAAACTAATGCACTACTTCGTAAAATCACCAAAACATTTGTGACTAGATCAGAACAAGGTCTTTTATCCCTTTACAGATCTCATATTAGACCCCTCTTGGATTATGGTTCACTTTTTTGGAGCCCTTATTTGAAATCAGATATTAATAGAATCGAACACATCCAACGTAGAGCCACTAAGCTTATCCCACATCTAACCAACTTGGACTATAGTACTAGAGTAAATAAAACAGGACTTTATACTTTGTCACAAAGAAGAACCAGAGGTGACTTTCTTCAACTTTTTAAAACACTTGGGAACAAGGAACAAATGCAGGTATGCGATATTAAATACTCCACCAGAAAAAACGCAGCTAGACTTCATACTAAACAGCTGGAAGTTATGAGAGCGAAAAGTAATAAAAGAATGAACTACTTTACCATCAGAACACCAAGAATATGGAATACATTGCCACAGGACATAGTTGATTCATCAAATATTTTAATATTCAAAAACAAATTAGATAAATGGTCGCTTGGGTAGGAACTCGGTTAATGTTCCATGTATATGGAGGACAATCATGATGGGTAACCCACCTTCTTTTGTCCAAAAATCCCAAAGTACCAAAGTAGTCCTGTTGCTCCAAGCACTATTGGAACGATTTGTGTGTCCTTATTCCACATTAGTTTGGTTTCTGATTGCATATCTTGGCATTTCATGATTTTGTGTGTCTCTCTCTCTCTGTATGCAGAACACTGTAGTCACTTGAGGTGGCTATTTTGATCAGCAGTGCTACCTTTGTTCTTTTTTCTTGTATTACAATATCTGTTTTTCTCGCTTCCACTTTCTTGGCAGTTGGTATATGGTAATCCCATGTGATCATTACTTCTTTATTCTCTGTGATTCTTTGTGGTTCGTGTTTCCAGTGTTTCTCTGCTACCTGTGCGTTATAGTGTCTGCACAGCTTCCAGTGGATCAGTCTTGATACATTGTTGTGTCTTTCGGTATATAGGCCTTCTGCCATAAATACTTCACATCCAGCCACAAGATGCGCAACTGTTTCTAATTCTGTACTACAGAACCAGCACTTGTCTGTTTCTCTTGTTTTTCTATGGATTTTGTGAACCATCTTGTGTAGTCCACTATCTTGGGCTGCAATTATCAATCTCTCCTCTCATGACCTAAATTCACCTGATATCCAGTGACAATAGTGATATTATATGGGCGACCGTCAAAATGACGACCCATATTATGGCAATATTATCATGGGCGATCTGCCAGGGCAGCAAGCACTGTGACTGCGAGGAGAGGGAAGGGCGAGCAGAAAAGGAAAATAGCGAGGGGGAGGGATAGGGACGAGGGCTATTACCATCTAGTGTGCCTTCTCCACTGAGACAACTGTGTGGTGTGGTGGGTAGGGAGGCTGGCTCCAACAGAGCAGGTCCTGGGTTGTGGGCTGGGGGCGGGGAAGAGGTTTTCTGTTCCTCGGCTGCAGGACTTACTTTTCAAAATGGGCTGTGTCCCTCCCCAACATACCCCCTTGGAGTTGACAATCCATCATCAGGGGTGAGGGGTCTCCCCCATAAACACACTTAATCTATTGTGTGTACCGGTCACCTGCAAGTGTATATTGCCGAATTGCTTTTCAGCGATATACACTCACCATAATAGCGATCACCGTAAGACGTTCGCTTTTATGACATGGAACCAGTTCACCTTTTTTTAACCACTCATGGGTCAGGTCTTGAGCGACCTGTGGTTGTTTCAGCAACTCCCTGTATTTTCTGCTGTAATTATGGGCTTTCCAGTTGTTCTTTCTTCTCTGTTGGTCTTTATCCTTATATTCCTTTTTCTGATTCTTTGTACTTTCTGTTGCTGGCTTTTCCTTATCTACTAGTGGCTTAACATTCCTCTCTGCTACCCTCCTGAAGGCTTCTCCTAATTTGAATTCTCCCCTGAGTGAATTTGCTTGTATCTTATGAGGCTACTTTGTAACGTAGAACTCTTGTAACATTCAGCACAGTTATATGCTGTCTCCCGCGTGTGAACCCACTGATTTATTATCAGGTAATTTTTCTAGGCAAAACTCTTGTTATATGCAGCACATTTCTATGGCCTCTCCCTGCGTAAATTTGTTAATGCATTATGAGGCTACTATGTGATCTAAAACTCTTGTTATGTTCCTAAGCAATAACCCATAACAAGGTATGCCTTTCTAGAGAATCAATCCAAGCCCTGGTGAATTAAAGGTATGAGGCCAACGGCCAAGTGACTTTCAATGCACCTGGAGAGTACATTCATTTTCAAGAAACCCATGCATTACAGTGGGTTTATTGTACTTGTAGAATGTTTTTTTATGTTTGCTTGCATGCATGTGCAAGAAACATAGTGCCATCATCTGAGTTTTCCAGAGGTGTGTCAGCCTCTTCCAATTCCGTCAGTGTGTTTGCAGGTGCGGTCTCAGTTCTCCAATGACTGCTGCAGCTGTCTATGACACCAGGAAAATGCAGTGGCATACAGTTGAAAGGGAGAGAGCCGCTTCAGTGAGCACGATCAGATTACTGGCGCTCTCTGTCCCCGCCCCCCCCCCAACAGCTTGGTGCAGAACTTGTATACACAAGTTAACAAATGTGAAATGTCTGAAGAGACTTTTTTTTCCAATTTAGGTAGCCTTATGCGAAATATTCTATTTACAATGGTCATTGCGAGTATCCTTATTATGCATATCTTTCCCGTTCTCTGCTCTTAACATCTTTATTCAACCAAGACACTAATCATCTCCATATCATGCCTGTCCCAAGCAATTTTTACTCCTATCATACCTTAAAATACTGCAAGCCGGCTCTCAGCACTTTCGAAGGCTTTTCGCCCTCTGTTGTTTTATAAACATGTGTAGAATCGCAAGACTATCTCCAGTTACAAACAAAAAAACACCAACAATTCCAGTTTTGCATCAGTAAAGATCTCGGCACCAACTTCCATGAAGTGCAATACAAAACCGATGTGGCTACTTAACATCCCTGAAAAGATTGTTGAAATCCATATGGTATGGATTTCATGAAATGTATTACAAGATACACAAAGGATACTGCTGAAACAAGTTAAAGAAGCTTAGTATAGATGGAAACCACTGTTGAAATCAGTACCTGATAGGTATTTCGAAACCTGTGAAATATGTTCTTGCTGCAGACTTATACTTTTGCGACTGAAACAGATGATGAAATACGAATTGCATGTTTAAGCAGATAACATTTGCAAACCATATAAGGTAGTTAAGAAGATCATTCATTTAATTTGTTTACGGTATAAATTGCAGGCATTTTAATTTCTCAGGAGGATATCTGCACTTATTGTAATCACATCAGAACCGGGCATAAACCCCTTAGTTCAAGGGAAGGCTGCTATAACCTTGTTATTCTTTATAACAAACATGAAAATAGGGGATATACCATGACCAGACTCCGAATATGCCATTTATCTTCCCGCGGGGATAGGAGAATACATCATGAGCAGCAGGAGTGCCTTATGTAAGTCGTGCCCCTCACCTGTGATAAGTGACATATTTGGAGTCAGACCTGTGTTTAATTTATAAAAATTCTAAAGACATAACTGTTCCTGTTGGATTTCACTGCTGTGATCTGAATGCTTCATAGGCCATTGTAATGCCATTAGGCATTGGTCAAACTGCTCTTTCATCGGTTAAGATTTTCTTTGTGAACCGTCTAAAGTGATGATAAATGACCAAAGTGAGGATACATTATTTATCTTCACTTAGACTGCTCAAGTGGCTAAAATAAATCATGTATATGTAAGGTTTGACTCTCGCCTTTATAAATATATGCTGTCTCTCTCTCTCTCTCTCTCTCTCCTGCCTCATCCCTTTCCCGCAACCTGCCTGCAGTGAGAGAAAGGTGAGTGTTCCTCGCTGAGCCAGAAGTAGCCATGTGGGATGATAGGATGTTAGAGGCTGGCCTTTTTTATATTTCATAATGTATCCTTTTTCTTATAATAACAGTAAGAAGGAAAGGTGTGTTTTTTCCCCTACAAAAGATGCCAAATTATGGCCTCCATGTGCTTTGTAAATGATTTTTCTATAGTTCTGTTTTTTGTATTCCGCATCAGCATCTCATTATGTTAGCCAAGTGGAACACTGAATGCATCTGGTGGCTGTTGTGGAACTCAGCACAGGTTTGAGACACCCTTTAAACGACCACCAAATGTAATCAACTGTACTCTAAACAGATAGATGGCAATAATGTGACAGTCAGATGTCCTGCTGCCCTCCTCCTCCTCTTGCACGAACCAGTGAGCTAGAAACCCCGGACAGAAAGTTAGCATCCTTTCTTTTCGTCCAGAAACACCAGACTTGTCAATCTGATGTGCCAAATATAGACCGACAAAGCAAACTGAGATTTACTGATCCCAGATCAAAGTGGCAGGGACTCCACCTCGGATCCCTCCTACTCTATTACAGCCCCTTCAGAACACTGATAGAGAGACAGCCATTTCTCACACATCAATGATAGCTTCATAATCAATTGAAAGGGACACTTGCATAAGGATGCAAATCTTATAGCTTTGTCATGTTAAAGTGCTTTTTAGAAGCGGGGAGTACTGATCCGCTATTATTAAATGGAAAAGGGTGTCTCTGTAATCGGGAACTGCAGAGGCGTCAGTAATAGACCAAATCAAAGGAGAGAAGGGCTCTTCTTAATTATCAATAGTGCTTTATAGCCTTATTAATATTGATAAAATACAGTATATCTTGTAGAAGATCTGTTAACTTTCGGATGTATGTGGTGGATAATTAACAAGCTCTAAGGCGAGCCTGTTGCCTATTTGACAGGGAACTCGCACGTGCGCACGCGTGTGTGTGTGTTGGGGGAAGTATTAATTATACATGACCAATCATAGGTATATAGAGCTGAAACTGTACAGAAAGACCTACCGAGTCATTACAAGATTGAGAAACCTGATATCTGACTGAGAAACCTGATATCTGTCTGTCTAAGTCCATACCCCTGGTATTGTATAAATGGTGGCATACGCCTGTTACTTTAACAATAATTCTTCTAAAATGATAGCTGATTTGGCAAACGTTTCACTAACTCAGGAACATTTGAAACTCTCCTCTATATAGCCATTTTAATAGACTGGAGAAACGTTTCAGATAACAGATATAAGTTCCACTGCAACTTAACACCTGCAGTTCACTCGTCCTTATAGCATCCAGCTGCGCTAACTCATTATGTCATTTAAAACATACATTGATATATGCTGCTCAGCTATTATTGAACAATCAAAAATCAAAGAGAAATAAATAACAATAAAAAGCTTATATGTCCAGAAGTTATATGCAGCTTCACCTGAAGAAATTCAGCTGGCTAAAACGGGAAAAAAATAATAAGTCATAGGAGGCAAAGGGATTTCATTTGATTTATGAATCAATTCGACTATTTAAATTATTCTGGTCACACCACTTTCAGAGTCAGATAACTTGGATCATTGCATAGGATAAGATGGATGGAGGGATTTAATATATATAGTAACAACTTAAGGTCGGAAACAACTATATGTCCACAAGTTCCGCTTCCTGCTTAGATTATGTACACACACACACACACACACACACACAGAGTGTTGTCTGAAGGCATTAATTACTAGGGTCATATGTCTTGCTAAATATCAATGACCTGCTCTGCTGAACGTTTTACAAAGCTACAATTTCTTCATGACTGTAGGGTACTTACACTGCAATATACAACACATGGGCATTAGGTATAAACAGTACGTGGAAGTCATAAATATGCAATATAGTGAAAGTTCTCGGACCTTATCAGTCCAATTTATGGACTTTGCTCAGTTAAGTCTATAATCTACTTTTACTGACACAACAAAGGCAAACAAATTTTTAATGCGACCGGAAGGTACCCTACCTCTCAACTACCACAGTAACTACCATTTAAAAATGCTTGCCCAGAATGAAGACAGTGCTGCTGACCTGTCCCATGCTGTAAACAAAGTTAAATCGGATTTGCATGTCCCAGTTTCTTACTACATGAAAACTTGAAGGATATGCAGGCGCTTACTTGAACCATCTTTGAGATATGGCCATATGTCCCACATGTCTTTATTTTTCCACAGTCACCATGTTTACAGGCAAAAGCATGAATTGGGTTTCTGCAGAAATCGGCTCACCTAAAATTCTGATGAGTTTGCCTAGGTGTGGTTTACCATTCATTGACAAAATATTGACAGATATAGATTAATACCCATATGGTGAAGGCAGATGGAGAAATTATTCCGAACTGGTTTATGATTCTATCACGTTTAACATTCACATATTCTCCAGATCTGAGCCCACTTTAGGCCATAGCATGGCAGAGCTAGTGCTTTGGTCTTTCCACACTGCAATTGTATATTGTGCTGATGCTAAAAAGCCACTACCAAATTCATATCATAACTTGTTTCCCACACAGAAAGTTCCTTTTATGACCCTACAAGGCATAGTTTTTCGTCGATAATGAGGTTTAAAAGACAGGTGACGTGCAGTTTTAAACGACCCTTTAATAAAATACTGGCTGTTTTTTAAGTGATAATAAATACATAATGTCATGTTTCTGCCTTCTGTGCTGGTGAATAGCGGCTTCTGATTTGACAGACTCATTTTAATAGGTCAGGACTTGCGAGCTATTTAAATAGATCACTGAGAAAACAACCCTGGTTAAACATTGTAATAGTAGGAATTATTATGCGTCCTATATGCTCGCCATCTAAATTTTTAAACTCTAATTTTATTTGTATGTACCAATGCCAATGCCAGCAAGCAAGCATTCAGCATTGACAAATGCTTGTGTTGGTTGGTGACTAAGTACCACAGTTTTTTTGTCCTCTAATGGGAGAAGTGTGCTGTATGGCTTCATCTTGGTATACGGTCAGAAACAGAAAGTAATTAAGAAAACACTGTAACATTAATCAAACAAAAACATATCACCTCTAAAGCTGTGTCTGTTTTATTCGCCCTGTCACTGTAAAACTGGGGGTCTCTGCTGAGAAGGTCTCTCTAAATCAAATGAATATTAGTCCAGTGCCGTAAGGACCTATCAGTATACAGAGGTAGTATACCGTTCACGTTTTTCCCACTTGTCCAGGTATTTTCCCTGGTTAATTGGAGTTCAGCTGTAATTCAATCCATTTCTGACACCTGCAGAGCCCTTGTTTTCCATTCAGTGAGAGCTGGTATGGTAGCAGAAAGGTAAGAGCCTTGACTGCTGTGAGAGAAAGGGCGTAAAATACCTTCATAGGTTTCTGTTTCTTTAAGCCAGGGGGAGCTAACCCCAGTAATAGGGTTTCATATTTAACAGAGTGCTACTTCTAACAATAAAAGTAAATTCAAAGAAATGTTTATATCCCTTTCTCTACTATAGACATGGAGCTGATCGCTGATACAAAAACAGATAACATTTACAATACACGAGAGAGAACTGCCCCTTTAAAGAGCAGGTGTTCACTTGTAATAAAGAGACACATGTCTAATTTATTTATTCTGTTTTACTGTGCAAGTAATTACTAGTTTTATAATAAAATATCTGTGCAGTGAAACAAGTGGGTGTTTTCACCTTTGCTAGGTCTCGGGGGGGGGGGATGATAGGTTGTTACAGGCAGACTGGATGGACCAATGGAATTTTTCTGCCGTCATTGTCTATGTTTCTATATCTTCAAGCTGATAGTAAAAATTATTGAATTAAATTCTGGTGTTATGATTTAAGAAAATCCCAGTTACTTAGGAGCCAAAAGTTTGTCAGTGAGAAACTAGATGTATATTCATCTCTTTAAAAAGAAACAGATACTTTATTCAGCAACATGTTGTGCTTTTGATGTATTTGTAATATTATGTTCCATCTGTATGACTTTATACTTTTTAAAAAGTAATTTGCTCAATTTTTCTTGTAAATCTGGTTAGAAAGAAAACATCACCGATTAATCATGACAGAAAGCTCACAGATGACTCGATTCATATTTTGATTAAATCTATAATCTACATAGTTTTAATGGAAACAAGTTAAATTTTTCTGTAAAAATCTGTAAAAGATTTGCAGTCTGCTGTTGAAATACATCAGCCTTGCCAGTAATTATTTTCTGATTTCATGATGCAAGGAGTCCATTGGATTCTTTTTTACTAGCATTTGGTAAAAAAATAAAAAGAAAAGAAAAAGGCACGTAAACAGATAAACAAAATCCAGCATCAGGTTGTGGGTGTGGGCGAGGTCAGTGTGGGGCAGCATCGTGCCTTTGGACCCCTGCTGCACTGCAAATGCCCGTAGTACTGCCTAGTGGTACAGTAAGGTTGTTGCCCAAAATGAATCCCTCAAACCAAATAACAGACTCCACATACCATATTTGGGGTACAAAGGTGAGAGGTTTTACTCTAAATTAATAAAGACATGATACAAAAAATCCATCATCGTGAATATTTACACACACACACACACACACACACACACACACACACACACACACACACACTATAACAATATGGACCCCAAGGGCAGCAAATTCATGTATTCTCCACTGGCTTGATGCTTAGTCATGCATGGGAGGAACTCTGGCCTATAAGATCAGACAAACCCGCCCTCTGCCGAAAAGCATGCCGCTCAGGACTGCATTCCTCAACTACCAGTTGCAGCATCCCTATGTTCTGGTACACGCCCTAGCCAGGTATCAGTTCCTTTGCCAGAATGCATACCTGCATGTGGTTACACCTCCAGCCTGGCTGTCACCCAACTCTGGCTGCCAAATTCATCATCCATAAAGGCCTCTATTTGGTGGTCTTACATGAATTTTTAGCCTCTGTGGCAACTATTCACAACCATCAGCTGCAACATCACAACCCTCAGCTGTGACAAGTGAACACAGCAGTCTACTAGCTATGATTTGGTTAACGGGAGTGTGGGTGGAAAAACCTTTTGCTGAGCTAGTCCTAAGAGAGCAAAACCCTCTCTGGGCCACTTTTTGTAGGAGCAAAGGCTGGCCCATTCAAGCACTTTTGTGCCTGACTGGGCCAGCCTGAGAATGCCTTTGTCCTGAAGGCCAGCAGCCCCATTGGTTGAGGGACTGTGGACAAACTGCCACCCACTGAGAGGCTGGGATGGTTTATTACCTGAAATAGGTCCCTCAAACCAATAATAGACCTCCTCCCCCCTCTCTTGATTTTGGAAATGCCAGAATCTTCCTTGAGAAGCATGCCTGCCCTGAGTTGCATTGCTTAACTACCGGTCCTAGCAACACTGTGTTCCAGTTCTTCCCCAACCACGTGACAGCCCCTTTGCTGGAATGCGTACCAATCTTGGAACACACTTACAGTCTGGCTGTCACCCAACTCTGGTAACCCAAATTCATCTTCCAGAAAGACTTCTTTGTGATGGGACTTGTATGAATTATTTGCTACTTAGATGTGCCTCCCCCCACATTCCCCACTGATGCCTGGCCCTTCCCTGTATTTGTAAAATGTAGTCACAGGCATCCTGTACTGGAATTAAAGATTTCATTTCCAGTAGCTGGTAGGTGCACCCCATCATTGCTATATAGTGCTTCACATGTCTTTTTATGTGGTAATGCCTGATGACTTCCACATTGTGCAAATGGGGATGTCTCCCTATTCACCTCCCTACGTGCTTTACCAGGGGCTGATATCTTTCGTGCTCCCTGTCAGTGCAGTTGCAGTATTGTCCTGTGCCACACCAGGACCATTTTAGGTTGTAGTTGCCATAGATGGGCTGGTCCCCTCTCGATTTTGCCAAGCAGCTTTGGGGCCCTATTGCTCACCAGATCATTGCTACCAAGGTGCACCACCAAACCCCCTGGGAGGAGGCTGACATGCAGGCCCAATTTATGAATAACACCCTCAAGTTGATCCCACCACATCCCCTTTTTCCAATCACTTTATAAAGGCCATCTGATGTGACAATCCAAGCTGGGTGCCACAAGACCGAGCCTTGGACCTGTTGTGCACCTCCTGAATGTATGAATGACTGATTATCCATAATATTGGTTCCACCATGCCCTTGCCTGGTAAAAAAGAAAACACACGTGAGTGACCAAAAGCAATACATTTGTGCCATCTGCCATACACATTCCACTGCCCTGAGCCCAGTGCCCATTAACTGCTCATTGGCCTATGACCCGCCTGTGGTCTAATGTAATCTTTATAAGTATGGATATCTGTTTACCCACCTGTTATTTGCTTTGGTAGCATTCCCAGTCTGGCCACCTTGCTAATAGCACCAATCCAGAAGGAGTGAGTACTGAAGTCCTTTGGGTCACTGCCCGCCAACCACAAGCATTTCCTGAGGAGCACTGGGAATGGTATCCTGATCACTGGCTTCCCATCCCTGTGGATGAACAAATGTCTCAACCCTCCCCCCTTGCCTAGTCACCAGGGAATGGCTAAGGCGCAGCCACGGGTAGATGTCACCCACCTGTGCCTGTTGCAAAGTGATAGTCCTGCTTGGCCCATATTGATTAGTTTTTGACTTGTGTTGGTGTAGGAATTTCCTGTTTGGCAAGAGGGAAGTGTTCTCGAGCTGGAGGTTGTCCCTCCTGGTACTTAATGATGAATCCAGCCCATGTTCTGAGACTCTGATAGCCCTAACAAATGCACAGGAGTAGAGGGTCCTGAACAGCAAATTACAAATGAGGATTTGCAAGCTCTACCCAGTGCCTTCAATGAGTCCCACAACTCCAGGAGGCAAATCGCTCTCCTGTTGTTTGGTATCCTACCCTGTGACCAGGTCCATTCCTCTAACATCTTCCTAGTTGTGAAAATTTTTGTCAGGTCACTGCACCCATGTGCCTTGGACAGAAAGGCTATACCTGCCAACTGCACCCTGATTGCTGCTGAGGATTTTACCTGGTGGGTTAGTGTGTGCATGTAACTGTGGGTCTGCCGTTGTGCCTCTTGGGAAACCCTGCTTACATGGTGTCCACAGAAAGCAAGAAAAGCTGCAGAACTACCTGTGGAACTCTTTCATGTTGATGGGGCAACAGAAAGCTGCACCAGGTGCAGTGTTCTTGGGTCCCCAACTACCCTACCACCTCCAGTATGGGCAAAAGGTCTGCATTAGGCCCCAGCTGTCAGAATTGCTTGAACTGAAATCGAGACAATGCAAAAGCAATCACATTCACCTTTCCTAGAGGGTAGTGAGCCCTAAAAGTGATATTCTGCTGAAGACAATGCAGGGCAAAAACAGGCAGCATGCACATGACATCTCTGATGCCATTTGTAAGTTGATGATGTCAGTGACTACCAGTTGTCTGTTTTAAACAAAACACACTGGTTTGCTAACCTGTACCCCCAGATCTGCATGGCCACCAGGATGGGAAAAAATTCCAGAAGGGTGATCTTTTTCATGAGGTCCTTTTTCACCCGTTCTGGAATCCACTGCCTTGCAAACTATGACCCTTGAAAAAAGGACTCCAAACCTTTGCCCTCAGAAACATCTGTGACCAGTTCCAGCTCCCTGTTCCCCTTTTTTGTCCTGCCGTATGGTTAGTCCGTTAAAATCCTGCAAAAACATCTCCCATACCCTTAAATTGACCCTCATCCCCCTAGTTACCCTGATTTGATGGGAAAGTTGAGTAGACCCGGCTGTTGCTGTCAGTAGCTGATTCAGAAATCGTCTCCTAGGTGTGACAGCCCTGCATGTAAGGTTCCGATGGCCCACCAGAGACCACAACTGCACTAGTGTCACTTTCCTTGCTACCACCATTTTGGCCAGCAACCATTTTAGGGTCGTCATCTTTTCAGCTGACAGGCAGAACACCATATGCACAGAATTCAACTCAGTTCTCAGGGAAGACTGTCTTGTGGAATAGCCATCCTTCTTTTCCAGTGCTAAGGGTACACCAATCTGCTTCATCAGTGTCAGTGGCTCAATACATAGCACACTCACTTGTGGGGATGGAAGATCAGAAGGTTATGGGTTTCTCCCACAGATGCCTGGATAATACCCATAACTGACACTGTAGTGCAGTATGGGAGGGTGCTGCACTGGTGAGGTACTGGTCTTGGATGAGACATTAAACTGAGGTCCCTTCAGCCCTACATCACACCTGATGATCTGCTTGCAAAATGTATTTTGTCTGAGACAGTGAGCGCTTGAGTAAAAAAATGTTTAGCCACATACTGCAAATTGCAGCATTTGTTATGAAAAACTACAGTGAAGTGCAGTATTTTTCATTAGACACATTGTGTACAAGCCACATGTAATTTTCCTTAACCATTGGCTGCTGCGGCTGTCCTTCGCACTCACGCAGTTTCATGGTCCCCCTTGTTGCCATGTCCCCCCCTGCCCACAATGCAGGAGATGCACTTCGTAGTGCAGGAGAGTATACTTGGAGTCTTCTACACGAGAGACATGGGGCGGGGGAGGGGGGTTCGAGTGCAGGCTTAGTCGTTTCTTCCTTAATGCATTACTTTTTACCTCCTCGCCACACCCCCTTTCAGTTCTCTGTAATAGTTGTATCACACCACTGCACAAAGAGGTGGCTGGCATCTGTTCCTTCTCTTGGGGACAGCCCCCATTCTAAGGATGTGCTACTGACCTGCCATTGATACCAGTCCATCGTTTCAGTATTATAATTGTTAGATGAAGTCAAGTCATCCTAAGAAAAGCTCATATTTACTGCTGACACTGCAGTCTGTGAGTGTGTGTGTGTGTGTGTGTGTGTGTGTGTGTGTGTGTGTGTGTGTTGGGGAGGGCTTCAGTTTTGGAGATGTTGTACTTCTTCGATGTTTAAGCAGGGTCCCTTTGGTCCATTTGCTGTGGTTTGTCATAGTGGAAGTTAAAGGAACAACACACTCTTACATATTGTGATTTATATTAGTTTACTAGTCACCAGTTAACTCCATTTCTATAACGGACGGAGATATCAACTTCTGATATAGCTAAGTTTTTTCTGTTAGCAATAATCCTCTGTAACTATCCTGGGTGCCTCCATTTTCTGATTGTTGAAATTTCAGTTTGTTCCTTAAGAATTGCATTAGCAGTGAGAAAATGATGTCACGGAGCCCATTTACACTATGCATCTCTATGCAGCATGTCTAAATAACCTTACAAACTTTCATGAAATACACAAAGTAAAACAGCCCCGGACAGAGTACATCCAAGGGTACAAGGGAATTGGCTGAGGAGCTGGCATGGCCACTGGCAGGCCTATTTAATAGTTCACTAGAATCAGGTGTGGTACCACAGGAATGGAGAACAGCACAAGTGGTGCCCCTCCACAAAGTGGTCCCAAGGATGACCCAGGGAATTACAGACTAATCAATCTGACCTCAATTGTGTGCAAGCTCATGGAGACCAGACTAAAGGAAAGGTTGGTGGAATATCTAGAAGAGCATGGTCTCTAGGATATGAGGCAGCATGGGTTCATGGGGGGGGGGATCGTGTCAGACAAATCTGATTGACTTCTTTGACTGGGTCAGTAAGACAGTAGACAGGGGCCAAGTGGTAGACATCCTCTTTCTGGATTTCAACAAGGCCTTTGACTCTGTGCCCCACAAAAGATTGATCAGGAAGTTGGCGGATCTCGGGGGTTGGGGATAAGATGTCCAGATGGGTGGAAAACTGGCTGAGGAACAGAACCCAGAGGGTGGTTGTGGGGGGAGAGTTATCTGGCACCAGAGAGGCCACCAGTGTGGTCCCGCAGGGCTCGGTGCTGGGGCTGGTGTTGTTCAATGCCTTCCTCAATGGCATTGGGGATGACATTAAGGGCAAAATGTGCCTATTCGCAGATGGCACCAAGCTCTGTGGGAGAGTGGACACAGCTGAAGGGATACAGGACCTACATGATGATCTGGAAAAGCTGGGGAGGTGGTCCAGCATCTGGCAGCTTGGCTTTAATGCCAAGAAATGCAAAATTATGCACATTGGAGCCAAGAATCTTAGCACAGAGTACTACTTGGGTGGAGTCCAGGCATCTGCATCTGAAGGAGAAAAGGACCTGGAAGTGATGATCACTAGTGACCTGAAGCACTCATTATTCAGGTCTTTCTTTTTATGTTGGTCTGTGACCAAATATCCCCGGTTATCAGCTCTCTAATGGGAGGGCCATGCCGTATAGCTTCATGTTGGTATACATGTCCAGAAACAGAAAGTAATTAAGAAAACACTGAACATTAATACAAAAAACTGTAATGACTCCTAAACTGTGTCTGTCGTATTCCCTCTGTTTAGACTATAAAACTGGGGGGGAGGGGGTTCCCTGTTGAGATATTCTCTGTATAAAGCAAAAAGGAATGAGGCCAATGCTGTAAGGCCCTATCAGTGCATATGTTATTATACCTTTCCCATTTTTATGTTTGCTTGCATGCATGTGCAAGAAACATTATGTGACAGCTTAGTAGAGAAGCGGGTTAGGGAGGTGCGGCAGTGTAGCAGCCAAGAGAGGCACAGCATTTTGGGGCTTGGCCATGGTGTACCAATGGAGGCACAGTGTGCTGATGACACTGGCTTCCAGAAGTTGCACCAAGTTGTAATGTTTTCACCACAGCAATCACGGGCTGCCTCGTCATTGCAGAGTCAGTTATTTGCTGCAATGAGAGAGCGACCCGTCATTGCTGGGCGGAACATTGCTAGTGTGATATTGTTTGTGAACATGGCGACGCCTTGCTGCCATGTTCACAAACAATATCAAATAGCCCCAGTGCAGAGGGGGTGCCCAATCCCCCTTGTCAGCATGTGCCCCTCCCCACACAGCGTATTTTTGCCGACAGGGGCCCCAATCCCCGTCGGCTTGCATCCCTTAGGTGTAATTTCAGTTGCTGATGAGAGCCACTCCCCGTCGGCATTATGCCCCCTCCCAGGGTGATGTGCTGATGGAGGAGCTCACTCCCGTCGGCATAAGTCCCCTCCCCCAAGAGTAGCGACAGTAAGTACTGCCAAGGGGGTGCCCAATCCCTCTCGGCTGTTGTGCCCCCCACGCTTTTGTGCCGACGGGGGTGCCCAATCCCCTGTTGGCTACAAGTGCCCCCCCAACAGTCAGTTGACATGCTAGGAGCCCACCCCAGCGTGACAAATTCTCCTGTTAAAAAAAAAAGTCCCGCAATGTCTTTTGTTTTTTCTCTCCTGTAAACAAAGGAAACGGTCCCTCGCGGTCTCCCTGCCCACCCCACACAACCCACACCCACCCACTGCGCACCATGCCTCCCCACACCCGCTCTCACCCCATACTTACCTATTGGAGTCCGGCATGACGATCTTTAATGGACCGGGAACACATCTGCACTCTTCAAAGCCGACCGTGAACCGAGGAAATGCCGGTAAGCTGTATAATGGAATAAATAGTTTTTTTTCAACTTTGATGCATATCTCAGGCATTTTTTGGAATTTTGGCAACAAATTTTCAACATGGGGTTTTTGGGACCCCTCCTCATGAATTCTGTCACTGTCATGGCGTTACTCAGCCTCGAACAGTGATTTCGTGGTCACTGCGTGGAATCACCTTTCAGAACCGATTAACGAAATGACAGTGCCAGTGTTCTTGAGGTGGCCTCTCAAAAAGCCTATGTTGCAAATTTGGTGGATAAAATCAAAAAAATGACTGTTTTACGAGTGTGCGTTGCGCAGTTGCTACTCACGTTCGTAACTTCGTGAATTTGAATATTTTCATGCCAGATTTTCAACATTGGCATTTTTCCACCTCCTTGTGAACAGTACAGCTGTCATTTTTTGCACCCTGGCCAAAATGTGTTTTCGCACTTTTGGCGCAGAATAGCGCGGTCGCTATGGGAAATCTGTGTTCGGGACACATTATGAAAATGACAGTGACACTGTTCTAGCAGAGGTCAGAAAATGCTTATGTTGAAAATTTGGTGCCAAAAGTCCATAAAATGACTGTGTTACGAGGGTACGTTGCGCCATTTCCAAGCACACGAGTAACTTTGCACATTTACAATATTTTCACTCCAGATTTTCAACATTGACTTTTTTGCACCTCCTTATGAACAGAACAGCTGTCATTTTTCACATCCTGGCCAAAATGTAGTTTCGTACTTCCAGCGCAGAGTAGCGTGGTCGCTGTGGGAAATCCATGTTCGAGACACATTACAAAAACCACAGTGACACTGTTCATTATGAGAGGTCCTTAAATGCCTATGTTGAAAATTTGGTGAGAAAAGTCCATAAAATGATTGAGTTACGAGCATGCACTGCGCAGGTTCCATGCACACTCATAACTTTGCACATTTACAATATTTTCACCTCAGATTTTTCAACATTGCCATTTTTTCGCACCTCCTTATGAATGGAACAGCTGTCATTTTTTCACATCCTGGCCAAAATGTGTTTTCGTACTTCCGGCGCAGAATAGCGCGGTCGCAGTGGGAAATCCATGTTCAGGACACATTACAACAATTACAGTGACATTGTTCATTAGCAGAGGTGCTAAAATGCCTATGTTGACAATTTGGTGACTAAAGTCCATAAAATGACTGTGTTATGAGCGTGCGTTACGCAGTTTCCACGTACGCTTGTAACTTTGCACATTTGCAATATTTTCACTCCAGATTTTCAACATTGCCATTTTTTCACACCTCCTTATGAACAGAACAGCTGTCATTTCTCACATCCTGGGCAAAATGTGTTTTTGCACTTCCGCTGCAGATTAGCGTGGTCGCAGCGGGAAATCCATGTTCTGGACACATTATGAAAATGACAGTGACACTGTTCATTAGCAGATGTGCTAAAATGCCTATCTTGACATTTTAGTCACAAAAGTCCATAAAATGACTGTGTTACAAGCGTGTGTTACGCAGTTTCCACGCACACTCGTAACTTCGCACATTTGCAATATTTTCACTCCACATTTTTAACATTACCATTTTTTCACACCTCCTTATGAACAGAACAGCTCTCATTTTTCACATCCTGGCTGAAATGTGTTTTCGTACTTCCGGCGCAGAATAGCGCGGTCGCTGTGGGCAATCCATGTTTGGGACACATTACAACAATCACAGTGACACTGTTCATTAGCACAGGTCCTAAAATGCCTATGTTGAAAATTTGGTGAGAAAAGTCCATGACATGACTGTGTTACCAGCATTCGTTGCACAGTTTCCACGCACGCTCGTAACTTCGCACATTTGCAATATTTTCACTTCACATTGTCAACATTACCATTTTTCCACGCCTCCTTATGAACAGTACAGCTGTCATGTTTCACATCCTGGCTGAAATGTGTTTTTGCACTTCTGGCGCGGAACAGCACGGTCGCTGTGGGAAATCCATGTTCGGGACACATTACAAAAATCACAGTGACACAGTTCATTAGCAGAAGTGCTAAAATGCCTATGTTGAAAATTTCGTGACAAAAGTCCATAAAATGACTGTGTTATGAGCGTGCCTTTCGCAGTTTCCATGCACGCTCATAACTTCACACATTTGCAATATTTTCACTCCATATTTTCAACATTGCCATTTTTCTGCACCTCCTTATGAACAGTACAGCTGCCATATTTCACATCCTGGCCAATATGTGTTTTCACACTTCCAGTGCACAATGGCGCCATCGCTGTGGGAAATCACTGTTTGGGACACATTGCAAAAATTACGGTGACAATCTTCATTAGCAGAGGTCCTAAAATGCCTATGTTGAAAATTTGGTGATGGAACTCCATTAAATGACTGTGTTATGAGCGAGCATTGCACAGTTTGCATGCATGCTCATAACTTCACACATTTGTAATATTTTCACTCCAGATTTTCAACATTGCCATTTTTCCACACCTCCTTATGAACAGTATAGCTGTTATTTATCACATCATGGCCGAAATATGTTTCTGCACTTCCAGCGCAGAATATCATGGTTGCTGTGGCAAATCAGTGTTCAGGCACATTAACACAATCACAGCGACACTCTTCATGAGCACAGGTCATAAAATGCCTGTTGAAAATCTGGTCACGACAGTCCATAAAATGACTGTGTTACGTGCATGCGTTGCACACTTTCCACGTATGCTCGGAAGTGCGCACATTTTTAATATTCCCACTACAGATTTTCAACATTGCCATCCCTTCACACCTCCCTATGGATGGCACAGCTGCCATTCTTCACATTCTGCCCAATCTGTGTTTTTATACATGTGGCACAGAATGGCACTGTCACTGTTGGAAGTCAATGTTTGGGACACATTAACAAAATCACACTGCCACTCTTCATGAGAAGAGGTCCCAAATGCTCTCATGAGGTGGGGTCACAAAAAGGCCATGTTGAACATTTGTACTGTAAATAACAACAAACGCCCGTGGTGTTAGGGTTTCTAACCATCACGTCCTACCCTGCATAGATGGACAGGCATCAGGCTATGCCTTTGGATTGCCGACTCTACTACGCATGCCATCCCACTCCCCCCAGCCACTGACAGCCATCAAGGTGTACCTTGGACTCTTCGTCCCCACACTTCGCCCCATTCTCCTATGCTGCACCCATTTCAGCATATGTCCATGTGGAATGGGGTCACCGTACAGCCAAACACCCTAAGGCACACCTCAACACATGTCACTGTCTGCGGAATAAGGTGAGGTGACATGGCATGACCGTCATGGGCGACAACCCACACACTTACCCCAATGCCTCTCCATCTCTACAAGATGGAGGTGGGGTTGGTGTGAACTTCCATACTTCACTGCCATTCCTATTCTGCATTGGTCTAACTCCTGCATTTCAAATGCTAATACCAGCAAGCAAACATTCGGCATTGACAAATGCTTGTTTTAAATGGAAAAAGTTTTTACGGTCCTTTAGTTAGGTTGTTGCTAGGCAGAATAGGTGAGTTTGGTAACAAAGGCTGTGTGCCTTTGAATGAAGACTGAGTGGCAGATGGGTTCCCTCCTATTTTAGTCCTATATGATAACCTAGGGGCCGGTTGGCAAGAGTACCTCCAAGCAAGAAACTGCCCAATGGACAAACCAGCCACACAAAAGTATTTTCAAGTTTTCAAATATTCTTCTTGTATCTTTTTCCACACAAACTGCCCTCCAACTGTAGCCCAAAGTTTCACCCAGTGTGGGCTTGTTCAGGGGTGAGGGCTTGTAGTGAAACAATAAAAAAAAAATCAGCAAATTTATAGTAACAGGGATTTTGCACATTATACAGTTTTCTGTGCCACTAATCCATTAACTTCATGTAGCATCCCACCATGCTGTAATCAACAAATTGCCATTTACAAAAATCCCCACAATGCATCTGTCACCATATGGCTTCTAACACAATTATTCAGTGTATGTTCATAAAAACAATTCATATTATTTACAGGTTTAACCAGTAATTTGCTTTCATGTCTATCCTGCTGGGTGGCTTTTACTCTACTCAAATATGTTACCTCATTATCTCACAAGTAAATACAGTGATGCAGTTCACACAATTGCATTCTGTGAGATTAAAAAATTATTAAAAAGAAATATGCTGCAAGAACCTTGGCACTGTCACAGGCTGGTGTACTGAGATATGAGTCAGGGGCGGGCAGATTCAGGCAGCCCACCCCACAGGTTAGTGCACACATCAAGCAGGACCAGGATGTCAACCTGGGGGCAGATACACAGGTACCACAGGGCGGGATAGGCTGCGCTCAGGACATAACGTTATTACCACTAATAAAAGGAGCTGGACCACAAGCAACCAGTAAGGTAATAAAAAGGAAGCACCACACAGAACACTCCAGGAAAAGTAAGATGAAGCAAGGGACAAAACACAAGGAGGGAACAAAAAGATGCTGCATTTCATGGAAGATCATGCACACAAATGCCCACAGTCTGGGGAACAAGATCCCAGACCTGGTGGCTGCAATGACAGAGGCTGATCTGGACATAGTGGTGATAACCAAAACATGGTACACCAGCAACTACAGCTGGGACATAACTGTACCGGGTTATGCCCTGTTCAGAAAAGATAGGGATGGTAAAAGGGTGGTTGCCCTCTATGTCAAAGAGAGCATAAAGGTGACTGAAATTCAAAACAGGCAAGAGCAAATAGAGGAAGTTTGTATCACCCTCGAGCCAGGCAATGGAATAACCATTTGCACAGGGGTCAGTTAAAGACCCCTAGCTCAGGCCGAGGAAATTGACAAGCAGCTGCTAGAAAACATGCATGAAATGGCAGCAAAGGGGGAGGTACTGATAATGGGAGACTTTAACATGCCAGAGATAAACTGGTCCATCCCAGCAGGGGCCTCAGCTAGGATACAGGACTTCATGGACTCCCTTGAGGGGGCTTGCCTTAGACAACTTGTTCAGGAACCTACCAAGGACTAGGCAATCCTGGATCAGGTGCTGACCAATGGGGACAGGATAGCAGATCTTAGGGTGGAAGGTCAGTTTGGGTCCATCAACCACAATGTGAAATGACTCAAAGTGGATACAGGGATCCAGTCAACCCATATGAAGGCAAGAATCTTAGATTTTAGAAGGGTGGACTTTACCAGTACGGGACTACAGCTAAAAGAAACCCTGGAAAAGAGGGGGATAGGTGGGGACGTTGAGGAGAAATGGGCACACATCAAAGAGGCTATAGAGGAAGTAACAAAACAATGCACTAGGTCAAAAGACAAGAGTAAAAGGAGAAGAAAACCACTTTGGTTCGGTTCGGGCGGGGGGGGGGTGGCAGAAAAAGTAAGGGCCAAGAGGCTAGCCTTCATGAAGTATAAAGAGACAGAAAGGGATGAGGACAAGGAAATGTACCAGAAATGTTTGAAAGAGGTGGGAAAGGCAGTGAGGAGCGCTAAAGCACAAATGGAGGAGAGACTAGCTCTATCGATTGAAAAAGGAGATAAGACATTCTTCGGGTACATTAGCGAGAGAAGGAAGGCAAAGGGGGGAGTAACAAAACTTAGAGGGGGGGAGATAGTGGAGGGAGAAGGGGGAAAAGCAATGATGCTGAATGAATATTTCTATTCAGATTTCACTGTGGAAGGGGATGGACAGGGTCCACAGCTGGGCTTCAAAGGAGCTAAGGATAAGAAGGTAAACACCAGTCCAGTCACAGAGGAGAATGTCCTAGAGGAACTGGCAAAGTTAAAGGTGGAAAAAGCCATGGGTCCAGATGGCATACATCCCAGGGTCCTAAAGGAACTGAGGACTGAACTGGCACCCCTCTGACAGACCTGTTCAGTGACTCCTTAGACACTGGAGTGGTCCCAGAGGACTGGAGAAGGGCAAACGTTGTCCCTCTTCAAAAGAGCAATAATAAAGAAGAAGCGGGGAACTACAGGCCAGTTAGTCTAACTTCTGTAGTCAGAAAGATAATGGAGGCACTCCTCAAGGAAAGAATAGTGGATCACTTGGAAGCAAATGGACTGGTGGATCCCAGGCAACATGGGTTCTCTGCAGGACAATCCTGTCAAATTAATCTGGTAGATTTCTTTGACTGGGTGACAAAGGCAGTGGACTGGGGGGGTGGTAGATATTACCTACCTCATGTAATCCGTAGGCGGCGCTATTCCAAGGGCTAATATCCCAACCTGTATGGCTATGCACAGGCTGTGGGGCCTGGATTCAGTATTAAGGTGCCTCCACCCAGAGTAATGGTATTGGGGATGTTTACCTGTTCTGCTATAGCCCTCTGGGAAGCTATCACCACCCACCAACCCTCCTAGTGGCCTGGTACCTGCTACAGCAATAACTTCACAGTCAGTACCGAACAGTAATAATATGCTCACACCCTTCACACTTACCACCAGGGTTGGACTTGCAGCGACTTCCCTGGAGACCCCCTATAAAATAAGGCCAGTAATACAGTTGCACAATTTCCACATTGTATCCCAACTAATAATATGCACACTAGCCAGGCTAAATGTGAAAAAAAGATAATCAGGTTTATTTAGAGGTAATGAACAAGGAAGGGGTGTGAATCTAGTCAAATGATTTGGCAATCTGATTTGATTCCATTTTAGCATGCACTTGTTGTCCCAAACTGACAGTCGCACAACACTGGGTACCCAGGATGGAATTTCTGGATAGCCAGAGGTGTTGCACAGGGGTGGCCGGCGTTGCAGCTGATGTTGGTGCCCTTGATGGAAAGAAAAGGCAGTTAGCATGCACAACAACCAGATGATTATTTATAATCTGAGCTGGATGGCTCAGTCTCTTACAACCTAGAAAATAGAAGCAATTAGATGGTGCCACAAAGGATCTACATATTTGTTGCAGGGGGCTACCCTGATTTGTACCCACGCTACCAGGTTTCTGCTGGAAAGCAGGTGAGACAGAGACCTCATGGTGGTTACCAAAGGGCACATGGAAGCAAGGCCAACATGATGCACCTCCTCTTCTCAGCCTTTCGTCCAGCTGGCAACAACCTGCAAGTTGATGTGGCACAGGGGCTGGATCTCCGAAGCCGTTCTCTCACTGAAACAGTCTCTGCTGCAGGAATTTCAGTCTGGGCTGGATTGGCAAGGCCCAGGCAAGATGACTGGGTTGGCAAAGTTCGTAATCTTCTGCTGATGAAGCCTCCACCTGGCGTAACAGGTTTGCCTGTGGGCAAGCAGGTCTCGACCCACGTAGCGCATTCAGCACATTCAAAATAGGCAGTTATTTCTCTAAACAGTTCGGATATAGTCCAGTTGTAATTAAGCAGCTTAACTGAGCAACCCTTTCGATCCTAGTCAGTCTCGTACACAAGCTGGGCCAATCGTTTCACAAGAGCAAATCTTCAGTCCAAATCACAAGTAGCACTGGCAACACATCTTTCTTCTGCTGCAGTTCTACTTTAATCGGAAAGTTCCGACCTCTGCTATCAGGCAGTCCCAAGCAGGAGAATGTGGCAGGGAGACAAGTTAGGCCTCTTCCTGCCGATTCCGCTATGCCTCTTTCAGGGAATAGCTGCTCGAAAGCTCAAGTTGTTCACACTTCAGCCTCCAACTCCTACTGATCCATTGTCTCATGGCACACTGGGGATTTCCCTTTTCAATCCAGCATGCAGGTTGGCTGAGGAGGCTGTCAGCCAGAGTTAGAGCACCTCCCCCCCCCCAGGTTAATTTGGCGTCAACCTAAAAACTACAAAAACTACAGAATTTCCTTTTCACGAAACACTGGGGCTCAGATCCATTTTAGGTCCCTAGGTTCTACTGGTCCAATTACTGGAAGTCCTGGACTTAACATGGTGGCTTCCATTCGGATAAATGAGCTGCAAAGAAAGCATGTTAAACAGACATCACCCCCTCAAATACAGCAGTACACAAACAGTAAATAAGCACAGTTTCCACACAGGCTCCCTCTGCACAAGTATCGACTGCAGAGTGGGACAAAACAGAGTGGTGTCTGGCCAGCCACAAGCCCTAAATCACTTGGACCCAGCTCAGACCATTCACTTAACACAGATTAGCTATTCTCTTAAAGGGACAGGCATGGAGGCTTAGCATGATTTTTAAGAAGCCCGGGAAGACATTAAGATAAACACCAAATTGGAGGGGGGGGGGTCATACTTGATTTCAGCAAAGTCTTTGATATGTTCTCTCATAGGAGACTCGTCAACAAGCTAGGCAGCCTTGGGTTAGGACACAAGGTGGTGAACTGGATTGAAAACTGGCTAAGGGACAGAAAACAAAGGGCAGTGGTGAATGGAACCAAATCAAACGAAAGGGAGGTGACCAGTGGGGTACCTTGGGGGTCAGTTCTGGGGCCAGTCCTCTTTAATGTCTTCATCAGTGGCATTGCAGATGGGTTGGAGGGAAAGGTTTTCCTGTTTGCGGGTGACACCAAGATCTGCAACAGGGTGGATACTCTGGAAGGGGTGGAAAGAATTAGAAAAGACTTGGAATTGCTGGAGAGATGGTCAGAGGAATGGCAGCTAAAGTTTAATGCAAAGAAGTGCAAACTCATGCATATGGGGAGCAGGTACCCTGGGGTGAGCTACAAGTTGGGGGAGAGCTGCTGACAGTAACTAAGGAGGAGAGAGACTTGGGGGTCATAATCACAGATGACTTGAAGGCCGCTAGGCAGATGGCAAAGGCAGTGGGAAAGGCCAGTGGGATGTTTTCGTGTATTGGAAGGGGAATCACAAGCCGAAGGAGAGCGGTAATAATTCCACTGTACAAGACCCTGGTGAGACCTCGCCTTCAATATTATGTACAGTTCTGGAGACCACACCTTCGAAAGGACATTGACAAAATAGAGACGGTGCAGAGGAGGGCAACCAAAATGCTGAAGGGATTACATCACAAGACCTCACAAGGAGAGAGTGAGGGACCTCAGTTTGTACATGCTGGAACAAAGGAGGGAGAGTGGTGACATGATAGAAACATTCAAGTACCTCAAGGGCATTAACAAGGTGGAAGGGGACAACATATGCTATATAAATAGTAGTGCCAGGACAAGAGGACATGACATGAGACTGAGTGGTGGCCGCATAAGAGGAAATGTCAGGAAGTTCTTTTTTAGGGAAAGGCTGATGGATGCATAGAATAGCCTGCCCCAGGAGGTGGTGGTAGCCTGTACAGTGGCGGGCTTCAAACATGTATGGGACAGAAACAAAGGAATAATAGCAACAGGAAGAAAAAGCTAAAGTCAATGACCAGATAGGGTCACTGGATGCTTCGTTAGGCAGCCTAAATGGGCAGACTGGATGGGCCTAGCAGTCCTTATCTGCCAACAGCATCTATGCATCTATATAATATCATTTTACAATATAAGTGTATGCTTCATACCTTGATTCAAATGTTATTTTGGCATTTCTTCAATGTGCCAATAGCTAGGTGCTGACCTGATTGAAGAAAAATGAACACATGAATATTCAAATTACTTCTTATAAAATAGTTCTAATTCTGTTGCCAGGTCATTTTATACACTAGTCTGTTACACACCAGCTCAAAATCATACCTGCAGTTTCACATATGCCTTCATAACAATCTCCTTGGTAGCAGCAAAGTTAGTTTCTGCATTCTCTGTTAATAGGATATTAAGCATCTAAAGTTTCTAGGTATTTTTTCAGTAATGTTAAAGAGAAATCTAGCTGTTAGAGTTAAAACTGTCACCACAGTCAGTCTTTATTCCGGCAGCATGTCAGCACTGACTGCTGCGACTGAGCTACTTTTATATGCCTCTGCTGAGGGCAGTTCTGGCAATAGCCAATCAGCGCTTATCAACATGTGACATCACAAGTGGTGGTGTCATCACGTCAGAGTGCCTGCCTCCAATGACTAAGCCAGCCACTGCTATGCAATGGCATAGCATAGTGCTCCAAGGCACTAGCAGGGTCAGAGTGTTTGAAACCCAATATACACTAAACCATATGTATGACCTTCATACCTCTCAACCTCCTGCCTCATAAATCAGGGACAAGGCTTAAAAAAATCAGGGACAAAGGACCAAAATCAGGGACACGTTCAAAATTAGAGATATCCACCCAGAAAGCTGGTAGAATATGGGGCTTAGTGCAAAATGCATTTTCTAAAGAAGAACAATTCTATAATTTTAATGCTTGACATTGTTTTGTGCTTAAAGTCCCCACTGTTTAGCCACAAAAGCACAAATTTTAGAAGGGACAGAGTAAAATTTTGAGGCAAAATCAGGGACATCCCTGAAAATCAGGGACACTTGAGAGGTATGATGACCTTTTTCACAGTAATATCAAAGTCTATAAAATACGTGTAACCCCCCTACAAATGGGGGTTCCCGAAAAGTCTTCCTTGAGCTTGCCTAAATGCTCACTGACAGGCTGGTGTCCTGCGTTTCAACAGTTTAAATGTGATTGCCAGAGAGTGCCTGTATAGCATCTGAGTACTGTCTCTTTAAGAGCTGCCTGGATTGCAGTAATAAGTAATCTGAGAGGGAGCTCTGTTGAAAGATGTAACTATTTGCTGAAAATTATTTAGAGTGATAATGATAATGTAGTTTGTCTATCCTGCCTTCTTTGCAGCAAGGATTGTTGTTTTTCTCCACTATCTTGGTTCTGGACTGCTGAATTGGACCAATCAGTACTGGTGGGACCTAAAATGGAGCTGTCTGGAGTCAAAATCTGTAGGAATTGTGGTTTTGGGCTTTTGGCGCCTTTTTGCACCTGAAGGGGGGAGCCTTTGTTGTGACTGACAGACACATCAGCCAACCGAACCTTTTGGATTCTGGGGAAAGTCCCAGGCTTGCTGGCAGTTGAGTCAGATCTAAGTTGGAGCTGAAGAAGCAACAGCTTGAGACAGTCTCTGTGGAAAGGCCTGAGTTTTGGCCTGCATGCCTGCCTGCTGCCCCTGAGAGGGAGAAGAGAATCAGTTCGGACTGAATCCGAGTTTGTGAGAATGAAGTAAGCCACTGAGTTGTGACCAGGATCAACCTGAAGAAGACCGAAGATTTGCTGAATGCATCGACCTGTCAGGATTTCCAGCTACCTCTAAACTCCCGGTGTGTGCAGAGACTTTCCAATTGTGACCAGAGAGCGGTTTGCCTGGTATAGTAGAATCCCTTACATGTAAATGTGCTGTGTGTTTATAGTGGGTCGTGATTTGGTTCCCCACTGTGTGAATTGTGTTCTGCTTGCTGGTAGCTGTGTCCAGCTCGACCAGACTGAATCCACGTTCATCTCCATATGGCCTGGACTTTGCCACACTGGACCTACCAGACTACCCCACTGCACAGAGAAAGCCATCAACGAGAGACCTATCTGGGGATCAGCCCCCTGCTCCACGCTTGAACAGAAATGATGCCTTGCTGAATCATGTGGGCCCTGCTTCTCCTGGCACTCCAGATCAACCACCTGTAGTTTCAATCTTCGTCCAGCCTGTGTCCAGTCTTGGGTATTGTTAGTAACCATCAGGGTAGCTCCCTGCAACAACAGCTTAGTCTAAGTGTGTTATCTGATTGTCTTGTTGTTTCTTTTCTTTCACAAAATGAGCCCTCCGGCTCCGGATTACAATTAGTGTGTGTGATGAATGTTGTTTAGTTCCATCACAGGGCCCCAACCAGCAGCAACGCCAGCCTATCCTGGGCAACGATCCTGGCTAGCCCACCTCTTCTTCATCTGGGTACCCAGAGTGTGTGACTGTTTATGGACCCTGAAGTGCATGCATAACTGTTTGAGTGATACAGCCTTTAAGCAAATTAACCTGATTCGCCCTCCCTTGTTCAAGCCCTTAAATAAATCAGATCTAACTCTTTTTGCATTTACCCTGACTGTGGTTCCAGTTTGTGCAAGAGTACTGTACTGCTGTTAGTTGCTGTGTATAACCTTGTTTTACAGGGGGCCCCCAGGGCCGGGCCAGACGACAGCCCTGGTGGTAAGTGCAAACAGTGTAGGTACTTGTGTGGTGTATCGGGGTATTGTGAAAGTGATTATTGTGTATTGTTCTGACCACTAGTAAGGAAAGAGGCGGGTTACAGTGTCCCGGAGGGCTGTGCCCAGGTTAGCTTGACCACTACCAACCCTGACCTCCGGGTGGAGGCACCCGTTTCAGAACTCAGGCCCCTTAACCTGCTCCGAGCCAAGCAGGCAGGGGTAGTAGCCACTGGGATAGCGCCACCTAGGGGTTATATACATATAGATGACTTGTTAATTTTCTGGAATTTTATTTATTAGCTTTTATTGTCCAGGTAAGTACACTAGACAAACAATTGCCTATTTTCAGGTACGACCTGGGAGAGTATAATAACAGAGGGTACAGTAATAGACAAGTCGATACAGGAACAATAAGAATGCGATACATACATTGCACAGGATCAATTAGAGTCAAGTGAGCATTGAAATAAGCAGTCAAGTAGTTACACGTAATTGGGTAGGAGAGAACAGACATAAAAAGCTGAAAAGAACAGTGCATCAAAGGTCACAGCCCAGAGGCATAGGGTAAATACAAATCAGTGCAGTTTTGGTACTGTGGAAAAATTGGAAAAATTCCATGTGCACGTACAAGCATTAACTTACAGTTTGAAATTTACCATTGCACATAGCAAGACTGAGGCAGAATTCCTGGACATTATGACTTAAAAAGAGAACAATTATCAGTGGGAAAGTAGGGAGAAAAAAAAACCGAGGGAGAAGAGAGTAAGCATACAAAGAGGCAGGAGAGGGGCCCCAAAAAAGACATGATGGGAGTGGTGCAGTGCAGTGGCTGTGGGGCAGCAGCCTTCTGGGAGATGTTCTAGAGGATGCAGTGCTGTCCCATCTGCAGGCACATCTCTGGGCTGAGGGAGGAGGTTGTTTGTCTCCAGGCTGAGTTAGCCAGGATTTGGGGACCTTCTCCTTCATCCAGGGACCACCGAATCTGCCCCTGCTGCCTCAAAGATAACCTAGGCTGAGGAGTGGGTGGACTACAGTGGGCTTGGGAAGGATGAGGGCAGTGTGGCAGAGGCTCATCCCTCCTATGATTCCACTCCACAACTCCTATGCTGCGCTGGCAAGGCGGGACTGTCCCAGAGAGGCACCCACAGTGGAGACCAAGGAGGATGTGGCTCTCCTCCACAGTGGAGACCCCGGGGGGGAAGGCAGAAGAGCCCAAAGGAACAGGAAGCAACTCCTGCTGAGGTATTCTATTGCTGGGGGGGGTAGACTTGGGAGCAGATGGAGTGGGAGAGAGGGCAGTTAAGTGCCTACCCAGCGCCATGGCTTAGAGGGAGGGAAACCGCATCCAGAGGATCATTTGAGTAGCAGGACAGGAGGGAGAGCTAGACCTCATTGTCCACCTGGGGATGAACAATCTGGTTGTTGATGAGGTTAGGGTAGTGCAGGAGGACTTCATGGAGCTAGGGAGGGGTCTTAGACAAGTGTCATGCACTGTAATCTTTTCAGAGGTGCTACCGGTCAATGACAAGGGGGAGGACAGGGCACTCCACACTACGAGATTCAGCACATGGTTGAAGGACTGGTGCAGAGCAGAGGGCTTCAGCTTCATTGTGGACTGGGGTACCACCTGGAGGGATGCAGGCCTATACAAGTGGGATGGACTGCATCTACCTGGGGGGAGCCAAGATCCTCAGTGAGAGGTTTAAATGCTTCATTGGCAAGAATTTAAACTAGCCAAGGGGGAAGGCGAAAGTAGGCAGGAAGAAGCTAACTGCCCCCCACCACAGGATGAAGCAGTCAGTAGGGAGGACCCTAGAGTTGGGAAATCAACACTAAAACCTAACACTGAGATAGGTAGAATGGCACAGATAAGGAAGAAAGGGAGTAAAAACAGAAGAGGAAAGGGAGGGAAGACATGGAGATAGGAGGGGAGCTAATAGAATGGGAGTTCGCAAAACTTGGAAGGCAATGTGCACGAATTCCTACAGGCTGGGAAATAAAATCCAGGACTTAGTGGCCTTGATGGCAGAGGCAGACCTGGACATTGTCGTTGTTACTGACACATGGTACATGGGGAACCATGAATGGGATACAGCTATATCAGATTACTCTCTAGTTAGAAAAGACAGGGTAGGAAAAAAGGGTTGTGTGGTGTCTAGCTACGTCAGTGAGGGAATTAAAGCAACTGAAGTTCAGAGAATACAGGAAGGAGCAGAAGCACAGTGGGTCACCCTGGAGAAAAGAAATGGTACTGCCATTCACACTGGTGTGATCTACAGACCTCCAGCACAAGGGAGGAGATGGATGGGGTACTACTGGAAGCCATCCACAAAATACAGTGGTCCCTCGTTATAACATACTGTCCTGGAGCCATAGATTTTGTTCGTTATAGAGAGTGTTCCTTATAACAAAAAGTCAAGTCAAACGATAGAAAAGTGATTGAAAATACATGCTGTTTATTTATTTCAGCTTTAATTGTTGTAATAGCTTGTTTTAATAGCTTTTAATTTTTAAAACTACTGAAGTAAGAGTCTAGGGTAGACTGCACAGTCTTGTTCAGTTTAATCTGTAGTGTTTCTGCATCAATCTCGCTATCACAGTTATTGTCCATATCTGACCCCCCTCCACATCACTCGTAATCACATTATCTTTGAAAACATTACCTATGACTTCCGGTGACGTCACCATTCTGAATGGCTGCATAAGAGAAGGGCTCTGGCATATCCCGCCAGATAAATCTCCCTAACCCAGCCTAGTAGATCTCAAAAGCACAGGAAAATGCAGAAACAATGCCTGGGAGTAAAGACAAGGTGAAGTTGCACCCGGGGCCACACAAGGACAAAGTGGATGTAAGTGGATCCGAAAGATGGCCTACCTCTAGCCGTAGCATATCTCCAGCAAGCAGCATGGCCGGAGAGCAGGACCCTGACACAGACAGAGAAACTGAAAGGCTCTCCAGGACCCGATATGAGACGCTTCTAGCTGAAATACGGGCGTTTCGGTCGGAGAATAAAGAATAATTCTCAGCCTTACAGAGCAGATTAACAGAGGTGGAGGAGAGATTGGAGCATTCAGAGGAGGCAGCGGGGGAGATAGCTGAGGAGACCCTACGCCTTCACCAAGC
Source organism: Neoceratodus forsteri (assembly GCA_016271365.2). Taxonomy (NCBI): domain Eukaryota; kingdom Metazoa; phylum Chordata; order Ceratodontiformes; family Ceratodontidae; genus Neoceratodus; species Neoceratodus forsteri. The sequence goes on from CM057456.1 coordinate 693,892,433, forward strand.
TGTCAATTTCCTAGTCGACCAACATGAAGTACTACACGATAAGCTGGTAGATCTAGAGACGTGCTCCAGAAGGGATAATCTCCGCATATATGGTCCCCCGGAGGAGTCGGAAACTGGCAAGATGGAGGATTTCCTCGCCGATCTACTCAAAGATGTATTAGACCTCCCCCCAACATTCCAATTTAAAATTGAGAGGGTGCATAGAGCCTTGGTACGTAAACCCACAGATCAAACAGCCAGGCTGCGCTCGATTGTCTTAAAACTTTCCAGCTATAGAGATAAAGAACTGATTTTGAGAACAGTGTGGGCTAAGAGAAACGTCTCATATAATTCATCCAGGCTGCTGTTTGATAATGACTACCCCACAGAAATCATGAAAAAAAGAGTAGCTTACGCCCCGATTTTGAAGATACTGAAGGAGAAAGGGATCCGTTTTCAAACACCGTACCCTGCAAAGTTGCAGGTCTGCTGGGATTCTGGCAATAAAATATACACAAGCCCTGAAGAGATTATCCCGGAACTAAAGAAGAGGGGATGGTGTTTCCAGCTGACCGGTCCTGCGCCACAAGAAAAGCGTCCCTCCCGCTCGCAATGGCAGAGCCTTTCGAATAAATGTGCAGGCACAGGCAATCGGAGAGGATTTTGTTCAGTGCAGGAAATCAGGGAGTTCATTGGGAGAACTCATAACTGCCCCAAGGAAGCAGACCTAGAGGATCAAAGCCCGAATACCTGAACTGGCCAAATGAAGGGCTAATATAGGTGACTGATTGTTTCTTTTGCCCTAAAGTAAATGGGGTGTGTGGTGGGACAATGAGACACTGAGATACTGAGTCCCTATATGTTTTTCAGTTTGGAAGATACCAAAAGCAGCTCCAGTTGCCATTTAGACGCTGTTCTGCCTTAGATTACACTGAAGGCTGCAGGTTATTTAAGTTATTCAATTTGCTAGAGTGCCGAAGTAATGAGATAACTAAGTCTCTTAAGGTGCAAGTATATTGAAACGCAGAAGTGGGATGTGCTGGGGAAATGTTCCTGTTCACCAACTGTACCCCTCCGCAGCTTTTTCAGCTGTTGCCCTTTCAGGGCGATCCTTAGGGAAGGCAGTCATACAATTAAGCTTGACTGTTTCCCTTTTGTGGTTGACGTTACCTTTTATCGACCTCGATGTTATGAGGGGTTGGGGAGGCCTGACCAAATTGTGACTCACAATTCCTCCATTAGGGTCCCAGTCCTTTTTTAGGTCTGCGGTCCCCTTACTCAGAGGGGTAATTTTTATACCATCACTTTCTGGAAGTACTACTGTAAATAGGTTTAAGATGTTGGAATTTGTTATACTTAGATATGGTGTTAATTTAGTAAATGTGCACACTTTTTTTATTAGTTGCCAATGTAAGATAGATATGCGGTATGTGACAGACTCAGAGTGTAAGGAAACACAGAACCTTAAAGGGCTGAAGAAGGAAAGACTCCTCTCTGGCCTGCTACTTAAAGATTTAGTTTGAGCCCCCTTTACAGAATTTCTATCCACCCCAATTGGGTCAGCTCAGAGTACTAAAAATAAGTTTGATGGCTAAATCCTCCACAATTAGGGTTTGCTCACATAATGTTAACAGGTTAAATAACCCAATAAAGAGATATAGAGTGGTTACCTCCCTTAAAAAGCTGAAACCCTAATTTCTCCTTCTACAAGAGATGCACCTAAACAAACAGGAGCACCAAAAACTCTCCAAATTTGGGTTTTCCATAATAGTGGCCTCAGTTTATAGAAAGGGGAAAGAGAAGAGGAGCGGTGGTTATGGCCCCCAAAAATATTCCCTTCCACCTAACGAACTCCTGTGTGGACCCAGAGGGAAGGCTTGCGGTGGTTGTGGGCCAGCTGGAGGGGCAAGATATCACTCTGGCCTCTATTTATATTCCCCCGGGGGAGGGACCCAAAGTGATAAAGATGTTATTTCAGAGGATCATGGAAAGGCATAAGGGAGTATTAATAATAGGAGGTGATCATAACTTAACTGCTTCACAATTGGATACTTCTAGTATGAACCCCCCTTAAAAATCTCCAGCACTGCGGGTAATGCAGGCCTATCTTTCTGGTACCCACTGGGTGGATGCCTGGAGATACCTTCACCCTAACAAGAGAGAATACACGCATTTTTCAGCCCCCCATAAAGTGTACATTCGGATAGACTATATCCTCGTGTCTAAAGTGCACTTATATAAAATTCAAAGCTGCACACAGACACCCACGGTGTTATCTGACCATTCCATTCTAACACTTAATATGACCTGGGAAAGGGAAAAAATCAATACACTGTGGAAATTTAACAATTTCCTGCTGAACATAAAAGATTTTAGGGAAATGATTCAGCACAAAATTAAACAGATTCTATCCGACAACGGGAAGCAGGGGACAAAGGAAGGAACACTTTGGGACACCCTTAAAGCAGTCCTTAGGGGTGAGATAATAAAATATGCAGCCCACTACAAAAAGAAACAACAGTTGAGCCTCGATAAACTCCACCGACAACTCTGGGATTTGCAGGCCCAGCATGCCACAGGGGATGAAGGGGTTTTCCCCCTCCTGCAGGCCACCAGAGACCAGATTCAAGGGATCTTGGATATTCGCACTGAGCAAGCTTTACAATTCATTAAACAAAAATATTATGAAGGGGACCCTAGAGCTACTCGTTTACTATCTCACAGACTCAGGCAACATAAGACCCAATCTAATATCACTCAGATCAGAGACCCGAATTCCAAGAGGGTAGTTACTCTCCCTAAGGAGATAGAGCATGCTTTCCAGACCTACTACAGTGCCCTATATAAAATGGGGGGGGGGTGCCCAGGGGATCGAGGCCTTTTTGGAGGGTCTTAAACTCCCAGGGATATCAGAAGAACAGAAACAATTTCTGGAGAAACCGATCTCCCCGGCAGAGTTGGGTCAAGCTGTTTCAGCCCTAAAAACATATAAAAGTCCTGGTCCAGACGGATACACGGGCGATTTCTACAAGGCATTCAGAAAAGACCTTTCCCCTACTTTGTTAGCACCTGTAGAAGTGTCCAATTAGGTGAATCAATCCCGGACTCCTGGCGGTACGCTTATATATCCAGCATACCAAAACCGGACAAGGATATTACACCCTGCTCCTCGTACAGACCCATCTCTGTTCTCAATATAGATTACAAAATATTTGCATCTATACTTTCAAAGAGGTTTGAAACATTCTTGCTGGAGGTAATAGACTTGGATCAAACTGGTTTTGTCCCAGGCCGTCAAACACAGGATAACATAAAAAGAATGTTACTTTTGTTGCAACAGGTGAGGAATAAGGGGTTCCCATTTCTTCTGCTTTCTCTGGTTACAGAAAAGGCGATACGACGAATTAATTGGCCTTTTCTGTGGGCAATATGGAAGAGTGGAATTCCACAATCAGTTATTAACCTAATAAAACTAATGTATACAGACCCAAGAGCCTACATTCGGATAAACGGTTCATCTTCCAGCCCTATTTCATTGTCTCGTGGTACTAGGCAGGGTTGCCCCCTGTCTCCCTTATTGTTCGCAATATACTTGGAGCCTCTAGCCCAGGCTCTAAGACAGGAAGTGAGATTGTCCAGAGTGGAGCTGGCATCAGTTACCCATAAACTCGCACTTTATGCGGACAATCTCCTGATATATATGACCCACCCTGAGGCCTCCCTCTCCCCTCTCTGGGGTAAACTTAGAAGATTCGGAGAAATGTCGGGATACAAAATTAATCTGGCCAAGACGGAGGTTTTGGCCATGAATTTTAACCCATCAGTAAATCTTAGAAGTATGTACTGCTTCAGGTGGGATCTGAAGAGTATCAAATACTTGGGGGTGCGGATTGGTCTATCATACGAAGACCTGTTTTCTCTGAATTATATTCCCTTTCTGCTTAAGACCTGTGCCGAATTAGAAAAGTGGAGAACTCTCCCTCTGTCCCTATACCAGAGAATAGAATCTGTTAGGATGGTGGTCCTTCCCCGCTTTCTCTATCTGGCTCAAACTCTCCCAACACAGATAACAGATACTTTCTTTAGGACACTGCAGAGGAAAATATCAGCATACATTTGGGGGAAGCAGAAACCAAGGGTCAACCTTTTAGTTTTGCAGCTTTCCAAACAACAAGGAAGCATGTTCTTACCTAACTTCAGGTTATACCACCTAGCCTCCCAAATCAGAATACCACTATACTGGCTTGACACGAAGTATGTAGTTAGATGGAAATCGGTGGAGAGTCAAGAAAGGGAACTTATGGATGTTTATCACACCCTGCTCTCTTCCCTCCCGACTTAAAAGTAGAGAAAATGGACAACCCATATACCCAATCCACATTGAGGTCTTGGCAAAAGGTATTATCCTCACAAGAATTTATAAAATGGAGATTCGCTATGCTCTCCCTACCTCACACAGGCGCTTTTACTCCGGCCAAGTTGGATAAGGGATATCTTAAATGGCAAAGAAAAGGTCTGCACCTGGTATATCATTTTATGCCCCAGGGGACAATCTTATCATTTACGGATTTAGTCCAAAAATATGCCATTCCGTACTCGGACAGGTTTAGGTACTTTCAGACCAGGGACTACCTCAGTTCATTTAAGGGGGTGAAGTGGAGGGATCTTCCTCTTCCCGGACTTCTGGAGACCTTCATAGGAGCGATAGATGGGAGACCAGTCCCACTTCATATAATCTCAACTCTGTACAAAGGTTTACATTCTCTGAAAGAGAATCTCTTAGATAAAAACAGATTAGCATGGGAAAGGGATTTGGGGACAGGAATATCCTTACTCCTATGGGAAAGACATATGAAGACAATGCAGAAGGGCACCAGCTCCAGACACTGGAAGGAGTTTACCTGGAAACTATCAGTAAGATATTTCAGGGCTCCCGCAGTGGTTCAGAAATATACCATCCATGGGGGAGCAGATTGTTGGAGGTAATGTGGATTTACCCCTGCCACTTTAGGCCATATTTTTTGGTCTTGCCAGGTATCACAACCTTTTCTTGCACGCTTCCATGAAGCCCTTCAACAAATAATAGCCCCAAATATCACCTACGACCCTCTCTTTTTTCCTTTTGGCAAGTGTCCTTTGGAACATATAGATATCCCAACAAGAAAACATTAATTTTGCCTCCCTTGCTGCCAAAAAAGCTATTACTAAAAAGTGGTTATCCCCCTTGCCTCCCACTCTGGATCAATGACATCAAATAATGATAGATATCTATAAGATGAATAAAATTACAGCCACATTAAATAAATCTCAGACTGGTTTTGAAAATATGTGGAGAAAATGAGTACTATATATTGTACCTATCCGGCCGGAGTTTGTACCCTGAGTTGAGCCCCTGGTTTAAAAATGTTGGGGGAATTAACTGACTTATTTCATTTGTATTTAAATACTATCTATGGCAACAAGTGAAACCAGATGAATTATAGATTGTATGTGCACTTTATGTTTACTCCTTCTAACTATTTATTTTTTTTAATTTCCTCTTCTCATTGTAATGTTAATATATAATTTCCTTTTTAATGTGTATGTTTCTTATCATAAAAATAAAGATTGAGAGTTTAAAAAAAAAAAGAAAACATTACCTATTGCATCTAGCCAGCAATTTCTAATTTGGGCTGGTGTTACCCGCTCCCATGCTTGTGCAGCAACATAGATCATGTCTTTCTGATTAAACGTTTTCAGGAAGCTTACCAGATCAGCAGTCTCCCTACTGATGATCTCCCGTAGAAGCTGTTTTCTGTTTTGTTTCTTGAGGGTTGCTATAACTCCCTGGTCCATAGGTTGCATCCTCGATGTGGTATTGGCTGGCAGGTACAAAACGGTAATTTTGCCATCCCTTGATTGCATCTCCTCTGCGGGGGTGAGCGGGGCATTGATCAAGGAGTAGAAGTGCCTTCAGTGTTTTGCCTTTCCTCCTCCTCCGGTACTGTCGCAAGCTGGGCACAAAATCCATGTGGAACCAGTTTCGAAAAATGTCCCTGGTCATCCATGCGTTACTGCTGTGGCAATATTGGATGGGCCTAGCAGCACGGTTCACATGGTGAAAGCATCTCAGGTTATTGAACTTGCTGATGCAGAGTGGTTTAATTTTATGGTCACCACTAAAATTGGTGCAGATGAGAAATGTTACTCGATCTTTAAACATTTTAAACCCCTTGGAGGCATCTGTTTCTGAATGGGCGGCCAGGGTTCAATCAGGCAGGCATTTATAGAAAAGGCTGGTTTCGTTGACTTTGGGAGGCAGTATTCGGCTGCAAGCTTTGCCATTGATTCCCCATTCTGTAGATGGCCCAAGATTTCAATTTTTTTTGTCAAGGTGGAGAGCCTTTCTTTTGCAGGACTCAGCCATAAGGTAAGACAGACAGCAGCGTGGGGAGGGGGGTCAGAATGTGGATTGCTCATGTTGGTGCAGTTTTAAGTGAAATAGTGGATTAGTTAATTAAACTCAGGTGCAGGGCAGGTGTACGTGATCAAGAAACAGCATCAGATCAATAAATCAATCAAGCCTGACTGACCTTACACATGCTCCTGACTAACTTTTAAAAAGTGATATCCCACAAATACTGTGCGCTAGTAAGTGCTGATAGTAGTGGGAGCCAAGCTGGATGTTCGCTATAACCGAGATTTGTTATAGCAAGGGGCGCTATAACGAGGGACCACTATAACAGCCAAAAGTAAAGTGCTGCTGGTGGGAGACTTCAGTTTGCCTGATGTGGCTTGGAGCACCCAGGCTGCAGCCACAGCCAGCAGCAGAGGCATCCTGGACACCCTGCAGGTGGCATGCCTCAAACAACTTGCAGCAGAACCCACCAGAGAAGGAACAATATTGGACCTGATACTCACCAGTGGGGACAGAGTGTAATGGTGGGTAACCACCTGGGGTCCATGAGCATCATATGGTGTGGTTCAATGTGAAAACAGTGAAGGAGACAAACCACATGAAAGCAAGGTCCTGTATTTCAGAAGGGTCCACTTTGCAAAAATGGGTGAATGTCTCAAGGAAGCCCTGGCAGGGGAAGAAGAAGGGGGATGTAGAGAAACAATGGGCTAACCTTAAGGGAGCCATAGCAGAGGCAATAAGCCTTTGTGTTAGGCAACAAAGTAAAACAAAACGAAAGGAAAAAACACTATGGTTCTCAAAGGACGTGGCTGGGAAGGTAAGAGAGAAAAGGATAACTTTCAGGAGGTACAAGGAAACACAGAGAAGGGAAGACAGTGAACTGTATCTGGAAAAGCAAAGGAAAGCAGGGAAAGCAGTCAGGAGCACAAAGGCGCAAACGGGGGAACAAATAGCCCAGGCAATTAAGAAAGGAGACAAGACCTTTTTCAGATACATTAGTGAAAGAAAGAAAATCGGGGTGGGATTGTGAAGTTAAAAAGGGAGGGGCATATGTGTGTGTGTGTGTGTGTGTGTGTGCAGAGGGGGACCTAGAAAAAGCAACAATCCTGAACAAATATTTTTGTTCAGTATTCACAGAAGAAGAGGAAGGAGAAGGACCATTATTGGGCAATAGGGGCACCAATGGGAGAGGTGGACACCAGCCCATTTATGGAGGAAAGAGTCCTAGAGGAACTCAAGAATCTGAAAGAGGACAAGGCTATGGGGCCAGATGGGATACATCCCAGAATATTAATAGAATTTAGAGAGGTGTTGGCAGCACCACTGACAGCCCTATTCAACAAATCAATACAGACGGGGTGGTTCCAGGGGACTGGAGGACACATGTAGTCCCTCTCCACAAAAATGGCAGCAGGAAGGAGGCTGGCAACTACAGGCATGTCAGCTGGACCTCGGTGGTTGGAAAATAATGGAGTCACTGCTAAAGGAAAGGATTGTGATATTTCTTGAATCCAGCAGAGCACAAGATCTGAGGCACAGTAGGAAAGTCTTTTCAAACAAATCTGATAGATTTCTCTGACTGGGTGACCAGGGAAGTAGATCAGGGAGGGGGTGGATGTGGCCTATCTAGATTTCAGCAAGGCCTTCGACATAATCCCGTATAGGAAGTTGGTAAATAAATTGGGAAGCCTGAGAGTGGGCCCCAGGGTGGTAAACTGGGTCAGAAACTGATTGAGTGACAGGACACAGAGGGTGGTGGTAAATGACGTTCAATCTGAGGAGAGAGGGGTAGACCAGTGGGGTGCCACAGGGATCCGTGCTGTGAACAGACCTCTTTAATGTCTTCCTAAGCGACATTGCAGAGTGGCTGGAGGGGAAGGTATGCCTCTTTGCAGATGACACTAAAAACTGCAACAGGGTCAACACTCCAGGGGGGAAGAATAATATGAGAAAGGATCTAAACATGCTTGAGGAGTAGTCAAGAGTGTAGCAGCTAATATTCAATGCAAAGAAATACAAGATCATGCATTTGGGGCACAGAAATCCAAGGGAGGAGTACAAGATGGGGCAGAGGTACTGACAGCCACCAATCAAGAAAGGGACCTGAGGGTAATCATATCTGATGACCTAAAGGTAACCAAACAATGTGAGAAGGCTGTGGGGAGAGCAGTGGGATGCTAGGGAGCATAGAGAGAGGTATCACCAGCAGGAAAAAGGAGGTGGTTATGCCACTGTACGGATCACTAGTGAGACCTCATCTGGAGTACTGTGTCCAGTTCTGGAGGCCGCATCTCCGGAAGGACATAGACAAAATAGAGGCAGTCCAGAGAAGGGCAACAAAAATAGTGCTAGGACTGCACCAAAAAACATATGAGGAAATACTAGATACTCAATATGTATTCCTTGGAGGAGAGGAGGGGGATATGGTAGAGACATTCAAGTACCTCAGGGATATAAACAAGGTACAAGAAGGTAGCATCTTTCAGAAAAGAAGGTGTACAAGAACAAGGGGCATGATATGATGCTGGGGGGGGTAGGCTCTGGGGCAACGTGAGGAAGTACTTTTTCACAGAAAGAGTAGCGAATGCTTGAAACAGCTTCCCTGCAGAGGTGGTGGGGGCAAAACGGTAGCGAAATTCAAGAATGCATGGGATAGACATAAGAACTCTTGCAATAGGGAAGAGAAGGTAAGCTGCAGATCAACTAGGGTTTGCTGTATTGCAATTAGGTAGGGAAAAGGATCAGAACAGGTGGGCCACACGGTCCTTATCTGCCGTCACCTTCTATGTTTCTATCTCCATATTACACTATAGAGAAAGGAGACAGATTGCAGTACTTTGTTACACGCAGACCATTTTCACCCTGTCCTACTGAAAAACAGCATACCACTCTAGCAATTGTTAAAGGTGCAAAGAAATTATATCACAGAAGCTGAAAGAGAAACAGTGTTTGGAGAAATGTCAGACAGATTTCTAGCAAGGGGATATTCACCTGGGGTGATAGATGGAGCTACTCAGTATATGCTTTACAATAAGTTCGATTTAATAGGAACCGTATCTGTGTTAATTCCTACTAAGGATGGATGTGTTAGCCCTGGTAAAAAGATAATTTTAATGTGGAATAAAGAACAGCTGAGACGGAATGTAAGTCAAGTAAAAACCTGCCAAGTAGAAAACACTGGGCTGACTAGTGCATAGGAAATCTTAGTGTAGCCCAGGCGCCATGTACAGGGGGGGGCTACTACCCCTGCCTGTTGGCTAACATGTTAAGGGTCCTGGGTCCTGCTATGGTGGTGTTTGGGGGTCCTATCCCAAAGATAATAAAAATAGCATGGTGCTTCCACCCAGAGAGAATTTGAAGTGAGTCAGGTGACTGGCTGGCACAGACCCCTGGGATGCTGCACCTACCCACCTCCTCTACCAACCACCCCACCCACTGGATACCCAACAATTCAGTACCACCATAAACCATGAACGGTAATGCTTGGACAGACTCAAAGAATTTCTGTACACACACACACACAATTGCAAACAGTAAACCACAGCTTTATTTGGGGGATAGGACAAGGGAATGGGGTACTAGGACCAAGGATGAGTGTGGATTGAAAAAAATGGTTAATGAAATATCAACACAGCAAACATTGGGGCCCGAGGGCCAGACCCACCAACAGTGGTATCAGTGTTTCCTAGATGTTCTTAGGGGTACCCACTAGGTGCAGGCCTGGTATGGTGCCACGGGTAGGCTGGTTGCTGGGGCCCTGAAATATTTTAGAAACTTGAAAATGATTAACAAGCAAGTCCCCTTTTTCCCTTCCAGCAATCAGGTCCTGGGTACTCACGGTTTGAAGATCTCAGCACCAGGGGAAAATGGAGCTCCTTGGAGTTGTACAGCAAATCAAAAAGCAGGCTGGTCAGGATCCCTCCGTCTGGATGGAACTTGCTCAAGGATTTTGCAGCTGGTCACCTTGATTGTAGTTCTGGCCACTCATCCCCTTCAGCCGCTTCTGGCCCGTTGCAGAACACTGTGGCAGGACAACACCAACCCCAGAAGGCGCAGACCTGGGAGTGACTCCACAGCCTGACTCCCACAATCGGAGCACCCTACCACTCGGGTGCAAGACCCGTGACCTCCTGAGACAGTGGGTCCCACTTGGGGGGGGTTAGCAAGTTCCCTCCCTGGATCTGGGTGAGCACTCCCAAATAGTGGGAGTCCTCCTGAAGTCCCTGAACTGAGCTCTCAACAAGCAAGATTTTCCAGGCAGCCACTCCAATAAAGGCCAGTGCCAATTTTGGTGGGTGCTAGCCTCTGTTTTGATCAGTGCCAGTGCAATCCAGCAGGGGGAAAACTAAGCAGCAACAGCCCCCGTGCACACCAGTCCACACTTTCAGTTTAGCAGTGTCCAACTCCTTTCCTCAACTGCAGCAAGACCTCACCTCTCAGCCACTTTAACCAGTTCACTCAGGACACACAATTCCTGGCTAGCACCCCCATGACCAGAGACACTCTGCCTCTTAAAGAAAAATGCAATTGCAGTCCACACAAGCAAACGACCTTCCAGCATCAACTTTAGTACTCAGATAATCTGCTCAGTCATTTTGTCTAGCTTAGCTTCCCAGTGCAGGGTGTCTGCAGCATTTAGTCTCTCCCATGAATGGCAAACAACTGTTCCACACCTGGGGAATCAGCACCACAGTTCAGACTCTTTCGCTCTTTCCCCTTCTCACTCTGTTTCTGCAACACAGCAATCTCCATGTCAGCAATACAGTAATCTCCACACAGGGCCTGGGTAAGCCCCTCACATCCAAAGTCCATTCTCACAAGGTACTCCTGACTCATACAGAGCCCAGGAACAGATTGAAGAAATCCCAGAAAGTCCACACAGTTTCAGCTAAAAATCCAGTGTTCTGATTAGCTAACAGAGCCTATCAATAATTGATAATCATAGAGACCAATATTTCCTGCTTGTTTATTGGAGCATAATCTAGGCACCTGAATTAGTCCCCTCCTTTTCCCAGGAGTACCTCTGTGTTCAGTTTGGGTGCCTAGATCGATTGACTGCAAGAAAGAGGTTAAATGTCACCAAACATGTCAGCTCCCATATAGTTCCATGGAGTCCCATCCTGTTTATGCAGTCTCTCTCCTTTTTACTTCTGATGCAGCCCCACATGATACTTTATTAACATAAATACCCCACCAGATTGTAGCCCCAACAATGTCCTTTAAAGTGAGCCCAACCTTGCCCAGTTACCCCTGGTACAGTTGTTGTCACTGCTGCCCAAACTCTGTCTGCCTAAGCAACAGGCAGCAACCTCATTAATATTCATAAGGGCTCATGAATGATTCCCCCAAGGCTCCATCCTTGGCCCCATCCTCTTCTCCCTTTTCATAAACGACCTCCCCCTTGCCTGTCTCTCTCCTCAAATGTACACCTGTATGCTGAAGACACTGTGATTTATGCCTCAGGCCCCTCCCACGACAGTGTCCTCTCAATTCTTCAACATGACTTCAACAGAGTTCAAGCCTGGTTCCTGTAAAACAAGCTTAAACTCAATGCCAAAAAAACTGTAACCATGGTCTTTGGCTCTAGACAAAAGCTTGCCTCCCTACCTGCCCCCCCTGCAATCACCACCTTGGAAAACTCCCCCCTCAAGTTGGTCCCTGCCTTCTAGTACCTGAGAGTCTGGCTGGACAGCCACCTCAACTTCTTCACCCATGTCGAGGCCATCTGCGCCAAACTCCGGCTGAAGCTCGCCATTTTCTATCGCCACAAAGCCAGTCTTCCCCTTTCCACTCGTAGTGAACTCGTGCGGAAAACAATCCTGCCTGTGCTGGACTATGCAGACATCATCTACAGAATGGCCCCTACCTCATCCCTTTCCAAACTTGACATACTACTCAACTCTTTCTGTCATTTTGCCACTGCCTCCCCCCCACTTACCCATCACTGTCTCCGCTACACCACCCTTTCCCTGGCCCTGCTCTCACACAGGAGAACCATCCACAGCACCTCCCTCATAGCTAAATATTGGCTAGGCTCCCTACCCCCCTACCTCACTTCCCACCTTTCGCCAGCCAATTCCCTAGCCTACTCCCTCCACCACAGGGACACACGCACTTTCCACCTCTCACGCCCCCACAACGCTGCCAGCAAAGCTGCCTTTTCACACAATCTCCCCCTCCTATGGAACAATCTTCCACCTTACCTTCGACATGCCTCCTCCCTTTCAGCCATTAAACAACTACTAAGGTTCCTCCCCCCACTTCCCTGCCATAAATGCTCCATGGGGCCCACCCCTAAAAGAGCCTAACTCTCGGAGGCTGCTATGGCTATTACTGTGCATCAGGTCCCAAAGTGAATTTATGCCTCTCTATCGTATAATTCCCAGGACTTGTTTCTACCATACCGCAATTGTTTAATGCCTGCACTGTTTATCTGATGCTGTACTTACTGCCTGTATTCTGTAATACTGTTTGTACTTTTTTCTGATGTTATACTTACTGCCTGTATTCCTAAATACTATTGTACCTCTTGTATAATCTCAGTGTACACTTGTACCCAGGTCGCACCTGGAAACGAGCCTCGGCTCAGTGTGCCTTTCCTGGAAACCAAATTTTAAATAAATAAATAAATAATAAGTAAATGAGCACTCATTCATGCCCAGATTCTGCACTTTATTTTTGGAAATATTGAAGGGGCTTTGGCCCAACTCTTTCAGGTCTCTAGTCCCCATTTAACACACTAGGGACCAGCAAACACTTCCCATTTTTACCACAACGGCAGTCGGAGAAATCAAAGGCACTCACTAGCACATGCATGGTCGCTGGTGGCTCAGGAGAATGCCAGTGACCCACTACTGCTGCTCCAGCAACCCAAATGGGCCAAAATGAAGCATGGGATGGCACGAGGGAAACCCCAAGGGCACCAGGAGCAATCAGAGGAAACAGGGATGCCCACAGGCAAACGGGGAGGTCAGAACAATGTGGGACAATTCAGGCAAGCCCCTAAGGAGGGTTACACTAGTAAGGTTTCAAAACAGCATTACTTCTCCTACCCCATTTACAGGGTGACAGTCAAACTGTTTTATTTCCACTCTGAGAAATCACCTCTGTTGAACTTGAAGTGTGAATGAGCACAGCAGTCTCTAACATGATAATAGGACTCATGAGTTTCACAACAACAGACAGTAACAGAGTTTGCAAACTTTACATCAATGTGCTACTCTCCCTGACTTCTGCAAAGGCTAAAATAATGTGTGGACATGATAGAAAGGCAAATTTGCATGTAGTGATTGGAAAATGGGGTGCAGTTGAATGTCAATAGTTATGAAGAAATGGGTAGCAGGTAGGTGCTGAGTAGAATCACACATTAGATACTATGCAGCATACAATGTATTGTGTACACAATTTACTCTTCTGCCCACGTCTACAGACAGTCACAGTCTATTCATTATAATAGATTTTATGCTAGAATGGTTACTTACCATTAGTACCTCTGTCCAGCATTGGTGACGAATATGTGCCGGGACTGTTGCAGCTGTTGTCACATTACAAACTCCACATCCACGACCACGGGCAGGACATCTACATTCGTCATTGCCACGTCTTCTATGAGCTCACCCACGGAGTTCATTACTGTTGACCACATGATTTTTGGACTGTGTCAATGGTATGCGCCGTGCCTGGTTTGAATTTTCCAACCGCACAGTTGAGTTGTCATCTACTTTAGTGTCAGATGATTTCAAGGCTGACTGCAAACTACAGAAAACATCTTGTATCAGTGTGTTGAACTACTGATTCATATCATAACTGCTTTTAGCAATTCTGTTTGCCAAAAATTGCCATCAGTGGTAGGTCTTAAAAATAAATTCAGCAAGACTGATAGACACCAGAGAGGGCACAGCCTAGCACACAGTGTATCAGTGATTACTACTCACAGAGCACACCTTCATAAATGACTATATGCTTCTGTATTGCTTGCAGATGTACATATGAGTAACACAATCTTTATTAGGCCCCAACAATGGAGTGGCATACAGATTAGGAGACGCATTGACTATGTTGGATGGTATTATTGTGGCGTACTATTGTTCATCTGTGGTGTGTATACCGGTGCTGTTATCTGGGAGAAAAAATGACACAGTAGTGAACCACGCAGCCATGGGCAATTGTTTGTGGAGTTACATGGTGTGAACCATAGTTGCAGCTATAGAAATGCATTGAAATTGAATCAATTGAAATGGTACTGACCACAGCAGTGGCAGTCAGCACAGCATGCAGAAATGTATGGAAAATCATTGAAACAACAAAATGACTGGAGAGCAGGAAGCATGAAACTGAACTCGGGTAAGTCTTGCATAACTCAATTAGAAATGTGAATGTGTACATAATAATTATAATAAGGATGGCCAAGAATATTGAAAAAATACAAGACCACAGATGAACTGTGTTCCAGTGGGCTACTACCCATGCCTGTTGGCCCTCTAACAGATTAAGGGGCCTGGGTCCTGTTACGGTGGTGTTCGGGGGTTCTATCCCAAAGATAATAGAACTAGTGCCATGCTTCCACCCAGGGAAAAGTAGAAGTGGGTCAGGTGACTGCCTGACAGAGCCTCCTGGGATGCTGCACCTACCCACCTCCCCTACCAACCACCCCACACTCTGAATACCCAATCAGTCAATAACACCATTAACGATGAACAGTAATGATCTGACAGAGTCAGAGAATTCCTGCACACACAATTTCAAATGATAAATCAAATCACAGCTTTATTGGGGGTAAGGACTAGAGAAGGAATACCGGGACAAAGGATGGCTGGGAATAAAAATCTGGTTAGAAAGGGTGTTGGGGGAGGAACACCCCCAGGTGGCAAGAATAGTTTCTTCAAGTCTTCCACAGTTTCCCTTCCCCCAGCAACCATTTAGCAAATTTCTCCTCAAAAGTTTCAGACAGTGGTGGGGGCTCATTCCCCCCCGGGTCTTTACTGTACTTAGTTATCACTCTCCAGGCAGTGAGGGCTCCCTCTGGGGTAATGGTCTGTGGCACTTTGGAGCTATCTATGGGATCCTTAAACTCTACTAGGGCCAGGAAAGTGTGGGTGAGCAGATTAGCATGCCGACCCACCACCACAGGGTTTGTAAACCTTCCACCTTGGAAAGTACTCCCTGTACAGTGTCCGTATTGATACCCAGGGGATGTCCAGGATAAGCATAGCATTTTGGGGTCAATCTCTCCCCAGTACACACCCACTCCACCAGCGATTGCAGCCACTTTTAGCCGGGGTACATTTTTTTTCTGAACAGTGGTTACGTAATATGGCCACTAGAGGACACACAATCCCAGCGCTGAGCCTCCAAGATGTAACCCCTAGATGGCGCTATCCCAGGGGCTACAACCCCTGCCTGATTTGCCACTAACAGGTTGAGGGGCCTGGATCCGATGGCGGGTGCCTCCACCCAGAGGTCAGGGTTTGCAATAGTTAAACTAACTTGGTCACAGCCCTCTGGGACACTGCAACCCCCCTTTCTTCCCACTAGTGGCCCACACAATATATCAGAATTACCTTCACAGTATACACTTACCCCAGGACTGGTTCAGGCACTGGGACCTCCTGTAAAATAAGATACAGTGCAACAATCACAGTACAATACTTTAACATAGACAAATACCTCAGGCAGTATAACTTTGCTGAAACAAGCAGCTCTGATTTATTTGGGGGATATAACAAGGACAGGGGAATCAGGTTAATTAGCTTATCACTTTACTCATCTACCTATGGCTCTGTGCACAGGCCTATCCCTACCAGTTACTGTCCCTGGGTACCCAAGCCCTAGTGGCTAGTCCAAACCGTGGCAGCTGGTAGGGGCCCTTTCACACAGAGAAAAGAAAAATTAGTTAAACAGTCAACAGTACAGTAATTCCATTTGGATTCAATGTGGCAATTCAACAGGGAGTGACCTGAATTAGTACTCACGACCTCCAAACAAGATAGGGTCCTTCAATGTCAGCAGGGCTACTCTTGAGCTCCACGAGACTCCTCACACATTTATATGGCAAACTGCAACAGGCAAAAGTCCTTTAATGGCAGCAGGATTCACTTGAGCTACACAAGCCTCCTCACACATTTATATGGTGAACAGTAACAGGCAAAAGTCCTTTATTGGCAGCAGGATTCACTTGAGCTACACAAGCCTCCTCACACATTTATATGGTAAAAAGAAAGTACTATACCAGGCAGGCTGCTTCTCTATCGATCGCAATTACTGCACAATACCGGAAGAACACACAGCAGATTCAGTTCCTGACAAACCGAGTGCAATTCAGCAATTTCTCCAGTCTTCTACAGGGTGAGCCTGGTTTCTACTCTTCAGATATCCTTTGATTCTCTTCACAGGATGGATTCAGTCCTAACAAGCAGTTACGACAAGCTGCAGACGGAACTCTGGGCCTTACACGTTTCCGACTAAAACTGCACACGAAAAAAGCACAGGGCTCCTTCCCTCTTCACTGCCAGAGCTCAACTGAAACTCAAGCAGACAAAACCGGGCACTTCCTTTGAGTTCCTCCCAGTTCTTGGCTGGATTGGCTGTCACTCACAATAGACTGCCCCTGTTGGTCCAAAAAGGCGCCGAAGTCTAAACTACATCTCCCAGAGTCACTGCCCATACAATCCTCTTGTGGCTGGCTCAGATTATGAGTCCAAGTTCTGATTCGTCCAAGGCACCATTTAGAGCTACCTTAACCCACACTGATTGGTCCAGTTCAGCAGTTCAAAACTAGAATGGGGAACTAGGCAAACACAGTTCTGACTGCAAAGAAAGCAGGTTAGACAAACTGTAATTTCATTATTACTCTAAATGATTTCTGGCAAACAGTTACATCTTTCAGATAGGTTCCTTTGCACTCTAGTGACTGAAAATGGAATAAATTGGCAGCAGCTCGAGTGGTACTCAAGCAGAGAAGCACACAGTCCCCCATACAAACTAATTATGTCTGCAAGCAGACAGCTCTTAAAGAGACAGTACCAGAGGCTCTAAAACACTCACTGATAAATAAGCCCATAGCATGAAACACCATTCAGGCTTGGAGCATTCAAGCAAGCTCCTGGAAGTCTTTTGGGAACCCCCATTTGCAGGGGTTACACCCTTCCTGGCCTGGGAAAGCTTGACGTCAGCGTCAAGCCAAGTACCCATAAGTTTCAACTGCAACCATATACATTTGCATTAGGCTCACACATGTAATCATCAGTCAATATATCATTTTACCAAGAACACATTTCTGAAACATTGCGATCGTCCTCTTTACACAGTATTACACACACATTGTACCATAACTCAAGTTATTACCTCTTGAACATGAAACCTGAAGAGAGGGGGCCCTTCCCTATCAGTTACCTTGGGGCTGGACGGGGCAAGGGCACCATACTTAGAGGGCAACACAAGTAACTTGGAGTTAGCACTGATGCTCAGTTTGGCCAATGAGCTCGGGGACACATACACTCCTTTATGGATTTGGCTCACATGGAGAGCTTTCGGACACTGGCAGTGGACTGTCAGGGCACTCAAAATACTCTTCTTGTTCTGGTGTATCACCAGTCTGCCCCAATCCATCATTTTCCTCCCCTGAAAGCTCAAACAGTTCAACCATGCACAATGATTCCATTTCATCTGATCTGATGCTTTGCACTTCACTTTCTGGGAGCATTGGCTCCAGGGACGAAGCTGGGGGCTTAGACAGTCCAGAAGGCCCAGCTTCATCTCCAGTATTGACTAGGGGATTGCCCCGAAACAATTGACTCAGTTCGTAAGAAGGATAGTATTCAAAGTCACTGTCACTTTCTTCTGATATGGACTGACAGTCATGCTCAACTGGGACTTGTGGAGGGAACACTTTAACTCTGCTTCTGTAGGTGCAGACTTTTTGATCTTTTCTTAGCAGCAGCTCTAGTCACTGGTCCAGAGGGGCATCTTCTGGGGGCTCAGACTCAATCAAGATTTGTCCAATGGGCAGTAAATGATTTCTATGCATTGTTTTACATCTTTTGAATTATTCTCAGGCCTTACTTTGTACACTGGCAGATCATCTAGTTTGCCCACTACAATGTGAGGGAGATGGTGCCATCTGTCAGCAATCTTGTGTTTGCCATGCAGTCCCAGATTTCTTAGCAATACCGATCTCCCTCCTGGAGTTCCTGTGCTTTCACCTTTTATCATACCTTTCTTTGTTGGCCAGATTTCTTTTGGCAGCCATGGTTTGAGCCAGTTAGTACGCATGAGTTAGCTGGGCCTTACTTTTGCACATACTGTAAATAGTTGTCAGCTTGAACCCCATCAGGAGACCCCAAAACACACATCTACCGGTAGTCGAACTTCTCTTCCAAACATCAGGTGGTAGGGGAGAACCCAGTGGCATCACTTTGGTGCAGTTATAAGCATGTACCAGGGTGCTAATTTGTTGGCCCCATCTAAGCTTGTCCTTTGGATGCAGGGTGCCTAGCATATCTAGCAAAGTGCGGGTTGAAGCGTTCAGGCTGTGGGTCCCCTAGAGGTGGTAAGGAGTGGTTCTGGACTTTCGCACTCCCCACAGAAAGCATCTCTTTGATCAGGCGACTCTCAAAGTCTCCTTGATCAGAATGGATTCTTTGTGGAGCCCCATAGTGAACAAAAGTTTTCTACAAGTACTTTGGCCACAGTGGATGCTTTCTGGTCTTTGGTGGGGAAAGCTTGGGCATATCTCGTGAAATGGTCAGTGACCACCAGCACATTACTGATATTTCTTTGATCTGACTCCAAACTCAGAAAATCAATGCAGACCAGCTCCATGGGTGCACTGGGTGGTGATGTTAACAAGGGGCAGCCCTCTGGGGCAAACCTTTCCTCTGTAAGCAGCGACTACAAGTTTGAATATGTTGCTCCACATCAGCCCCATCTTAGGCCAATAGAATCTGGATCTCACCAAGTCAAGTGTTCTGTCTATACCGAGGTGCCCCATGTGGTTGTGCAAGGACATCAGTACTGAGTCTCGAAAGGCAGTGGGCAGCACTAGTTGTTGTTTGTCTACTTGTCCCTCTCTGTCTACTGTTTCTCTGTATAACAGTTTATTGATCAGTTTCAACTTAGGACCTTCTTTGTATAACAGTGCAGTTCTCAAATCAGTGGAGCGTAATTTGGACACATCTTTTCCTGCATAGAGGGCTTCTAAAGCTGCTTTGATCATTGGATCACGGGATTGAGCCCGCCGAATACTGTCATTGTCCAGCTGAGGCAGTGCACCAATGTCTATTGCAGAAAACTGGCAATAAGCAGCAGGTATGCAATTCTCAGAGGGTCCCAAGCAATCCACCATGCAGTCCACTGTGTCCATGGACATTTGTTCCTCCCTGTCAAACTTCCGGCAGAGTGCCCGAATGTCAGGTTCTGCCAATCGGACCCAATCATTCTGGGGAACAGGCCTCGGGAGAGCATCAACATCTATGTGGTTCAGACCTGCTCGGTGATTCGAGAGCATAGTCATATGTAGATAATGCAGAAAGCCACCTCTGGCCAGTGGCATCCAACAGCTGAGGTCTGCACATAGGTCAAGGATTATTGTCAGTTTTTACTAGTATTTTAGCCCCATACAGAGACCTCATGGAATTGGTCAACAATAGCCCACTTCAAAGCTAGAACTCTAACTTATGTACAGGATAGTTCTTTTCGGATGGGGTCAGGCTTCTACTGGCAAAGGCCACTGGTCTCAGGCCATTCTCGTGCTCTTGGTACTACACACCCCCAACCCTTGCAAGCTAGCATCAGTGTGCGGGGCGTAAGGTTTTCTTGGATCGGCATGAAGGCCAGCACTGGAGCATGGGTAAGTTGATATATGATCTCATGAAAAGCAGTCTCACAATCAGAAGTCAGCGGGTCCCAAACACTTCCTCGGATGAAAATACACTCTTTCAGTCTTGAGGGACGCTGACTTTTGTATTTTTGTGGGTTGGGGATACCCTTGAGTAAGGTTAAGTAAGGCGGATCACTCTTGAATAGTCCTTGATGAAGCCGATAATAACCACAGAATCCCAGGAATCTTTGCAGTTCTTTTAGATTTTGGGCTGTGGCCAGGTGGTCAAAGCCTCAACTTTACTTGGGTCGGTCTCTATTCCCTCAGGTGGATACTATGTCCCACATACTTTACTGATGTTTGAAAGAATTGACACTTATCAATGGACAGTTTAAGGCAAAGTCCTCCAGTCGGTCCAATACCTTAAATAATCTGCTCTCATGTTCCTCCAGTGAGCTGCCAAACACAATAACATCATCTAGGTATACCAGGCACTCTAGTAAGTTCATGTCTCCCACTGCACGCTCCATCAATCGTTGAAAAGTGGCTGGGGCACCTGAAATCCCTTGAGGCATCCTCATGAATTCATAGAAGCCAAGCGGACAGATAAAGGCTGTCTTCTCACGGTCCTCTGGGGCCATCGGGATCTGGTAGTACCCTCAGGAGATCCAGCACAGAGAACCACTTGCTCCCGTTTAGGCAGTCAAGCATCCTGAATACGGGGCATTGTGTACTGATCAGGGGTAGTCCGCTGGTTTAAGATGCGATAATCCGCACATCACTTACTGTCCATTCTTTTTCCTCCACTACCACAATGAGGGAAGCATACAACCCTTCTAGATTCTTGTATTACCAACAGCTAACATCTCTTGCAGATGCGTCTCACATCATCTATGTCAGCAGGTGCCAGGCGTGAGACCTCTCACCGAAATGGTCTTTCGTCATGCAGCGGGATATTGTGCTCAGCTCCTTGCCGCATCCTATGTCCCATTCTTTAAAGAAAACACCTGGTCTCTCTGGGCAAGCTTCTCACTGATCCTCACTTTCCATTCAGCTGGCAGGGGTCGGCAATCAAACAAGTCAAGCGTTACTCTGTCATTCTTCCTCGAACTCTTGCTGCTGGGTAGCAGTGCAGTGTCTGCACAATGCACATTAGCCAGAATGCAACCTCTATTTTCGAATGTCTCTTTCAGACACATTATGAACTTGGACCATTACCCTTCTGGCATAAGCATGGGCTCTAGCGGGCAAAATACTAAACAACCAGCAGTCCCTCTGGCAATTTCCATCGCCTAGTGCATCCAACATTATGTTTATTCTTAACATCCTTTCTGATACAGACCTCTCCTGTAAGGTACACTGGGCATTTGGCGCCTAGGATCAGAGACTCAGGATCCTTCTTCCATACAATTCCGACCGGTTCCTCTGGTTCTATTTTTTCAGCATCTCTCTGTGCCTCATAGGTCTTCTTAATGAAACGGAACTCTTAAGCTCTACTAGTCTTTGACCCTGTTTTCATAACACAACTGTGCCAGCCTTCCGAACATATGAGCATTTGTTCCAATCAACAAGGGACACCATCATACAGTACAGTGGGGACACACTAAGGCTAGGAGTCTCTACTTGTTGGCCACTCCAGCCACGGAGGTGGGAAAGACAGCCAAATTCAGATATACCCGGAATAGGGGTAGGCCTTCTCCATAACCCCCATACATGCAGTCCTTCTAATGGTTGTAAGAATGCGTCTGACAAATGCTTCTGATACCAATCCTGGAACATAATTGTCACTTGGGAGCCACTATCTAATCAGCTCTTGTGAACCTCCATTCACCTTACAGTGGTCTCCATGGAGGGACCCACTATTCTGGACCAAGTCTGGAGGCGGTAGTGGGGGCCTGGCAACTGACCTTCCACAAAAGGCGTGAGTTAGCATTTTGGTGCCCTCACTGGGATCATTTTGTGCACCTCTTAACCACTGATTTGTTCTCCGAAGCTCTCCTTGTAGCCTATATGCAACTTTGTCAGTGTCTTTTTGGGACGGCATTCCCTCTTCAAGTGCCCATCCTTCCCATAATTATAGCAAAACATACTTTCTGAGTTTGAGCTGGCCGGGACACACTGGGAGCCAGGGCAGGGTATCTACTAACTGGAAACCTTGGTGCCCAATCTCTGTCTGCGGCGTGATAAGCATTTGGAGACATCTCGTCAGTTTCTCCACTTCCATGGTCAAGGAATTGAGTTTGGAGCTGTTATCAGCAGGAGATACATGGTGGGTATCCCCACCCCCATAGCAGATGCAGTCGGATATAGGTCGGGGCCCATACTTGCAGGCGTGGCCTTCATAAAGAGACTGTTTTTGAATTCCTGGATCTCTCTCAACAGTTTGCCCCATTGTGGCATATCTTTTTCCTTGTCAGAGCACTCATTGACTGCCAACCTCTGCCCTGAACTTCACTTGATGGGCCACCCTCAGCCACTTTCGGTGCATTAGCATGACTGTCGGTGCAGGTCCCTCCCGAGGCATGCCTTTTCTCAACTCTCTCAATTTCTCTCATTAACTCATCACTGGGAGGGTGGGGATTCCAGTCGATTTGCCAGGCGTAATGAAGCAACAGCAGTTCTGAGAAGGGGCAGACTTAAGGATCCTGTCCAACCTGGTTCGGTCCAGTTCAATCGCTGGCAAACTACCCTTTCTGAGGCATTCTTGCAACAATTTTTCCAGCCGAGATACATAACCAGACAACAACTCCCCTTGGTACTGTTGTGCATTTCTTACTGTCCACCATAGATCCTCATCAGAATCTGAGCTCCCATACACATTCTCCAAGGCCTCAAGATAGGCCTGTGAAGTCACTTCAGGGTTACTGGCCCGTTTAGCATGGATGGTAGCCAGGGCAGGACCTCGGAGGCTCTCACTAACCCTCTTTCACTTTTGACTTCCGAGCATTTGCCATTCTAGCACTTGGGGCAACATAGTCTATCAGGTCTCCCAGTCATCCTCCCTTGGGGGTGGGAGGGTGCCAGAAGATCCTCAACCTTGGTTAGAGTAAGTGACTAATGGCAGGTGCAGAAATGAGAGTCTGCATTGGTTCAGCCACCATTACGGGTACTGGAGCGGGAGAAGGTGTTGGGAGGGAACACCCCAGGTGTGCAAAATAGTTTCTTCAAGTCCTCCACAGTTTTCCCTTCCCCAGCAACCATTTAGCAAATTTCTCCTCAAAGTTTCAGACAGTGGTGGGGGCTCATTCCCCCGGGTCTTTACTGTGAAGTTATCACTCTCCAGGCAGTGAGGCTCCCTCTGGGGTAATGGTCTGTGGCACTTTGGAGCTATCTATGGATCCTAAATCTACTAGGGCCAGGAAAGTGTGGGTGAGCAGATTAGCATGCCGACCCACCACCACAGGGTTTTGTAAAACCTTCCACCTTGGAAAGTACTCCTGTACAGTGTCGTATTGATGCAGGGGATGTCCAGGATAAGCATAGCATTTGAGGTCAATCTCCTCCCAGCCACACCACTCCTGGCGGTGCACAGCCACTTCTGTCGGGTACATTTTTTTCTGAGACAGTGGTTCATAAATATGGCCACTAGAGGACACACAATCCCAGCGGTGAGCCTCCAAGATGTAACCCCTAGATGGCGCTATCCAGGGGCTACTACCCTGCCTGATTTCCACTAACAGGTTGAGGGGCTGGATCCGATGGCGGGTGCCTCCACCCAGAGGTCAGGGTTTGCAATAGTTAAACTAACTTGGTCACAGCCCTCTGGGACACTCAAAACCCCTTTCTTCCCACTAGTGGCCCACACAATATATCAGAATTACCTTCACAGTATACACTTACCCCAGGACTGGTTCAGGCACTGGGACCTCCTGTAAAATAAGATACAGTGTAACAATCACAGTACAATACTTAATATAGACAAATACCTCAGGCAGTATAACTTTGCTGGAAACAAGCAGCTCTGATTTATTTGGGGATATAACAAGGACAGGGGAATCAGTTAATTAGCTTATCACTTTACTCATCTACCTATGGCTCAAAAGAGGTCAACCTATCAGCCACTGTCCCTTGGGTACCCAAGCCCTAGTGGCTGGTCAAACCGTGTAAGTAGCTTGGTAGGCCTTTCACACAGAAAAAGAAAAATTAGTTAAACAGTCAGCAGTACAGTAATTCCATTTAGTTCAATATGGCAATTCAACAGAAGTGACCCTGAATTAGTACTCACGACCTCCAAACAAGATAAGGGTCCTTCAATGTCAGCAGGGCTACTCTTGAGCTCCACGAGACTCCTCACACATTTATATGGCAAACTGCAACAGGCAAAAGTCCTTAATGGCAGAGGATTCACTTGAGCTACACAAGCTCTCCTACACATTTATATGGTGGACAGTAACAGGCAAAAGTCCTTTAATGACAGCAGGATTCACTTGAGCTCACAAGCCTCTCACACATTTATTGGTAAAAAGAAAGTACTATACCAGGCAGGCTGCTTCTCTATCCGATCGCAATTACTGCACATACCGGAAGAACACACAGCAGATTCAGTTCCTGACAGACCCGAGTGCAATTCAGCAATTTCTCCAGTCTTCTACAGGGTGAGCCTGGTTTCTACTCTTCAGATATCCTTTGATTCTCTTCACAGGACGGAGTTCAGTCTAACAAGCAGTTACACAAGCTGCAGACCGAACTCTGGGCCTTACACATGTTCCGACTAAAACTGCACACTGAAAAAGCACAGGGCTCCTTCCCTCTTCACTGTCAGAGCTCAGCTGAAACTCCAACAGACAAAACGGGCACTTCCTTTGAGTTCCTCCCAGTTCTTGGCTGGATTGGCTGTCACTCACAATAGACTGCCCCTGTTGGTCCAAAAGGCTAAGTCTAAACTACATCTCCCAGAGTCACTGCCCATACAATCCTCTTGTGGCTGGCTCAGATTATGAGTCAAGTTCTGATTCATACAAGGCACCATTTTAGAGCTACCTTAACCCACACTGAGTTGGTCAGCTCAGCAGTTCAAAACTAGAATGAGGAACTAGGCAAACACAGTTCTGACTGCAAAGAAAGCAGGTTAGACAAACTGTAATTTCATTATTACTCTAAATGATTTCTGGCAAACAGTTACATCTTTCAGATAAGGGTCCTTTGCACTCCTAGTGACTGCAAAATGGAGTAGATTGGCAGCAGCTCGAGTGGTACTCAAGCAGAGAAGCACACAGTCCCCCATACAAACTAATTATGTCTGCAAGCAGACAGCTCTTAAAGAGAAGTACCAGAGGCTCTAAAACACTCACTGATAAATGGCTTGGCATGCAAACACCATTCAGGCTTGGAGCATTCAAGCAAGCTCTGGAAGTCTTTTTGGAACCCCCATTTGCAGGGGGGTTACACCCTTCCTGGCCTGGGAAAGCTTGACGTCCACGTCAAGCAAGTACCCTCATAAGTTTCAACTGCAACCATATACATTTGCATTAGGCTCACACATGTAATCATCAGTCAATATATCATTTTACCAAGAACACATTTCTGAAACATTGCAGTACATCACTCTTTACACAGTATTACACACACATTGTACCATAACTCAAGTTATTACCTCTTGAACATGAAACCTGAAGAGAGGGGGCCCTTCCCTATCAGTTACCTTGGGGCTGGACCAGTGACAGCGCTAGGGGTTTTAAAACATGGGTCAAATTAGACCCACAGGTGTAAAAATGTGGGTCAAAATGAAGAAACAACTGAGTCAAAACCTAATCCTAAATTACAAATTTCACCAGTACAAAGCTTAAATTTGTTGATGAAAATACTTTTTCTGTTGTTTAGTTTTCCATCTTTCAGCTATTGTTAGAGACAGATTGTATTCCACTTTGGACCCACTGTCCCTGTTGAAAGTGAGTCCATTTCTGGGCAAGCTGCAACTTTTTCCCTTTTGCCCTATCTAGCGCTGTCCCTGGGCTGACTTGATAAGGGAATTCATACTTAGAGGGCAACACAAGTAACTTGAGTTAGCACTGATGCTCAGTTTGGGCAATGAGCTCGAGGACACATATACTCCTTTATGGACAACATTGAGAGGCAAGTCCACAGGCCTCCCAAGGGAATCATAACTGAGGTGCACCACAGGCTTTACAGCTCGACCAGTCTTTCTAGGGGAACTGTTACAGTCTCTGCACTCTGAGCCTCATTTTCAGCATTGTCCTCACTTGTCAGGAGTCTCCATGGGGGTAGAGAGGCTAGAACTTGGGGCACTTTCAGCTCCAGGAGTTACAGTTTCTGAGTCCACAACATTTGGCTCGCATGGAGAGCTTTCGGACACTGGCAGTGGACTGTCAGGGCACTCAAAATACTCTTCTTGTTCTGGTGTATCACCAGTCTGCCCCAATCCATCATTTTCCTCCCCTGAAAGCTCAAACAGTTCAACCATGCACAATGATTCCATTTCATCTGATCTGATGCTTTGCACTTCACTTTCTGGGAGCATGGAATCTTGCTCAGTGATTTTGCAGTTTGTCCCCTTGATTGGAGGTCTGGCTGCTTGTCACTTTCAGCCACTTCTGGCCACTTGCAGAGCTCTGTGGCAGGGCCACACCAGCCCCAGAAGGCCCAGACCCAGGACAGGTTCCACAGCCCAGCTCCCCACAATGGATCACAGGTGCCCTAGCACCCCAGCAAGTGCAGGTGACCTCCTGAGACAGTGAGTTCCACTTGGCAGGGGTTAGCTGATTCCCTCCCTGGCTCTGGGTGAGAATTCCCAAACGGTGGGGGTCCTCCTGCAGTCCCTGCACTGAGTTTGAAAACTGCAGAAATCACAGTAAATAACTCAAGCAAAGTCCAGTGCCAGTTAGCAACGGATGTTAGCCCTTGATCAATGAAGCACAGATGCAATCAACAGGGGGATCCAATCGCAACAGACCCCTGCACACCAGTCACACTTGCTAGTTAGAAAATGGCCACAACCTTTTCTTCAGCTGCAGCTGGGACACAGCTCTCAGCCACTCCAACCAGTTCACTCGGGAAAGGTACAGCACCTGGCTAGCACCCTGATGTCGAGAGATGCTTGGCCTCTACAGAATCAGAATCGCAGTCCCACACAGGTAAAACGGACTCTCAGCAACGACTGTGGCACTGAACTAGAACAGCTGAGTCCTCTCAGCTCAATTCAGTCCACCAGTGCAGGGTTTCTGCAACACTTATCTTCTCCAAAATAATCAAACAGTTCACAGTACCTGGGAAATCAAGGTATCAGTTCAATCTTTCACTCTTTTCCCTGCTAATCCTTTCCTGAACACAGCAATCTCCTCTAGAAGCCTGGGAAAGGCCTCCCTAGTCCAAATCCACTCTCACAAGAGACTTCTGACTCATAGACAGCCTGGGAACAGACTGAAAAACAACCAGAAAGTCCAGTTTTTTTTTACCTGAGAATCTAAGATTCCGATTGGCTGGTCAAGCCTCTCAATTATCCATAACAATAGAGATCAATATTTCCTGAGGGCTTATTGGGGCATGATTTAGGCAACTGAATTAGTCCCCTCCTTTTCCCAGGAGTCCCTTTGTAACTGTTTTAGATGCCTAGACAGTTGATTTGCTGCTGTGGAAGGTTAAAGTGTCATTAACATTTTTTTTTTATTCTTTGGGTATTTGGGTAAGGCCCACTAGGCATAAGTGCCTGTTTTCAGGGGCAACCTGGGAGCACTAGGCGGTTAAGCAACTTGCTCAGAGTCACACACTATGCAAGGGGAGGTTGTGAGAATCAAGGTCGGGTCTGGTCTGCTGGATGTACCAAGCTCATTCAAAGCTCATTACTTTAACCTCTCTAGGCTATACTGCCAGCCATAACATAAATATGGTCACTGCTGTTCAGTTCCCTGCAGTCCATTCCAGTTCCCCACATTCCAAGGTCTTGTGCAGCCAAGGCAGGGACTCTTGTTTTATAACTCTTCCACCCCCACCACCTCACCTCTTTCCTACCTATTACCTGCACCCGCCACTCTTTCTACTCCTACTGACAAGGCCTTCTGGCTGCTTACCCCTCTTCTTTTCTCTTATTACTCCCTCTCTCCTGTCTTCTCCACTACTAAAGTTATTAATTCTAGATAATTTAAGTATGTACTTTACTGTTTTTTAAACCTAGTCTTTGTATTACCGCTTCTGCATGTTTGCTCACCCCTCGCCACTGATGTGGAACCTTTGTAAATGAGCGCCGTGCACTCAAAGGTATTGTAATCTGAGATTGAATAAATAAATAAATAAATAATATCCCCACCATATGGTAGCCCCAGCTGCCCCCCATTATTTGACAATATTAACATTAATGTCAAACTTCCCATGAGCTTGTCACTAGCTCCATTTTATACAGTCCTCAGGAGCTGCGACCAGACTCATTAATATTCATGAGCCATCTTGAATATTCATCCCCCCTGATTCCTACAGCACTTCTAGCACTGAATCAAAGCTTTAGTGGCTCTCTTCTCCTAGCTCCCCCTGGTGTCCGGCCCTGATTAGATAGCCCAGGGGGTTGAGATCACCGGGGAAGCAACTAGGCAGTTGGGTGAATGCCCAAAAAACTGGCCATCTAAACAACTAGGCCACACACTTTTGTGCATGCGCAGGCTGGAGATCCTCCATCGGACAGTCACTGAGGTCACCAGTCCTGCAATTAAGAGTCCAGCAACCCATTTTGGGCCTGAAGCAACTGCAGGAGCCCCAAAACATAAGGTAAGCCCCGGGGGGAGGGGTTACACTAATGAAATGCCATTTGCAATACTTAAAGTTAGGTGTATCACAGTGGTGACTTTACTGTGGTTGCAGTGCCATTGCGGTACTGTGTATATGAGTAATCGTGTTAAAAAATAATGCGTCATAGTAACAGTGATAAATGAAAGTAACCAAAAAAAGGTCAGGACTTTTACACTCATACCAGAAATAAAGCTCTCATACACTAATACCAAAAATAAAGATCGGCATAGTTACTGATCGCATATAAAATACCTAACTATGCTATAGTATTTGTGTTTATCAGTGCACTGACTGGCAGTGGTACAGCTTTTTGCCAGTTGTATTGGGGTAAGACTAAACCAAACTTCCACAAAAATGTGCACATGAGAAGAGCTGGCAACAGCCTTGATGGGAAGGTACCGAATGTAAAAGGGAAGCAACACCAAAAAGGTTAGTGTCACATGGACAACTTTTTCTTTAAACTCATAGATGGCAAGTGAGGTGTGGTGTTAGCTAGCAAAAGGAATAATTGAAGAGCTGCTGTGTGTGTGCGATAAAAGATGAACAAACACTTGGAGAAGAGCAGCCAGAGGAATCATTAGTAAAGCACGTGATCATGGCAATAGAAGCAAAGATGTGAACAGGATGCTGTCTGGATAGGTTCACTTAGGTAGGTAAGGGTGAATGGAAAAGACAGAAGGAGGAAGATAGGATTGGTAAGAGCTGGATGTTGATGCAGTTCATCTGGAGTACTGTGTGGAGTTCTGGAGACACAATGTCCACAATCACATTGACAGGGTATTGGTGTTCCAGAGGCGGTGAAGAAAAATGGGGCAGGGTATGCACAAGAGTCCCTATGAGTCTAGACAAAAAAACCTCAATATGGCCACACTTGAATGAATGATGGATAGAGGGCATAGGACAGAGACCTTAAAATAGCACACTGATATAATTATGTAACTGGAGTGCCGCATTTTTCAGAAAATAAAAATGAACAAGAAAAAGTTGGCAAGGTCCAAAACTGGACATGGGCAGAGTCCAGTGAAGCATAAGGAACTACTTCTGTACAGAAAAGTGTAGTGGATGCCTTGAGCAGACTCAGCTGAGTGGTGCAGGAACCATGGGATAGGCAAAATGGCACAAAACTGGTCTTGTAATGGACATCTATACCAAGGCTCAAGTGTGGTCTGCCACAGTACAGTAATGATGGGAAATTGTTAGCTTATTTTTGACAATTAGTCCTTATCTGCTGTAAATTTCCATGTTTTCATGTTGGTAGACTTGGAATCAAAGTTACGTGTGTAACCCCTAGGTGGCACTATCCCAAGGGCTACTACCCCTGCCTGCTTAACTACTAACAGGTTGAGGGGCCTAGGTCCAATGGCCGGTGCCTCCACCCAGAGGTCAGGGTTTGCAGTAGTTAAACTAACTTGGTCACAGCCCTCTGGAACACTGGAACCCCCCTTTCTTCCCACTAGTGGCCCACACAATGCATTAGGAATATCTTCACAATGTACACTTATCCCCAGGGCTGGCTCTGTCGACTGGACCCCGGGGACCCCCTGCAAAACAAGATGATACAGTGCAAAAACCACAGTCCAATACTTTAACATAAACGAATACCTCAGCCAGTGTAACTTTGCTGAAACCAACAGATCTGATTTATTTAAGGAGCTGTAACAAGGAAGGGGAAATCAGGTTAATTAGGTTAAACACATTAATAATCACAGTACTGTCGCATATTCAGAGTCCCAAATTGTCACTTTCACTGGTACCCAGGATGGAGGCTAGCCAGGATGGGTTGCAGCTGATTTGGGGCCCTGTGATGAAAAACACTGGCACAGTACCCAAATTGTAATCCGGGGCCGGTTGGCTCAGTTCGTGAAGAAATGAAAAAAAAAAACAATTAGATGACACACTTGCAATTCGATAAATAGATGGCAAGGAGCTACCCTGCTTTGTACTCACAAACTCAATGCTGGGAACTGGATGGAAGGCAGATTGTCCAGGATTGCCAGGAGGAGCAGACCATGTGGACAAGGTCCTTGTGACTGGACCCCACTGCAGTTTAGAGCAAATGGATGTAGTCTGGATTAAGCTGTGGTTTACTTCCAGCTTCACGCACTCTATTCACTGTACAGGGGATATGAAACGCGATTCCCCACAAGCACTACACACATTTATATGTAAAAGGAAAGTACTATACCAGGCAGGCTGCTTCTCTATCCCGATCGCAATTACTGCACAATACCCGGGAGAACACACAGCAGATTCAGTTCCTGACAGACTGAGCGCGATTCAGTAATTTCTTCAGTCTTCTACAAGGTGAGCCTGGTTTCTACTCTTCAGATCTCCTTGATTCTCTTCATAGGTTGGATTCAGTCCAAACAGGCGCTTGCACAAGCTGCAGACCGAAACTTAGGGCCTTACACGCACTTACTGTGTGGAATTATACAGCACAGAAGCTCACAGCTCCTTGTCTCTTCACTGCCCCAAATTGATCTGATCTTTCCAGTAGACAGAGCCAGGCATTTCCTTTGAGTTCCTTCCAGTTCAGTTGGTTGGTTTGGCTGTCACTCACAGTAAACTCCCCCTGTTGGTGGAAAAAAGGCGCCGAAGTCCAAACTACAATTCCCAGAAGCAGTGGCCATACAGTACATAGGTGGCTGGCTCCACAATGAGAGTCCAAGTTCTGATTTGCCAGCAGCAGGCTCCATTTCAAAGGTCCCCCCACACTGATTGGTCCAGTTCAGCAGTTCAAAACTAGAATGGGGAAGTAGGCAAACACAATTCTGACTGCAAAGAAAAGCAGGTTAGACAAACTGTATTTTCGTTATTACTCTAAATGATGTCTGGCAAACAGTTACATCTTTGAAAAGTGCTCACTCTGCCCACTTAGCGATGGCAGAAATGGAGCGATTTGGCAGCAGCTCGAGTGGGACTCAAGCAGGGAAACACACAGTCCCCCCATAGAAACTAATTAAGTTTGCAAGCAGACAGCTCTTAAAGAGACAGTACCAGAGGCTCTAAAAGCACTCACAGATATTCGGATTAAACGCCAAACACCATTCAGGCTTGGAGCATTCAAGCAAGCTCCTGGAAGACTTTTTGGGAACCCTCATTTGAAGGGGGGTTACATGTGCAAACACTAAACACATTAAAGGGAAATGTCCACATATGATCGGGCCCCACCTCAGTGTGAAGCAGGATTACTGTACTGCTGGAGCTTTTAATAGCTCCAGTTTGGAACCTACCTGTCTTGGTGCTACACCAAGTCCAGGTATAGACCGGCAGGTGACTGGTTTTACACCCATCATGGATGTTTGAAATACAGTCTTTCCGGATCGGGCCTGAAAAAGGGCCTTAGGTCCAGTGTCCTTACCTGGTTAACAAATTAATAATAAAAATGAAAAAAAAAAGTCTATTTGTGTGCACAACGTACTGCACAATGTAAAACAGGCACAAAGTAATTTGAGCACAGTCACATATATGTAAAGTGGAACACTGTTAAAATATGGTCGGGTTACAAATAGATAGCACAACAGGGGGCAGCTGAACACAAGTATCCTACAAAAAGAAATTTACAAAGTTATGTGGCTTTGGAATAAAAATTCAAAGTTTCAGGTTTGCTGTATTTCTGTCAAAACATGTTACTTGAATGTAATACCATTATCAATCAATCAATCAATTAATCTTTACTTTACCAGATGAAACATCATTGAGCGAACTCATTTACAAGGTGGACCTGGGCAGGTTCACAAATAATACATAACAATGAGTATAATTTTGACAACAAATAGAGCATCTAGGAGTGAACAAGGGAGCATATGGCACATATCATATATACAGCAATAGGTATGATTTGGTCAATGTATAAGGGAACAAAGAAGTGCATACCAAAGGTTACAAGATAGTCACAGATCATATGATGGTACAACGGTATATACAATATAGTCAAAGTACAGGAACAATGGGATGCATACCGTAAAACCGGTTTGGCTAAAAAAACAAATGAAGGTCAGAGATAGGTAAAACAGTATAGTTAAAAGTGATGGTTTCTCACTGAAAAGGTAGCCATAAGAGGTAGAAGAAGTAGGAAGGTAGAGACTGCACTGAGGGTAACTATAAAAGGTAAAATAAAGGGGGAATGATGTTAGGTAGAGTGTAAATGATGAAGCGGGATGGGAGAGAAGGAATAAGATGTTGGTGGGCTACAATTCAGAGAGAGATGGTGGTGATGGAAAGCATGGTATCAGAAACAATGACAAATTATATGTATGTTGAAAACATATCTTCTTATTTGCAAATAAGAAACTGATAGTTGGGGAAATCATGAATTGGTTGACACCATGAGATGTCCCATATAGTGTTCTATTGAAAAATTGCATGTGTATTTTTCTGTACAAAAATTACACACTAAATGGAAAACAATCAGTAGTGGTTGATGTGAAAAGTCCATTTGGTGTTCTAGTACTTAAAAAGTAAGGGCACCCTCTCGACTAACACAAGTGAACATAGTTTCTTTCGACCAAAAGGAGTGGAACTGAGGAACAAAGCCTGGGAACATAAACTGTCCGACAATGTGATGGTGAATATCAGGTGGAGCATACAGGGCAGTGCTGTGCAGAATCCAACAGCAACTTTATTCCCAGCCTATATGTGAATACTGTATTTTTGTAGAAATAAACATAGAACAAAAAAAAATGTTGTTTTTTTTCATCGCAGTGGACATACAGTAGAGGGTGTTTGCAGTGAAAACCACATGCTTCATATGTTTAGTTTAGTTTAGTTTATTGTTCTAGGAATTACTACCTTTGAGCCAGAGGCTCTTTTACAAAGGTTCCACGTCAATTAGGTACAGTACAAAAGGTTACATAGATAACACAACAATTTGTGTTGTGTCAAGAGCAAGAAAACATATACAAATACATATCAAATCACTTGTGCAAAAGGACATGAGATATCAATAATCACATTATTGTTATTATAAGAAAGAGGTCATGCCAGATTAGGAGAAACAAATAGGGAAAAAGTCCAGAACAGAGAAGTTAAGTGAAAGGAGTGGGGAGCAGACAATAGCAGGAGAAAAGGTTTCCCAAACATGTCTTTGTCAAATGACGGAACAGGGTGGGTAGTGAGAAAATAGGAGGTTTAATCAGGGCAGTCACAGGAGCTGGAGGGGGCAAGGTGAGAGAAAAGCCTTGATTTGAAAATACCTAGAGAGGTGGAGGCAGTAATATGAGTGCTGAGGGCATTTAGCCAGCTGGGGGCACGATAGGCAAATGATCTTTGTCCCTGGGAAGTCCGGCATCGGGGGACTTGGAGAGGCTGGTGTTCTGAATGTGTAGGCAATTACTTCATAAGCAATAACCTATGACAGGGTATGTGGTTACAGGGATCCATTGAACACCTCTGGTGCATTGTGCAGCATGAGGTGAGCATTAAATTCCCAATGATCTATAATTGTTAATAACCCCTTGCTTTCCCAATGTTCCCTGATTTATTGTACTCTCATTACAGATAGTACTATGTCAAAATATTACTGATACTGACTTCCTATGTTAAATTACTGTACTGAAATTATCTGTCTCTGTTATGTACTTATTCATTGTATTGTTCTTTATCGATGTATTACACTGTCCTACCAGGACCTCCTTGTAAATGAGCATGCTCAATGGAGTTTTCCTACAAATAAACTTGAAATAGCAAACAGTGGTGGCAGCTCCAACCAGTTGCCCCTGCGCTTCCACCATTAGGTCTTCATCAGGGTGCCACAGGGATCAGTACTGGGTCCAGTCCTTATTAATGTCTTTATTATCAGCATTGCAGAGGGCTAGAATGGAATGTATGCCTCACTGCAGATGACAATAACATCTGTAATATGGTAGACACTCGATAGGAGTATGGTAAAAATTAAGATGAACCATGGAAAGTTATAAGGGTGGTCAAAGGAATGGCAGGTAGGTTACAATGCGAAGAAGTGCTAAATAATGTGGTTGGGTATAAAAGTCCATAGGTGGAGTACAAATAGGGAGTAGGGAGGTTTAACCACCAATAAGAAGGGAAGGTACCTGGTAGTAATCATATCAGATGAGCTAAATGTGATGATGCAGTTTGACAAGGCAGTTGGGACAGCTAGTGAAAGATGGGTTCATAGGGCAGGTGATCCCCAGCAGAAACAGAGAGCTGGTATTACGCCTGTATATATCACTGTTGACACCTCACCTAGAGTACTGTGTCCAGTTCTGTTGATGGCATACTGGGAAGGATAAAACTCCTCCTGCACTGTTCTGATCCCTTTCCCAGCCAGGTCATTTGTCCATAGGTGGACAATGACATCCAGCTCCCTCCCCTGTGCAGCTGCTCCCGCGATCCTGAGGATTTGCTCCCTGTCCCTCCAAACCATGGTGCCAGACAGGCACCTTACCTCCCTCTACCCTCCCTCCTTCCCCAAATTCTACCTTCCTAACAATGGAGTCTCCACCAGGCATTGTTTCCCTCCCCTGTGGGGTCCCATGCCACCCTTCTGTGGGTCTCCTCTGTGGAGGCTCCCAGCATCCTCCTTGGTCTCCACTGCAGGTGCCTCCATAGAGAAACCACATGCCAGAACGGCATATGAATTGTGAAGAGGTACAACTGGAGCGATGCACCTTTGTTCCATCACCCTTACCCTCCCTGAGCCCACTGTGGTCCAACCACTCCTCTTTCTTGGCAACTTCTGAGGCAGCGGTGGTGGCCATGGTGGTCCATAGGTGGGAGAGGAGGTCCCCGAATCCTGGCCAACTCAGCCTGGAGATGAGCAACCTCCTTTCTCAGCCCAGAGAGGTGCCTGCAGATGGGACAACGCCACATCCTCCAAAACATCCCCCCAGAAGACTGCTGCTCCATGGCCAGTGCACTGCACCACTCCCATAATGTCTTATTTGTGGCCCCTTAACTGTTTTGTATACTTACCCTTTCCTCTCTCTATTTTTTTTTTAAATTTATATCATTTTTTTTTTTTTCTCCCAACTTTCCTATTGCCTCTGTGCCCTTAAAGCTTCTAATCTTCCTGTTCTGTGACAGGAAGTTCCTATTTTCTTCAGTAGTCTCCTTCTTACTTGCGCAGAGTCAGACCTCCAGCAGCTGGGGTGGGATGAGAACTACTGTTTTCCTTCCAGGATGGTGAGTACTTTGTGGCTCTGTGATCACTCCCTTCCTGCTCCCACACAGGAAATTCCTGTTGTCAGTCAAATCCTGTGCCTATAAAAGTAGAACTGGCTTGGGGAGGGAAGGCAATATAGTCCCAGTAGAGTAGTAAAGTTCTAACAGCACCTCCTTCCTCTTGCTGTTCTCTGCCAAAAGCTATCTAGGGCAGTTTTTAAATCCAAACACCTGGCTTCCTTCTGCCTAAGTTACTCCCCCTAATTCACAGTTTCCTTCTCCATCTAGCTAACTGCACAGATAACAGTTCCCTTCACCCAACTCAGACAAACACACTAACTCTTTGTTTGTTTTTACCCTAAATTGAAGGTCCCAGTAATAGAGTTCTTAGTTCTTTAGTCTCAGTAGAGTAGTAAAGTTCTAACAGCACCTCCTTCCTCTTGCTGTTTTCTCTGTCAAGAAACAAAAATATTTTTACACACTAACAAAAACATTCTTTAAAATTATTTTTTTTATTCTGTATAAAACAACAAGCCATTGTATAATAGGAATCATGCCCTCCAGGGTGGGTTTATGTAAGCAATAATACCCGACAGAATTAGGCGGTATAAGGCAATACCCGGACCATGAGGATATAATGAGGGCCCAACACCATGAGCGAGGGCCTATAGCCCATGGAAGGTCCAGTATTGCCCATACCAACCACCCTGGAGGGTATTATTGTGCTTAGAAAATGGGCCACCATACCATATGTATTTAAAGAAATATATTTTTATGTTTAAATGTTAAACATCTTAGCTATTTGATTTCTTTTGTAATAAAATAGTTCCTCCACCTATACTTAAGAACTTTTGTGCTAGGTAGTAACTTTTAAGCAGATTGCCATGGTTACCCCAACCCACCGACAGGGCTTAAGTTAAAAACCCTTTTGTGTAACTGTTGTTTTTTTAATATTTATTCATTTTTTTTGGGGGGGGGGTTTATTGTTAATTTGGTAGCCATACATAATAAGCGTGATCGCGATCTCTATCTGACCACAGTAGCAAAAAAAAACTTCGAGCAGCGCGGTTTACATGAGAAGAGTGAAGGTGGTTTCAAGTACTGCGTGGATGCTGGTGGCATATGATGGGTGTGCAAGGCACTGGAAGTCCACGTTAGATAGAGACGGAGAGGGGACACTTAGTTATATGACAGCAAGCAGTTTTCTGCATTGTTTGTGGTTTCTGCAGTTTTTGTGGGTGATTCGTTTATCTGCAGGGAAACAGCGCAGAGGCACGGAGGCATAGCTCAAGCCGTACTAGCCTACCACAGTGAGGTATCGCCATAGAAAAAAAATAATAATAATATTAATTTTGTTTGTGGTGTTTCTCTGTTTTAGGGAGTGGGAGTTCAGTCAGCATGAACAGGTCAGAGTAGCGCTAATTACCGACATGCCAGCCTAGCGCTACTGCTTTCAATTGCAACAGCCATTTTTTAAGGGGAAAATTTAAACACTTTAACTGTGTTTGAAAAAAAGGAATGAATAGCAGTGAAGTTGGGATAGATTTGTTTAGGGTTGATTCGGCAATGGCAGTTGTTCTGAGTGTGAGCGGAAGATGAGAGCAAGTGGGAAGTGGCGCCTGCGATTAGCTGGCAAAATTGATTTCATTTTCTTTCAGCGCTACAACTTTGTGGAGAACAAAAAAAAGATTTTTTTTTATTGCTTGCTTACTTGCTGGCCCCTATTGTAGCTCGCCAGTGATCCTCGTAAGTGATCATGGTAGTTGTGGAGGGGGAGTCATGTCATCGGAGCAGACTGGGATTTTTAAGTTGTGGGTCTGATTCTGTGTTTGCCAACAGGCAAGACTGAGTGAGCCGTGGCAGACAAGACAAAAAAAAAAGAAAAAGAGACACTGTTTTAAAACCTGGGAAACAAGCACAAATTTCATTTGGTACTGGCTGTTGTCTTAGCTATGGAGTAAGTGTGTGTGTGTGTGGGGGGGGGTATTCACTCTCTCGCTAAGCGATGAAAAAAAATGGTGGTAATTTGAAACTGTGTGCCCAGTGCTTCAGCCAATGATGAAGCAGTCTGGGCACAAGGATACTCAGCTGGACATGAGGCAGGTTTGGGCTGGAGCTTTTTATTTAGTGGGCATCTATTGAAAGTTAATGTACCTTTCTGGAAGGGGTACCAGCCACTTAGATGCCTCCAAATAAAAAGCCAATTTTTTAAGCTGGGATAACATCCCTCCTCAGGTGATGGATACCCTCAGTCAATGGACTTAGGCCCCACCACCTAAAGTGGGATTTTATTCCAGCATAACACCCACTCTGTGAAACATTATTCTTTTATTATATTATAGAAACAAAATTTTCAAGATTCTGATTGGTCAGTGTGGGTATATTGCACTGAGCTTATGTGAGCAAAACCTCACACCACTGCATCCAAACATATAAATTACTATATAATACACTACTTAGTCACCCACAGTCTCTTAACAAGGTAGTTTGATTATTTGAATGTGAAATGCAGAACCACAAGCTTACTTCATACAAAAACCTTATTTATATTGTGGGGGCAATTTTTTTTTTTTTTTTTTTTGTCATGGCTAAAACATGTCATAGTTAGGCAGAGAACAAGTGTCAGAACATCTTCTTTATAGTGTGGGAACATATCTTTATAGTATCAGTTTTACAGTCTCACTTTTTGTGAGGAAACACACCACATATGAATGCACTGCATCATGGGTATGCAGATACCTAATTATCTGATGTTGCATAACATACTACAGTTATACCAGACAGTTGATTATTTGCATACCCATGTTTCCGTGTTTCCTCCAAAAAAAATTAAAAAATAAAACCTGTACAGCTGATACTATAAAATAGATGTCCCTACACATAAAAGGGATGTCTCAACACTTATTCTCTGCCTAATAGCCATCTACATGTGATCATTTTGGTACCCACAGTATTAATAAATAAGAGCCTTGTAGTATAGTAACAATGCACACTAGAATTTATAGTTTATTGTGATAATCTCACTTTTATGAGTGTTGGATGTAGAAAACAGCCTATAAGCAATTCAAGTGCTCAAGGAGTGAAAAGGATTGAGGGGAGTACGAGCTGATGGCTAGGAGGGCCACTAGAGTGGTGAGGGCAGCTAAGGCAAGGAAGGAGCAGAACCTCGCCAGGGAAATTAGGAGAGGGAACAAGGGGTTCTTTAGATACATTGGGGAAAAATGAAGGGTGAAGGGGAAGATTAGCAGGATTAAATCAGGGGAGAGATGGGCACAAGACCCGGGGGAGCAGGCTGAGGTACTAAATGAGTACTTCACCTCAGTTTTCACCAGGGAAAATGGGGGTGCTGCATCATACATGGGAGGAGACAGAGATACTGAGGAGGGGGGAATCACAGCAGAGAGTGAGGGAAGCCCTCAGCTCCTTAAGATGGAGAAAGCACTGGGGTCGGATAAATTACATCCCAGAGTGCTGAAGGAACTTGCAGATGTCCTGGCAAAACCCCTGGCAGAGCTTTTCACCATCTCTCTGAGGACAGGTGGGTGCCCCAAGACTGGAAGGTGGCGATATAGTGCCTATCCACAAGGGGGATCATGGAGTGGCAGGGAACTACAGGCCTGTCAGCCTGACCTCGTGGTGGGCAAGGTGATGGAGGGCATTGTCAAGGAGAGGCTAGGGGGACCTGGATAAGTCAGGGTGCCTGGACGATAGACAGCATGGATTCATCCCGGGAAATCGTGGTCAGACAAACCTGGTGGAGTTCTATGACTGGGTGACAAGTGCCTTGGACCTGGGTAGACCAGTGGATGTCCTCTTTCTAGACTTCAGCAAGGCATTTGACTCTGTTCCTCACGTGGGCCTGTTGGATAAGCTGGGAGAAATGAGGTGGGGAACCAGATGATCAGATGGATAGGCAATTGGCTCCAGGACCGGACCCGAGGGGTCAGAGTTGGTGGGATAGTCTCATCCCCAAGGAGGGTCAATAGTGGGGTCCCACAGGGATCAGTCCTTGGGCCCCTTCTGTTCAACGCCTACGTATTGGACATAAGGACAGGAATCAGGAGTGAGATGAGTCTCTTTGCAGATGACTCGAAACTGGGGGCGGTGATGGATGGGGAGGAGGGGAGGGTGGCCCTACAGGGGGACCTGGAGGCTCTGGAAAGATGGTCTAGAAAGTGGAAGCTGAGGTTTAATGCAGGGAAATGCAAGGTACTCCACCTGGGGGCCAGAAACCCAGGTCAAGTGTACACCCTGGGGGAGAAATGTTACAAGTCTCGATGGCTGAGAGGGACCTGGGGGTGGTGGTGGATGTCAAGATGAACAACTCTGAGACTTGTAGGAGGGCAGCAGCCAAGGCCAACAGGATGCTGGGATGCATTGCTAGGGGGATCACCTCCAGAAGGAGGGAAGTGATACTCCCTCTGTATAACTGCTTGGTGAGGCCGCACCTTGAGTACTGCGTGCAGTTTTGGAGGCCACACTTAAAGCGGGACATTAACCTCCTGGAGAGGGTCCAGAGGAGGGCAACCAAAATGATTTGGGGCTTGGGGACAGGACCTATGAGGAGAGAATCAGAAGAGCTAAATATGTACATTGGAAGAGAGAAAGGGACATGAGGGACATGATAGAGGTCTTTAGGTACATGAAGAGGGTCAATAGGGAGGAACAGTCAGGGTGCTTAAGGAAGAAGGAAGGGGCCACTAGAGGGCATGGCTGGAAGCTGGAGGGGAAGATCAGGGAGAAAGGAGGAGGTCCTACTTCACTGAGAGGGTGGTGGAGCTATGGAATGCACTGCCTAGGGGCTGGTGGAGGCAGAGACAGTGAGGGGTTCAAGAGGTGGGACAGGTACAGGGGAAGGGTTCTGGAAGCAAAATCCAATGCAGCAAGAATATCCAGAACTGGGAAGGGAGAAGCCAGAGAAGGCGAGGGGGACAGCAAGGTCAGCACCCAGGTTGGGGACTGACCAAACGAGCAGACACGAAAGACCGTTAGGCCTATTCTGCTGGCATTTTAGTATGTTAGTATGTTAGTATGTACTTGATTTCTGGTCTTGTTTTTAATCACTCCAGTGTGAAATTATCCCAGCACAACCCATGTCTTGCTATGCATCATTGCTTAAATTGTCCCTGGCTCTCCAATGTTGAGCCCACCCCAGAGCCTTGCCAGTCAGTGATGGTATTCATAATATCTACACAGCAGCTAATAGCACAAAGAGCTTAGGAATCAGGAGGAGGATTGAAAATAAGTGTACTCTACTATCTTGGCAGTGATGAAAGAATAATTATATAGAGAATAATGCATATGTAGGGAGTTGATATGGAGTTTTTTTACACACCCAAGTTGTGTGATAATATGTAAACTGCTCTCGAGGTTTTACTGTTATCACACAACGAGGGTGTGTAAAAAAAAAACTCCATTTTTTACCCCTACATATGTTTTATTTTATATAATAACTGGTACTAAAAAAATTTTATAATTACCACTATGTGAGATGAGAATGGAAAGGCCTTACTTTCATTAGACACGCCTCACGCCCGACATCACATAACGTGCTAGCGTAGGGGCGTGCCTACCAGTAAGGAAGTAGAAGCGTTTTGGCCACGGGTCTCCATGGTGATTTTTACGAGTGATCTTAAAATATCTTAAATAAATGCTGCACAAATACAGATCTAAACTGGAGGGTAAGCTACAGAATCAGGGAAGAGGGAGTTTTAAGTGCAAACCTGCTCTGTTCATTTCAAATTATTACGCTCTCATTTGGATCTGTAACTTACAATATTATTTTGAATCTGTTTACTGTGGAATGCAAGTGCTGCAGGCTTCTTGGCGCGAGGCAGTAAAAGTCGTATCAACCCGTGGGTTGATATTTACTTTTTTTCGTATCAACTCCGCGGTTGATACGACTTTTTACAGTACTCGAAAATTGGCTGACAACAAGGATCACCAGTTATTATTTAGTATTATTATTTGGTCAGGATCACAACTGCTGATGGTACGTTGTGGCTCGTGATGTTGGATGGGATGGCATCGTACTTGACAGCTGGTACTCAGCAACCTGTTGTGTTTGTTGTTCTCTGTGTTCCAGCTCAGAATTTTCTGCCATCTATTTGCCTGATGAAGTGCACATAGAAAAAAAATAATAATTGTAACAGCAAGTGCCAGGGGGCTATGGTCTGCAGCCCCCCAATGCACATCTCTGACATTAATGAACCCCATGTCCTTGGGAAGGCAACTACACTGCTTGAGTTGTCTATCTAATTAGGAGAGAAGGGACATGACCAGTTGGAGAGCACTGTGGCAATGTAGTTTCTGAATTCCTTGTCAAAATGAACTTGCAACCCACCCGTGCCTCTTTTAGTTTCAGGCTATGTTGAACATGACATACCACAAGAAATAATGAAGTAAGAAGTAATGAAATCATGGCATTGTGATATGCTTCCACTCAAAGGACGGATCGCAAGCACAACACAGTATAAACAGTAGTGAGAATATA
Organism: Neoceratodus forsteri; assembly: GCA_016271365.2. Lineage (NCBI taxonomy): Eukaryota > Metazoa > Chordata > Ceratodontiformes > Ceratodontidae > Neoceratodus > Neoceratodus forsteri. Next base: position 693,934,973 of record CM057456.1, read on the forward strand.
GGAAAAGAAACAAAGATAACACAACAAGTAATGATCAAGCCAGAGTCAGCATCGTCACTAAATGCACAAAAAATAGGACTGTCTTAGCAAAGCAAGTAATGCATACAGCGAAGGAGCAAAGGTGCAACAGGATTTATAAAACTGCAAGCCACACACAGGTGATTATGGAAAAAAAGAATTGCTGTCGAAATGCACAAAAATTGAACAATGCATGGATCATGAGGCGTGTGTCTTTGTGAATAGTTTTACACCTCAATTAGCTAAGTTACAGCTGTTCGCTGCAGAACGGGGCACTGAGGTGACCACATGAATTGGGTGCAGGAACCCTGATTTTAGAAGTCACGTCCTGAGCAACAGAATCAGCATGGGTGATAAACTACCTGTACCAGAACTGGAATCACTGAAACTGAGGCATATCTGACTTTGTGGGTGCATATGTCTTCGGCACTGTTCACGTGGGAAGCAAAGGGTCAATAATGAATATATATATATTTATATATATATATATATATATATATATATACACATACCTCTAGAAAGCATATAAGAATCTTGGCAAAGACAAAAGAATAATAATAAAAAAAAATAATCACTGATGAATTACACCACAAAAATAAAGGCAAATGACCACAAGTAGTCCAGAAATGATCAGAATGGAATAATGTAGTCAAAAGAACACACACTCCAAGATATCAGCCGCACGCTGTAGAAGTTGTTGTGAACTGATGTAAGGGGGATGAGCAGTGGCAGCAAACTATGAAGCAACCAAGAACGGAAGCCAGGGGAGATTCCAGCTCCACCCCTCCTCCTACAGAGGATGAATGAGAGTGTATACTGCAATTTGTACCATTCACTTTTGTCAGGGACAGGGTCACACACACATGTGTGTTGGGTGGGCATAAACAACAGAGCACCAGCGATTATTCTACCATGTTGTTATTGCCACTAGGTTTGTCTTTTATTTAATTTATAAGAAGCACACCGCAGCATTCCAATCAGCTAGATATGTCATGCTCCGGTGGATGCTCCATAATGGGAGGGCTAAAGCCTGAGGTTCAATGTGGTGGAATAGCTACTCCCACATTCCTATAAAGGCCAGCCTCCCACAAACATTCCCCACTTAGCGCATTGCAAAACATTCCCCCTTTGCAGACGTTGGGCTCCTGCGTGACTTGTGGGCTGTGCCTTCTCCCCTTTCTCCTTGCCGTCTCTCTCCTCTGCTCCTCCTCCATTTGTTGATTTGCCTCCCTTCCTCCTTCCTGTTCATTTTGCTTGTCCCACTCCCCTTCCCGTTGCTTTTCCTCTGTCACCCCGCATTCCAGCTATTTGTGTTGCTGGTGCTTACTTGCCCCATCAGCTCCTTTCCCCATGGTCATGCTCTTGCTGTCCTACCATTGCTGTCTGCAACCCATCCATCCCTCCCTCATTTGTCATTTTCTTCTGGCCTTCCCTGTCCTCGTTGCATTCCCCTGCTCTGACGCTGCTCTTGTACTTCCGGAGTCTGCATCCTCCTTTCAGCCTGTTCATGGCTTTCTCTTTGCCTCCCTGCCCATTGTTGATGTTCCTCGGGTCCCGTGCCAGACCGTTCTGTGGATGCTGCCTTCCCTGGTGCCCTTTGTTCACCATCGCATTGTGGTCCCTTCCCTCTGTCTCACCCATCATTTGCTCTCCACCACCCTGCTCCCGCTGACTGGCTCCAGGGTTCCCTCCTCGCTTCCCCGCCACTTCCCGGCACCCCATCCTCCGTGCTGCTTTGGATCACGGTTTCCGTAGCTACTACAGGGGGCGTGACATTCTCAACTCCCTCAAAGTTGCTCTTTATGCACAGACTGCCTTGCACCTGTCCCTAGCAACAAAGCTGCATCACAAGAACGGTGCAGTCCCTGCCCATCGTGGTCCGCCGCCCCCTTCCTTCCATCTGCTTCCAACTTTGGACTTGGATCTTGGCCCCTGCTGTCTAATTCACAACTGTTTTAGTGGGTGTGATTCCCTACCTGCAGAATCGTTCGATCGGGCATGTAGTATTCAGCTGACCCATTACTCACTGCAGTTGGAGCTTTTCTTCTACTGCCAGTCCCGCTTGTGCTTGCCTTCTTTGTTTGCTCCCCGCTCTTCCCTTCTGCTTTCTCACCGTGCTACTGTGATACTGACCTCATAATGATATTATTACTCAAAAAAGGCACCTCCTGCCCCTGCCCTTGCCCTTGCTCCTTGTATTTTCTTTAGGGCTTCTGCAGCACTATGTCTCCATCACCTCTCCCTTATATTGCATCCAGTCCAGCTCCCCGTCTCCTCTCACCTGGTACTTGATTCCTAGATTCACTACAGTCTGTCAGCTCTTCCCCATGATTTTCCCCAGTGGATTCATCTGCCCCAGAGCTACTCATGATGTTCACCCCTTTGCACCATTTCTGGTCTCTGCATTCATGTACCCTGCTCAGCATATTGTTTCCGAATGTACCCTTTATACTCCCACTACTTCCTACCCTTCCAACATTTACAATCACATGCCTCCCCACTTTGCTGATACGGCCACTGAATCTTCCTGCTTCCCCTTCTGTCCCATGTCATGGTTCCCTCAGTCCTTTTCGAATAGTGCTCCTTCCATATTTTTCCCATTTTGTTTGGCATTATCTGCTCTCTGTTGTTTCCCCGCTTCTTCCATTTTCTGTTCCCCTTATGCTCATTCTCCTTATATTCCCTTCATCCTGCTCCTGTCTGTTTGCTTACATTTTACTCTGCAGCAATCGCCTGCCCTTTCCTTGCTCAGCCCATACCAACAGTCTTCCGGTCTCCATCCCAAACTCTGCTTTTTGAGGAATTTAGCATGGGTAGGCTTGCCCAGTCTACCAGGGATGGGAGTCCGTTTCAATTCACCTAACATTTTACCCTGCTGGGTTCTCTATCATCAACTATCAGCACACCAACATCCTCCATCCCTAACGCTACCTTCTGAGGTATCGAGTGAAGGTGGGTTGGCCCATCTACTGGGGATGGGAGCATGTTTCCTCTACCTCAATCAACTCATTCTGTACCCAGCCATTTGCCTGCTGTCTCTGTCCCTACCTCTGCCTGGTGTGGCATCTAGTGATGGTTAGCTGGCCCTAACTACTGGGGATGGGAGCCTGTGTCTGCAATCTACTGTTTCAACCAATTGCATTCTATACCTAATATCTGGTTGCCGCATTCCCCTTCGAGAACGGAACCACTATACCTCATTTGCCTTCAATACCTACCTCACCCAACTACAGCCTACACTTCCATAGATTTGATGTACTCATCCCTGCCTTGTCCTCCTCACATTCTGGATTGAAACCCCATCAGCTTGTTCTATCTCCACCTCCACTCAGTTCATCAGACTCCTCGACTTTCTTGCTACTTGTCTTCTACTGCCTCCTGGGCATCGTTGTTGTGGTTTGCCTGCCTGCTCAACCTCTTCCAAGCCCCAGATCTTCCGCTCCCTGTTGCCATCTTCTCCCTCCTTGCTACTCCAGACGTATCTGTTTCCCTTTTGCTTTCCTCATGTACATGTTTGCCTGCATTCCCCCTTGCTGGCTGCTGGATATGTGCCATTTGCTCATCTTCAAGGACGTGTGTGCCTCAGGACTTCTACAGTCTTCCTCTTCTGCTGCCCTTGTCCCATCCAGAGGTCTTCCACCAGTGATTCCTGTGCAATTCCCTATCAGCAATGCAAGTTTGCCATCTCCTTTGATGATGGGAACCCATTCTCCATCACTGCTGTGCCATTGATATTGGCAATTTCTGTTCACCATTTCCTTTGATGGTGGGAACATCATGCCTCAGCTTCGCAGCACCTTGTACCTGGATTCGCTTCTCGGTCGTGTATGGATCGAGCTCCTGACCCCTGATGCTGCTTTCCTGCATCCCATTCCGGTATGCTGTGGTGCTTGCCCCAGTTTTGTACCTTACCTTACCTGCTCCTGTTGCTGTCAGTACTGCCTGGCCTATATCATCTTCTTCTCCAGCTCCATCCTTCAGTCCATGGTCTTCTGTTTGGACTTCTCCCTCCACACTTGGACTGCTATCTTCCTCCTCGCTGCTCTGGAGGCTCAGGGCTCTGGCTCATTTGCTATGTCTCTTTTTGAATGTTCCTACAGCTATCGACATCCAGCATCCCTGCCTGATTAACTGCTTCTACCCGTTCATCCGTCTCACACTCCTACCTTGGCCATCATAACAGCTCCCTTCCAATGCTCTATGGAGTACCTGTTCATCTCATCTGAGGAAACCTTCTTCTAGCAACATCCCTTGGACAGCTCGCCCTATAGACTCTTGCATCTCCATAAAATCATCAGTACATCCCATAGCATCCCCAAGACCCAATTCTGGAATCCCATTCATTGACACTATACAAGATCCCATCTCCCAACCAACAGCAAGATGTTTCCTTCTATGTCTATTAATTCAAACAGTATGGACATCACTACCTTCCAATGTTTTCATAGGATCCAAGATTTAGGGGAGTCTCCTTCACCCCATCTTCTTTCCTGGAAACATATCCCTCATTCCTTCCGAGATGTTCCAACCCCATAATAACCATCACTGTTAAGGATAACGGAAACAGCAGGATTCCTCACAGCAGTACCAGCATCATCCATTATACCTTTTCCTCATAGTCTTCTCCTAAAGGCTCTGACTCTGACCAGGTTATTCAGTTTGTATTCCCTCAATAAGCCATGGGATGTTCTTAAGACTTTCTCCAGCTACTATCCCAGAACATGTATTGTGGGATATTTGGTGCCTAGCTACCTTGCAAAAGTTACTCTATCCAAGCCTCTGGCCTCTGGATGTCACCACAATTCATAAATTTATCTCCATCTCTTTATCATATTACCCTAAATCATGCCAGCAACCTATCCAGTGGTCTTTCTAGCTCATCCATTAGGATCTACCTCCCATACTCCCTCCAGTGAATAACATCACTGAGTGCAGGCTCCCATTGATTCCTCAATCTGCACATGCACAACCGACCTGGTCGACTCTCTATATCAGGCCCCACAACAGACTTGCACCTGACTAACCATGCTAGGCACCCATTGCATTCTACACTAGCTCTCAACTTCCCTTTGCCACGTCAGTTTGGTTTTATGTGATAACGGTAAGTCTGTTACAGAGCCAATCACATACAGCAACGAAATAAGCACCCGACATCAAAAGGGCAAACCGCACAACACCGACCGTCGCAAACAGCGATGGTCGCTTACTAATCACATATGGCAATAAGAAACAAGTATTTTTATGCCTTCTGCACCCACCAGAAAAAAGATTAACAACTCCAGGGGGAAGGGACATAGACAAAACTGACAATCCACAGCAAGAAAATTAGTTTCCTGCACCAGGATCCGGCACCACAGGCTCCAGGGGCAGTGGCTCAAGCCACTACATCACATGGCCAGCTCGGCAGGGCTTGAACAAGCTGATCTTCATATATACTTCATATATACTTTCTAGCAAGTGTAGCGAGTGTAGTTCAGTGCTACACTCACTATAACCATTTCTTGCTGTTTTTCTCTACTGCCTAAATGCGAGCGGGTACATTGAGCCGCTCATATTGAGCCATAATACTCTCTCACATCACTTGATGCCCATCAGTTTACAGACTCATACAAGACTCGTGCTCCCCACTGCATTCAGACATTGGATCCACTAGCAAGGCAAAGCTGCCACAGCCACTTAAGCTCCTGACATGGGTGATTAAGCCACAGCAATACCATATCCACCATCTCGCACTAGCAGTCCTTCCTGAATATGAGCCTTTGCAAGTATCATTATAGCAATAATAACTATTCAACCCTCAAACTCATTGTACTGAACTTCCAATTATTCTTATTGATGTCCAGTTGCTATTTCTACAACATATACTACCCTTTCTTCATTGGTCCGAAATCTTGTATATCACCCCCTACTACTATGTATCTAAAACTTCATTCCAAATACTTGATCAGCTCCTGATGCTTTCATAGAGAGTTATTGCACATCTCTGAACTCCAAGCCTTGGGACCCTAATCTGAATGTCAAGTCTCTACTACTCCACCGTTTAGCATTTTTTCAATTCCTGCATTCTCTTAATCAGTATAAGGATTAAGCTCTTCCAAGAACAATGCAAATATCGGTACCAATTACCACTCTATAAAGGAACTAATAACTTCATCTCACCTGTACCCTCTACAAAGTCTGACAAATTACTTTAAGGATTTCATGACCCACCATACTTCCCACAGTTCAGAGTCTGGCAGCTCATTTAATTACTTCATGCTCTTCATGCTCACATTGACTTATATCCAATCAAATATCACCCAATATTATATTGGAATCCTGGACAACGCGCAACCCTTTTCAGCTTGACTTAATCCATATTCAGGATCCAGACAATCCTTCATACTGGATCTGCCTCTTCAACCTCAGAATCGGCCTTCCTGAATGCATCATCCAACTGATTCCAAAGATGGACTGTCATCTCTGCAATCAGTACCTTGCTCAGAAATTAGCATATGGTTCCTAGAACCTAGGTTAATCTCCTCTTAGTTTGCCAGGAGGATGGGCAGGTCAGTAGCTATGGGTCCTCAGAGGTTTCCTCCACCTGGGGGGGTTCTTCTCCTGCACACTACTGGTCATACTCTCCGTGAGTTGGAGGAGGTAATCTTTGAGCTTTACATTGGTAATCTTTTTGGGCTTTCTATTCTTTACTCACTACCCCACTTACCTACCAAGGAGGGGAATAGAGAAAAGCCACAAAATAAACTACAGTTACATAAGCACTACTAACCCCATACTCTATTCACCAAAACATTGAACGGGAGGGCTAAAAGCCAGAGGTTTAATGTGGGGGAATACCTTCTCCCATATCCCTATAAAGGCCAGCCTCCCATGCCAGTTCCCCACTTAGTGCATTGAAAAACACCCTCCATCCACCCCTGCCACCTCCTTCTCCAGCACTGTACTCACCCTTGGTGCTAGGCTTTCTATTCCGTACTCACTACTCGGCTTACCTACCAAGGATGGGAACAGAAAAAAGAGTAAATTATAGTTACATAAGAGTATGCCTCCCCGACAGCAACACCATTACAGCAAACAATGTCGATGCCGACAACATCGACAGTTCACTGTAATGTTGCGCCCGAGACCTGGGCACTCTGTTTCCTGGTCCTGCACCCCCTCCTCGAATCAACTCTGACTCGGAGTTGATTATATTTAGTATGAGGGGTGTGAAGGGCAAAGCCCCTGATAGAAAAACTGACTGGGTTTCAATATGGAATTATGTCAACCGCAACTTGCGGTCAACATAATATCCGTCGCTGTGATGCCAGTCGATGAACTAGTTGTCGATTCGGCACCGTAGATCCTTACATAAGCACTACTACCCCATACTCTGTTCAACAAAACATTGAATTGTGCACTGCCTGCTGATAAGAGTGGTCTTCAGCTCCATGGCCTGATTTTGTGACCCAACATGTCATGAGTTGGACCACCTTTTTTTTGGGCAATGAAATCATTGCTTTTCATGAGTCTGACCCTCTATGCTCCAGTACTTCCTGTTTCAGTCAAACATAGGAAATAAGATTTTTTTTTTTTAAAGAGATTGTGTGAGCTAACAGTTTGGGCTTCATAGCCCGCTACTCTGGGGCAGCCATAGCCACTCTGTGTGAAAATGAACAATTTTTACTCACTCCATAATGTTTGGAAAAGGATCGTAATGGTGTCCAAATTGGGAGACAGACGATCCCTTCCTACTTCCAAGTCTGCCTGCTCCACCCCCGTGCTACCCCGTTTTGTATCATGGTACCAGGAAGAGCACGGGGCCATGCCCCATACAAGTCTATGGGGCCAACTTTTAAAATGATTTTACTAATGTTTGATAAAAATGAAAGCTATAGTTCAACTAATAAGTCCCTATTAGTTGAGTCATGGATTTCATTTTTATCAAACTTTAGTTTAAAGTTTATTAAAATCATTTTAAAAGTTAGCCCCATAGACTTGTATGGAGCATGTCCCTGTGCTCTTCGTGGTACCACATCACAAAACGGGGGAGCATGGGGGCAGAGTAGGCAGACTCGGAAGTGGGAAGGGATTGGCTGGCTCCCAGTTTGGACAACATTATGATCCCTTCCCAAATGTTATGGAGTGTGTAAAAATTGTTTATTTTTCACACAGAGGGGCTATCATTGCCCCAGAGTAGCGGGCTATGAAGCCCAAACTGTGTTTTTTTTTAAATCACACATTTACTTTAAGAGCTGACCCAAGTTTGATCCGCCACCAAGGCGCCTACTTTTTCAGAGTTTAAGTGGTGGATTGCAGTGGTACCGCACAAAGCCTAAGATGACTCATTGTCCAGCGAAGGAACTGGCTATGTCCCATTCTTGTTTCTTAAGCTCCTCCCCCCCAGATTAGTAACCCATTTCACAGCATTCCATTCATCAAGATGCACTGTACTAGGACTGACAATCCATAATACAGGGTAAGGGTTGTGCCGTGCTCGCTGATGGGGTGGTCATCAGCTGTATGCTCTGATTTTGTCAACCTAACTGACAGAAGTCAGAAAACCAGCCTCCCCCTCCCCCTCATTTTTTTACCATGCAGTCATTGCTTTATCGGTGTTTGACCCTCTGTGGCCCGTTGTAACATACTGTCTTTTTTTTTCGTGCATAGCTGAACGAAGTTTGCGTCACCGCCAAGGCAGCTACTTGTTCACCGGTAAGGTTATGAACTGCACTGCAATACACCACTTGGACCCTGAGTCAGTCTTACCTCAGTAGTGGGCAAGATTATGGAGGCACTCCTTAAGGAAAGGATAGTGCAACACCTGGAATCCATAGGAGCACAGGATCCAAGACAGCATGGATTTACAACAGGAAGGTCCTGTCAAACTAATCATATAGATTTCTTTGACTAGGTAACCAGAGTGGTGGACCAAGGGGGTGCAGTTGTTGTCACCTACCTTGACTTCAACAAAGCTTTTGATACTGTTCCACATAGAAGATTGAGTAATAAGCTGGGTAGGCTCGGGGTGGGTCAGAGGTTGGTCAACTGGGTGGCAAACTGGTTGGTGGGCAGAAAACAGAGAGTGGTGGTAAATGGTATACAGTCAGAAGAAATACAAGTCACAAGTGGGTACCTCAGGGATCAGTCCTGAGGCCAGTCCTCTTCAATATCTTCATCGGTGACATTGCAGATGGACTGGAGGGTAAGGTTTGTCTGTTTGCAGATGATACCAAGATCTGCAACAGAGTAGATGATCCAGATGAGGTGGGCAGAATGAGAAGAGATCTGGATAAACTAGCAAAATGGTAGTTTACTCACCTGGTAAAGGTGATTGTGTTACTGAATATCCATGGCACTCCCAGATCCATTACCTTAGGGCTATGTACGCCTGAATGGCTATTCGATGCACATGTGACCTAAGATTCAGATTTCGGTCCTCCACCAAGCCCCTTACCCTTCCTGGGTGTCTTCAGTTTTCGATACTTCCATAGCTATAAAATAACCTATTAGGTATATGCACAGACAGTAAATTATTACTCCGGAGATAGTGTCTAGGAATCTAATACTACTTTAATGAGATTATCATACGTCTTTTTTTGTACATCTAATTATTGAACATACTTATGTCTCTTTTATTCTTAATTGTTACTATATGTGTATCATGCTCCCTCGGGTGGGATGGAGTGCCATGGATATACAGCAACACAATCACCTTTACCAGGTGAGCAAACTACCATTGTGTTGTCTGTATATCCATGGCACTCCCAGATCCATTACCTTAGGTGATTCAAAAGCAATGCCCTACTAGTTAGGGAAGGGGATCATGAAGTGACACTGAGTTCACATACTATACCCTGGATGCATGAGTCCTTTAAATGTCCTTTACTGTGGCTGTCATTAGCACCTTATGTCCAAAGGAATTCCTCATTGGAATTTCAGTATTTAGTCTATAGTGTCTTGTGAAAGTATGGATGGTGGACCAAGTAGCCACTGCACTAATCTCTTGTGCCGTGGCCAAATTTCATTCTGCCCAGGATGTAGCTAGTGCTCTTGTCAAGTGGGCCTTGATTCCCATTGGTGGGACCTTGTTGCTTGATTTGTATGATTCTGTAAATGTTCTCTTCAGCCATGTGGCTATTGTGGCCTTGGCTGCTGCTGTTCCTTTTTTGTGTCCTGTGGTTATGATGAATAGTCTTTCTGTCCTCCAGACTTTGCCTTTCTGTCAAGATATTCTGTGAGTGTACTCTTGACATCCAGTGTGTTGAGGTTTTGCTCCCTGGTATTTGTATGTTCTTCATAGAATGTTGGTAATTGTATTGGCTGACTGTTTGGAATTTGGAGTCGACTTTGGGAATAAATGATGGTACTGTATGAAGCGTCACGCTGTGTTGGTTAAAGGTCATGAATGGTTCTTTGCATGATAGTGTAGTCAACCCTCTGATGCGGTGGGCTGAGCATATTGCCACCAGAAATGCAGCTTTTAGTCCCACCCAGTAATCAGTGATGTCTGTAAGTGGTTTGAATGGAGGTTTGGTGATGGCATTCAATACCGATGTCAGGTCCCATGGTGGTATGCTATTTCTTATACGTAGCCTTATGTTGCTTGCTGCTTTCAGGAAGCATATGACATCTGGGTGTGAGCCTGGGTAGGTGCCCTTGACTGTGCCTACTGCCGGCCCAATAGCTGAGAGTTGAACCCTTAATGAGGATGGGGCTAGTCCCTTGTCCAGACCCTGTTGCAGGTATAGCAGAATGTCTGCCGTGGATATTTGCCCTGGAGATATATTCCTGCCATTGCACTATGTCATGAATATGTTCTACTGTCTAGAATATGTCGATGTTGTTGTAGCCCTGTGGGATTGTAGAATAGTGTTGATTACTGTAGTGTGGTACCCTACACTCATCAATCTCTCCCTTTCTCCAGCCAGGCCGTAAGTTGTAGATTGCCTGGGTTTGGGTGCATTATCGGCTCCTGTGGGAGGATGTTTGGGGTGTTTGGTAACCTCAGTCTGTCCATTGCCATTGTTATGATGGTAGCAAACCATGCCCTCCTCGGCCAGTATGGTGCTACTAGGATTATTATCCTGTGCGACTGACATACCTTCTCTAGCACTTGTGCTATCAGTGGGAATGGTGGAAACATGTATGAGTAGTCGTGTGTCCATGGGAATGATAGGGCATCTATTCCCTGTGACTGCGGTTCCCGTAATCTGGAAAATAATTTTGCCGATTGTTTGTTTTTGTTTGTGGCCATGAGATCAATGGCTATGGTCCCCCATCTGTGCTGTATTATGTGGATTATTGTTGGATTCAGTTGCCACTCTCCCGGGTGTATCTGCTCCCTGCTGAGCCAGTCCGCTGTTGTGTTCAGTTTGCCTGCCAAGTGTATGGCTGTTAGGTGTTGTAGGTGGGCTTGTGTCCATGTCATTATAATATTTGTTTCCCTGAGTAGTCTCTTGCTCTTGGTACCTCCCTGTTTGGAGATGTATGCCACTGTGGCTCTGTTATCTGATCTTATTAGTACCGTCTTGCCCTGTATTTGTTTTTTGAATGAATATAGTGCGTTGCACACTGCTCTCATTTCCAATACATTGATTGGTAGCCTCTTCTCTGTGGGGGACCATATTCCCTGTACTGTGTTGTGTCCCATTGAAGCTCCCCATCCCCATAGGCTTACATCTGTGTCTATTGTGACATTGTGCACTATCTCCAGTGGTTTTCCCTCTGTTCAGGTTCTCCATGTGTGTCCACCATAGTAATGGTGTCCTTGTCTTGCTGTTTAGTGTTATGGTATGATGCAAGTTTTCCTCTGATGGTGAACCATACTGTAGCAGGAGGTTCTGTAGTGACCGCATGTGTCATCTTGGCCATGGTATGAGGTCTATGCACGACGACATGCATCCCAGGACTGTTGACACTAGGGCTATTGTTGGTGCTGTAGATTCTAGTAGTGTGTGTGTAACTGCCATGAGGTTCAGTATTCTGGTCCTTGTTGGTCATACAAGTCCCTCGTTTGTATCTATGTCTGTTCCTAGGTGTTCTATGCATTGTGATAGTGTTAGGGAGCTCTTTTTGTCGTTATAACCCATCCGTGTTCTTGTAGGGTGTGTATTGTTTGGTTGGTAGCTTTCCTTGCTTCCTGTGGTGACCTGGCTCTGATTAGCCATTCGTCTAGGTATGGAATGATGTGGCCTCCTTGCTCTCGGAGTTTTGCTGCTAACACAATCAACACCTTTGTGAATACTCTTGGTGCAGATGCTAGGCCAAATGGTAGGGACCTGTATTGGAAGTGTTGTCCCAGTATTTGAAAGCGTAGATATTTTCTGTGCACCAGTCTCACGGGGATATGAAGGTAGGCGTCCTTGAGGTCTATGGATGCCAGGAAGATGCCGGGTCTTATTGCCCTTAGCGTGGATCATATGGTCTCCATTTTGAACATTTTATGTGTGATGTACCTGTTCACCATCTTTAGATCTAGCACTGGTCTGAGGTCTCCTGTCTTCTTTGGTACCAAAAAGAATATTGAGTAAATTCCCCTTCCTGCTTCTTCCGGAGGTACTGGTGTATTGCTCATGACCTTATCAGAGCATCTAGTATGTCTAGTACCTGTTGTGTTGACCACTTCTGTGTCACTATTGAGGAAATTATCCAGCATTCTCTTTGAGGAAGTTCTCGGAACTCGATGGAGAACCCCTTTGTGATGACCTCATTGACCCACTTGTCTGAGGTTGTGTTTGACCATATCTTGTTGAAGAGTTGAAGTCTGGCCCCTAGGGGAATGTGTTGGGCATGTTATAATGATGGGTGTTGAGGTAGGCTGTGTCTGGGGTAGTCATTGAGTTGTTCTTCTGGTATTCCTGCCTCTCTGGGTAGTGAATTTTCCCCTGGAGTGTCCCCCTCTGCTCCGGTATGAGGAGCTTCCTTTGTTCTGGTAGTTACTCTGGTGACCATACGTTCCCTGGTAGGAGTTCTGTTTGCCTCAAAAGGATTGATTGTATTGCCTGTCTCCTCTGGGTCTTTGTCCGTAGGTTCAGGCCCTGTGTGATGGCAGATAGCCGGAGTCCCTATCAGTGTCTTGGTCCTTTCATTGCCCTCGTCTTCTGTGGAACTCTTGTAGTCCATCTCCGAATACTCTTTCTCCCTGAAATGGAAGCTTGTGTAATCTTGCTTTGGACTCATTATCCGCATCCCACAGCTTAAGCCATAGTGCCCTCCTGGCCCTGTTGGCAATTGTTGCCGACCTGGTGTTGATTTTCAATGAATCGACCGACATGTCTTCCAGGTACTTGGCTGCTTGCAAGGTGTATTGTAGCAACTCGGCCTCATGTAAGTTTGGAGTCAGTTTCTTTCCAGTTTCCTCTAGCCATTGAATCATTGCCCTCGATGTGTAGAATGCTGTGGTTGAGGTTCTCACTGTGTGGCCTGAAAACTCATATATTAGTAACTCCTCCATTCTCTTGTCTACTGGGTCCCACAGTGCAGCTGTCCCTTCAGCGGGGAGTACTGTCCTCTTGTTCAGCTCCGCTATCTTTGGATCTATTCTAGGGGCAGAGCACCAAGCCTTGATTTTATCCTCCTGTAATGGATACATTCTGTCAAGTGCTCTTTTTTCTGGGAGTCTGGTCAGATCAGGTGATGCCCATTCCTTCAGTATTATGTCGTTGAGGGCCGGGCGTACTGGAAAGTAGTTCTCTTGTTTGGGTGGCATCTGAAGCATTGGGTCCAGGTTGCTCTCCAGGGCTGGTTGGGGCAGTTTGAAACCCAGTGTGGTGCGTATCCATTTGATGAGATCTGATATATTTTCTATGGGGAAGAGTTTAGACATTATGAATGGGGTTTCTGTCTTTGGAGGGTTTTCGTCGGGAATAGATTCCTGATCGGGCTCGTGTTCACTGCCAAGCGGTGATCCTGTATCCTTCTTCTCCTCTTGTTCTAGTTCTTCTTCCTGAGAGTCCTCTGATTCCTTGGGATTATGGTACTGTGGCATATGGCCATGATGTGGTAGCTGTGCCTTATCCTGCCTGGGTGCCTTTTCTCTAGGGGTTCCACAGGTGGATGGTCTGGGGTTGTTCATGGACATCATGTGTTCCAGTACCTTTAGCATAAATGATTGCTGACTTTCCATTATAGCTGCCATGGCTTTTTGGAGGGCTACTGTCACTGGGTCGACTTGCCAGTCCTGCCTTTGAGTGTTCTGTGTGTCCATGTCTTGAGTGGAATTGTCCCCTTCGCATGTGGGGCAGTACAAGCCCTTTTGATGAGGTAGCATGGGGGTGTTGCATGACATGCATTCCCTTGCCATAGACATCTGAAAGACAGTTATTGCATATTTTAGTTCTCTGCAGCAGTTCTGGAATGCCTTGTTACTTGTAATACTGCGTGTTATACATGCAGTGCCCTGTTCATACATGAGGTGCTTTGTATTACTGTAAAAGGTGGCTTGTGTCCTGAGTACCCCCTTTAATTTTATAACATCAATGTGTTTTTGTAATTGTCTGCACTGTGTTATCTTATCTCTCCTGCATATGCTGTGAGTACTGTTTTTGTGCAGCCCTTTTAAATGTAGTTCTTAGAGGGGTTGTTTAACTGTATCCCCTTTAATAGTCTAAATTTGTATTCATTGATTAGTTTGTGCCTCCTTTAAAGGTGATATGTCTCTTTAATTAGGGAAGCTAGTTAGGCTCAGATGTTGTGAGCCCTTTAAGAGGTAGGGAAACAGTGGCAGTCATAAAATGGTGGACTCGCTTGCATTGCACATCCGCGAGAGCTGGACATGCACAGAAGTGAGTATTTAGCCCTCCTAAGATGGAAGTTTGTTTCACTGAGCACATGCGCGATCGGGAGATTAGATGTACATGCACGAGTTCATTTCAGGCCCCTCACAAGCGTGAAGAAGGGAAGGAGCTGCTAGACAATGAAGCCGGTGGAGGGGAGTGATAATGCCATTTTGCTGGCTTGCTGGAAGCGTGGAGATTGCTCGGGTAGCAATTATCAACTCCTGGAATTTCTTGGGGGGATGGCTGAAACCCTTGAACAGGACTGGACCCTTCTGTGAGGTAGATTCGTTAGCTGGTGCCTTGTTTGCTTGCCATGCTGTGTAAGGGGGATAACCCTTTATTGTCTTGGTCTGTGTGGTTTCTTTGTGACTTGATCATAGCTACCGTGGTGTTAATAGTGGCTATTTCATTGTTTGTTCTGGCAGTTAAGTGCACTCTGCTACTTGAGGGGTGTGAACTGCTGCTACAGAAAGGCTGTGTGTTCCTGTGTGGGCACTCCGCTGCATAAGGGGAGTGCACAACACATAAAGAAGATATTATAAAGTTGGGAGTGATGTACCCCTGTCCTGGGGGGGAGTCGCTACGTGAGGGACTCCACCCTACAGGACCTACTCTGGTTGCAGTAAGGTGCTTAATTTAAAATCCTTCGGATCCTACTCTGAAGTACTAAGGCTGGCTGTGTTAGAAACTGTGATGCAAATTGATGCAGTCCCTTTCTAAACTCCAGTGGAGATACCGCCACTGCCTTGCCTGATCAGTAATACTTACTACTGTAATTTAATCACTATATCTTTGCAATTATGCATATATTTCCTACTGTCTGTATCAGAAATAATTATTTACTTAAAACGAATTACCTTATATTGTCTCTTGGGTCTTGCCTTGATTCCTTGCACTGGAGCTTGGCGAGTGTGCTGCTAGCCTATTTGATGCACATAAAAAACCTGAAGACACCCAGGAAGGGTAAGGGGCTTGGTGGAGGACCGAAATCCAAATCTTAGGTCATATGTGCATCAAGTAGTCTATCAGGAGTACGTAACCCTAAGGTAATGGATCTGGGAGTGCCATGGATATATAGACAACATAATGGTCAGAAGAGTGGCAACTTGGGTTTAACGCAAAGAAGTGCAAGATCATGCACATAGGGAAGAGAAACCCTGAAGCTACCTATAGGTTGGAAGGGGAGTTGCTGGCAATCACAAGGGAAAAAAGAGACTTGGGCATCATCATCACAGATGACCTGAAATCATCCACGTGACCACTAAAGCAGTAGGTAAGGCTAGGGGATGTTGGGGTTTATTAGTAGAGGTATCGAAGTCATAGAGGAGTAATAATCCCTCTTTACCAGACACTAGTTAGACCCCATCTGGAGTACTGTGTGCAGTACTGGAGGCCACATCTGCACAAGGACATTAACAAAATGGAGGCAGTCCAGAGAAGGGCAACCAAAATGGTGCAGGGACAGCATCAGAAAACATATGAGGACAGATTAACGGAGCTCAGTATGTATACCCTAGAGCAAAGGAGGGAGAGAGGTGATATGGTCGAAACATTCAAACACCTTAAGGGCATTAAAAAGGTGAAAGAGTCAATATAAGAAAAACAGCAGGACAAGAGGACACAGCATGAGATTAGAGGTAGGCCAAGGGTAATGTGGGGAAGTTCTTTTTCATAGAAAGGGTGGTGGATGCATGGAATGGCCTACCTCAAGAAGTGGTGGCTATGAATACAGTGCAGGGCTTCAAACAGGCATGGGATAGGCATAAGGGAGCAATACAGATGAGTATGAATAGATAGGCCATTGACAGAGTAAAGGCCTATGGCACATTCATAAGGTAGAAAAAATGGGCCGGACTGGATGGACCTTGCGGTTAGAGGCTAACAGTTCAGAGCCGCCATGCGGGCTGTGGTTCAACATGACAACCAAGCTGCAGCACAGATACAAAGTCATAGAACTCATCCCGACACAATAACCACTGTCCACACAATGTATGCTGTTGGTCTCCATAATTTTACTTGTGAAGAAAGAGGATTTGCAAAAGGCTGAAAGTATCAGCCAGAGGTGACCACACACTAACATTTCACCCAGTTGGGCTTTTTCAAAGTGTACCCCCAATTTACACTCTGATTTCAAAAAAAAAAAAAACTTGTCATACAATTACTATTTAAAGTGACAGTGCTCAAATCCCTATATATAAGTAGCATCACCTACATAGATATACATTTATAACACCAGAATACCAGTGAAAAGTGCAAAACTTCTAGCTACGATTAAAATTAAAAATGCTGTTCTAACCAGAATACCTGTGTATTATAATACATATGAGGTTATACATATCTATCTTCTGTATATATTCCATTCCTTTTCTAAGGTGCTAAACAGGAAAAGGGGACAGTAATGGGGGGGACGTTTTCCCCCAGCTATGCAAATTTATATCTTGTGTACTGGGAGGAGGAATTTATATGGAGTGAACATAACCCATTTCGGTCCAAAATACAAACATGGAGATGCATTATTGGCGATATTATCATGGTATGGGAGGGAGACAGGGTGGAGCTGGGATTTTTCTTAGATTACCTACATATGAGTAATCCCAATTTAAGTGTTTTGTTTCACTGCACTCCGATGTAACACTGGATTACACTATGACGAGAAGTAGTGGCATGGATAATGCTATCCTCCCATGAATAGCATACAGATAAAAAAATTGACAACAAAATATAGCAAACATTAAAGGCATAACTTAAAGGGATACTGTCAATCTGTTTTGCGTCA
This sequence comes from Neoceratodus forsteri, assembly GCA_016271365.2. Taxonomy (NCBI): domain Eukaryota; kingdom Metazoa; phylum Chordata; order Ceratodontiformes; family Ceratodontidae; genus Neoceratodus; species Neoceratodus forsteri. The sequence continues at coordinate 693,952,526 of CM057456.1, forward strand.
TATTATTTCTAGTTAAAAACCCACATTTTATGGTTGATTGTCTTCTCTAAAATTCATTAATGTTGCTGTTTGTTTTGTCTGTCTCCTTGTTTAGTAGAACTGAAATGCATGATAATGTATCTTTATAAACAACTTTGTTTTGTTTTAAATCCTGAATCTATTCTTCTTGAGTAGTTCCTAAACATTAGAAGCACCCCAGATAGTTCAGTCACTCATGAGGCAGTAGCCTCCTAAACTCCCACTGCATCTTCGGTGGCTAGACTGTGTTGGAGGTGTTCCCAGGTCCAGGAAACATGCAGTGGGAGTTGATCAAGGAGTGTAAACAAACCTGTTTTGGTGTGGTAACACCAGTATTTTAGGAAGTCTGTTTTTCATGTTTTAAAAGAAAAAAAGAATCAGAATCAAACTGCTAACTACATTAGCAGTCTTTACAGAATGTTAACAATAATAAAATGTGTTTTTTAAACAAGGGGCACTTTGAGGCCTAAGGGGGTTGACAGTGTCCCTTTAAAGATGAAAATAAAAACACATTATACCTCAAGTTGGCAAGACATGCTGCAGACTGAAAATATAGACAGAGAAATATACACAGCAACAGAGCCGGATGAACCTTTTATGGGCTCTGGCTCCAAAAAGTTGTGTACCCCCCCCCCCGACCGACCTCCCCGCACTGCCAATATATTCTATTTATTTTTCCCAAATTCCCCTTTATTCAGATAAGATGGACATAGGCAATTTAACCATTTTTTTTTAATCAGCAAAGTTCAACTATAATATTTGACAATATAATAATATGGCAAAATATGTGGCTGACAATAAAGCCTGGAGGGTAGAGTAATGAGCTTGGTACATCTGGAAGAGCTGAGTTTGATTCCCACAACCTCCACTTGCATACTGTGTGACTCTGAGCAAGTCACTTAACCATACCAGTACTCCCAGGTCACCCCTGAAAACAAGCACTTTTGCCTAGCTTGCCTTATACGGTTACCAAAGAATAAAATAAAATATCAGTTACAGAGGCCCCCATTTTTGGTGTGATGTTTTTATTTATGTATGTATTTATTAGAATCTCAGATTAAGACCTTTGAGCTAAAAGCTCATCTACAAAGGTTCCACGTCATCAATGTTTGACATACTAACATGCTCTGTGATTTACACATTACAAGATTGTTACAATAAATTTACAATATACATATTTGTATTGCTAACAGGTGAGGTTTGGTAGGGCTGGTCAACATTTCAGGGTTGATATGACTGGTTACAAAGTACACAGTAGTATAGCTTACATATTCTGTTGGACATACCCTAGTAGCGACACTAGGGGAGGAAGTAAGAGGAGATGGGGGGGGGGGCAAACGTCCGTATTAAACTTGTGAAGTCTAAAAGTTTAACATCTCAGATTCTTAATGGCTCACAGAGTAAGGGAATGCCCTTGCCAAACTGTATGTAATGGATCAAGCACAACATAAATTAAAAAGGGGGGCTCATTCCACATATAAATTCAGTTTGCAAATTCTTCCTTTTACTTGTACGTCACATCTCTCAAGATAAATGATATTTCAGGGGCCCTGCTCCTTCATGTGGCCCTTATGTTTGTGGTCATCTTTTTTCTAATGCACTAAATACAATCACATATCTGTAGTTCCATTGATGGGTAAATCTCTTGAGAGTCTTTCTTTCTGGAATGTGATCTGGGTTTATCCTTCCCAGTAGAAGTGTTTTGTTTCCATGCAAAGAATTGGAGCAACTTTAGCCTGCTGCTGACTCCCTAGACCAAAGGAGTAGCTCCACAAACATAAGGGCAAAGCGTCACAGCTCTTGATTGTTGTGACATGCAAAAAGGCAGCTTTTTCAGATTGAATTTATATGTGGAGTGAGCCCAGCTGAATCGTTTGTTACCACTGGACAAACTCCAAGAGCTAATTATTGCTTTCCAGTGTGTGGTTTCCAAGATTTACAGTCTGTTATCTGATGAAGCAACTGGTACAAAATGCCACAGATACAACAAGGCTGTGTCTAGTTGAAGGTTCTGCATTCATTCTAGTCTTTTGTCCCCTAGGAATTCTGTCACTGGAGATTAACTGTTTCCTTGGCTTGTGTGTGTTAAACTGCTCTTTTCCCTGCAGCCGGTATGTATTCCTGTATTAGTCACTTAGTCTTTGCTTACACTTGCATACATAATGCCAAATTAAAAAGAGAGAGAGAGAGATTCTAAAGCACAGTGGAAATAAACGACATGTAAACTGTAGCACCATCCTGTTCCATCATGTGATCAAAGAGCATCATATTATAAATAAAATCCCAGTGGATGTTGTTTTATTCCTAGAAAGGTTACTGTCCCAAAAATATAAAGACACAGATGGGTTACCAATGGAAAGGGATATCTCTAACCAACAAGGACAATACAAATTATTTTTTAAAGGCCTGACATACACACAGCTTTCTTGAAATCTACATAAAGGGCCAGATATTCAAAACTTTGCCCCTGGGCTAAGTTAACACTGCCTGGTGGGCAAACGTAGCCCGGAGAACAAAGCAAGCTATATTCAAAAGGAATAGCCTGGGGCAAACAGCTTCTGAATGTAGAATGGGAATGAGGCCATGCAAACTGGGCTGGGAGTGCAGGGCAAACGTAGCACTGGAGTAAGACAGTACTGAATATAGCAACCAGGAAATGCAAACCACAACAACAACACAATGCACAGTGACGTGAGGGTAGGTAGATATGAACTATGTGGCCAATGTGTGTGCCAGCAAATGCGTGGACTCAGTACAGCTGCAGGCACAGCAGATGTGAAAGAACAGCAATCAAAACTGTACAATAATCCCCAAACCGTTAGCGCAGAGCTAAGCTGTTTGCCCGGCGCAAACATGATTGCCCGGCGCTAAGATTTGCCATATTCAAAAGTGACATGCAAATGAACCTACTTAGGAAGTCTCTGGGCAAACAGCCAGATTAGCATCTCATCATGCCTTGATTTGCATGCAGTTTGCCCAGCATTACTGCAGGGTCCCACAGCTCCACCTGTAGGTCAGTCTGGAAGTACAGGGGCTGGTCAGGTCCGACTGCAGCTCCACCTTAGGTCAGTCAGGCAGTGCATGGTGATAGCTGCAGGCTACATGTAAACAGTACAGCATTTATTTTTATTTTAGTCTTTGGTAACAGCTAGTGGTCAAACAGGAATTCAGCATGTTTGCCGTTCATTTGCATCACCAGGTAAGAAAAAAGGTTTGTCTCCACATACGACGCACAGGGGTAATGCCAAACTTCACCCAACAACTAACACACCAAAATCTGGCCAATGGAAAATCATGTACACAAATGCTTACAGCCTGGGAAATAAGATCCCAGACCTGCAGGCAATAATGTCAGAGGCTAAACTGGACATAGTAGCAATTAGTGAGACGTGGTTTTACCAGTAACCACACTTGGGAGACTTCATTACCTGGCTATGTATTGTTCAGAAGAGACCAAGGTGCAAAAGGGGGAGGAGTGGCCCTGTATGTTAATGAAAATATCAAAGCTACAGAAATTCAGAATACACATAAGGAGCCAGAAGGCCTGTGGGTCACCCTGGAAACAGGAAATGGGACAGCCATAAGAACTGGGGTTGTCTACAGGCCCCCAGACCAGAGGGAGGACATAGACACATTACTGTTAGAAGATATACAAAACATGACAGCTAAAGGGGAGGTTCTGATAATGGGAGACTTCAACATGCAGGATACAGATTGGTCAATACCAGCAGGAACATCTGCCAGAACTAGACTCATAGTGGATTCCCTGCAGGGGGAGGGCCTCAAACAACTGGTACAGCAACCCACAAGAGACAGGGCTATCCTAGATCTAGCACTGACTAACAAAGAGGGATCACAGATCTCCAGGTAGAAGGTCACCTGGGGGCCAGTGACCATCACATGGTATGGTTCAATTTGGCTACTACATCTAAATCATCCCATTCCAAGGCAAAAATATGGGACTTCAGAGGAGCTGACTTTGATAAGATGGCCAACAGAGTTAAGCTATCCCTGGCAAAAAGAAACACAGGTGAGAGGGTACAGGCAAAGTGGGCAAGCATTAAGGATGCAATATTTGAAACAACATCCCATTGTGTTAGACAGAAAAGGAAGTGCAAAAGAAGAAGGAAACCACTTTGGTTCTCAAATACAGTAGCAGAAAAGGTCAGATCAAAAGGCTGGCCTTCAGAAATATAAGGAACACAGCGGAATGAAGATAGGGAGGCATACCAAACTGCCCTAAGGGAAGCAGGTAAGGCAGAGGCAAAGTCCCAGACTGAGGAAACACTAGCACGAACAGTAAAGAAGGTGACAAGACTTTCTATAGATACATTAGTGAAAGGAGAAAGTCCAGAGGGGTATTGCTGCTAATGGAGAAAAGGGAGCATGTGAGGAGGAGGACCCTGTAAAGGCATCTATCCCAAATAGATACTTTTGCTCAGTATTTACTGAAGAGAAGGTAGGCAGGGCCCACAGCTCAGCATCATGGACACAGGGGGGAGGGAGGTGAGCACTACTCCCTTCACAAAAGAAAGGGTCCTACAAGAGCTTGCTAAGCTCAGGGTGGATAAGGCAATGGGACCTGATGGCATACATCCCAGGGTACTTAAGGAGCTAAAGGAGGAACTAGCAGAGCCATTAGCAGAATTGTTTAGTGAGTCTCTGAGCACAGGAGAGGTCCCAGAAGACTGGAGAAGGGCTCATGTGATCCCGCTCCACAAGAGTGGTAGCAGGGAAGAGGCGGAACTACAGACCGGTCAGTCTTACCTCAGTAGTGGGCAAGATTATGAGGCACTCCTTAAGGAAAGGATAGTGCAACACCTGGAATCCATAGGGGCACAGGATCCAAGACAGCATGGGTTTACAAAGGAAGGTCCTGTCAAACTAATCATAGATTTCTTTGACTGGGTAACCAGAGTGGTGGACCAAGGGAGCAGTTGATGTACGCCTACCTTGACTTCAGCAAAGCTTTGACACTGTTCCACATAGAAGATTGATAAATAAGCTGGGTAGGCTCGGATGGGTCAGAAGTTGGTCAACTGGGTGGCAAACTGGTTGACGGGCAGAAATACAGAGAGTGGTGGTAAATGGTATACAGTCAGAAGAGATGCAAGTCACAAGTGGGGCACCTCAGGGATCAGTCCTGGGCCAGTCCTCTCAACATCTTCATTAGTGACCTTGCAGATGGACTAGAGGGTAAGGCTTGTCTGTTTGCAGATGACACCAAGATCTGCAACAGAGTAGATGATCCAGATGGGGTGGGCAGAATGAGAAGAGATATGGATAAACTAGCAGAATGGTCAGAAGAGTGACAACTGGGATTTAATGCAAAGAAGTGCAAAATCATGCACATAGGGAAGAGAAACCCTGAAGCCACCTATAGGCTGGGAGGGGAGTTGCTAGCAGTCACAAAGGAAGAAAGAGACTTGGGCATCATCATCACTGATGACCTAAAATCATCCAAGCAGACCCTCTAAAGCAGTAGGTAAGGCTAGGAGTGTTAGTGGTGTATTAGTAGGGTATCACAAGTCGAAGAGGGAGGTAATAATCCCTCTGTACAAGACATTGGTTAGCCCCATCTGAGTACTGCGGTGCAGTATTGAGGCCACACCTTCACAAGGACATTAACCAAATTGAGGCAGTCCAGAGAAGGGCAACCAAATGGTGCAGGGACTGCATCAGAAGACATATGAGGACAGATTAACAGAGCTCAATATGTATACCCTTGAGCAAAGGAGGGAGAGAGCTGATATGATCGAGGTATTCAAACACCTTAAGGGCATAAACAAGGTGAAACAGTCTAACATGTTTAAATATAAGAAAAATAGCAGGACAAGAGGACACAGCATGAGATTAGAGGGAGGCCGATTAAGGGGGAATGTGAGGAAATTATTTTTTACAGAAAGGGTGGTGGATGCATGGAATGGCTTACCACAAGAAGTGGTGGCTATGAATACAGTGCAGAGCTTCAAACAGGCATGGGATAGGCATAAGGGAGCAATACAAATGACTATGAATAGATAGGCCACTGACAGAGCAAAGTGGCTGGCACATTTATAAGGTAGAAAAGAAATGGGCAGACTGGATGGGCCTTACGGTCCTTATCTGCCATCAACTTCTATGTTTCTATGTTTCTATGTAACCGGGTAAGGCCCATTAGGCACAAGTGCCTGTTTTCAGGGGCGACCTGGGAGCACTGGGCGGTTAAGTGACTTGCTCAGAGTCACACAGTATGCAAGGGGAGGTTGTGGGAATCAAACTCAGGTCTGGTCTGCTGGATGTACCGAGCTCATTCACACCTCGTTCCTCTAACCTCTAGGCTATACTGCCAGCCCACTGCCAGACAGCATAGCATAGCATATCGTACCCCAGGGGACAACACAGCATAGGCACAGGTGGTGGAGGTGCTGCATGCAGCCATCACACTGTAGGTCATGTTACAGTGCACAGCAGACACTACAGTAGCAAGGGGGCTGGCAGTGTGAGGAACACGGCAATGCCTATGGTATGTAGGGCAGTGATGACCACTGCACTGTACACAGTGACAGGCCAGCCTGCAGGTGATTACAGACAGTGGACAGTACTGTTACACTGTTGTGTGATCCACAGATGCTGCACCTGTGGCATGAGATGCTCACAGTGACATATACATGGCTGGCTGTGTGTGCTGTGGCATCTGTACAGTTGTGCTGTGTGTGGCTGGGAGGGCACGTAAGATCCGACAGGCACACAGGTGGTGGGGTATTCCTACTGCTGGCCCATGTGCACTGCATGATGTGTCCCAGCCTTGTGTCCACACCTGGGCTGTGGTGAGGTCTGGCCACCCATACACCCTCCCCTCAATGGCCACCATGCCCACAGTGCTGCATGTGTGTGGTGGCATCTGCTGGTCACCACAGATGTATGGTCTGCAGGTGTGTGCTGGTTGGCCACACTACCATGATGTCCCCAGTGGGCCAGATCACCCCTTACTGCCTGGCATGGCTGGGACTGGTGGCAGCTGTTGGCATCATGGTGGTGCCATCAGTGAGCAGCATGTGTCCTCCATGTCTGGCATTTTCTAAGTGTCGTACTCATATGTTAGGGTTGTGCAAGCCACGCAAATCCCATGGAAACACCGCGAAAAGCACCAATGACATACAAAGCTGTTTGCCCAGGGTTAAGACCAGCTTTCCTGGCAGTATTTTTGTACTGCGGCTAAGGTTGCGCTTAAGTCGAAGCAACACCTTAGTGCGGTGCTAGCCGATGAATATCCCACAGCACCTGTATTCATTTTCAGTGTGCCCCTTGCATATAATTATGGTTTGCCCAGTGCTAATGTGATTTGTGTGCGCTATTTGGCCTTTTAAATATAGCAGACCCATGCCAATCCCGCGCTAAACCAGCGCAAATGGTTTGTGCACCGTGCAAAGCTTTGACTATCTGTGCCTTAGTGTTTGCCGTATTTGTCCTTGTAAGAACAGATCCAGAAGCAAATGATTTGATACCTTTTATTGGATCGACATAAATGTAACAACAAGAACAGAGTGCTCTAGCTTTCAGACCAACAAATCCTTTGTCAGAAGCATAATGACAGTTATTTAAAAAAAACAATACTTTTATCAACTAGATCATACAGAAAAAAACAGAAAAAATACTCATTGGTTTAAAATACTCATTTAAAAAAAATAGAAGATGATGTCAGAGAAGCCTAACAGTACCATGTTACCTTCAGCTGGGAGGGTCCCAGGGTCAAAGGTGCTTGGAGCAAAACACTTACAAAGAATTCTATTGCATATAAATTCAATTGACATGCGATAACGCTACTTGAGCACATGGTTCTTAAATCAAGCTATGAGTGTCACAATGTGTATAAGAATGCAATTAATGAAAAACAACCCCCACCCAGATTAAAGACATGCTAAGATTGTCTTAGGACGTCAAGAAGTTTCAATGCATGTATTACAGACAAGACATTACCAGTAAAGCTGTCTTAAAAAGATCAGTACACACTGTATGATGTGTAAAACTTAGCTGGACCCATTACCCAGTTATACTCTCTAGCTAGATATTATGCCCCATAAACTTCAAAAGCCTCTAGTGTAGTAACAGGACTTTATAAATGATAATATAACTATAAATTGACAGTATTAGTGCCAAACAAAAAACTCTTATCAAGGACCACCAAGGAATTAAGACCATGCAGCCTGCTATGTACTGATCAGTGTTATCTCATGTCAATTGAATTTATATGCAGAAGAATTCTTTGTGTGTGTTCTGCACCAAGCATCTTTGACCCTGGGACCCTCCCAGCTGAAAGTAAAATGGTACTGTTAGGCTTCTCTGACATCATCTTCTATTTTTTTTAAATGAGTATTTTAAACCAATGGGGATTTTTTTCTGTTTTTTCTGCATGATCTAGTTGTTAAAAGTATTGTTTTTTCTAAATAACTGTCATTACGCTTCTAGTGAAGGACTTGTTGGTCCGAAAGCTAGAGCACTCTGTTCTTGTTGTTACATCTGTTGTTACATATATGCTGGTCCATTAAAAGGTATCAAATCATTTGCTTCTGGAACACAGCTTTCTTGAAATGCCAGATCCCAGCACAAGAAAACATAACATGCAACAGGCATTATCTGTGTAAGGAAGGATGATTCAGTTTTAATCTACATGCACTTTATAATAAATGACAGAATGGGATGAGCTTCAAATATATTTAGAATATGGTGTAAATGAGCTCTGCAGATGCTAGTTATGACATTTTTTTTTATTTGCTAGTGGTACAATAAATTTACTGCTACAACTTTGTTGTCATGTACAAGGCGCCACTGGACCCAGTCAAGAAATCATATATTTCACAGACTCTGCCGTGTTTTGCCACTGTGATAGTGAGCAAAGTAATATCATGCACTACCCTGAACAGCAGGGTGCACTGTTTCATTAGTCAGACAGGCATTTTTCCTCACAAAAAGTTTGGAAAGATGTGCTTCATATTCTCATGCTTTGATCAGAGACAGTTTGTTGACTCAGCTCTTTACACACAGTTTTGTGTTATGATATACATTACAAACTGGACCAATTTTACAATTCTGCTGGAGATGGTCTTTTATTTGCTGCTTTGCAGGTTTGCATAGATGTACAGCATGCTCAAAGATGCATGCTAACTTTATTATTATTATTTATACACAGATATTAGTCACTCATGGTTTTACTATAGCGCTTTGACAGTGCTCTCACCAACATCCACGACAGCGACAGACACAATGCCAAGTGTTGGTATTATACCATTGGGGATGCTGGTGCTTTTCCATTGGGGGCTGCACCCCCCGGTCTCTAAATATCTAACTCCGAGTCAGAGTTGGACTAGCGGAGGGCACAACACCAGAAGCTGCACCCCTGGTGTCTGCAGAGTTCCAGCACAGTGACTCGCTGCATCCTGGCAAAATCTGTCACTGTGCTGGACTTCGACTTAGTGGTATCAACCTTGTGCCAGTACACCATCATGCATACAGTATAACAAGTCAGGCACTTCATTATAGATAAAAATCATTATTTTCAAGCATATATCTTGAACAAGTAAGAGTAACAGGCACTTAAAGACAACTGAAGCACAGTACCACTGAACCTAAAGTTTCTAAGCTTTCTAAGCTTTACATCACATTTGAGAAAACCCTACTTATAAGTTTTCATCACATTCACTAAATTTGCTTTTTCACTGTATATACCACCAAGCAGCTTGCAACCGTTGACTGCAAGCAATCTCTTCATCTCTGAGCATAGTATTAGTATAATTGTGTCCACGAAGTAATATAGCTTTAGGCTTTGCCTTTTAGATATGTAGAAGCAGTGATGTTGTTGGAATACTTGGTCACTCTCCACTGAAAACCCTGGCTCCAGAGTCACGCATATCTCTCTCTCTCTCTCTCTCTCTCTCTCTCTCTCTGTCACACACACACAAAAATAAGGGGGGGGGGCGAAGCATAGGAAACTGGAGTGCCAAACCACAAGCAAGTAATTATAACTGATACCCAACCGCTGTTGTGCCAGTCAAACTTTCCAGCCCAGGTCAGCTTTTTCCTTTACTTTTACATGACTCAGGAGCAATGAGGGGTGACTGCCGTAAATAAATAAACAAAAACAGACTAGTAGACTTTAACCCATGGTCGCTGCCTCCATGCTGTTGTTAGCAATAGGGATCAGGGACAGGGATTCCTTTACCCGAGTCCTGCACTAGGGAGGCCAGAAACAAAACAAACACCAGCAAAGAAGCAAAACAATAGCCAGGTTAGGGAATGAGAATATTTACCTTGCTAGTTCATCTATATCAGGCAGGCACCAGCGCTGCTCACACCATCCAGCACCACACCAGCAGTTTTATTAAATAATTCAGGCTCCCTCAACAACCTGCTATGGCTCTGTGCGGGACTGGGTCACCAGGAATAGTTTTGCTGGACTGTTCTGCTTGGGTCGGGAGTTGGGTCTGGTTTCTCATGGCCACATGCCACCTCGACCTTTGCTGCTGTCTTACAAAAAAAGGAAATGGAGGTAAAAGCAAATGTTTAAAGAGCCCACCGCCAGTGCTCCCCACTCCCCCTCACACCACTGACCAATTAGCTTAGGGCAAGGCAAGGCAATTTTATTTATAAGGTGCCCAATCCCAGAGGCTCTGTGCATCTAACAAAGATTACAATAAGAGCACAGGAAACAAACATAAATAAATACAATGACAACAATTCATAAAATCCTAAATACAGCAGTTAACAGGTAAAAAGCGACGGACTGTCATATAAGCGGACTAGATCAGGATGGAATCAGAAATCTGGAAAGGCCAGGGCAAAGAGTTGGGCCTTCAGCCTCCTCTTGAACACCTTGATTGAGGGAGCCTCCCAGACTGGAGGTGGAAGAGAGTTCCACAGGGTCGGCCCAGAGATACTAAATGCAGGAGCCATGAAGGGAAGGTGAGATAGGGTAAGACATGTCTGTTTATTACATGCTATCCCCCAAACCTTGCTGAGCTTGACATCATTTAGTAGCTGGGGACTGCCTGCCATCTCTTGCTGGACCATTGGCCCAGCCTTTTGATTTCTGCAGCTGTCAGCAGTGCCAGCAACTAAGGTCCAGAAGACTGTCCAGTGGGTCCCTGCCAGTGTGGAGCCTGGCTCCAAGGCACCATTGGCACCATTGTAAATCCATTATTGCATTACAAAATATCAGCAGCACTCGTCAAGTAGGGATGAACCTTCTCCTTACTGTGAATGATGTGAAACGGAATGGCATTGGGCCAAAAACAAAAGGCAAACAAGGCAGGAAGCCAGCAGAAGTTCATGTCCACCCCTTCCCCCGTAGAGGTTAAAACAGGTAGTGTGAGTGTGGATGCAAGGAACAGGAATCCTAATTATGATAATGTTGGGTGTGCTGAAGGCAAAAACATACTCAAAGTTTTCAAATTTCCTGGTGGGTAAAACGTTAGCAACTGAACTAAACACTGCAAAGTGAAAATACAGAAACAGCTGGAATTGGATCAGAACACGATAAGTACAGTCAATAAAATGACCAAAACCCTGAAGGTGTCCCTTTAAAAGGTGACTTAATTCTGTATTGGTTTTGTAATCCCCTCCTCACCAGTGCCATGCATTCCTTAATTGTCCCTGCACGCAACCTTTTAGAGCTGTGTTAATTCTGTCATGATTTTGTAATCATTGCCTTGTACTCCCTGCACTCCACCTTTTAGAGCTGAGTTAATCCTGCTCTGATTTTGTAGTCATTGACGGCACTCTACCTTTTAGAGCTGTGCTAATTCTGTCATGATTTTGTAATCACTGTCAGGTACCATATGTTCTTTCTTATGTGTCCCTGCCCTCTTGCTTTAAGAGTTGAGTTAATACTGTTCTGATTTTGTAATTACTGCCTGGTGCGGCGAGATAAGGCCATATCAGTTCACTTCAATTTATTATATATACTGGAGAGGCATGTGAGCAAAAAACTGTCCGTTTTCACAAACGTCCAGTTAAGGACAACAAATTATAGGGTTACAGTGCAAAAAAAGAAGGGTAGAATGAAGTAGTACAGTACACGTAAAGCCATATTTAAAAAAACAGATACAACAAATTATAAGGGTTATAATGCAAAAACATGGGTACAGTAAAGAAGGACAGTACACATAAAGCCATTTTTAACAATAAAAACACAGATACAAAGACAAAATCTAAGAGACAGTATCACTGGCCAGATGATCAGAGGCTAGTGCTAAGGTTAGGTTTGGTGCTAGTAAATGCCAAATGGTGCAAATAAGTGCCATGGCAGGCCAAATTGTTTTGGTTATGTTTTATATAATTTTATGTATATAATGCATTAGAGAGGCCACAGTGACCAGTGTAAGTGCAAGGGATCATGGGTACAGGTATATGGGCACTGCTGACTGATGTGATTTTCTTGTTACTACAGAAAAAACTGTTGCTGCTAGCAGAGGCTAGAGTTAATTAAATTATCTAAAAGGAGACAAAAGAATAATTAAGCAGAACTGGCCAGCTGGCAGGTCCATTTGTGTCTCAATGGACCACAGCATCTCTGGTTCTTCTTCGTCTGCCTTTCCTTTGCTTCAACCAGTCTACACAAAGCTAGTCTTTTTACCAGGTGAATGGCTCACCATTTAGGAAAATAGCAGTATTTAGAGTTGATTAAGAACAGCCATTTCACAAAGGAAGGAGGCTGGATGTTCTCCCAGGATTCTGGTTTCAACTGGCTGACCTCTGAGCTTTTTCTTATATTCAGAACTGCATATCTGTGTTTTGTAAATAAATACTAAAATCTGATTGGTTGGGTAACCATAGAAACAGAATGATAGTCAGTCACAGGGCAAGCACCATCCACTGGACCTGCCCTTTTGAAACCCTTTCAAACTAGGATGCAGAGGGGTATCTGAGCCTTTAGCTGTTGCCTTTAGCTTTTGCCTTTTTGCTTGAAACCTTTTGCCATTGTTGCATGTGGGACCTTCTCTACCTGCTTGATGAGAGAGCAGAGACAATTTTCTTTTCAAGAACATCTCCTGGATCACCAGAGCCACAATTTCAACTACCACACTTCTAAGGGCATCTTGCACTTTCAAACTTCAACAACTAAGGACTCAAGGTGGAACTTAAATCTCAGAGTTTTAAAGAATAGGTTTTTATGTATATTTCCATTTTATTTTCAGTACCCTGTAACAAACGTCTAGAATTATTTGCCTTTGTTATTTACTGTTTTCTTATTAATTTAATTAGTAAAGCGTTTGGCTTACTTTTAAAATAAGTCTGCCTATGTCTGTTGTGTAGGTTGCCTTGCTAAGGGTTGTTCAAATGGTACCACTAGGGACTTTGAGATGAAAGGAGGGGAGGAAATATGAAGGGTCTCAGGAGGAGCCTGTGGGGGCTTGAACTGAGCTCTGCATTTCTGGAGAAAGACACATAATGTGGTGTATAGGGCCCCCGAAGCCTATGCATTCCTGTGGCTTTTTGATTTGTGGTGCAGTGGCTGAAAAGGTTCTACCCCAGGAACACAGACATGAGACTGTATTTGTATCCGCTCGCATGAAGAGAGGGTGCCCTGGGCTTCTCTAGTGCATGTTCAGTTGTAACACAGTGAGCATGCCAGAAGGATGGAGAAAGGGTAATCCTGCCTCCCCATCACAGAAGGGATTTGCTGTGGTGCAGAGAGAAATCCCACCCCACAGGAGTAGGCTGCTGACAGATTTGGTGAGCAGCAGTGTGACTGGTGAACTGTTGGAACAACCACACACAAAGAGGGCAGAAAATTGGTAAAAGGGCAAATTGGTTACAAGATATAGTTCCCAACCTGTTTTGTTTTTTTTTGCTGCAAGTAAAAGACAGACTAGTGGTAGTGTAGGGAAGAAAGATGACTTCCAAGTACAGTGACTACACTGCAGAAGAGCTGAAGCAGCCATGCCAGGAAAGGGGTCCTTTATGAGGGATGAAGCAAAATGAACCTCATGGAGGCTCTTGTGGCAGGCAATGAGCAAGCAACTGCCCAGGACCTCGAGTCACAGCCAGTGACTGAGAAGAACAAGACCTTGGGTGTGGGGGTGCCAAGGGATATCACAGTGTCCAGTCCCAGAGAGGAGGACAGCAAGACCAGAGGGAAGCCAGGGCCACAGCACCAGAGGAAGGCCACCACAAATTTGGAGCTGGAAGGGATCAGGCTACAGCTAGAGTTGAGGAAATTGGAGCTGGAATTCGAGCAGAAAAAATTCGAAGCCCAGCAGGAAAGAGAGCAGAAGAGGTTTGAATTGGAGATGCAGGAACAGCAGTGCCAGAGAGAGGCCAAGAAAAAGGAAAAGCAGCTTCAGAGAGCATTTGAACTGCAGAAGCTAAGACTCCAACGACTAGCACCAGAGGAGGTAAGTGGCAGGGGTGAGCCTGAAACTCCAGGGCTGAGGTATAAGTTAAACTCTAAATTAATAGCTGAATTTAAGGGGGGGGGGATATGTATGCATTTTTGAATTTGTTTGAAAAGGTCTGTATCCAGGCCAAAATACCTAGGGAGCCCAGGAGCTTCCAGCTATCCTCGCTACTTACTGGAAAAGGGAGTGGGGCACTAGGCCAAATGGATAATGAGGACAGCAGAGACTATGAGAGACTTAAAACAGCTTTACTTAAAAAGTAAGAACTGACTCCGGGGACCTACAGGGTTAAATTCTGTAAACTCTGAAAAAGCCCTGACATGACCTTTGAAGAACTAGCCACAAAGCAACTGCAGTTTTTAAAGCGTTAGTGGGAGGGGGTGGAAGAAAACTCTGTGGGGAAAATTGAGGAGATTACACTTTTAGAACAGTTTTTTTGGGCTTGCCAAGCAGAGCTAAAAACCTGCCTGGAGAACTGGGATTACACAACAGCACAGCAAGCTGCTGAGCTCTCGGATCACTATGCCAGGAGCTGGCCTGCTCCAAAAGGAAGTGGGGGAGCAGGTGCTGCAGCACAGAAAGGGAAAAGCATGCCTTCAGGGCAGCTAAACCCCTCAGTGTCTCTGCAGAAAGGGGGAAGCCCCAAGTTACCAAGAAGGCAGGTCTTGGGGGGGGGAAAAAGAATGATGAATGTTGGTTTTGTAAGCAGCCAGGGCATCTGGTTAGACAGAAACATAGACTTTGATGGCAGATAAGGACCACTTGGCCCACCCAGCCTGCCCATTTCCCTACCTACTGGATAAGCTGCAGATCCTAGTTAACCAACAGGCTACTTCTTCCTACCTCCACCAGAATTGCCTTATGTGTATCCTATGCATTCTTGAATTCCCCTGTTGTTTTTGACCCTACAACCTCCTCATGAAGACCAGTACATGCGTCCACCACACTCTCAGTGAAAAAATACTTTCTCATTTGTCCCTAAGCCTCCCCCCCTCTACCTTCAAATTGTGTTCCCCTTGTTCTTGCAGATATCTCTTTTTCTGAAAGATGCTATTCTGTTGGACTTTGTTGATTCCCTTGAAGTATTTGAAAGTTTCTGTCATGTACCCACTCTCCTTCCTTTCCTTTCCTTGAGGATATACATATTAAGCTCCTTTACTCTCTTCATATGGCTTCTGGTGCAGACTCTGCACCATTTTAGTTGCCCTCTTCTGGACTGCCTCCATCCCGTCTATGTCCTTGTGGAGATGGGGTCTCCAGCATTGCATGCAGAACTCCAGATGGGGTATCACCAACTGTCTGTACAGAGGGATAACAACTTTCTGTTTTCTACTGGTGTTGCCTCTTCCTATGCATCCCAGTATCACCCCAGCCCTCCTTACTGCCTTCTCACATTGCTTGCCTACCTTTAGGTCATCTGAAAAAAGGCACAGAGTAGACAAAGTGTTGCTCAAAAGAAGGTGGGTGCACTGTGTATCCCTGAGAGTATGCCTGTGAATATGAAGGGAGCACATACATCTTGTTACTGTAAATGGGGTGCAGACCATTGGGTTAAGAGACACAGGGGCATCTTGTACCCTGGTAAAAGGGGATTTGGTTGAGCCTGAATAGCTTATATATAATCAATTTGTCACTGTGAGGAGATTCACAGGGGAAGAGAAAACCCTGCCACTAGCTAGTGTTCTCCTGGATTGGGACAGGAGAGAGGGTACAAAAAGGGGAAGTGGCAGACAACCTCACCCTGGATGTGATTATAGGGAATCATATACAGCAGGAAGTGGTGTGCTCGGTTACCCGCAGTTCGACTGCTAAGGCCCCTTGTATTTTCCTGAACCCTACAGAAGCACCTGTGGAAGAAGATAGAAGGCTGGTTCTCCAGCCTGTGTCTCCTGAAATGGAGACTAGTGAAAGGAAGGTAGGACATCCCCAAGTAGCCATGCACCAAATGGCTGCAGAAGTGGGGAGGGAGGGTTAACCAATGGTCAGAAGGTTAGGGATGGCAGTGAAAGCCCTGATTCTAGAGCTATGGACCCCAGTTTAGGAAATAAGGGGGACATGTCCCATGCTTTGGGAAAATGTGAAAATTTTGCAGCTGCTCAGAGGACTGACCCTAGTTTGGAGAGCCTGAGGGCTTGTGCAGAATCTGATGGAACACCGGGAGGTGACATGAAACATAGGGTATTTTGGGACAACGGATTTCTGCGTACACAGAACATGAGAACTGAGAGAGGGGTGATGGGCAGGCAGCTTGCAGTTCCCCAGGAGAATCAAGGTTGTCCATTATATCACCATGTTTGGACATCTGGGAAGCATGCACACCATGCATCGAGTGACCCAAAGTTTCTATTGACCCAACTTCACCCAGCAGGTGAAGGAATGTTGCAGCTCTTGTCACCAGTGCCAACAGATAGGAAAGGCAGGTAGTAAAACAAAAGCTGCCCTACTTCCCTTCCCATTATGGAGGAGCCATTCCAGAGGGAAGAAATGGATATTGTGGGACCCTTGAGTAACCCAAGCTCATCCAGAAAAAGGTTTATCCTGACAATGGTCGATTCCACCATCCGATACCCAGAGGTGGCACCCTCTCCTCCATTAAAGCACCCAAGGTAGCAGACGCCTTGCTAGGGATTTTCCCATGTCGGGTTTCCGCAGGAGGTTATCTCTGATCAAGGAGCAAACTTCATGTCAGACCTGATGAAGTCTTTGTGAGAGAAGTGTGGGGTGGTACAAAGATGCACAACACCTTATCACCCACAGGCCAATGGGCTCGTGGAAAGATTCAATGGTACCCTAAAAATTATGTTCCAAGCGTTTGCTGAACAGCACCGGAGGGACTGGGAGAAATTCCTTCCCCACCTGTTGTTCGCATACATGGAGGTGCCCCAAGAGTCGACAGGGTTCTCCCCCTTTGAACTCTTACACAGACATAGGGTGCATGGTCCCCTAAACTTGATCTGTGAGGACTGGGAAGGCAAGCACACCACCCAGGGAACTCCCATAGTGGAGTACGCCCTTAAGTTCAGGGAGAAGATGAAGGAGCTTATGGGGATGGCCCAAAGCAAGCTGTCAGCTGCCCAGCAGAAGCAAAAAGTTTGGTATGATGGCAGAGCCAGAGCTCACTCGTACAGCACAGACCAAGAAGTAATGGTCCTCATTCCACTCCAGAAGGACAAGCTGAAGGCTGAGTGGGTTGAACCATACAAGGTAGTTCAACAGGCAAATGATGTAAATTATATTGTGGAACTAAGCAGTAAACAAAACGGTTCAGCATCCCAGTAAAATGACAAAAAATAGACCTGTAAGCTAGGTCTCGTTAAAAAGCGATCGCATTGAAAAAGCATCTTTTAGACGTGAAACATACGTCTGCATGTTTTTCTAGGAGTGCGGGCTGTTTATATGCTGAAATAAAAGCTTTTTAACGAGACCTAGCTCACAGGTCTATTTTTGTTGTTTTACTGGGATGCCGAACTGTTTTGTTTACTGCTTTGCCCCTTCTTGTTGTGGCTCCAGTACTTTTCGCCAGTAGCCGCATTTTGTTTCTTTGTATATTGTGGAACTGCCTGACAGGAGACATACCCATCAAATGTACTGTGTCAATATGATGAAGCCATATGTAAATAGGGCCAACATGGTGTTTGCTGTTTGTAGTCCTGGGGAGGGGATGGACAAAGAAGACCCCTTCCTGGACTTGCTAGAGGAAAGCAAGCAGGAGTCATCAGTGAAGACAGCCTGTCACCCCAGTTAACCCCAAAGCAGACCCAGGAAGTGAGGGAGGTTTTAGAGGACTTTGCCCCTTTATTTACGGCCAAGCCCAGATGGACCCCCTTAATGACCCATGATGTGGACACAGGATTGCAAGCACCCATATTAAGTACAGCTTATCAGGTGTCTGAGGCCATCCTAAAGGACATTAGGAAGGAGGCGGAGGAAATGCTGGAGTTAGGAGTAATCCAGAAGCCCCACAGTCCCTGGGCCTCACCCGCAGTCCTCGTCCTCAAGCAGGATGGGTCAACCCGCTTTTGTGTGGACTATCGTGGACTCAACGCAGTCATGAAGTCCAATGCCCACCCAATGCCCCAGACAGATGAGTTGTTGGACAAGTTGTGGGGGCGACTTACCTAAAAACCATAGGTCTGACAAATGGGTACTGGCAGGAAGAGCTAACTGCCAGAGCTAGGGAAGTGTTGGGTAGGATACAGAAGGCAGGATTAACTTTCAAAGTTAAAAAGGTGCCAGGTGGCCATGGCTGAGGTCTCATATGTAGGACATGTAACAGCTCTGCATTCCTGGGGAAAGACACATAATAGGGTGTATAGGGCGCCCCCGAAGCCTATACACTCCTGTGGCATTCTGGTTTGTGGTGCAGTAGCTGAAAGGGTTCTACCCCAGGAACACAGACCCGAGACTGTATTTGTATCCCCTTGCATGAAGAGACAGTGCCCTGGGCTTCTCTGCTGCA
This sequence comes from Neoceratodus forsteri, assembly GCA_016271365.2. Classification (NCBI taxonomy): domain Eukaryota; kingdom Metazoa; phylum Chordata; order Ceratodontiformes; family Ceratodontidae; genus Neoceratodus; species Neoceratodus forsteri. The sequence goes on from CM057456.1 coordinate 693,971,378, forward strand.
TGTTCAGTTGTGATACAGCGAATGTGCTAGAAGGACAGAGAAAGGGTGTCCCTGTCCCCCCTTCCCCATCACCAGAAGGATTTGCTGTGACGCAGAGAAAAATCCCACCCCATGGGAGTGGGCTGGTGACACCTGGTACCATATATTACTTACCTTTTTCCTTGGTAAATGGGTAAGGCCCACTAGGTATAAGTGCCTGTTTTCATAGGTGACCCAGGAGTACTAGGGAGGTAAGTGATCTGCTTAGAGTCACACGGTTTACAAGGAAAAGTTGTGAGAATCAAACTCAGGTTTGCTGGGTGCACCAAGCTCATTCACAGCTCCTTACTCCAACCTCTAGGCTGTGTTGGTTAAATTTGTCCCTGCACTCTGCCTTTTAGAACAGAGTTAATCCTGTCCTGATTTTGTAATCTTCTCTCCCTCAGTACCATGCATTCCTTATTTGTCCCTGCACTGTGCCATTTAGAGCTGACATAATTATTTTTATGATTTTGTAATAGCTGCCTTATACTACACATTCCTTAATTGGAAGAGCATACAGATTTAGTCTTTGCCGTATTGGTCCTTGTAAGAACAGATCCAGAAGCAAATGATTTGATACCTTTTATTGGACCAACATACTGTAGATGTAACAAAAAGAACAAAGTGCTTTAGCTTTCGGACCAATCCAGTCCTTCCTCAGAAGTGCAATGACAGTTATTTAGAAAATCCCATACTATTAACACCCAGATCATGCAGAAAAAAAAAGGAAAAAATTCCCATTGTTTTAAAATACTCATTTAACAATAACACAAGACACATCAGAGAAGCTGAAAAACACCAGTTCAGTTTCAGTTGAAAAAGCTTAGCACTTAGCATCACGCGAAGAGTGCACTGCACATAAATTAAAGTGACTTAGAGATACCTTCAGAGTAAGATAAGGACATCTGGAGCATAGATCTGCATAGCTCAATTATGAGTGCAGTTCATGAAAAACAAACCCCACTCGGATTGTCATAACTGTAAGTTAAAAAGAAGCCACACAAAACAGAACTACACAAATAAATATACATGGCATACAAAGGGTTTAAAGTAAAGTTTACCTAATGTGAACAGTAGCTGGAAACATTACCCAACTATACTCTCAACCTGGTTGTTAATGCTCCATAAACCTTAAGTTCCTTAGTGTTGTAACAGGAGTTTATACATGATAATATAAATTGGCAGTATAAGAGCCAAACAAAAAGCTGCTTGCCAAGGGCCACCAAGAAACTAAGACCATGCAATCTGATATGTACAGATTTCTACTTGATGTACTAAAAATATCTAAGGAATCTGAATAAGAAATCATAGGAATTAAATTCCCCCCCCCGGGGGAAGATAACTAGTTGTAAGGAAACACACATGTGCACACACACACACACACACACACACACACACACACACACACACATATGAGTCCTAATGCACTGTCATTCACATCAATCAATTCAAATGTTATCCAAAGGAATTAAACTTGTCCTGAACCTCCAAGTAAAAGAGATATGTACAGAGTTCAAAAATGCAAAAAAAAACCCTCCACCCTTCCCAGGTAAGATAACTAGTTAGAAGTGAATGTACACTATATGTATGGGAGACACAAGCCCTAACATACCTTCATTTCCACAGATCACTACAATGTTAGCCCAATGTAATTTAATCTGTCAAGGACCCCCATGCAAATGAGATCCTGCGCTCCAATATGTTCAGAGTACAAAAATGTGACAGTGTATAATAAAACTAATGTATGAAGAGAAACAAGCAAGGAATCTGAATAAAACCCAATGGAATTAACCCTACCCCACCCCTTGGGAAGATAGCTATTAAAGCAAATAATATTCATTATGGGTGTAAACTAAGAGTCATAACACACTGTAACACCATTATGTCATGTACCTGAATATAAGCCCACCTCAATGTAACAGCAACCTCCACACACACCACACTCATACCCCCCACACACACCTAAGGACATGCTGAAGTCCTATAATATGTCTATCCTTTGAAGAAAAGGTCTGTGTATGTTTAAGTCCTATAATGAGCCATAAATCCCAAATCTGTGTTCATGTCATCATTTACCATCTTGAGAAGTAATATAAGTTTGATCTCAAAAGCCCGTCTCTGTTGTGTACTTTTGAGATTTCCTTTTAAGAACATTGCTGACATATCTGGGATTAAGTGGTCCGGTCGAGAGAAGTGTTGCCCCACTGGTTTTTCAGTCATCTTGAGATTAATATCATGTCTGTGCGAGTCCATTCTAGTGTGGAGCAGTTAGCTCGTCTCTCCAAAATAACCTGTTTGTGGACATCTCTTGCACTGAATGAAATAAACAACATGCCATGGTGCACATGTATAATTCCCCTGTTCCCTGAATTGTCTGTTTTGTGATGTAACCACACTGTACAAAGTGGAAATTAGCTCACAAATCTTACATCTGAGTTGATTACAGGATCGTGTAAAATTAAGTGTCATGGCATTCAGTTCTGGTGAAAGTTTACTCCTAATAATTAGTTTGGCTAAGTTTGGTGGTTGTTTAAAAGACAGTAGTGGTAGTTCCTTAAAAATACAATTAAGGGTCTCATCCTTACCAAATATTGAGTAAAGGTTCTTAATTATTTTGCACAGAAGTTCAAGGTCAGGATGATATGTGAATACTAAGAGTATTCTGTTGGTAGCTGTCCTTTCCTTATACTGAAGTAGTTGTTGCCTTGGTACTTGTGTTGCATGTTCTATTGTCCTGTCAATTTCTCTGGAAGTGTCCGTGCTCAATAAAGGTGTTTTTCAACATAGGCAAATGTGTATCTCTGTCTTCCTCATTCGAACAGATACGCTGATACTGAAGTGCTTGACTGTACATGACAAATTTTTTTGTGTAGCTCGGGTGATTACTATTTCTGTGCAAGTATCTCTGTCTGTTGGCTTCCTGTAAATACATGTATGCAAGGTTCCATCCTTGATGGTGACAGTGGTGTCCAAAAAATTAACACTTGTGGCAGAGTATTCCAGGGAAAACTTTATGATTAGGTGGAAGTTATTAAGTTCCTGACGAAAATCCTTAAATGTGTCAGTACCCTTCATCCAAATTATAAATAAATCATCAATGTGATGGAAATAAACGAGCGGCTTGTGTGTACAGTGCCTTAAAAAGTCCTCCTCCAAATCTGCCATAAAAAGATTAGCATACTGTGGAGCTATCCTGGTGCCCATTGCTGTTCCCATAGTTTGAACACAATGTTTACCATTGAAGCTGAAGTTATTATGTGGCAGAATGAATTCAGTAACTTTCCCCACCACTTCAGGGTTGATGTTTTGGTCCAGTCCGTTCTCCTGTATATATTTAAGGCAGGCTGAAATGCCATCAGTGTGTGGAATATTAGTATAGAGTGATGTTACATCCATCGTGGCTAAAATGGTATCAAGTGGTAAGTCCTTATAACCAGAAAGTTTACGTAGGAAGTATGTAGTGTCCTGGACGTAACTCTCTCTTTCCATAACAAGTGTTTTCAAAATGGTTTCTACAAACTGTGAGATCCCTTCAGTCAGGGTATCATTACCAGAGGCTATAGGTCTCCCCGGATTGCCAAGTTTATGTATATTAGGCAGCATGTAGAATGTCCCTGGCTTGAGTTCAGCAGGGATGAGGTCAGTTAATCTTTTTTGGACGTGGTTCAGAAAAGATCTAATTAAGTCCTGTAGTTCTTTTTTATAGATTGTAGTGGGGTCACTCTCCAGTTCTCTGTAGTAATTATGGTCAGTTAGCAGTCTGTTGGCTTCATTAATATAGCCTGTCACAAACGCACTCTGCAGGTCAGGCCCTCTGCTCCCACAATGCCAACCTCTGAGCGCAATAGTGTGAACAGGTAACAGACAGGGTAACCATACTGCACAAATTGCTCCCAGTCCAGCTGGTCAGGCCAGAACAGCCACTCATGTTTTTACCATTTTGGGTCTGCAGTCTAGACTGTACCAAATCCCCTGAGATAATTCTATGCTGATTTTGTAATGTCCCCTTCCCCTGGTATCATAAATTCCTTGCCTGCATTCCACCATTTAGAGTGGAGTTAATTCTGCCCTGATTTTATAATTTACTCTCCCCAAGTACCTTACATTCTTTATTTGTCCTTACAAGCCATCATTTTAGAGCTGATATAATTTCCCCTGATTTTATAATCTCTGCCCAGTGGCAGAGCCAGGTTTGGGAGTGGGGGGGAAGGGTTATTTAGCTAGGGGGGTCCAAGATGGCAGCATGTGAAAGAGACAATTTGAAAATGTTGTACGGCCAGAAGCATAATCAGTACATTAAATAGATATAGTATACCTTTCTGTAACTGGTGGATTGCAAGATCAGAGGCAGCGGGGGGAGAGCCTATCAAACAAACTTGATAGAGTTTTCGACTGGATTACCAGGGAGGTGGATCAGGGAGGAGCGGTGGATGTGGCCTACTTGGATTTCAGTAAGGCCTTCAACACCAGTCCACATGGTAGACTGGTAAGCAAGCTGGGCTGCCTGGGATGGGCTCCAAAGATAGTTAAATGGGTATAAAATTGGCTAAGTAACAGAACTCAGAGGGTGGTGGGAAATGGTGTTTGCTCAGAAGAAGGTAAGGTAAGGTAACCATCAGGGTGCCTCAATGGTCAGTACTGGGACTGGTCCTCTTCAATGTCTTTATTAGCGACATCACAGAGGGTCTGGAAGGACGGCATGCCTGTTCATGGATAACACAAAAATCTGCAACAGAGTAGACACACGGGGGGTGAGGGAAGATCTGAAAAAGCTAGAAGACTGGTCAAGAATTTGGCAACTGGGCTTCAATGCCAAAAAGTGCAAAATTATGCATTAGGGCACAGAAACCCAATGGTAATATGTCATTTGAGGGTGGGGGAGTTAGCAACCACAAAACAGGAGAAGGATATGGGAGTCATCACATCTGATGACCTGAAGATAGCAAAGCAGTGTGATAAAGCAGTGGGAAAGGCTAGTGGAATGCTGGGGTGCAGACTATGATTTCTACAGGACCCAGAGGAATCTATGTAAAAAATATATAAGATTAGCTAAAGCACATATTGCAAAGGCCTTCTAGTAAATGCAGCAGGTGACCCAAAGAAGTTGAGGGCACATGTCAAATCCTTCCTTGGGTCCACTCGCTCTCCCATTCCAAATTATATGGTCCTTAATGGTTGCCATTGCAATGAACCACTGACCATTGCTAACTTTTTTAACCAACAGTTCTCAGATCTTACCAAATGTACCTCCTCCTTCTCCACTACACATCAGTTTGTCCACACCCCTCCTCAGGCCCTAAGACAATCATTCTGCCCCTTCCATTTTAAGGCCATAACCAGGTTAGAGATGCTAAAACTCTTAAACACTAATTCAGCCAGTACCAGTGTGGATTCAGATGGTCTAGAACCAAGGCTCCTTAAATTAGTAGCCTCACACATAGCCTACCCACTGGCCAGGATTTTCACACTGTCCCTTTTTCATAGTCATATCCCAGATATCTGGAAAATTGCCAGGGTCTTGCCAGTATTTAAAAAAGGTGACCCTAAAGATCCATCAAATTACAGACCCATTGCTATCTTGTCTGTCCTAAACAAACTCCTTGAGAAACTAGTTGCTGTTCAAACCATTGATTTCCTGCTCAAAAACAACCTCCTTACGGATGCCCAACATGGTTTCCGTAAGGGCCATTGCACCTCCACTGCCCTGCTTAAATTCACCACAGACATGCTTTCTGCTTTAGACTCAGGCCTTCTCACTGAGGCTGTTTTCATAGACATGACCAACGCTTTTGATCTAGTTGACCACCGCATCCTCTTATCCACCCTACAATCTATGGGATTCTCACCACTTGTAGTGGCCTGGTTCAGCAGTTATCTGACTGAAAGGGCCCAAGTTATAAAATACAACTCCACCCTCTCAGGACTAGCAACAGTAAATGTTGGCATACCCCAGGGCTCTATGCTGTGGCCTCTCCTTTTCTCAATATTTATAAATAGTATAACCGCTGTTGTAACATGGGTAAAACAAGAGGACCAAAAGAAAGGGACAGGATTGGCACAACAGCGTCAGGTGATAGAAGAGCAACACGGCATTATGGCATGATAATGCCGTGTTGCTCTAGAACGTTGAGAGCAATATTGCCATCTTGAGAGCGTGAACACGCTCATAGAGGGAGAGCAGAAGTTGTGCAAGTGTGACAAAGCACCACCTATCAGTCAGACTGACGAGTGTCTGGTGAGGGGAAAAAAGGCGGTTGGTGGGGAACTCTGAGGAAGTGTACAGTTGTGCAGAGAGGAAGGCGGAGATAACAGAGCTCCAGAAGGGGAAAGTGTGCCATGGTGGGTGCTGCAATGTCCACAAGGCAGGCAAGGATTGTGGGAAGAGAGGGGAAGTCCAGCAGCATGCGGGGAGAAACAACAGCAATCAGAAAATAGAACCGAAGTTCCCTGGTGTTGTGAACGCGCCACCTACTGGTGGGTATAGCCAGGCTTGTAGTGGCGAGGCAGCGGAGAACAGAAGTGTGACACTGGGAGGATATTAAGTTATGCATGGGACAGATATTGTCCACAATGCAGCAGAGCACCGGTAACACATAGAAACGAGGGATGAGAAATAGAGCACGGCATCACAAGTAGGAAAGTGGAAGGTGCAAGCGGTATGTTATGAGACTATTGACATGAACAGCAGAGGTCAAAGGGAAAAAAGAAAGTCGCCACTATATTAATCGGCGTGTGTTTACTCAGCGTGCAACATATACTGCAGTCGAGCTTAAAAAGTAAGAGAGGCAAGCATAATTGTGGATGTGCAATAAATAGTTGTCCGCATTAGTATGTGCATATGAAAGAAAATAGCATCTGTGAAATACTAGTATTGCATTTGCCATATTACAAGCATAATAATCCCGATGAAGGTGGCATCTAATGGAAGTTAATGCATGGTTGGACCGTTGTACGCACTCGGCCTCCGGCCTCGTGCCACAATGGTCCCAACCATGCATTAACTCCCCATTAGATGCCACCTTCATCAGGGATTATTGCTTACATCTCACATCCTGCTCATCCATACCCTACACTGATGACATAGTAATATACACCAGTTCAAAAAATATATCTGACATAAATGTATGGCTCTCCTAAGACTTTCAAAACATCCAAGCCTGGCTCTCTTACCACAAATTGGTTCTCAATGAACCAAAGACCCAAACCATGTTATTCAGGACTGCCACAAAGCTTAAACAATGTCAGACCTGTTTTAAGGTTTCAACCTCAAACGGCTCCCCTGTTGCCACAGTTTCCTCTTTCAAATACCTGGGGGTATTCCTGGATCAGTCGCTTGACTTCAACCTCCAGATACAATCCACCTGCAAGTCTGTAAAGTCAAAGCTGGGCATTGCATACTTGCAATACTCTTATCTCTTCGGCTAGGCTGGCTATTGCCCGTGGTATATTATTACCAGCCCTTACTTACAGCGTCGTTACATATGCTGCTGTTTCAAAGACCACATTCCTGCACTGGGACACTCCCTATAACAATATTTGCCGGTATGCCTCCATGCCCCCCCCGGTTCAAACATCACTGCCAACTCTATGCAGATCTCAACTGGCTATCCTCCTCCTGCTCTAAGTCTCCTCACCATAGGCTCTCTAGTTGAAAATGTCATGAGGTCACAAACCCCCATTACTCTAGCTGCACTGCTGACTCCACATAAATCCTTTTATGACTATGTTCAGTAGATAAATCTCTCCTCCATGTTCCCAGGTGCAAAACCTCAAAAGGGACTTGTGTATTCTCCCACAATGCTCCTCAGCTCTGGAATTCCTTTCCCTTATCTGCTCATCTGGCACCCTCCCATGCTATCTTTAAAAAATAACTTTGCACATTTCTATCAGCAACTGACATGTGCTCATGATTTAAAGCCCCCAACTTCTGTCTTTTATTTTGCTCCCCTTCTCTGAATGATTAGACCCTCCTAACACTCCACTTAGTACATATGGCATTATTGTGCTGCTGCCTAAGTTGCTCTTGCCTGATGTCTCATGCACTTGTTTTACCCTGATGTACTCCCCATATTAATGTTTTACTTCTTGCTGATCATTTGCACCTCAATGTTTCATTTAACCTCAGCTGTATTTCCAGACTTTGTTTTACGTGTTCTAAGTACTATGTCTAAATGCTTTGTATTTTGGTAGTTCTATTGTACCTTCAAACTGTGTAACCTCATGGGTCATGACTGAAAATAGTCAAATATTTTGGCTAGCACACCTACCCGGTAAACAAAAATGAAATAAATAAAATAAATAGGGAGGGGTATTACCAGCAGGAAGAGGGAGATAGTGGCACCCCTGTACAGATCACTGGTGAGGCCCCATCTGGACTACTGTGTCCAGTTTTGGAGGCCCCATCTCAGAAAAGACATAGACAGGGTAGAGGCAGTACAGAGAAGGCCAATCAAAATGGTGTATGGGCTACACCAGAAGCTCTATGAGGAAAGACACAAGGAGTTAAATATGTACTCTCTAGAGGAAAGGAGGGAAAGGGGGGGTCATGATGGAAACATTCAAATACCTCAAAGGTATCAATAAAGTAATAATAATAATGATAATCTTTATTTATAGAGCGCAGTTGACTATCAAAGTGCTTAACAATACTTAACATCTAAAATACATTAAAACCATAAATAATTAGAAGACAGTAACATACAGAATCAAATCAATATCAATTTGAAGAGAACGCAAGATTAAATAAGTAGATCTTCAGTGCAGATTTGAAGCTGTCACAGTCAGGCACTCCTGAACATGACACGGTAGAGAATTCCACAGGGTGGGGGCTACAAAAGCAAATGTGCGGGCCCCAGATGTCTTCAACTGAACCCTGGGAATCTGTAGCAATCCCTCATTAGCAGAGCGGAGCGGTCGGGAGGGGCAATAGGGATGAAGATGCTCTTGCAGGTAGTACAGTCTCTGTCCATGTAGGGCTTTATAGGTCAGCAAACTGACCTTGAAGGCGATCAGCCATTGAACTGGCAACCAATGCAGTTTGCGCAGCGCAGGAGTAATATAGCTAGATCGAGAAAGCTCAGTTAGTAACCTGGCTGCCATGTTCTGCACCAGCTGCAGACAACGTATATCAACCCCTGATAGCCCTAGGTACAGAGCATTACAGTAATCCAGGTGGGAGGTCACAAAGCATGGACCAGCATCGGAAGATCATCAGGCAGAACCAGGTGTTTAATCCGGGCAATATTCCTCAGATGGTAAAATGAGGTCTTGACAACAGACGACACCTGAGATTTCAGGGTCAGACCCTCATCAAAAATAACACCCAGACTCCGCACCCATTCAGAGGTCCTCAGCTGGCAGCCATCAAGCATGAGCCCAGATGCCTGCCCAGCCAAAGACCCCTCTACTCGATGACCTGGGTCCACAACCAAAACCTCAGTCTTGTCAGAATTCAGCTTCAACCTGGTGGCATTCATCCAGTCTTGGATCTCGGATAGGCAGTTGTTGAATACCGAGACCGCAGTATCCTTTTCGGGTACAAAGGACATGTACAGCTGAGTATCATCTGCATATCAGTGAAAACTCAGTCTGTACCACCTTACAATGTCCCCCAGAGGCAACACATACACCACAAACAACATGGGTGACAGCACAGAGCCCTGCAGGACCCCACATGGCAGGAAGAATGCGTCAGAGGAATGAATCCCTGACACTACTTTCTAAGACCTACCAGTAAGGAAGGAATGAAACCATCTGAGGACTGTACCCGACAGTCCACAGATCAGCCGCAGGCGCTCTAGCAGTACTTCATGGTCCATGGTGTCAAATGCCATGGAGAGATCAAGAAGGACCAAGATGGAATGGCTTTTCTGATCTCTCGCTATAAGGAGGTCATTGAGCACCCGAACAAGAGCAGTCTCAGTACTATGCCTATTCCTAAATCCTGACTGGAAGGGATCATAGATATCATGGATGGCAAGATGGTCATCCAGCTGCAGCACAACCACATTCTCATAACCTTACCCGCAAAGGGCAGGTTAGAGACTGGCCTGTAGTTGATGAGACAATCCAGGTGGAGAGAAGGTTTCTTAAGGAGGGGAATCACCACCAGTTCCTTCAGGGAGTCTGGAACCTCCCCAGTCTCTAATGAGCACTGGACAATCTAAGCCAGGACCTGGCCATTGACCTCAACATATTCCACAAGGAGACGTTTTGGGTCCGGGTCCAAACTACAGCAGATCGGACGCATACTCTGGATGACCCATATGACATCCGAGATTGCCATCTGATCAAAAGCTGACCAACCAGACCGAGGCATTGTGACCACCCACCAATAACCATCACACCCATTGGAGCAAGCTAAACTGATCTCTGACTTGACGTCAGCAATCTTATCCGCAAAGAAGCACGCAAACTCTTCACGTTTCCCTTGTGATAAGGCTCTCCATGACTGCAGACAGACTGGATTGCACAGTCTGTCTACAGTTCAGAATATCTGAGCTGGTCGGTTCCGTGCTGAAGTGATCTCCCTGGACAGGAACGCTGCTTTCTTATGGGAGATCACTGATTGATAGTCTGCATAATGTGCCATCAAGCTAAGCTTGTTGGCATCAAGGCCAGATTTCCGCCCGCAGTGCTCCAACCTTTGCCCAACCCTCCTCATCTCCCTCAAAGACCCATCAAACCATGGGGGATCGAGGGCGAAGGAACAGGATTGAACACAGACAGCAGCTATGGAGTCCAGAGCTGCCATCATGGCCGTATTATAGACCTACAGTAGATTCTCTGGGTCCATGCTTGCAGTCGGAAATCCCAATAGATCTAGTACCACCATCAGGCCATCTGGGGTCACACCCTTTAATGGGCGGTACTGGACCAACTCCAAAGGGGTAGGTCTATAGGGGGGTGCCTGGAAGTTGAAATTGATAGTGCAATGGTCAGACCATCTGACCAGTTCCACCACCAGGTTGGTGCTCTCCATACCCAGTAGGAAGACCAGAGCCAATGAGTGTCCCAACTTATGGTTCACAGAGGAAACCACTTGTGTGAAGCCCAACAAATTCATCAGTTGGAGGAAGTCCTGTCCAAACTGCAAATGTTCATCATCGACCCAGGCATTGAAGTCACCCTGCACTATCACTCTGGGAGACTCCAACACCGTGTCTACAATGAAGTCCGCGACTTCCTGCAAAAATTGCTTACCATCTCTGGGTGGACGGTAGATGAGAAGAATTTTGTACCCCACACCTGCACCCAAGATACACTCGAAGAATCGAGTCTTCCTCACCGGCACATCTACCAGGCCCAACTCCATTCTAAAACAAATGGCAACACCCCTGCCCCTGCAATCCAACCTCAGGCAGTGTATCATCGAGAACCCGGACGGAACCACCACCTCAAGAACTGGGCCAGCATTCACGTCCAGCTAGGTCTTGATGATGCATGCCAGGTTTGATGATCCAACAAAATCAGCAATCACTGCCATCTTGTTCTTAATGGACCTGGTGTTGCACAACACCACCCGGGTAGGATGGGACTCAAGCCGACCACAAAACCTGCCCACTCAAAGTGGAGCCCTTGGGCATGGGGACCAGGCACGGTGAACCCCCCTCTAGTCTCCATTTCACCCAAAGGTGTCTTCTTATCCCCACTACCCCAATCAGGAAACGCTGGTCCTCTCCTCCCTGAGGTCCATGACCCCCCCGACACCTCCTATCAACTGTCCCCAATGCCCAGCAATGGCCTTATACATCATAGATACAGGGAGTACATATTCAAGTCCCTTAACCTGTCCTCATAGGACTTGTGTTGCAATCCATGTACCATCTTTGTTGCTGTCCTCTGAACCTTCTCTACCCTGTCTACATCCTTACGTATGTAAGGTCTCCAGAGCTGTACACTGTACTCCAGGTGGGGCCTACTTAGTGTCTTGTATGGTGGAATTATGACCTCCCTTTTCCTGCAAGTGATGCCCCTGCCTATGCATCTCAGTATCTTATTTGCTTTACCTGCTGCCTTGTCGCACTGTTTCCCTACCTTGAGGTCATCAGAGATGATAACCCCAAGATCCCTTTCCTGCTTGGTGCATGCTATATCCTCACTCCTCAACTGACATGTTGTTCCAGGGTTTTTGTGCCCCATATGCATTATCTTGCACTTCTTTGCATTGAATTTCAACTGCCAAAGCACTGACCATTCTTCAAGTTTCTGCAGGTCCCTTCTCATTCTGTCTACACCCTCTTGTGTATCCACTCTGTTACAGAGCTTTGTGTCATCAGTGAACAGGGAAATTCTGCCTTCTAGGTCCTGCGCAATGTCGCTGACGAAGACGTTAAATAGGAATGGTCCCAACACTGATCCCTGTGGAACCCCACTGGTCACCCTTCCCTCTGTGGAGTGCAAGCCATTTACCACCACCCTCTGTGTCCTGCCACCCAGCCAGTTACCTACCCACCGCACTACTGTGCTGCCCACTCCCACATTCCGTAGTTTGTTTAACAGCCTTCTGTTCGTATGTATGTAAGCTGTTTACAGAAGACAGTATTAGATAGTTGCCTATTTACTTATATAAATAATCTGTAGTGTTCTGTACTGCTACCGCACCACCTTTATCTGCCTGTTTTATTACAACAGACTGATCTCTTTTCAAATTCTCAAGTGCTTGTCTCTCCATTTTGGACATGTTACCATGCCCGATATATGGTAAATTAGCAAAATGTTGTTCCAATATTGGCAGGAAGAGGGGGACAATTGAAGGGGCGGAGGCCCTGGAGCTCCGCGGAGGAGTAGTACCTGACCAGGACAGCCACCTGCCAACACATGTTCTCCTACCACCCAAATAGTCAGCCCCAATAACTAAACAAGAAACACAAATAAAATAAACAATCCCTCCTCCCCACAATCTCCAATCAATATCCCAAAATAAAAGCTAAAACACAAATAAAATACCCAGCCTCCCATCCTAAACCCATTGCCAAAGTTCCAACCAAAAATATTTATACCCAACCCAATATAAACTCTGCAAGTCAGGTGCTTAAGGAGTCTAATGCAAAGCCAATGTCCAGGAATAAGGAGCACACCTAAGCTTCAGAAAAATCGTCTTAAACCAGGTGAGGCTCTCACCCTCACCCAATCCATACAGTCACAAGCTAAGGTTGCTCTCCTCTCCCATTAGCAACAACATGGAAATTAAAATAGTTGCAAGACAGTCTTTGAAGGAACTCTCACTACCTCCCAAGTCCTAAGTCTAAAAACAGAGTTCTGCCCAATATGAAATGTCACCAGTTTATTGCCCAGAAAACAAAACCAGATCTTTCTGTCACTCATGGAATCTTCACCCGACTCTCAACTCCACAACTTCAGGACCGCCAAATAGCACCGCCTGGGGGCTGAAGACCGTCCAGCCTTTAACCAGTGAATCCGGAGTCCATGAGGAAAAGTCCACCGGCTCCTACCTCAGTATGAACCCCTAGGCCCCTCGGAGGAACACACCACCCACCGGTCCATGCCCCTCCAATTCCCCCTCTGGTCTCAGACCCATCCAGGCAATGACTCCCAGATCTCTGCTGCAGCCCTAAGCCCAAAAGGAACTGCCACCCTTCCCTCCCCCAGAATGGCAGCCAGCTGTAGTTACAGCCTGATACAGGGGGAACTGAAAGTTTAACCACCCACCAATGGCCAAAATCCCCTCACCCGACACAGCCACCAGGAGTCAGCCTTCCAGTCAGACCCCTGCCACTGTCCCTCCTCAGGAAGCCTGGAACAACCCAAACCCACCAGCCATCCCTCCAGGAGCCAGAAAAGATGCAAGTACCTGAATTAAAGAGAGAGTACGGGCAATAGCAAAGGTCCACTTGTCCATCTTTGCTCTGAACTTCACTCCAACAAGGCCCCGAAGAACGAAATCTGGGCTAACAAATCCTGGCAAGTAAGACCAGCAGCTCAGGCAGATCTCCACAAATCTTCACTTTGATAAGGGATTCAGTCACGGCCTTACTAACAAACGGCCAGCCATGACACAAAAAAGTAAATGAGAATAAATGAATACCCCCCTTACAAAGTAAAGGAGCAACTCCCCTGGACTGAAGTGGCATATGCCATGACAGGATTGCGGTGTCTATATTTTTTTACGAAGATGGCTGCCAGGCTTGGTGTGCTGTAATGATGCTCTTACAATTTGGAGTTTTTTGTAGCTAGACCGTGATTTTATTCTTTCCGTTCTCTCCATTTTTCCCCTTCCATGTACTGTTACTACTGTCCATTTTAATCTCCCGGTTGTCACCGTTTATGGCTTGTTTCTTGACTGTTTTATTATTTGTTTTTATTTTAGTCAATCTGTAGAATGACACCGGGTCATTTTAATGACCTCGTACGGTGCATTGGGACTATTCATTTTGCCTGTTGTCTCCCTGCTTATCTCGAAGATCTGTATTGACCTGCCTATGTTTTTTGGGATCCAGTTGGATTTACCTGGACTTGTTGCTTGTTTCGGTCGGGGTTGGAGTCAGGAAACTTTGAGGAGAGAGGAGAAGGGAGGAGAGGAGTCGAGGAGAGGCAATGGATTTCTTGGAGCTTGGACCTGTTGAACTAGGTGCAGCATGGAAGAGGATTGTGTGGGTTTGTCTTGAACTGAGCCACTGTCTGGATGATCCTGTGGCAGCACCTTTGCTGGGTGTAAGAACTGGATAGTTGGTAATGCTTGGCCGTCCCTGTGGGGTGACTGGTGGCCAGAATTCGGGGCTGCTCGAGGAGCTGAGCCGTGGCTCTGATGGATAATCGACGGAGCGGGTTATCGGCTCGCTTAGGCTCTCTGGGAGGCCAACTGGTGGGCTGGGGCCGGTAGAGAGCCGAGGAAGCGGCTGCAGGTATTTTCTGGGTGTGGTCCCTCCTATGGGATTGTTGGGATCTTTGCTCTTCTGGCAAATGGATTGTAAGTGAGGATGTTCGCTCCGAAGACCTTCTGCCTGCACCTGGTCAGATTTCTATTTTCCTTTTACCATTTGATTTTTTACTGTTACTGTCAGGCAGTGAGAGTGCCTGTGTTGTCAGCCCCCCAGGTAGTGAGAGAGAGCCCTGGGGGCTGAAACTGTTCATGAAATTATTCAGTATCCTATATTACTTTTGGCATGGACAGACAGTGAGAGTGCCTGTGCCCTGTTAACTTTCCTGAGGCAGTGAGAGGGCCTTGAGGACTTATTCTCTTTCATCCAGGATTTAATTTACAGCAGGTTTAATTTCATCTGTGACTGAATCATTCCCAAGTTGATTTATTCCTGTCCAAGACTGAGTTGTGATATTTTAACTTATCTAGGATTTTATGTTGGGGTGGGGTAATTGAGGGATATTTATTTACTTTATCATAGGGGATGGATGTTGAGGGTTATTTATTTTCTTTAAGTAAGTGTTAGGGGTTATACTTTGTTGTAATTTTGTTTTATTTTATTTTTTCTTACCTGATTGTTTTAAATATTTTAGAGGTATTGTTGGTCTACTTAAGTAAGGGCTGTTCTGATAAATTGGTCACCAGAATGTGCTGGAGGCCTGTCCTCATGGTTGTCCACTATTCACCCTCTGCTCTCTGCACCCTCTGACCCTTTTTCTCCCCCCCACTGCAGTTTACAACATATCAGTGCTGTATCTGTGCTAGGTATTGCTTGTGGGAGAGGGAGGAGGACTGGGGGGTGTGAACAGTGGAGGGTGAATGAGCGGGGCCACCTCATCGGGGTTGTAAAATCTAGGAGATGCCCTGGGGCAAAATGGAACCAAGATCGTGGTCCACCATGTCTGGTTTCCATACCCAAGGGCACTACCAATTTTAGTGGGCAGGTGGATCGGGCGGCCCTGGAGGTTCATCCAACTCGGGCGGTGTTATGCAATGTCAGGTCCATTAAAAACAAGACTGCAATTATTGCAGATCTTGTGGGAACAGTGGACCTGGCTTGCATCACTGAGACCTGGCTGGATGAGTATTATGGCCCCATATTGGAGGCTCTAACTCCAGCCGGGTACTCGGTGATCCACAGCCCGAGATTGGATCGTGGTGGGGGGAGGGTTGCAGTCTGTTTCAAGACCGAACTTAATCTCACAAGTGTACCAGTTGAGGAGTCTGAGTCATTTGAGTGTGCTGTGGTAGCAGGTGTAGGCTGTAGGATCGCTCTTATCTACCGTCCGCCCGGCGATGAGAAGCGGTTCCTTCAGCAGGTGGCGGACTTCGTCATTGACATGGCGTCTGAGTCACCTAGACTGATGGTTCTGTGCGACTTCAACTCCTGGGTCGATGACGAATTCTCACAATTTGGACAACACTTCCTCCAGCTGATGTCATCTCTGGGCCTTACACAGATAGTTACCTCTGCTATCCATAAACATGATTACTTCCTTGACTTAGTCTTCCTCCTGGGGATTGAAGCCTCTGACTTGGGGGTGGAACCAGTTGGATGGTCTGATCACTGCACCATGGGATTTAGTTTTAGCATCCCCCTTCATAGACCTGCCCCTGTGGAGGTGGTCAGGTATCGCCCTTTGTGAGATATTAGCTCTGAAGGCCTGGCAGCGGTACTTGACCTATCATTCCTTCCAGAGGTAAACAGCGACCAAGAGGCCCTTGTAGTGGCCTATAATATGGCCATATCAGTGGCCCTGGATGTCGCTGCTGTTCACGTTCATCCTCTCTCCCTTCACCCTCAATCCCCATGGTTTGACGGGACTCTAAGGGAGATGTGGTGACTAGGACGAAGGTTAGAGCGTTGCTGGCGGAAGTCCACCCTTGATGCCGACCACCTTAAATTGATGGATCATTATCGTATCTATCAATCTGCAATCACCCGTAAGAAGGCAGAGTTCCTGTCCGGGGAGATTGCAGCTGCTCAGAATCGACCAGCTCAGCTTTTTCACACTATAGACAGACTGTGCAACCCAGCCTGTCTACAAGTTCGAAAAGCCTTTTCACAGGTAGAGTGCGATGAACTTGCTCGATTCTTTGCAATTAAGGGGGCTGACATCAGGACGATACTTGGACCAGCACATTCTATGAGCATTGTGTTTGACCAGCGCTTGGTCACTGCCCCTCAGCATTCCTGGAGTACCTTCGACCGACTGGAGTTCATGGATGTCATGTGGATTGTCCAGGGTGCATGCCCCACATGCTGTAGTTTGGACCAAGGACCAACTTCCCTGATTTTGGGTTGTATCGATTCCATCGGTCTGGTCCTTGCACGGATAGTCTGGTGCTCCTTGGAAACAGGAGAGTTTCCTAGCAGCCTGAAGGAGGAGGTGATAACACCCCTCTTGAAGAAAGCTTCTTTGGACCCTGACTGCCATGTGAACTACAAACCAATCTCTAACCTCCCCTTTTGGGGGAAGGTGATTGAGAAAGTAGTGGCTTTACAGCTGGAGAACCATTTGACCATCCATGACATCTATGAACCCCTCCAGTCCGGTTTTTGGAAGAGGTATAGTACTGGGACAGCACTGGTTCGGGTGCTCAATGACCTCCTGATGGCTAGAGATCGGAAAAACTGTTGCATCTTGGTTCTTCTATATCTCTCTTCAGCATCTGACACTGTGGACCACGGGGTCTTATTTGATCACCTGAGGTTCATCTGCGGACTGTGCAGTCCTCAGGTGGTTTACATCTTTTCTCACCTGAAGAACTCAGAGAGTGGTGTTCAGAGTTTATTCTTCAGACCCAGTTTCTCTGTCATGTGGGGTTCCTCAGGGTTCAGTATTGTCCCCCATGTTGTTCACAGTGTACATGCTGCCCCTCGGAGACATTGTAAGAAGGTATGGGCTGAGGTTTCATTGTTATGCCGATGATACCCAGCTCTACCTTTCTTCTGCACCTGACCAGGATGGAGCTCTCTTGGTCTTTAACAACTGCCTAGCAGAAATCTGGCACTGGATGGACTCAACTTGGCTGGAGTTGAACTTGGAAAAGACTGAGGTGTTGGTTGTGGATCCGGCATGCCAGATAGGGGGGTCGGGGGTTGGTTTACCCTCTGGGCTTTTTCTTGGGGACTTACCACTCCTGACCTCTGAACGGGTGCGAAACCTGTGAGTAATTTTTGATGAAGGGCTGACTCTGCATTCGCAGGTGTCAGCTGTGGTCAAGTCCTCTTTTTACCATCTGAAGAATATCTCCAGAATTAAGCACCTTGTTCCATCCGGCGATCTTCCTACGCTGGCCCATGCCTTTGTGACCTCGCACTTGAACTATTGCAACTCCATTTACCTAGGGCTTCCTGGGGTGGAAATCCACCACCTGCAGCAAGTGCAGAACACTGCGGCCTGGCTTTTGATGGGGACTTCCCGGTCCTGTCATATTTTGCCGGTGCTGCGCGCACTGCACTGGCTGCCAGTACAGTGGCGGATCACCTTTAAAGTTGGTTTACTGACTTTTAAAGCCCTACACAGACTGGGCCCAGACTACCTGAAAGAGCTCCTGGTTCCTTACTGCCCTGAGTGATTGCTCCACTGAGCCGACAAGGGGTTGCTTGAGATTCCTAGGGTGTGTTTGAAATCTTCTGGAGCACGTGCATTTATGCATGTGGCCCCAACCCTTTGGAATTCCTTACCCCGTCAGTTATGGGAGTGCTTGACCATGGAGGGATTTAAGCAGGCATTAAAGACATACTTGTGGTACCAGCCGTTTGGTGACTGATCTCTTTTCTAAGTGTATTACTTGCTCTATTTTAAATGTTTGGATTGTCTGATATGTCATTTTATATTTGTTAGGCGCCTTGGTTCTTGAAAGGCACCATAAAAATAAAGAATATTATTATTATGAATATCATAATTACAGGGCTTAAAATAACTGAAAGACTGCTAGCAATCCTTGACAAGCTAGCAGTTTGGTGTCCCAGAATCATAACAGCAAAACAAAGAAGAGCATCAAACAAACCCCTAACGACAACCTCGAAAAACAAAACGCTTTACCTCGCTGTCTTTCTCACTATAAAGCTTTAACTAAACTGAGCTACAAAACTAACTAAAATAAACAAAGTCAGAATAAAACAAAACAATAAATAACAAAAACTATTAGGGGTGGCTAAGCATAAAACACAGGCAGCTCACACGCAGCCGCCATCTTGATCTACCACTTACAAGTACAAGAAGGGGGCATTTTGCATAGAAAGAGATGCCGAAGGACAAGGGGGCATGTTATGAAGCTGGAAGGGTGGAGATTTAGAGGGGATGTGAGGAAATACTTCTTTACGGAAAGGGTGGTGGACCTGCAACAGCCTCCCAGCAGAGATGGTGGATACTGAAACAGTAACAGGTTTCAGACATGCATGGGATAGACACAAGAGGACCTTAGTAACAGGGTTGAGTGTGGCAAGGCCAGAGATCAATTAGGGTCTACAGCAGTACAGTAGGTAGAGACCATAGGGCAGACTGGGTGGGCCAGAAGGTCCTTTTCTCCAGACAGCTTCTATATTTCTACGTAAACATGGAAGAAACATATTTAACCAGTAAGTCGGTGTTTCCTTTAGAAGTTGGTGTTTCAGTGCTGCTTAACATTCTGTTCTTTTTCCATTATTACTTGCCATTTAATAAACACAGTGTGTGTGTTTGAATTCCACACTGGTGGTAAGACCAATTTAGAACCGTGATGTGGTTTATGTCCTTGTTAAATCTCTTACATTGTTTTCACAATGGTGCCATGTTCTGCTATGGAACCTTAAGGCTGAAAGAGGCTTAAACTTCAACATACATTTCTAAAATGTCAAGGGTCAGGATGGCTCCATTGTTATCACACTGCCTCTGGGCCAGAAAGTCATGGGTTCTAGTCCCACACCAGGACTGGACTCATATCATAAACAGTAGCACTCTAGGGATGCTGTACTGTCGGGGTGTGCTGTCATTCAGATGAAATGTTAAACCAAGGTCCAATTTGCCAGTTCTGGTGGTTTTCTGGTGGACAATAAAGATCCTATGGCACTTCCTGAAAAGAGTAGGGGCGTTTTTATTTCAAAATATATAAACATACAAGTCAAAATAAACAATCATAATACAAATAAGTCATTCATTTCTCATATATCTGTATCATATTTACAATAACACCATCTGTTTGTGTCTTAAAACAGTACTTTTTTCCCATATTTTATATTATCATGCATTCCCTACAGCTTGTGGATCCATAAGATTTCTATATTCTTTCTGCTCAAAAAAAAAAAAAAAACAGTCTTATTGCCCTCTTTCACCAGAAGGTGGTCATACAGTATCGAAGAAACGCCATCATTTGCCTTTGGCTTGGTCTTTGATACATTCTTGTCTCTTTATACCACATATGGTATCTTGTATTGTATGTAACGCTTGTACTGGAGGCCATTCTATTTATTGCAAGGTGAGTTTACACTCTGCTTGCCATATGCAATATCTGATACAAGCTATTAATATCTTGAGTGTACCCAGATCATATTGTGGGCCTGTTGTTGGGAAGATCCCAAAAACTAATGCATTGGGTATTGCAGTCCAACTGGGCAGCCATGCCCATGTCTGAAAGGCTAATGTCCAGAACTGCAGAATGGACACTGAAAGAAGAGGTGATTCATAGTCGCCAGCTGTGCTATGCACATCTGTCTGGGGCAGATATGTTCAGCTTTTTCTTAAGTTATCCTTCCCTGGAAATTTGCCGTGGACACTCAGCCAAGTGTTATCCCACATCTGGGGAGGTATCCTCTTTTTTTGTCAATAAAGCAGCTATGCACTTAATGTCTTTTTGGGGTCTAGAAATGAAAGTAGGTTGTTGGAGGAAGAATGTGTTCTGAATATGGCTATAAAACTGTTTCCTTTCTTGAGTTATAAGTGTTTCTTGTGTGACGTTCCACATTTTAAGTTTACTAATACTAAGCTGGGAGCTGGATGATTTTACATTGCTTTGGGATCACTCCATTTTGGGCCCATATCTGTAATACTGGTGCTAGTTGGTCTGCCACCCAAGGGGGCCATATCTGTAATTTCCCCAAAAATATGGGTCTAAAGTTTGCATACAAAAATATGCTGTGATAAAATGGGATGGGGTTTATAAGTTTTAATCCTTCTTATGGTATGTCTAGATATAGTATCCCTCTCTTGATGGGGTTCAAGTGGCTGCCCCATAACTGCAGACATCCCTTTCTCTCTTTGCCAGTTCCTATCCTTTACCCTACCTTTCCTTATCCTGACCTGCTGTTATCCCTTCTGTTCCCAATCTTGCCATTCCCCTGCCCATTATCCCCCTTGCACTTGTCAGTATTTGACCACAGTCTTACTTATTTATTTTTGTTGTACTTTCTAAATCATATTTTCAGAACTACTACTGCAATACTCTTGCTGCTGTATGTTTTTCGTCATGCTATGACTGTAAAAGTCTCTATGATCCTACCAGGACCACCCTGTGTACTACCTGTAATGCTTAGCTTACTGTTAAATGTTTTTCAAAATACCCTGTATACTACCTGTGCTGCTTAGCCTAATGTTTAATGTTTCACAACACCTTGTTTATGTATCTCGATGTAATCTACTGTTTGTTATACCTGCAGTGTCTGCCCTGTAACCTCCCGGGTTGTGCCTGAAAACAGTCATCTTTATGGCTAGCGCACCCACCAGGTAAACAAAAACTAAATAAATAAATACCATGGAAGAAACAGCTGAATAACCTGATCTCCAGATCTTTGGGGGGAAGGGATATACTGTATATAACTGACATATAAGAATAATGCCAGTAGATATGTGTGCAACATATATACCCTTTTTTTTTTTACTCTTTCGCCAATGGTTCCATTTAGCCACTCTGTCTAAGGCTATGTTTAGTAAATATTCCCAATTATACCAGACACTATCAGGGTGTCCAAAAAAGACTCCTAGTATCTTGGCTCCAGTAGTAGTTATGGGTAGGTCAAGTATATGAGTTTCATGTGTTCTTGCTGGGCCTATTGACATGCATGTGCTCTTCTGTAGGTTTATCTTACACCCTGATATCTTTGCGAAATCTGTTAAAATTTGTGCTACTGGTACAGCTGAAGAATGAGCTGCTAGAATTATACACAAATCATCCGCCTATCCAAAGGTCTTGATTTTGCAGTTTTGACTAGATACTGATAAACCTTGTATCCCTGGGTGTATGTTAAAACTCATAATTAAGGGATCTAGGGACAGAATATATAAGATGGGACCAAGAGGGCATTCCTGTCTTACCTCTATCTCGATGTTGCATGCATTTCTTATGTGTCCATTGATATATGGGGAGATGTTTGCATGTTTGTAACACATCTGGATCCACTGTATATATTGCTGGGGAGGCCATATTTTTTCCAAACATAACCATAGGTATTGATGTGAGACCCTGTCAAAGGCCTTGGATTGGTTTAAGTTTAACAGGAAACCTGTTAATTCTTTACTGTCCACTCTTTCTAATAATTCTGTAATGAGAATCAGTATATCAGAGACTTTTCGTCCGGGGAGAGAACATGCTTGTGTATGATGATTTAAAGGTGCTATAGTGGAGATCAACCTGTTACTCAATATATTTGTAAGAATTTTAAAATCTGAGTTTAGTAGAGAAATTGGTCACCAGTTATCCAAAATTTTTGTATCCCCTTTTTTGTGCAGTAACAGCACTAGGCCATTATACATTGCCATATGGAGTTCCATATGCTGCAGAATATAATTGTAAACTTTGGTAATTTCTGGTAACAAATATTTTATTAACTCTTTATAGAATATAGGGGTACGCCATCAGGTCCTGGGGCAGTCCCTGTTTTCAACTGTCCTATCACAGCTGCTAATTCCTTCTCTGTAACAGGGTGTACCAGAATAGTTCTATCTTGTTCAGGTAGTTGTGGTAAGTTACACTTTTAGAGCCATCTAGTGGCTTCCGCTGGGATCTTATGGTCAGAGCCGTACAATTCAGTCAGGTATTGCTCTAGTCTATCTCATTCATAATATTTACATTCCCTGTAATAGTCACCTCTCCTCTCCTACCTGCTGATATTTTTTTTTATTCGCTTGTGACATACAGGTTTCATAAGGGTTGGCCTGTACTTGTGTCCCTTTAGTCAAATACCTCTGTTCAAATTCCGAAGACTTAATTCTGTCATATTGACATGCTGCCATATCTTGTTTAATATATTTAATTTGTTCTGTATAGTCCTGCCCTGTCTCAGTTTATAAGGAAATCAGTCTATATAGTTGTTGTCTGAGCTGTTCATATTGTGTTGTTTTGTAAGTGCCAGCAATTTGTCCTGTCGTTTTAAAGTATTTAATCAAATCTTTTTTACTCTGTTCCCACCATGCTATTAGATTCTCATATAAAAATATGACTGGTTTCCTTGCTGTGATCATGGATTCGAAGACTTGTTTTATTTCCAGTATATCTAGTAAGGCAGAGTTAAAACGCCAATACCTCTTTCCTAATCTTATGTCTGGGGAATAAGAAATCCTACATTCTAGTAAGGAATGATCAGATGTAGAAACTGGATGAACTCTGGAAAATACTATAGGGATATATGGGGAGACCAACCAATAGTTAATTGTTATGTTTAAGGTACCTCGGAAATATGTACACTGTGGAGAAGAATGCTGCGAAAAAAAGACATCAGTTAACTTTGTCTGGGTAATGATTCTCTTCAATAGTCCAGCATAACAGAACGTTTTGTCTGTCTTAAGACCTCTATCTTGTTTAAGCCTGGCACAACTGTAATCTCCCCCCATAACACTGTTAGTCAGTAGGTCTGGTTGGATTAGACTAAAAAGCTGAGTTCTGTTGGCTCTTTCCTGTGGGACATATATATTTATCGGAAATTCTGTTCATCTAAAGTAAAGTCCATGAGCATAGCTCGACCATGATGTATATCCAGTACTCTGGTGATTTTTACGTTCGCTTGCGAGCATGCGCAAGGAACATTTTGGGAGAGTAGCACACTTGGAGGTGTGCCTCTCCCATCCAATGCACTGCTCCCTTGAGCAGGCGTGGCGGTCTTGCACCAATGGGTGCAGGAGCTCAGTATGACAGCGGTGTTCCTCTGCTTCAAAGGAAAGCACCGCTGACATAATGAGCGCCGGCGCTATCCCCGTCATGCACGCTCCCCCCGCTTTCGTCATGCCGCGCCCCCAAAGCTTTCGTGCCGCGCTGAGGAGCCACCCCAGCATGAAGCGTTGTTGCCAGCGAGGGTGCCCCATCCCCGTCGGCTCCACGGCTCCTCAAAGCCATCCTGCTGCCATGCTGGGAGCCCACCCAGCGTGCAAGCGTTCGCTGTTGTTTTGCCGGCGGGGGTGCCCAATCCCCGTCGGCTCTCGGCCCCCCAACACATCTTCTGCCATGCTGGGAGCCCACCCCAACGTGGCAAACATGCCACGTCGTTCTTTTTTTTTTTAACCTGTAAAATAAAAACGGTCCCACGGCGAGTCTTCTAGCCCTCCCTCCCACAACTCGCACCCACCCACTGCGCACCCAGCCTCCCCACATCCCCCCCTCACCCCATACTTACCTCCGGACTCCGGCGCGACGATCTTCGGTGGACCGGGAACACGTCTGCACTCTTCAAAGCTGACTGCGAACTGAGGAAATGCTGGTAAGCTGTATAATGGGCTAGATAGGGGGGTTTCAACTTTATTGCATATCTCAGTCATTTTTTGGAATTTTTGCACCAAATTTTCAACATGGGGTTTTTGGGACCACTTCTCATGAATGATGTCACTGTCATGGCGTTATTCGAGCCCGAAGGGTGATTTCGCAGGCACTGCACAGTCACTAAGTGAAATCACCCTTTGGCCTTGAATAACGCCATGACAGTGACATCATTCATGAGAAGGGGTCCCAAAAACCCCAAGTTGAAAATTCGGTGCAAAAATTCCAAAAAATGACTGTTTTACGAGCGTGCATTGCGCAGTTCCTACGCAGGCTTGTATGTTCGCGAATTTTCAATATTTTCACTCCAGATTTTCAACATTGCCATTTTGTCACACCTTCTTATGAGCTGTACAGCTGTCATTTTTCACATCTCACCCAAAATGTGTTTCTGCCCATGTAGCACACAATGGCGCAGTCGATGCGCAAAATCAATGTATGGAACACATTAAGAAAATCACAGTGACACTGTTCATGAGCACAGGTCTTAAAATGGCTATGTTGAAAATTTGGCGAAAAAATTCCTACAAATAACTGTTTTACGAGCATGCGTTGTGCAGTTCCTACGCACGCTCGTAAGTTTGCGAATTTCAAATATTTTCACTCCAGATTTTCAACATTGCCATTTTACTGCACCTCCTTATGAGCAGTACAGCTGTCATTTTTCACATCCTGCCCAAAATGTCTTCCCCATGTAGTGCACAATGGCGCAATCGGTGTGCGAAATCAATGTATGGGACACAGTAAGAAAATCACAGTGACACTGTTCATTAGCAGAGGTTTTAAAATGGCAATGTTGAAAATTTGGTGAAAAAATTCCTAAAAATGACTGTTTTACGAGCGTGCGTTGCACAGTTCCCATGCACGCTCGTAGGTTTGCGAATTTTCAATATTTCCACTCCAGATTTTCAACATTGGCATTTTACCACACTTCCTTTTGAGCAGTACAGCTGTCATTTTTCACATCCTGCTCAAAACGTGTTTCCGCCTATGTAGCGCACAATGGGGGTAACAAAAAGGTCATGCTGACAATTTATTGTGCAAATACCAGCAATCGCACAGGGCATTAGGGTAAAGTACCATACATGCCAAACACCACTGCAAATACCTGCAAGCGAACGTTCGGCATTGACAAATGCTTGTTAATTAATGGGTTACCTATACGGATACCTAACCCACTGCAAGTGTCTTTGCGCACTGACCAATACGATGGTCCCCATATCCGGTTAGCACTGGCTGTTTGCAGTTCTGTGGTGGCAACAAGTCTAGTATCCTGAAATACTATGACAGCATATTGATTCTGCTGAAAATACCAAAAGGTCACTTCTCTTTTCCTTTCAGATTTTAGGCTGTTAATGCTCAAGGATGCTAGGCGCAAGTCATAATTCATGTAATTCACAGTCAATCTGGCAGTTTCTGTTTCCTTAAACTGTATCTAGTGCCTGTACGCCATTTTTTCTTTACATTTGCCTCTACCGGGGGAGTATTTTCCTCTGGTTCTGTAACTCCCTCTTTACTGGATGAGTGGTCAGACATCTCGTCTGAGTCTTCTCCACTTTCTGTATTTCCCCATAGTAGGGCCTCATATTTATTTTGCAAAGGTATTTCCTCCTCATTTTGTCTTCTTTTAGTATGGGATTTTGTGGTTACTACCTGGAAGATTGAACCTGCTTGTGTTGGGTGTGGGAGGGATGGCATCTTCATCCGGGAGGGTCCTGCTGCTAGGCTCTGGGAAGAGGAGGATGGGGGGGTGGGAGTTCTGGTTAGGACTCCATCTCTTCATGTCTGGGTGTCTCGGCAGAAGGGCTTCCTTCAGGTCTAGAAGGTCCTGCTTGAGGGTTGTCTCCTATTTTCCTTAGGGGTGGGGTTGTTCTGCTGCCTGACGTTTGCCTGGTAGCTTTGTTTATATAGAAATCCTGTTCTGTGAAGTCACTGTTCCCGTTATTATGGGAAGCCCCGGTGGTGGCACTCAAAATATAAAGTGGTACCCATGCTCGTTAGCACGTTTTGAAAATAAGTACCCTATTCCTCATTTTCCCTCTATTTATCCCATATTGCTGATAATTTTAAACATCCCCTTTTTCTTGATTTGATAGATGAGGAGGAGTAGCACTCATTAGTGAAAGTGCCACCACCGGGTGGGAAGCCCAGGGACAGGCAATTATAGAATGACCAGTTTCATCACACAAGTGGCAGACTGGGGAAACTGTGCAGACAGCACTTGTGTGTCCCACGCTGCCACAATGCAGACAACATCGTAGGTCGCAATTATTGCTTAAGTGTCTAGCTGAACCACACTTGTAGCATTGTTGCGACTGTCCCTGACAAAATAAGACCCCTTTATCTTTCCCTAAATAAAAACAGTTAGGAAGGTGTTTAATACCATTATCATCGCAATTTGATCTTTACTTTCCAACCCCCCATCCGAAAACCTTCCTCATCAACAATTGATTCTGATATATCTTGTTCATCACATTTGTTCCCTAACCAATATTAAATATCCATAATATTAACTCCTTCGTTATGGAACAATATGGTTACCAGATTAAAGGTGGGTTTGGTTAGAGAGATCACCTGAAAGGGGGCCCACAGTGATGTGTTTTTAAGACCATTATATAATTGACAAAATCTGTCTAACAAGACAGTAGAGCTAAAGGTCAAACCAAAAGTAGCTTCCCCCAGAGCATGTATAAGGACATACACCTCTGCACGTGTAAATCCCATATCTTGTTTTAACAGAGTTTTACCTACATAAAACCTATCTGGGGTAACTCCATTCCTCCTACATAACAAAGTCTAACCGCATGCTGCCTTTTTGCCTGCTCTAAGGTTTTTAAGGAGGCTGGCATATGTAACCTGAGTTTCAGCAGTAGGTACGTTGTCAGTGTTAATTTGTACATTATTTATGTCCTTTCTGTGGTATTCTCAGTAGATAAAGTTGGTGGTGCCATTTCTGCAAGAGCCCCGTAAAATACCTCCAGAGGGTTTTCTAGAGGTGAGAAGGAGATAGCAACTGCCATAGCCGGTCTTAGGCACCAGCGAACCCTGCGGTCGCTGGGGGCCCCCTGCTTTTGCAACCCCAACCAGAGCACTGTACCTTAATTATTTTTATTTTTTTTATCTTCTTGGAACAGCAACAAAGGGCTGTGCAGCTCCTTCTGATGTGGCATCATGACTTCATGAAATGCCTTATCAAGCTATATGACCCTGTCAGTGCGAGGCAGATGAGCAGCAATGGTTGTAATGGGAAGAACTTCCAAAAGGAGTAACTCTGCTGTCTGCCAGTAAAAAACACTTAAAATATACCTCTGCTTGTACTGAAAATAAAACAATGATGTGCATATGGGTTACAGTCAAACAGGCAAAGGTCGGCCAAGTAAGGGGCTGCCATGACTTTACTAATCCTGCTGGGGGCCCCCCAAACTCTAAAGCCGGCCCTGGCAACTGCTTGAGAAATGGGCTCATCGGGTTGCTGCTACTTAGTGAGCTCTTCCGAGCTGTCTCTCAGTACATTGTGTGCAGCTTCTATTGCTAAATCACCTGTATTCAGGGTTTTAGCCATCCCTTGCTGCTGTATGTCAGGGGGAGTTCCCTTCTGCCCGGTGGGCTGGTTAGTTCCAATAATAACAACTGTGCTTGTCTCGATAACGACTGAGCCGGTATTAGTAGATATTACAGCTGTAGTTGTGCTACATGAGGATAAATTATCCCCTTTCCCCTAAAGATGAGGGGAGCCTTTCTTGTGGCTTTGCCAGATTGCCAATACCGGAACAGTTAACAACCAGCGGTGTTCCTACAATGTTTGATCCTGGAAGTGGGATGTCCGGGTCCGGTATCCAGGACCATTTGCCTGCTGCAACTAGCCGGCACCTTGTAAGGCTGTTTCTGGCATCCAGCCAGCTTCTCTCATTGAGAATGTTAGTTCAGCTGCTGTGGCTGACCCACTGTGAGTAGGGGATTTAGTGACACCAAAAACCAAAAGTGCAGGAGCTGGTGAAGAAGTACCTGGTGCTGATTTGCGCTTCTTTTGCTCATCAGGCCGTTTCTTCTGACGCGAGTGTTCCTTTTCAAGATTAGCAATCTGCTCTAATAGTTCCTGTTGTTGCTTTGTTTTAGAAGTTTCCAATTGTTGCCCGACCATCAAAAAATCCTTTTGTTCTCAGTTCTCCTCTGTCTCCATAGCCAAGGCTTCCTCCATAGTGTTTGTCACTAGTGCTGTTTCCAGTTCTACTGAGGAATCATCCTCTCGGATGTTGTGCTGGCCACCCACAGCAGGGTGCTTCCCAGCCATCCCTTCCACTGTCTGAGCTCCATCTGGCTCCTACATGCCTAGGTCAGCAGTTCCCCCTAATGGTCAGTAAGGGAATTACCCCGGTGTCCTGGCTGAAGTTCCTCATTCACTAAAACTACTACCAACAGCTTAATATGGTTCCATTTCAGCTGGTTTGCATTTGTATCCCACTCCAACCAATGAGGCTGAGAACAGACAGTATTGCCAAGTTCTCCTTTCCCAGTCAATGAAAACTAAATTGATACAGATGGCCCTTACGTGTATGAACCTAAAACACCTGCCTTTTTTATTAAAATACCATTAAACATGGAACAAGAACAGAATGGAAACCAGTATTTAACAAAACAGCTAAGTACTCACTGGTTCAATTCAATACTCTAACTAGCCTTTCTTCCCTATAATAATGTATTTGCAGGCAACCGTAATAAAGCTGCTTCTTTGTGCTAAAACCTCTCAACATGTTCGCTTTTGCAAGTTACCAGTCTTGACCAAGTTTTGGTTCTCTCCTAGTTTAAAGCGTGTGCATTCTTTGGATAATGGTGTTTGCATCCAGGAGTTAACAAATTAGCAGCCTAGCAGTCAGCATGTTATAGCTTTCTTCAGGGCCAGAGTGTTACATCTGCACATACTTCTGCATTAGGATCTGGTCCATCTTCTGGGCTGTAATACATTACTACAGTATTTGCTTATCATATGTGTTGGGTAATTACTGTACTCTGATTGGGGGAATATGACAATAGGATTATAGGTACTGGTATATCCCATGATATACCACACCATCTTGCATATTATTGTATATTATTGCTTAGAGCACCAGTGATGTGGACAGGATACATGCACATTAGGCCTAAGCAGCTACAAAGCTAGCAATATTTCAGTTTTTTTTTCGTTTTTCCTGCTGCTGTTGACTACTAATTCCAGTTCACATGGTGCCTGCCACATAATTGGTGCTTTCAGCATGTGGGCCACTACTGTAAACTCAACTGGTTTACAATTGCTGGTGGAATTACCAATCTGAAATATTGGGCATGGGTGGCTCAATTTAAACAATGAGGAGTGAAAGAGAAAGGAGAGGAGAGAATATTACATATAGTGAGAAGTGGTATAAGTACAAAGTGTGCTTTCTTTTCAAATGCTATGCATGTTACATTGTGGCAGGAATGTGCCCATGTTAAAGTAATCTTCTTTCATTACCGTAATTACTGAATTTTCCTTTCTACTTATTTTCAGAAGTTCTTTCTGTATTTGGAATGGCATGGGGCAAACAAAATGAAGTTCAGGTTACATGTCCCAGTAGCTATCCTGGGAAACCTACAGTGGAAAACAGCTCGCCAGGTGTGATGGTGTTATTCTTCCCACAGAGGCATCCAAGCAGCTAGGAAGCAAACAAAGCAATACAAACAAACAAACAAAAAAATAAATGTGAGGGAGCTTTCATGTGCTGGGTTCCCCAACTCAAGCAATAAGACAAGAGGACGTTAACTACACTGTAGTTAACTGGCAGGTAATATAAAGTGTAACCGATGTCATAAACCTGTAGAGATAGGGTTCAGAGGTGTGGTCATGCAGTGAGGATGTTGCTAGGTGGGAAAGGGCAATTCAGTACACAGACACACACACACACACACACACACACACACACACACACACAAACATATACACATATACACACACAAACACACACACACAAACACATACACACACACGCACACACACACACGCACGCATGCATCTACACACTCACGTGGGTGGGGAATACTGAAGTGGGCTATCACAGTAGGGACGTCCCATTCTACTGCCCTATGTACATATGTAAGCCTCCACCACGAATTTGAGGCTTACCTTAAGTGTCTTCCTGGGCTCCAGCCATGCCCACTGCCAGGCAGATGTCCTGCAGAGGTAGTAAATCCATAGGTATTTGTTTGATCCTGTTGATCTGTGTGAGAGTGCCATGCTGTGCCTCTGTGTCTGTCCCTTTAAGACTACAGTCAGCGTGTATGCAGTAAATGGTCTGGGCTGGGTCCGAGTGTTTCAAAGCTCATGACAGGATAGGCACTGCTCTAATTTGCTCCACTCTGTGGTCAAAAGTGAAGCAGAGGGAGCTCTAGCTATTACCGTAAATGTTTATTTCTAATCTGTTGTTATATTTAAATTAAAGTATTTGCTTTAAACTGCCTTCTTACAGTTTATTCATCTGAATGGGAGCCACCATGTTTGGTCCATGATTTCCAGGTATTTGGACCAATTTGGACACAAGGGACCTCGAGGGGTCCTTAGTTCAAGTACCATGTGGGAAAGCTGTAGTTCTTGTAGTTTTACAGGTTGGCGCCTAAACTGATCAAATGGGAGCACCAGAACTGTGAGTGACAGCTCCCCTAGCCAACCGAATTGCTAGAAAACTGGACTACTGTAGTTCCTGAACTGAAAGGAGACTGTGTGGCAGTTGCTGTTGGAGCTGAGGGAGTAACCAGCTCGAGCCATCAAGAGGCAGCTCCAGGAAAGGAGCTGTGGAGATTTGGCAGGTAAAGGCCTGACTTGCCTTCCGGCCATTGTTTTCCAGTACTGGACTGCTTGATAGCTGTAATCTGACTAACCTGAAGCTAATCTTTGAACTGTGACAGCTTGCCCAAGAATTTGGGAAGTGCAGCTTGAGATATTGGACCGAGAGGAGCTCCTGTGAAGCGTTCGCTCCAAGAGCTGCGTGAGAGACTGTTTTTGCAAATTGAGAAGTTTGCTCAGTGAATCTACTGAAATAGTGAACCAGTCTGAAACCGAATTGAGAGGTAGAGAAGTGAATGCTGTTCTCATTAAATGTGCTGAATGTTTATTGTGGGTCACGGCTTACTGTTCAGGGACTTCTGCGTGCCAGAATGGAGCCTTCTTTACCAGTGACGAAACTGTCTGCCAGCAGGAGGTTTTCACCAGCAAACAAACTGAACTTTGCCAGAAGTGTTTATCCAGCCTTGGGCCTATGCCAAACTCAGCCCAAGCCATCTATTTTTGCACCTTTCTCGGCAAGCGACCAGATTGGGGATTCAGCCCCTGTGCATCAAGAAATCGCAGGTTGCTGCCACCTGGAGAGAAAGGCTGTGAATGGAGGTGAGTCGTGCAGGTCCAGTTTCCCCATGCTCTTCAGTTTCCAGCAGCAGGTCTTCATATCGCCAGACCTTCCTCAACCAACTGGTGTCAGGAGTAAACTTAGGGTAGCTCCCTGCAACTTTTCTTTGAGTCTTTCTGTGGTACCATCTGATTGCTCCAGTGTGTTTCAGGGTTACAAAGGACTGGGCCAACTGGCCCTGGATACAAATAACCAAAGCCTTGCTTATGCATGTTTAACTGCCTTTTCTTTCCATCAAGGGCCCCAACAACAGCTGCAATGCCGGCCACCCCGGGTACCGATTCTGGCCAGTCAGCATTACATTCTGGGTACCCAGTTTTGCTAGACTGTTTGCTGTGGGACTATAAAGTGCATACATGCAGAGTAACTTGATTCAAATCAATAAAGTAATCATTCTTCTAGATTCACAGCCCCATCCTCGTTTACGTCCCCTTAATAAACCAGATTTGCTGTTTCACGTTTAAACTGGATTATAAACATATTCTTAGCTGGCGTACAGTATTGAAAGTGCATGCTCGCCTTGCTAACATTGTCTTTGCAGGGGGTTCCAGGGGAGTTGCTGAAGACCAGTCCCTGGTGGTAAGTGCAAGAGGTGTGTTCATATCATTAATGCTCATGGTTAACTGTGTGGCAACTACTGCAAATGGTCATCTCCTATTACAAGGTATTTGGTCACTAGCCGGGTTTGTAGGTGGTTATAGCTTCCCAGAGGACTATAACAGGTTAGGTAGATACCCCCACTATTATTACTCTGGGTGGAGGAACCATAATACTGAATCCAGGCTCCTCAACCTGTGGTCAGAAGTACAGGCAGGGGTTGTAACCTTAGCGATAGTGCCGCTCCTGCACCTTTTGAAGAGGACCTGCGGTCTGTTTCTTGGTGAATGTTCTCCAAAAAGAAGGAGAGCCCTGCTTCCACAGCCAGCTTATCTGGGTGAGGAAAGAACAGTCTTAGTTACTGTTTCCATTAAGCTAGCTGGCAGGTAACTATCGATCCTGGTGTGAGACCAGATTGTGAGTTTGCGCTATAAGCCATCTATCTGTTTAACTGTTTTATTTTCCTTTCCTGTAAATGTGTATATTATTTTGTGTGCTGTACATATCCTGTGTGTAATATTTATTTGTTTATTTATTTATGACTTTCATAACCAGGTAAGTGCACTGATCCCAGGGCCGTTTTCAGGCATGACCTGGGCCATAACACATGGTGCAGGGTGACAGTGATACTAGCATTATAGTAGTAAAGAAACTATTTTTATAATACCAGTTGCCGAGCATCTTTATTGCAAAAGTACATTTTATATTTCTTGTGGGCAAAGTGACAATTCTCTTTTTAAAGTCCATGATCTGGAGCGCATTCTACCAACTGTCGTGTTTGACCTTCCAAGTGCGTAAGCAGGACAGAGGTACTTTCCTGGTATAACCAGGGGGTGGCAGTAGGATGATTCAGACAAAACTCCCTAGAAGCTGGTACTACCCAAAAGGAGTCACATACATCTAAATGTACTCACGTTCAGCACCAGACTGTCATTACATTGTACATGTTCTTAAACATACAACCTGTTGAACAATTATGTTACCTTTAAAAAAGTTTTAATACCAAACATACTGTATAGGGGCTCTATGATGCCGGCTCGACAACCCTTTTGTTGACTGACACCTCACCAACTGGAATCATGTCGACTGCAAGTTGTGGTTTACATGATTCCATTGCGTCTCCCGGTCTGTTTTTTCTATCGGGGATCTGCCCCCACCCCCATCTACAGGATTCTTAACTCCAGTTGGAGCTGATTTGGGGTGGGGGTGCAGGACCAGGATACAGTGTGCCCCTGTCTCGGGCACATCAACACAGCGACCTGTCGGCAAAGTGTCGATTTTGCCAATAGGGATGTAGTTCGCTGTGTTGGTGTCGTTGAACGTCGGGCATACCCTGTATAGGGCAGAGATGGGCCTCAACTATACCCGAATGTTCCTACTTGTTATTGCTACACATTGGATCCAAGGTTGCTGCACATTTTCAACCTTTGCGTGCCACCTTGCAGACGGGTTGAGACTGGGATACTATTATTAGGCAGCAACATTGCTAACTTCAGAAAATCAAACACTATCTGGCCCAGTGGGACTGGGCCCCTATAACCCAGGCACCTAACATTGACTTGGCCCTTGATTACTTCACATGCTCTTTAAACAAAGCATGTGACATTTTTGCCCCCTGACTAAAATGAAAACTGTAAAATATAATGTCCCTTGGATCACGCCCTCATTACGGCAGCAACTAAAACAAAGGAATGACCTCTGGCACAGAGCCGTTAAATCTGGCTCCCAAGCAGACAGACTAGCCTACAAAGCACAATGCAATAGGTGCACCTGGGCCATACGCAAGGCCAAGGCTGAATACTATAAAGACACCCTGGCTTCTTCCTGGTGGAGTGCACGAACGTTTTGGGACAACATTAAAGAACTTAATGGCAAATCCCACCTCCCCCCACCCTCCCAGCTCTGCATCAACAATGCCACCTCAACTGACCCACAGGCTATTGCTAACTGCCTTAACTCAACCTTTTCTGATCTTAGTACAGTCCTCTCAAACAACTTTTTTGACCCTATCCCAGCTTCCTCTGAACCAAACCTCCAGCACCCCCCTTTCTACCTTAGGGTCATTACAAAGCAGGAAGCCAAATCCTACCTCTCCAAAGCTCTCAGTGGCTCCAACTATTGTAAAGACTCCTTTGACATGAAAATCCTTTACCAGGGTCTTGACTCTGTCCTTTCCCCCCTGACTGACCTCCTTAACCACTTCCTATGCTTGGGGCAGTTCCCAACAGCCTGGAAAACTGCTACAATTACCCCAATACTAAACATTGGAGACAATACCAACCCCAACAACCATCGGCTCATATCTATCCTCCCCCCCACAAAAGCCCTTGAAAAAATCATTTCCGACCAACTCACTGAGTAGTTGTGAGCCCACAATTTATTAAGTAGTGAACAACATGGCTTCAGATCAGGCCATAGCACAACCACCACCCTCATCAAATTCTCCAATTTCATTCACTCTGCCCTTGACCGTAAACATCTGGCTGGAGCCATCTTTGTGGACCTCTCTAAGGCCTTTGATATGGTCTCCCACCCCCTCTTCCTCCTGGACACACTCCACCACACTGGTCTATCACGTGGACCATTCTCTTGGTTCAATAGCTACCTTACTTCCAGATCCCAATGTGTTAAGATAAATGACACCCTATCTTCCACCCTGCCTGTCCGCTTGGGGGTTCCCCAGGGATCCATATTGGACCCCCTACTCTTCAGTATCTACTTAAATGCACTACCCAAATCCTGCTCCGGTAACTTACTGCTATATGCTGATGATGTGATTCTGTACGCCGCAGACCCTTGCCCTGACAACATACAGTCCTCCCTCCAAGACTCGTTCAATCAGATCAAAAGTTGGTTCACCAGTCGCAGACTTGTGGTCAACATCAAGAAAACAAAAGCCATGCTATTTGCCCACGGGCAGAGCAAGGCCAAAGACACTGAACTAAAAATTCTCTCCCATGCTCACCTCCTCCTGGAAAAAGTACTCACTTATAAATACCTCGGCCTTACCTTTGACACCTCCCTATCCTCCCATGCCCACATTAACATTACGACCGCAGCCATTAATACCCGCATCATCCTCCTATACATGCACAAAGACTGCCTAACGCCAGAGGCTCTCAATCTGGCTGTCACCTCTTCTATCCTCTCTCTCATTGACTATGGGCTCCTCATCTACTCTGCTGCAGACAACACCACCCTAAACAAAATTCACATAGCCATTAATAAAGTGTACCAACTCCTCCTAGGTGCAGATAAATGCTCCCATACATGCACCCTCTATGCTGTTATGAACATTCTCACCCTGGAGGAAAGACTACAATATCAATCCTGTCTCCTCACCAAAAAAATCCACCTCAGGTTATCTCCACTGGGGGTCTCGGCCTCACTACTCTCGTATTCCCGCATTGTGACCACTCATTCTGCCAGCAAACATCTTTGGACTGTGCCCAGGATCAGAACCTCCCTAGCTCAGAGATCATTCCTCTATAGAGCTCCCGCCTGGTACAATGAGCTCCCCCTAGCCATAACCTCCATTCCCAATCTAGGACACTTCAAGACCATCCTAAAAAACACATTCTCTCCTTGCGCCAATGCCGATGCAACTGCTAATCCTCCTAACTGACCTGCACAGACCTGCACTAGGCCGCTCCCCATTGACATTGCTACCAATTGTATAGGACTAACTGTATAGGACATCTTTGTTGCTGATCTCTATCTCTGCTATATGACAATGCCCTAGAGGCTGCACCCACACTGTAACTATATCTCCTGTACTAATACCAATACCCTAGCTACTAAATGTATAGGTCAACAGCCACCCAGGCTATTATATGTAAATACTTGCTTAAACTGTGTTGTCTCACTAATGTATTGATCACTGTTCCTACTATACGACAATGCCCCAGGGGCTGCACCTGCTCTATAATTGTTCCACTGTAATAATATCAATACCCTAGCTACTACATGTATAGATTTTCAGCCACCTTGGCTATTATATGTAAATACTTGAAATGTGATGTCCCACTAATATACTATCTCTGAATGTATGACTATGCTGACGCAGAGCCTTTGTAAATGAGTCTATGATTCAAAAGGTATAATTCCTATGACTGACTAAATAAATAAATAAAATAAATAACTTTTACCAAGCTGCCTCTTTATCTTATAGCTGTTTTAGCAAATGTTATGCATAAAAAAATAACATTTATAAAGCTGAAGTCCTACAATGTGAAATATTCTAACCAGGGCAGCTGGACTGAGATGCAGTATCTCATTTTTAGTGGGTCTCGGTCTCTACCCAGTGTTGTGAATGAAACTGTTTATCATAACCTCAGTAACAAATAATAATAAACAATAATGTGGGTTTCACGAGTTGTGACCAACAAGACCATCCAGTATTCATTTAACATTTCAAAAACCTTTTATTGGGGAAATAATGAAAGGGCAAACTTACAGCAGGTTACAGCTTTCTTAAACAGCTTACATGGCAATAGTCATCATGAAAGTCTTATGCAGAATCTGCTGCATCTCTTCGGACCCTTCTGGAGTGGCCATGGGAAGGACACACACAGAACAGGGTCCTGGGCTGATATTTTATACACTACTACATTACATAAGGCTGAGATATCATCTTCAAAAACAATTCTTAGAAATGCCATCATAATTAGTTTGTTAAAACAGCTCCAGGATTTAACATATATGTAAGTATTTCATGGGAAAAGGTGGGAGCATTTGCTTAAAAACAATTCCATGAGCTGGCCCAGTGGCACTGAGGGTTGAGGCACTGGATGCCACACCTCGTGCCACACCAGCTACCTGGGTTCAGGAACAGACTCGGGTTGTCGGGTCGGCAGGGGAGGATCAGGATTGAGCGTCTGTAGACTGCTCTCCTGATCCTGGGGAGGGTTGGGGAAATCCACCACACTGTAGCAGCCTCTAGGGATGCCTAGAGGCACTACATGCCAGTGGACATGGGGGGGAGCATGGTGGACATCGGCACGTTGTGCCTGGATGTCATTGCATGTCCATGCTCCAGCGGGCTCAGAAACTAGGTGGAAAATGGCTGGGCATGACCATGCAGCTTGATGGCCGTGTCCTGCCTCGCCAGGAGGACTCACATGAAATCGCACTGAGGGGGGGGGGTCCGGGGCCGGTCTGGTTGGACAGGGTACAGGGAGGCCCTCCAGCAGACTGGCGATGGCTGTACCAGATCCCCCATCATGTGAGTGAGCCTGGTGCTCTCCCAGCGGGCAAGACCAGCGGCTGGATGCCCCCGCTGGTAGTTGCCGCAGTAGGCGAAAAATAAAGTCGTGATTAAAAAAAAAAAAATTCCATGAACAGGCTGAGTAACTTACATCAACAATCCACATCATCACACTTAAATGCTATAGGCCCCAAACTGATAACAGGCCTTTCTCTACTTCTTAGCTTATAGAAATTGCAAGTCACACTATTCTGCTACCTATAGATAAAGATTGCTTCCGTCAGAAGACTGAAAAACAACTTGCTTTCATGTACTTCATCATGAGTAAGCAAGCCTAAGTAAGTCACGTACCCCCTGCATGCTCAGCTTTCCTTTAGTCAACATGACAGGGAGGCAGTATAGCGCAGTGGTTTAAGGCTCTGAGGTGCAAATCTGGTGACATCCAACAGACCAGACCTGGGTTTGAATCCCACAGCTTCCACTTGCATACTGTGTGACCCTGAGCAAGTCACTTAACTTCCCTGTGCTCCAAGATTGCTCCTGTAAAAAGCTTTCAGCTTAGTGTGTTACTCCTGGTTAAACAACTAAATTAAAAAAAAAATGACAGAGCAGTTTATCAATTTTATATTGACCTGAAACCCATTCTTGGCAAAATACCATGGCATAATGTACAATTATTTTTATAGAATATTGGAATATATTATTTCATTACAGGCCTCCCCCTGAAGACCCGAGAGTTTGTAACTCAAGGGTGTTCACCAAACATACACCAAAAAACACACACACAGCACAGTAAAACCTCAAAGAAGCAGCAGAAACATGAAAGGCAAGTTATTAGAGTCACATGAGACTCCCCCAACACTGAGAGGGGTTTAAAGGATCCTCCAATATTGTGAGAGCTAGATAAGACTCCCCTGTAATGTGGCTAAGCAACAGACCATGAGTCTACGTGCAGGGTATGAATGATCAACAGACCATGAGTCTAGGTGCAGGGTATGGATGGTCAAATTAGAAGAACCAATATGAACATTTCTTTTCTGCTCAGTTTCCGGAACGACTTGAACCGTAAGATAAAACTGTACCCAGGCAAAGGTTCACATGACAGACTTAGGACTCATTTCTTCTAAGAGCTCACACCAAACTGAAATAGGAGAACAGCTTCCAACCACAGTTATTTTCCTCTTCTGACTGCTACTTAAACAGAGGACTCTGCCATATTTCCTACCCAGTGAGGGTTAGTGAGGAGCTTAGTTCTGACTTCAGGGTGAGGTGTGCAATGGAATTACCCCCAGCTAAATAAGGGGATTATCATGTGAAGAACAAGAAAGATGCCCACAATGAGAAGAAGCCCCCAAAGCCAATTCCATAGGAAGCCAAAACCAGGTATGAGATTGGAAAACCAATCTGGTATTTGAGAAACAGCATCCCATAAAGCTTGAGGTTGGAATATAACAGTATTGTTCATATGCTGGCTGTGAAAAACAGCTCATTAATACTGTTCTGTATGTCAGGGACATGGAAAGCTAGGGTAATCACTTCTTGTAGTTTGATAAAGTCCTTTAGGCCATATGACACCTGAATGAAACTGATAGATTGAATGTCAGGGTATACAGTGTATACAGCTGGCACAATGGGCAAACAATCATAGTCACATGCATGGGCATGGGTTAGGAAAGTGACCAGTGTAGGCCAAGTAGACCCCTCAGTGAGAAAACAGTCAGGGTCCAAAATGACGTAAGAGCCATTGGCCAGCCAGTGCACTATATTATGAGTTGGGCCAGAGACCCGACTAACTTGTAGTTGACAGGCCTGAGATATCTCTCATGGAGTGTAGGCTGTTCTCACACGTGTATAATCTGTCATGCCATAGTTCACAAAAATCATGCGAAAAGGCTTTCCAGCTTGCTTCACAATATGTAATGTAAGCATAAAACATTTAAGATGGCATGCAGTGCTCTATCAGGGGAATAAAACCCAAAATTAAGCACGGAATACCCAGTGCCAGGTTGTCCCTTGAAAATGACAGGCATTCATAAAATAAACTCTAAGCAAGAGCCACAATCCCTAGAGGATGAATAGGGATACACCGTGGCTGCAAAGGCCATGGTTTCTAAATCTAATAAAGGGGCTATCCCTGAGTCCAGACTATATATTAATAATTGGATAAAGTCTGGGCCCACTAATTCCGTTGGCAGGATATCATTCCTTAGGTCAGAAAAGGTTCCTTCCAATAGGCTGTGCACTTCTGTTTGAACCACACTATCATGTTGAACCTCTAAAATATTTTTTTGTGTAACATGAAAAGACATTTTTCGATGTTTCGAAAATTCCTCTCAGATTTGTTGAGTGCTGCATGAATACTACCAAGAGCATTTATTAAGTGATCAATAGCAGCTCCCTGCTGGGATAAAAAGTGAGTATCATATACTCAGAGAAGTGTCCCAACAAGCCCCAAAAAGTGTTTAGGCCTTTTTGAGAACTGATAACAAATTGGGCCCACTGGTTCATAAAAGTAGCTGTAATTTCCTCAGCTACAAAGCCCCAAGACTCTGCAGCGGCTCACAACACTGTCCCTGAGTGTGTCTTCCCACTATTGGTTAACACACTCCTTGGCCAGCAAGACCATGGAGGTAAAGTTTACGGTTGCATAATACAGTGGATGACTGTCCCTACAGACACAGGCAAAGAAAAGGGTGCCAGCCTCGTTACCATGAACCGTAAGAGCTGCACAGGCATAAGGAGCCCAGATTGCATTACATAATTCCTGTGGGGAATCAAAAGTAGCAGCAAGTATTACGCTCACTGTCACTTATTGTTTTTACCTGATAGCAATTCAGCACTTCTACGGAAATATCCTGACCTTCAACCCTCCGTTTTTGCTTCTTGTGATCACAGTAAGTATACTGATGCCAAGGCAGGACAAAAGTAACAAAATACATT
This sequence comes from Neoceratodus forsteri, assembly GCA_016271365.2. Classification (NCBI taxonomy): domain Eukaryota; kingdom Metazoa; phylum Chordata; order Ceratodontiformes; family Ceratodontidae; genus Neoceratodus; species Neoceratodus forsteri. The sequence continues at coordinate 694,012,158 of CM057456.1, forward strand.
TTCTCCCACTTGATGTTCTGTGAGCCATGGCATTGAGAAATGTCTGATAAGAATTTTGAGTGGGGATATGAAAGTTATACAACCCATCCAGGTAGGCCAGAATGGCTTTATGTTGTACAACTGCAGTTCGGTTTATAACCTTGGATGGCCCCATGGGATCCCTAATAGTATACATCTCCGTTTCTCCACGTGTCCCAAACATACCCTCAGGGTTGTTCCCGAGAGTAAGGATGGTACACAGGCCAAAGGCTTCAAAACACTTTTGCTGTTGGTTCCTTTTACCAAAATGTGGATACCCAAAGGAGAAATCAAAATTAGGAATGTTTCTCTAGTAGGTATTATAGAGATTATTAAAGTCCTTACTAATTGAGTCCCAAGGGGACCATCCCTCTTTATTATTTTGTACCGACTGGGTTGTATAACTTGAACCCCCAGTCATTTGTTTATAAAGGCCCAGTGGGCTCAGTGGGATTTTAACTGGTATAACCAGGGTTTGATTACTTAGAAACATTGGATACATCAACTGATCATAAACAATTCCTTCGTCCACCTGCATGGGTGTGTCCCACTGAGTGTAGGCCACTTTTAGGTGTTCATGCTTTCTTAGGAGACCTAAATTCAAAGTGACATTAGTAGCCTGAAAGGAGTCATGAAGATTGTTTATCTCATAAGTCACATTAATAGAGCGACCCTTAAAGGTAGCGTCCCACCTTTCTGAGCGAAATGAATATAGCCATATCTTTATCACACAGGCTACTATGACTGAAGTCCACAGTACCAGTAGTAAGATAAAAACACACCAAAGTTGTTTTCTTGTGTCCATGATGAAAGTGCAAGGTGAACAGAGTTCAAAGCCAGGTGAACAACCAAAGCCAAGGTGAAATAATCCAGGCAGACAAGTTTTTCTTAGTCTTTAAAAGTCTTGGCAAGAACAGTGGTGGCTTGCAGTCTTTTGAATGGATAAATGCATAAAAGCTCAAATGTCGGTTAGTTCAATTAAGTAGCACAAAACCAATGCTGTCCTGAGAATTTCCTGGGGGAAATGACTGGCATCTTGCTACTTTTAATGGTGGTGTTGTTTCCCCGTCGGTTCATCTTGACTGGATTCGAATGGGATCTGGGTGGTTAAACCTGAACAAAAAGGGAGAAATACTAAGAGAAAAGGACAGACATTAGTGCAAGTTATGGCAATTAATTACCCTTGAAGGGTTTTGTTTGATTTACATGTAACCACTTCTCTACAGATTATTTCCTATCTGTGATTTGGAATTTTATGACAGTTGGGGACAGTTTGTCTGTTTCGCAAACAGGTCCCTCCAGCATCTGTGCAGGGCACGGTCAGTGGTTTGATAATCCAAAATCATGACCCTGTTTCCCAGCTGATATTCCAAGGGGCTTACCTTGGCATCAACATGCTGCTTTTGTATCTTTTGTGCCCGTCCCAAGTTAGAGGACATAAACTTGTTAATGGCTTGGAGGCTTTCCCTCAGAACAGACATGTACTTGTCCAGCTGTAATCTATCACAGGTAGCCATCCCCAGACTGTCATACCACAGGTGGGCAAGTGTTCTCACCTGCCTCCCTGTCATGACCTCAAATGGGGTGAGTCCAGTTGAGGAATTTGGGGTTGCTCGAATTACCATAAGTACCAGAGGCAATTTAACATCCCAATCTGTCCCAAAGATCAAGACATATTTTCTCAGCATTGTTTTGATAGTTCTATTTACCCTCTCCACCTGACCAGAGGACTGAGGATGATAGGGATGTGATATTTCTGTTTAATCCTCAAAAGAGCCAGACACTTCTGCAAAATCTGACCTGTAAAATGGGTCCCCTGGTCTGACTCAGTGGTGCCTGGGAGCTCCCAGGCACAGAACACGTTTTCCACCAGATGCTTTGCTGTAACAGAAGCTGTGTTAGTTTTGCTTGGCATCGCTTCAACTCATTTTGAATACAAGTCTGTAACAGTTAGGATGTATTTGTTACCCCTAGCCATAGATGGCAATGGTCCTATGAAATCAATTTGCAAATTACACCATGGGCCATGCTTAATTTGTGGTCTCAGCAAGTCCCTTTGTATATGCTGTGCTGGATTGGTTTGTGCACATATTATACAATTAGGACAGTGCTTTCTTATGTCTCTGATCATCTTTGGCCACCAGCCTAATTTCTTTCAAACTTTCAAGTACCTCAAGGGAATCAACAAAGTCCAAGAGGGTAGCATCTTTCAAAAAAAGACGTGTGCAAGAACAAGGAGGCACAATTTGAAGATGGGGGGGCGGCTCAGAGGTAATGTAGAAACATAGAAACATAGACTTTGATGGCAGATAAGGACCACTTCGCCCATTTAGTCTGCCCATTTCCCTACCTACAGGATAGGCCGCAGATCCTAGTTAACCAACAGCCTGTTTCTTCCTACCCCACAAGAATTGCCTTATGTCTGTCCCATGCATTCTTGAATTCTCCCACAGTTTTAGACCCCACAACCTCCTCAGGAAGGCTGTTCCATGCATCCACTACCTCTCTGTGAAATAATACTTCCTCACATTGCCCCTGAACCGCCCCTTCTATCTTTAAATTGTGTCCCTTGTTCTTGCACGCCTCTTTTCTGAAAGATGCTACCCTCTTGGACTTTGTTGATTCCACTGAGGTACTTGAAAGTTTCTATCATGTCCCCTCTCCTTCTTTCCTCAAGGGTATACATATTAAACTCCTTTAGTCTCCTCATACGGCTTCTCTTGCAGACCCTGCACCATTTTAGTTGCCCTCCTCTGAACTGCCTCTATCCTGTCTATGTCCTTGCGGAGATGGGGTCTCCAGAACTGGATGCAGTACTCAGATGGGGTCTCACCAACTGTCTGTACAGAGGGATAACAACTTCCTGTTTTCTGCTGCTGATGCCTCTCCCTGTGCATCCCAATATACCCCCAGCCCTTCCTACTGCCTTCTCACATTGCTTGCTAACCTTAAGGTCATCTGATATGATTACTCCCAGATCCCTTTCCTTTTTATGTTGATTGCGCGCATGCGTAAGAAACATGTTGCAGCAGGTTTCTGCAGAAGCAGGTTGTGGAGGCGTGGCACTGTTGTGCCCAATGCCTCCATAGCCTGCAAAGGCTTGTCCCCATCCCCAATGCTGTGGCATGCTGCTGCTGACACTAGTTCAGCCAGCGTGACACAACTTTCAAACAAATTAGCCGCTGCAATCAGGGGCCCCTTCATCATTGCAGCGTCAGCCATCTGCTGCAATGAGGGAGCGACCCGTCATTGCAGGGCGGGATGTAGCATCTGTGGTATTGTTTGTGAACATGGCGGCGGCTTGCCGCCATATTCACAAACAATATGTATTCTCAAGTATTTGCCGACAGGTGAGCCCACCCCTGGCCGGCAGACAGGAATCTCCTTTTTGTTTGCCGACGGGGTGCCCAACTTTGTCGGCTACAGCTGTCCCCCAGACTCCAGTGGCATGCTTGGAGCCCACCCAGCGTGTCCCATGCCCCCGAAATGTGGAAAGCGTCCTGCGACGTTTTCTTGTACCTGAAAAAAAGGAAACGGTCCTTCGTAGTCTCCCCGCACCCCCCCACAACCCGCACCCACCCACTGCGCACCCAGCCTCCCCACACTCCCCCTCACCCCATACTTACCTCCGGAGCACGGCGCGACGATCTTTGCTGGACCGGGAACACGTCTGCACTCTTCAAAGCCGCCCGCGAACTGAGGAAATGCCGGTAAGCTGTATAATGTAATGAATAGGGTTTTTTCAACTTTAGTGCACATCTTGGGCATTTTGGGGAATATTTTCACCAAATTTTCAACATGGGGTTTTTGGGAACCCTCCTCATGAATTCTTGAACTGTCATGGCATTAATTGGCCCCGAAAGGTGGTTTCGCAGTCACTGTGCGGAATCACCCTTCGGGCCCGATTAATGAAACGACAGTTCCAGTGTTCATGAGGTGGGCTCTCAAAAAGCCTATGTTGCAAATTTGGTGGAAGAAATCCAAAAAATGACTGTTTTACGAGCGTCCGTTGCACAGTTGCTACGCACGCTCATAACTTCACAAATGTACAATATTTTCATGCCAGATTTTCAACATTGGCATTTTGTCACACCTCCTTGTGAGCAGTATAGCTGTCATTGTTCACATCCTGGCCAAAATGTGTTTTCGCACCTCCGTGCAGAATAGCACGGTCACTGTGGGAAATCAGTGTTCTGGACAGATTAAGAAATGACAGTGACACTGTTCATGAGTAGAGGTCCTAAAATGCCTATGTTGAAAATTTGGTAACGATATCCATAAATGACTGTGTTACGAGGTGCATTGCGCAGTTGGCACACACGCTCGTAACTTCGCGAATTTCTAATATTTTCACTCCAGATTTGCAACATTGCCATTTTCCCAGACCTTCTTATGAACAGTACAGCTGCCACTTTTCCCATCCTGGCCAAAATGTGTTTTCACACTTCCAGTGCAGAATAGAGTGGTCGCTGTGGGAAATCACTGTTCGGGACAGATTAAGAAAATGACAATGGTACTGTTCATGAGCAGAGGTCCTAAAATGGCCATGTTGAAAATTTGGTGATGATAGCCCATCAATTGACTGTGTTACAAGTGTGCGTTGAGCACTTGCCATGCACCCTTGTAACTTCGCAGATTTGTAATATTGTCACACCACATTTCCAACAGTGCCATTTTTTCACACCTCCTTATAAGCAGTACAGCTGTCATTTTTCACATCCTGACCGAAATGTTTTTTTACAGTTCTGGTGCAGAATAACATGGTCACTGTGGGAAATCAGTGTTCGGGACAGATTAAGAAAATGACAGTGGCACTGTTCATGAGCAGAGGTCCAAAAATCCCTATGTTGAAAATTTGGTGACGAAACTCCATAACATGACTGTGTTACAAGCATGCGTTGAACTGTTTCTACGCACCCCTGTAACTTCGGAAATTTGTAATACTGTCACGCCACATTTTCAACAGTGGCATTTTTTCAACTCCTTACGAACACTGCAGCTGTCATTTTTCACATCCTGGCTACAATATGTTTTTATACTCTTGAGGACAATCACACGGTCACTGTGGGAAATCAGTGTTTGGGACAGATTAAGATCGACCGAGTGAGAGGGGGGAGTGACCGAGCTCAACTGAGCTCTGTTAGGACTGCTGCGGATTTCTTTGTGGGCAGAAAAAGGCGTCGATACAGGCATAGGGGCCCAGTATAAAAAGCCAGCCTGCAGCAGTGGGAGAAACAGTACGAGAGAGTGAGACAAGGGGACTTAGTGAGCTCAATGGAGCTCTGTCAGAGCTGCTGGGATTTCTTTGTGGGCAGAAAAAGGTGCCAATGCAGGCAGGAGCCCCATATAAAAGGGCAGCTTGCAGCACCAGGACAAACTGAATGAGCGATGAGAGCTCTGTCGGGGCAGCTGCGGATTTCTTTGTGGACAGACAAAGTTGCCAACACAGCCAGGAACTCCATGCAAAAGCGCAGTCTGCGGTGCCAAGAGAAACAGAACGAGCGAATGACAGAGCAGTAGTGAGTGAGCTCTAGTGTGACTGCTGCAGATTTCTTTGTGGGCAGAAAATGCGTCAACGCAGGCAGAAGCCCAGTACAAAAGGCCAGCTTGCAGCACCGGCAGAAACGGAATGCGAGAGTGACAGAGGGGGAGTGAGTGAGCTCAGTGGAGCTGTGTCGGAACTGCTTCACATTTCCTTCTGGCCAGAAAAAGCCACCAATGCAGGCAGGAGCCCAGTACAAAAGGGTAGCCTGCAGTGCCAGGAGACACAGAACGACCACGTGAGGGAGGGGGAGTCGGTGAGCTCAACGGAGCTTTATTGGGACTGCTGCAGATTTGTTTGTGGGCAGGAAAAGGCAGCAATGCATGCAGGGGCCCAGTACAGAAGGGCAGCCTGCAGTGGTAGGAAAACCAGAATGAACTAGTGAGTGAGCTCAACAGGGCTGTATTGTAACTGCTGCAAAGTTCTTTGTGGGCATAAGAAGGCAGCAACGCAGGCAGGAGCCCAGTAGAAAAGGGCAGCCTGCAGTGCCGGCACAATAGAATGAGCGAGTGAGAGAAGCTGAGTGAGCGAGCTCAATGGAGCTCTGTTGGGACTGCCATAACATGACTGTGTTACAAGCGTGCGTTGAACTGTTTCCACGCACCCTTCTAATTTTGCAAATTTGTAATACTGTCACGCCACATTTTCAACAGTGCCATTTTTTCACAACTCCTTATGAACACTAAAGCTGTCATTTTGCACATCCTGGATAAAATATGTTTCTCCACTCCTGCCACACAATAGCACGGTCACTCTGAGAAATCAGTATTTGGGACAGATTAAGATCGACCGAGTGGGGGGGGGGTTGCTGAGCTCAACTGAGCTCTGTCAGGACTGTTGCGGATTTGTTTGTGGCAGACAAAGGCCCCAACACAAGAGCCCAGTACAAAAGGGCAGCCTGCAGCACTGGAAGAAACAGAACGAGAGAGCGAGTGAGGGAGGGGGAGTGAGCGAACTCACCAAAGCGCTGTCAGGACTGCTGCAGATTTCTTTGTGGGCAGAAAAAGGTGTCAGTACAGGCAGGGGCCCAGTACAAAAGGGCAGCCTGCGGCAGTGGGACAAACAGTGCAAGCGAGTGAAACGAGGGGACTTAGTGAGCTCAACGGAACTCTGTCAGGTCTGCTGGGATTGTTTTGTGGGCAGAAAAAGGGGCCAGTGCAGGCAGGAACCCCATACAAAAGGGCAGCTTGCAGCACCAGGACAAACAGAATGAGCGATGAGAGAGGGAGACTGAGCGACCTCAACGCAGCTCTGTCAGGACAGCTGCAGATTTCTTTGTGGACAGACAAAGGTGCCAATGCAGCCAGGAGCCCCATACAAAAGCGCAGTCTGCGGCGCCAAGACAAACAGAACGAGCGAGTGACAGAGCGGTACTGAGCAAGCTCAACGGAGCTGTAGTGTGACTGCTGCAGATTTCTTTGTGGGCAGAAAATGCGGCAACGCAGACAGGAGCCCAGTACAAAGGCAGCTTGCAGCGCCGCAGAAACAGAATGCAAGAGTGACAGACGGCAGTGAGCGAGCCCAGTGGAGCTGTGTCAGGACTGCTTCAGATTTCTTTCTGGCCAGAAAAGCTGCCACTGCAGGCAGGAGCCCAGTACAAAGGGCAGCCTGCAGCGCCAGGAGACACAGAATGAGCAAGTGAAGGAGGGGAGTCAGTGAGCTCAGCGGGCTTTGTTGGGACTGCTGCAGATTTGTTTGTGGGCAGAAAAAGGCAGCAATGCATGCAGGGGCCCAGTACAAAAGGGCAGCCTGCAGTGGCGGGAAACCAGAATGAGCGAGTGAGTGAGCTCAACAGAGCTGTATTGTAACTGCTACAAATTTCTTTATGAGCATAAGAAGGCAGCAACGCAGGCAGGAGCCCAGTAGAAAAGGGCGGCCTGCAGTGCCGGCAGAACAGAATGAGCGAGTGAGAGAAGGGGAGTGAGTGAGCTCAACGGAGCTTTGTCGGGACTGCTGCAGATTTCTTTGTGGGCAGAAAAAGGCGCCAACAGAGACAGGAGCCCAGTACAAAAGGGCAGCCTGCAGCGCCAGGAGAACCGGAATGAGTGAATGAGACAGGCGGACTGAGCGACCTCAATGGACTTCTGCCGGGACAGCTGTGGATTTCTTCATGGGTAGAAAAAGCCACCAACACAGGCAGGAGCCCAGTACAAAAAGGCAGCCTGCAGTGCCAGGAGACACAGAATGAGTGAGTGACACAGGGGGAGTAAGCCACCTCAATGGAGCTCTCTCGGGACAGCTGCGTATTCCTTCCTCGGCAGAACAAGGTGCCAACACACGCACCAGCCCAGTACAAAAGAGCAGCCTGCAGCACTGGGACTAACAAACTGAGCCACTGACAGAGGCCCACTGCGCGAGCTCAACAGACCAACGCAATCAACATTCGGCATTGACAAATGCTTGTTTGTTGTTGTTACTACCTTCCCACCCATTGTGTATTCTTCCCTGGGTTCTTGTTTCCCAGGTGCATTATTTTGCACTTCTTTGCACTGAATCCTAGCTGCCATACTTCTGACCATTCCTCCAACCTTGCCAAGTCCCTACTCATCCTTTCCACGCCTCCTTGTGTATCAACCCTGTTGCAGATCTTTGTGTCATCTGCAAAAAGGCATACTTTTCCTTCCAGTCCCTCTGCAATGTCACTGATGAAGACATTAAAAGGACTGGACCCAATACTAAACCCTGCAGTACCCACTAGTAACCCCTCTTTCTTCAGAGTGGACTCCATTTACAATTACCTTCTGTGTCCTGTTGTGCAGCCAATGTTTTACCTAGGCTACCACCCTGGGACCCACTCCAGCTGGTTAATTGACTATTAATCTTTGTGTGGGACTGTGTCAAATGCCTTGCTAAAGTCTAGGTAGGCCATGTCCACAGCCCTCCCTGGTCTACTACTTTGTCACCCAGTCAAAGAAATCTATTAGATTCATCTGACATGACCTCCCGCCGGAACCCATGCTGCCTTGGGTCCCATGCCTCACTGGCCTCTAGGTACTCAACTATTCTTTCTTTCAGAAGTGACTCCATCACTTTCCCTACCACACAGGTCAGACTGACAGGTCTGTAGTTTCCTGCCTCTGTCTTGCTCCCACTTTTGTGAAGGGAATCACATCCGCCTTCCTCCAGTCCTCGGGTACCACACCATCCTCCCATGATTTATTAAAAGAGTAGCCAGTGGTTTCACTAGTTCCTCCTTAATTCTTTTGAATTTCATGAATTCCATCAGGACCCATGCTTTGTCCATCTTCAGTTTTAGAAGTTCTTGCAGAACCCTTTCTTCTGTGAAAGGACTGGATCAACCCCCATCAAGAGTGCTTCTGTTAATTGGATTAGGCAGTTCCTCCTCTTCTTGTGAATACTGAGCAGAAATATTTGTTCAGTATCCCTGCTTTTTCACTATTCCTCTGCCCACCCACCGTTCATTCTATTCAGCCTCACTATCCCTCCCTTTGTCTTTCTACGCTCACTGATGTACCTATAAAAGGTTTTATCCCCCTTCTTAACTGAGTTGACTATCTTTTCCTCAGTTTGGGCCCTTGCTATTCTGACTTCCCTCCCTACTTCCTTCTGCCTTAACTGGTACAGCTCTCTGTCCTGCTCCTTTTGTGTTTCCTTATACTCCCGAAATGCTATCTTTTTCTTCCTGACTTTCACAGCCACCTCTTTTGAGAACCATAGTGGCTTTTTCTTTCATTTTGATTTGTTTATTTGCTTCACACAAAGGCTTGTTGCCTCTGTGATGGCAGTTTTGATGATTCCCCATTGTTGCTCCACACTTCCTTCTAGCCCGTTTGCTAGTGCTTTTCTGAGGCACTCTCCCATCTTGCCAAAGTCAGCCCTCCTAAAGTCCAGTACCCTCACTTTTGTATGGCTTGACTCTGTAGCTAAGTTTAACGTAAACCACACTGTTTGATGGTCACTTGTTCCCAGATGGCAACCCACTTCTAGATCTGAGATCCTCTCACTGCCCCCGTTTGAGAGTATGAGGTCTAAGATTGCTCCTCATGAGTGGGTTCCAAAACTAGCTGTCTGAGGCCTGCCACCTGTAGGGTATCAAAATGGCCCTGTTTTGGATGTGGCTGCAGCAAATGTGCTCCAGTTAACATCTGGCATATTCAGGTCTCCCATCAACAGTATCTCCCCTTTCTCTGCCATTCTAAGAATGCCTTCTATCATATCCTTGTCCATTCCCTTCCCCTGACATGGGGGTCTGTACACAAACCCCTGTGCGGATTGTGGTGCCCTTTCCAGTCTCCAAGGTGACCCACAGTGCCTCCTCTCCTCCCTGTTTACTCTTTTGTTCAGTTGCTTTTATCCCTTTCTTTACATGGAGAGCTACTCTTCCACCTCTTCTCCCCTGCCTGTCTCTCCTGTAGGTTATGTACCCTGGTATGTTAACATCCCAGTCATGGTTCTCTGTGTACCATGTTTCTGTGACTGCTACAATATCCAGGCATCCCTCTTCCATCAAGGCCACCAGCTCAGGGAGCTTATTGCCCAGACTATGGGCATTGGTACTCATTACCCTCCATTTCCTGATGGCCTTACTCCTTTTTGCCCCATCCCTGTCCTTCTTGCCTTTGTCACTTTCTCCATTTACCTCTGCCCTTCTCCCGATCGACACCTCTATGTTGGTGCTTGCCACACTTACTACCATGATTTTTTGGGGGCTAGGATTTCCTGCTCCTTCCAGTGCTCTCCCTGGCTGGTTTAATGCTTGCCAATGAAGCATTTAAACCTATCACCTAGGATTCTGGTTCCCCTCCTGGACAGATGCAGCCCATCATGCCAGTATAGGCTTGCATCACCCAGGTGAACCCCAGTCCCCAATGAAGCCAAATCCCTGAGCTCCACACCAGTTTTTAACCACTGATTGAATCCCATGGTCAGAAACACCCTAGCCTCTCCTATGTCATAGATGGGCAGCACCTCCGGAAGGTTACCGTGCATGCTACTTGTCTAAGGCCCTCCCCAATTCCACAAACTCTTCCTGCACTTCTCTAATCCCTTTCTTAGCCAGGTCATTTGTCCCTAGGTGGACAATGACATCCAGCTCCCTCCCCTGTGCAGCTGCTCTGGCAATCCTGAGGATTCGCTCCCTGTCCCTCCAAGCCATGGCACCAGGCAGGCACCTTACCTCCCCTCTCCCCTTCCTCCCCCAGTTCTACCTTCCTAACAATGGAGTCTCCCACCAGGAGTTGTTTCCTTCCCCTGCGGTGTCCCCTGCCACCCTCCTGTGGGTCTCCTTTGTGGAGGTTCCCAGCATCCTCCTTGGTTTCCACTGCGGGTGCCTCCATAGAGGAACCACACTTTGCCAGAATGGCATAGGAATTGTGGAGAGGTACAACTGGAGGGATGTGTTTTTTCACAGAGAGGGTTGTGGATGCATGGAACGGCCTTCCAGAGGAGGTTGTGGAGTCAAAAACAGTGGTTGAATTCAAGCATGCATAGGACAGTCATAAGGCAATTCTAGGGGGGTGGGGTAGAAAGAAGTAGGCTGCTGTTTAACTAAGATCTGCAGCTTACCCATTAGGTAGGAAAATGGGCAGACTGGGTGGGCCAAGTGGTCCTTATCTGCCATCAAATTCTATGTTTCTATGTTCCTAAGTTTCTATGTTTCTTGACCAATTGCAAGGATTTTGATACCCCTTGATGTCCTTCCTGATCATGGCACAACTTCAACAATTCATGTCAGATATGCTCTGGTGCAACAAACAGAACCTCCCCTGTCTTTGGAATTTTGCACATCAATAACCCGAATTTCTCATCCACATACACGTCTGAAGGATCGTGATCATTTAACCTAATATAATGTATGGGGAGCCTTATAATACATAGCCTGCTCTCTTTTTATTTTCGAGTCATCTCATCGTTCTGACATAAGAGCTGTAAACTTTGCTTACCTACGTCAGATCGGTGGGATTACAAGATGGAATCAATGTCACCCGACAACATTCTAACTCTAGAATGTGACATGCGAGTGTTTTAAACTGGGAAGCTGCAGCTGCAGTTTAAAAGCAGTCACAGAGCACAAACATTTTCTTTTTTGCTTTTTTGTCTCTTACATCCCCCACCCTCATCCACAGACAGCCTTTGCTGATCGCGGATCCCATCTTGGCCAATGAATGTTTCCCACAACCCCTCTGTTCCACGCAGCTGATGTGTCCTCTTCCTGAGCAAGCACATGATGACTGTTGTCCAACCGCAGTTCTACTTCATGAGCAGCAACAGTCAAAGGGCTTATTTTTTTTAAAAAAACAAGGACTTTGCTGTTACTAATATTTTAAATTGAAGTGTTTGTAGCCATTCCATATTTGTTTTGCCTAAATTGGGCTGCAATAAACATTATTTTCAATTGTCAATGACATGAAGTGTTTCTGTAAGGTAAGTTTTATTTTAAAAAAAAACAAACTTTTTTTTCTCACTTTACTTGCTAACAGCCCCATACACTATAAAAGACAATGGCTGGGGTTCTGCAGTTAACCATGTTGAAATCACTTCTCACAATTGCTATGCCGACAGTAAACCTCTTGAGCTGCACTCTCGAGGTTTAAAAGTACAGCACGGCAATCGCTTGAGGTGATTACAACGCTTTTAACTACAGAACCCCAGCCATTATCCTCTATGTGAGCTATAAGCTGTTTTAGCTGAAGGTCTGCTTCCTGCATTTGTTTTAAATCCAAAATCTCTAAATCCTGCTTAACAGTGCTCACAATGGCGGCCACCCTAGGAGAAGGAAGCTGCCAAAGCTCCCCCCCCAGGCACAGGTGCGAGCAAGGAAGTCAGCCTGAGCATTTTGCTCAGCAAAGGGAGTACACTTAGAGTGTGCCTTAACCTTCAAAACATAGATAGGGAAGACCTCATGCAATGGCAGAGTGGAAATAAAGGACCAGTGAAAAAGGTATTTTATAGGTTTGCTGTCTGAGGACATGAAATTGTTGTGCTGCCAGAGGGGAAGGAATTCCGTTAATGCCAGGCAGAGCCAAGATAAGACAGAAGAAAGAACTGCAGGAGGTGGAAGGCCAAGGGTGGGCAGTAAATGCAAAGCATAGCAAATGGCTGTAAGTTCAGCTGCTTGTGCAGAGTGTGGAGTACAGCGCATGGCAATAGATAAGTCAAGGGATGGAAAATAGACACCAAAACTGGTGTGGGGTACCCCATCCACATAAAAGGAAGAGCTGTCAGTAAAAATACAGGAGGCAATAGAGGCAAATGCAGTAGAAGGGCATTCTCTGAAAATAGTAGACTGAGGGAGGGCCTTGGTGGATGGAGATGGGGCAGAGACAGCACAGTCATGTGGCTCCCCGAAAAGGAGAGGGCAAGCAAGCTGAGAGGTAGTAGTGGGTGAGACATCATGGTCTCTGTCCTGCAAAAGTAGGGCCCACTGAGTAAGCCAAGAATTGGAGACAATACCCTCCTTTAGCTTGGGTGAAAGAAGGAAAGAGGTGGATTTATGTGGAGAGTGCAGAATGATTTTATTGAACCCAGTAATATAAGTAAAGTACTTAACAGCCCAGAAATTGCCCAACAGATATTTTTCACAGGGGGTGTTCCTCTTCTCGACAGAGTGAGAAGCCAAGAGGCATGGGCTACCGGCCGTAAGTGGGAGTGAAAAGACTGGGTCAGCATTGCAGCCAGTGAGGTCAGTGAAACAGCTACCTCCAAACGGAAGGGTGTGGCTGCATCTGGGTTCACTAGACAAGGTGCTGAGGCCTGTTTGAGCTCCTCAGTGGCCTGAGTCTGAGCAGGGGTCCAAACCCAAGGGGCATTCTTTTTGAGAAGATCATACAGGGGCTTAGCCTTAGCAGTGAAATCAGGTATGAAAGCATGAGAGAAATTACACATGCCAAGAAAAGACCGAAGTGAATGTAGGTCAGCCGGCAATGGGAGTGCCAGAACCTTTTGAACCTTTTTGAGGGCTGGACTTTTACCATTTGGGGAAATGGTGTGACCCAAAAAGGTTACCTCCTGAGCAAAGAACTGTGCCTTGAGGGGGTAAATTTTTAAGCCGGACAGGGCAAGCAGGGACAGCGGTTCCTGTAAAAGCTGTAGGTGAGTGTCAAAATTTTCAGTGCTAAGGAGAATATCATCTACGTACTGCAAAAGGCAGGCAGGGCGAGAAAACCCCTTGAGGATTTTAGCTAGCGTAATATGAAAAAGCATAGGAGCATTATGGTAACCCTGGGGAAGGACACACCAAGTGTACTGATTGTGAAATACAATGAAAGTGAACTTGTACTGGCATGCTTCGGTGAGGGGAATGGACCAAAAACCATTAGCAATATCAATAGCAGAAAACCACTGAGACCGAGGTGGCAAATGGGACAAAAGGTCCAGCATAGAAGCCACTGTGGGGGCTATAAGAGGGGTCATGACGTTAAGGCAGTGGCAATCGACTGTGAGGTGCCAGGAACCTGCAGATTTGCGAACAGGCCAGATGGGGGAATTATTAGTGGAACAGCAAGAACAGATCACACCTTGCTGTAAAAGAGAATTTACTGTTTTCCGGACTTCTTTGTGATCCTCCACAGGGAAAGGGTATTGTTTCTGGGGCAGTAGATCTGGGCCACCCACATAGACATAATGAGCAGTACGGCCACAATCATTTTTGTGGGTGGCAAAAACAGGGAGGTGATCTGCCAAAATGGGCAAAAGCACATTAGAGAATGGATGATCATCAAAAGATTCCAGGACAGTGCAATGAGTAGTGGTAGCAACAGGGGAGAGCCCTGTAGGAATGAAAGGAAGATCATGGTCATGTGGGGATATCCATAGAGCCAGATTAGAAAGGTCTACAATAGCATTTAATGGATGCAAAACATTAATTCCCAGTATACCAGAGGTAGTGGTAGGGCCAATAAAAGGTATGCAGGAGATAATAAGATCACCAATAGAAACAGAAATGTCAGAGGTGGGTTTGCAAATGGGCACAGAGGTGCCTTCAAAGGTCTGCACAGCACCAGCTGGGATGGTGTCGCCAACATAGAAATCCCCCCGTAGCAGGGACACAGCTGACCCAATGTCTACTAAGAGAGTGCATGGGTGGCCTCCAACTCATGCTTCAACATAGGATCTGCCATGGTCATCCAAATGAAGGGAACAAAGGAGGTGACACCAAAAGGCCCCTTCCCATCAGTAATAGTGTGGCCCCTCTTGAGGTGGGGGCCCCGAGGGTGACAGGTTACAGGCTGACAGGATCTCCCGCAACATGTGCTGCACATCCTGGAGTGCCTGAGCCAAGTCAGGAGAGGATAACCTGTGCTGGGGGGGCAGGTGGCTGTTTGTGCCAAGCCCTCTGTTTCTGCCAATTGTGGTCACGGTCAGGCCAGGAGGGACCTCCTTGCCCTTTGGGGTTCCATGGCCGGCCCCTGCCCTTTGGTGGTGGAGGGGTGGCCCCTTGACCTGCCTGGGGGTTACTGTTGAGGTGTATGATGTGCCTTTACTCACTGTCAAGGAGGGGGGTGAAGCTGGAGTAGCTGCAGGAAGAGCTGCTGCCGCCTTGTGTTTATCTTTGCCTTTGCCATCCTGGGGCCTATCGTCAGCCTTATCCTTAACAGATCATTCTTTCCTGGCTGCATTGATATTGAGATAAGCCCTAGTAGTGTGGTTTAAAATGTCAGTCATAGGTTTAGTAGAATCTACCAGCATATCAATTTTGCTTTTAATGCCTGGGTGCATGTTGGCCAAAATAAACCCTTAAAATCAGGGTTCTCTGAGTCCAAAACAACTTTCCCAGTAGAAAAAGCAGCAGCAATTCTTTCATAGAAACAGTGGGGATATTCATATTTCTCCTGCACAGTATTGACTGCCAATTGTGTATCATTTGCAGCTGGGCAACATAAATCAGAAAGATGTTTAAGCAAACCCTCAAAAGACCCACTACCTGCCCGATCTGCTGGAGGTAATCTCCCCCACAGCTGAGCTGGGACTGCCATTTGGAGGCACCGAACCTGATCCTGAGGGTCAGTGATGCCATACAAACTAAAGTTACCCTTCAGTTTCATACCATGCAACAAGATGGAGTCCCCCACCTTAGAACTCCCCTGTACCTGTGCCACGTGAACCAGGTGTTTCAAGGGGACTGGTGCCCCCGGCATGGCTGGAATAGGAGAGGCCCCTGAGTCTTGGAGTGGATGGTGAGAGGGTAAAAGGTAACACCCGGAGTTTGAAGTGTATGGGAAGAGGGTAAAAAAGGGGGTAAAGAAGGATGAACAGGTGTGTAGGGCATTGTGGCTTGAGGGAAGGCAGAAGGAGATGGCATAGAGGTGACCTCTACTGGCTGGGGGCAAAGCCTTACCTCCCAGAGGAGGCTCACCTAAATCCCCAGACTATGCTCATCCCTCAAGATCAGAGGCACATTCCCGCGCAGCACAACCAGTGTCAGAGCCACACTCCTCCCTAATACTGCGAGTGTCAGAGGATGGCTCCCCATCCTCAAACTCCTATTTTAAATCATCAATGACTTTATTCAATTGGGGCATGTCAGCCTGCTGCTGAATTAATTTTAAAGTCAAATCCTGGATTTCCTGCTGTGCCTTGTTAGCAAAGTCTGTGGCCTCCAACATGAGGTCCTGTGCTTGGCCATATTGAGCCTGGAGCTCAACAAGCTATGTTGTTAAACGCTGGACCTGTTTAGCTAATTCAGAATTATGGCTTTTCAACAATTTAAGCTGATCATCATAGGCTATACAAGAAGCATAAAGCCCTGCTACTACAGCCCTTTTTATGAAATCAACACTTTTCTTTTTAGTAACTCATTCCTGGTATTTATTTTCCACACGCTGTAAGCCTCCTAAGTCATAGTTCTCTTCCTCAGCCCATGTTAATAAGTGATCATGTCCAGCCTATTTAGAAACATAATCAATTACAAAATCTCCTAACAGGTCTGCCTTGTCACTAGAGGCAGCCATCATATAGTGGCTGTGCGTTGTGGATACGCCCTCCCCCTTGGCTGCCAGCGTTTTTACCCAGAGTTGTCTGGAGATATAATGACAACACACACAAAAAATTGTAATCCTAAGTGCACTTAAAGTAAGGTATCACAACAAGCTATAAGCTGGAAAGGCCTTACTTTGTCAACAATCGTGCCTAGCATTTGAGGTGCCAATTTGTTATGAATGAAACTGTTTATCATGACCTCAGTAACAAACAATAACAAACAAAAATATGGGTTTCACAAGTTGTGACCAACAAGACCATCCAGTACTCATGTAACATTTCAAACCCATTTATTAGTGAAATGATGAAAGGGCAAACTTACAGCAGGTTACAGCCTTCTTAGACAGCTTACATGGCAATAGTCATCATGGAAGTCTTTCCAACTAGCTGGATTGGAGCTCTTGGAGGCCAAATAACAAGATCAGGGTTACCCAGCCACTATGATGGGATTGGAACCTATGGTTTCTCGGTCCACAGTTCTGTGCTATAACCACAAGGCCATACTACTTTCTCAAATGCAAAGTATGTCAACAAATAACATAGAAAACACACAAACTAAAGAAACACATTAAATATATAAAATATAAAGTATAGATGTGACAGCCAGGATGAAATGCAGAAATGCTGCAGAATATCACAGAAGGCTGCAGTTTACTGCAGGGGCCATTGTAAGTCAATGGCAATTAAGCCCTTTTGTCATGCTGGATTTTGTGACATGTCATTATTGCAAGTTATTGTGCTTCATCATGGCTAACTCCACTGTACTACTCCACTTTTTTGCCCAGTGTGACGGTTTCTGGGTCTGTTTGCAATGGTACATCCAGGAACCAGGTCTTGGACAATCTACGGTACATGTACAGTAGCTTCCATAAGAGCTACTGAGCTGCCCACAGCCATTTCCTCCTCAGACACCATCCATCACCATCTCTACTGCCCTGTTCCTACTTGCATAGCTCCATTCTGGCTATGAAACCAGTCTACAACATGTCTGTAGAAAGTATTACTGCTGGAACCAAAGGGGCACTTTGCTTCTGATGCATACTGCTCTTTAAAAAAAAAACTAATTAAATCATCGGTCCTTGTTACTACATGCCTACAGACATAAATAGCAATGTAATACTTTTCTCTGGGTGATGAAGGAACTGGATAGGGGCCATGCTGTGGATTTGCTCTATTTCGACTTCAGCAAGGCTTTTGAGTCGGTGACTCAGAGATGTTTGCTGAAGAAGATGGAGGATCTGGGTGTGGCTAAGATCATAGTAAACTGGATAGGTAACTTTTTTTTTTTTAATTGCTCCTCTGTGGAGCCGATGGGTAGCTCTGGCCCTCCTTTGGAAGGACTCATTCTCTGACCCGGACGTGTTGGGTCTTCATTGACCCCATTGGATCCTGGCCTTTTTCCACCTTTCTGCCCTGGGCACCTGAACCATGCAATGGGTGAGGCAGCTACCCCCACCTCCATGGAAGCAGCCATACACCCTGGATGGGTGTCCTCCCCTCTTCTGGGTGATGCACCTGTGCTGACACCCAGCAACTGCTGGGTGTCAGTCTACAGTGTGCTGCACTGTCCCCCCTCCCTGAGGAAGGAGAGCTGTCTATGGACGGTCAATCTTTCCTCCCCCTGTCAACCCCCGAGCAACCCGAGTCCATTTCCATACCCGGGTCACCGGTGTGGTGTGAGATGTGGCATCCAGCACCTCAACCCTCAGTATCACCGGGCCGACTGGGTAGGTAACTGTCTAAAGGGGAGGCAGCAGAGAGTCTTAGTCAATGGGGTCAAATCAGAAGAGAGGGAAGTCATGAACGGGGTACCACAGGGATCTGTTCTTAGGTCCAGTTCTCTTCAATACGTTCATTGGCGACATTGCTGTGGGAATCTAGTGCAGATTGTGTCTCATCACGGATGACACTAAGCTCTGTGGGAGGGTGGATAGCAATGAGAGAATCAGGGAAAAGCATACAGACTTATAAAAGCTAGAGGAGTGGTCTAAGGTTTGGCAGTTGAAATTTACCACCAAAAAATACAAGGTAATGCACCTAAGGAACAAGAATCCTAGGACAGAGCACTGGATGGGTGGGGTGAGATTAAGTACTACAGCTGAGGAATGGGACCTTGGAGTTATCATCAATGACTCCCTCAATTACCAGTAATCTAGTTAGTGCAAAAAGGCATACAGTATAGCAACGTGAGTAGGATGTTAGGTTGTATTGGGAGGGGTATTGACAGCAGAAAGGAAGACGTAATACTTCCCCTATGTAGATTCTTAGTGAGGCCACGCTGGAGTATTGTGCCCAGTTCTGAAGTCTTCAACTCAGGAAAGATAGGGACAAGCCAGAGGCAGCGCAGCGCAGGGTGACAAAATGATTCAGGACCAGCAGGGCAGATCTTATGAAGAGCGCCTCAAGGCACTGCACATATACTCTCTGGAGACAAGAAGGGAAAGGGGAGATATGACAAAGACCTTTAAGTTCCTAAACAGAATTAGAAAAGTGAACTGCGGCAAACTATTTAGCTTGAATACTAGCTTGTGACCATGTGGTCATAGGTTCATAGGTATCTACAAGTTCAAGGGCGAACCAATTTAGAACTCGCCGCCATTAAATCTAATAGCAGAAAAGACATTTTCTATTACCCATGTATTGATCTAATTTGGTTTTAAGCTGTTCTAAGTTATCACTTGATACCACTTCTATTGGTAGGGAGTTCCTTGCAGGTGGTACTCTTTGAGTTATAAATCTATTTCTTTTTACCGTATTGTTAATCCCTGTTTTTAACTTTAATTTGTGTGACCTAGTGTTATTATTTGTTAAATGCTACTCAAAACAAATAGTTTCGAACAGGACAGGATCCCTAGAGGCCTTATATGCTAGACAGAGATCACCTCTTAGTGATCTATATTCAAGTGAATATAGCCCCAAAGTCTTAAGTCTCTCTTCATATTCAACATTTTTTAGGTTATCAATATTTCTAGTAAGTCTCCTCTGTACTTTTTCAACTATGGCTTTACCACCTACTGAGGTGGGCACACAGAAGGGGGCACAGAAATCTATATGAGATTTGACCAGACTGGTGTATAATGGAACTAGGACCTCAGGTTCTCGACTTCTAATATGTTTGAGAATACACACCATCACAGTTTTTAACCATTTTATTTATATGTTCAGTAAATTTTAAATTATTTGTGATGGTAATCCCTAGATCTCTTTCTGAGGTGACCACCTGTAACTTAATATTGTTGAGAGTGTATACAGCCATCCTGTTGTTTTCACTGAGGTGCATAACCTTACATTTGGCCGTGTTAAATATAATTTTATTATCTGTGGCCCAGCATGCCAAGTTGTCCAAATTTGTTTGAAGTCATTTTATGGCTTGTATGTTGTTCACAATACAACCAAGTTTATTATCGTCTGCTTAGAAAATGGGCATCACAAACCTAGTATCCTAATTGGCTGAGAACTCCCTGACACCTCTAATCTATCTGGCAACAGACCCCAGCCAATAAAAGATGCTAGCGTTTTGTCCCCATCACGGCGATCCCTCAGCTGTTCGAATGTTAAGTTTCTGACAGCTGTCAAAAGGTGCCATTTTCTTCTCCGTGTGCCCCGAAACTCATCAAGTAAAAAAAACTGACAATGTCAGACAACATGCCAGTATTCTTTGATGCAGTGACCGAGGAGAGTCTCAATGAGTTGTTCTCATCACCGGAATCACCATCAGCTGCCAAGAAAAAATGAAGAGATAAACGAAGTGAGTCCCTCGAGTCAAGCCGGCATATATCCGTGAATGAACAGGAGCTGGCTGAGATAGAAAGTGATAGGGATGAGGCTAACACCGAAAAAAACACTGTTTGGGCTTTGGGAGTGTTCACCAACTGGGCATCCAGGAAGGGTCTGTCTGTAGACTTCAAAACCAAAACTGCCGAAAATCTCTGTAGTTTACTGAGGCAGTTCTGTGCTGAGGTACGTACGAGTGCTAGGACTGAGTACTCCATCTCTGGCTACTGTGCAATCCGTGCTGGCCTCAATCATCACGTTAACAGCAGCACAGAAACATGCAGCTTCAACATCATAAGCGACCCCATTTTCCATCCTGCCAACAATGTTTTCATCAGTATTTTGAAAAAATATCGAAAAGCAAACAAAGACAAGGCTACCCACCACCCTGCAATTAACGCGGCAGACCAAAACAAAATCCACAAATCTGATGGTATGTCACCCAATACCGTGCCAGGCTTAGTGAAAAGACTGTGGTTTGAAATACAAATCCACATGGCCCGGTGCAGCAGGGAGGGGTTACACGAGCTGACACCCAAGTCATTTGAAGTGAAGCTGGATGTAAATAGCTGCAGATACCTAAGCCTGTCACACAATCAGCATTCAAAAAATCACAACCAGCCCAGGGAATCAAACAAAGAAAACACCAGAGGCAGTATATCTGAGGAGCCTGAGAATGAAAACTGTCCAGTCAAACTGTACATGAAGTACATATCAAAAATCCCAGCAGACTCCAAAGCCCTGTATATGCATCCTAGAAGACTCCCCCGGGCATTCCTAGATAGTCAGCAGACATGGTACTCGAATGAGTCTATGGAAAAAATGATTTAGGCTCACTAATGGCACTAATAAGTAAAGAAGCAAACCTTTCAACAAGATATGCCAACCACAGTATCCGTGCCACCTCAGTACGGATCTTGTCAGACGCAGGTCTCCAAGCTAGGTTGATAATGTCAGTAACAGGTCACAAATGTGAGCAGAGCCTGCAAAGTTACTGGAAACCATCTACAGATGATAAAAAGAAACGGGGCAATGTCCTGGGTGCACAGACAGCACATCCTGCAGTGGAAAAAAAATTCAAGACTGAAGAGGCAGAGGAACCAGATGAGGAAAAGCCATGCTGCAGCTCAGCCATGCCCCCTACTGGAACCTCATCAACACCATTCAATCTCCTGAATTGTTCCTTCACAGCACCAGTTAATTTTATCAACTACAGCAAATGAAAGGGCACACATTTTATTGTTTTGTCCATCCCAAGGCCAAAGTGCAACGTGTGGGTTATAAAAGCGTTTTTTTTATTTTCTCCATCCCAGTCCTAAAAAGGGACTACTTTTTCTCCCAACAGTTTAAAGTTCATATATCTGAATTAATAAACAAAAAAGTTTTAACTGAAAAACTATTTTGTGTCTCTGTCTCATTAATGTTACCCTTTGCCCATTTTCTAAGCGCAATACCCTCCAGGGTGGGCGGTATTGTGCTATACCAGACCTTCCTGGGGCTATAAGGCTCTCTGCCTGCGGCTTCGGGCCTCATTACGCCCCTGGGGTGGTCCGGTATAGCACAATACCGCCCACCCTGTTGGGTATTATTGCTTACATATTTGTTAATCCATAACCCATTTGAAGTTTGCATGCTGGAAATCAGTATGTTGAACAATATGGGGTCCTAAACAGAGCCCTGTGGCACCCTGCTAGTAGCTCTACCCCATTCAGACATTTGCCCTTTGATATTAACCTGTTGTTTCTTGTCTATTAACCATGAATCAATCCATTTAATAATGTCTGGGTGTAGTTTGTTTCTTACTAGCTGTTCAACCAGCACTTTGTGGGAGACAGTATCGAAGGCCTTTTCATAATCCAAAAAGATAACATCAACTGGTAATCCATTATCCAAGGCCTTACTAACAGGTTCAAAAAAATCTATTAGGTTATTCTGACAAGATCTCCCTTGAGTAAAAGCGTACTGAGATATGTCACCATGTTCACTATCTAGAATATGCATAGTCATTTTGAGCTGCAATATTTTTTCCATTGTGATTCCTATACATGATGTCAGGCTAATCGGCCTGTAATTAGCAACATTTTGAATATAAATCATAGCTGCCCAGATTAATTACCAGCATAAAACTGCTAGGAAAAAAAAATAATCTCACTGGACTTCAACTGAGACTTCAAATTGTATATCTAAATTGCTAAGGTCAATGCAATATAGCAATAGCACCTCCTGCTGGCCAGCAAACATTTTGCATTAAGTACTACATTGTATACTGCAATTATTTTTTGCACATTGTTTCTATATTTTACAATGTATTCACCGAGGATAGCCTTAATGGGATGCATCATGTCATTTTAATGTGGTCCTGCTTCTCCCCAGTTCTTTTTTTTTTTTTCTATTTACAATTTTTGCATTTTTCTCTTTTTTCCCCTTCCCGGGGTCACAGGTACACATGCGTACGCGCACGTGGAGGCGTGCATGCCAGGATCCGGTGACCCCTTCCACCCCACCCCAGATTTACATCAGCGCTCCTGCCACCTGCGCACCCATTGGACCTCCACACGATGGGTGTGGGTCTATGGAAGAGCGGGCATCCACCCCTGGAGGTGAAATCCCACTCTAGCCCTCCCCCCAGCACCCCGGCAACCCGAGGTCGCTCCTTAACCCAGGTCACTGGCGTGGCGTGTGGTGTGGTGTCCAGTGCCTCAACCCTCAGCGCCACTGGGCCAGCCCCTTCTACCCAGTTTTTGAAGTGGAAGGACAAGGCACTGCTCAGGTACATGGTGAGGCTATGAATGTAGGAGAAGTTAAACTTGCGAGTTGTTGGTTCAAAGTTCTCTGTCTGCTTTAACCACTTCTCTGTCTGCTTTAACCACAGGACCACACAAATTTCCTTAGACTTTTGATGGTCTAGTACCCCCCTCCTGCTGTCAATCATCTTGATCTGTTTCTGTCTCTATTGCCTTTATCCTCCTGCACTTTGGCCAACAGTTCGATGCCGGCTCTCTCTGTCACTGTCCAGGCTCCTGCTGAGTCACATTTCTACCATTTTCTCATCACGAGGAACCAGGGAACCCTTGGTGGGGGGAGACACCAGCACAAAGCAGGCTGAGTTGAAGTGCACTGGAGCCAGCGTGAGTACCAGGGAGCCTAGAGGGGCATCCTCTGATTGGGACTTTGGTACAGCAGGAACTTTGAGGATTGGAGGAGTACTCCCCACCCCCCACCCTCTACCAGCACTTGTTAGTCACACCAGTCAGATCTCTGCACTGGGGATGAATTATCATCTCATTTGGGTTGGGTCACCCCTGAAAACAGGCACGTGTGCCTAGTGAGTCTTACCCGGTTAAAGAAGAATAAATAAATAAAACTCACCAAGGCAGGGTCACCACCATCTCTCACAAATGCCTGCAGTCGGAGGTTCCATTGTTGAAAGTGGCCAATGGCCAAAGTTTAGTGACCAGTGGCCAAGGTTTTAGTGACCAGTGACAAAACTTTTATCAACAGTATATAATTGGCTAACCAAGAGGTTGAGGAGATAGAAAGGTGTAAAATGGCTAGTGTAGATTGCTAAAGGGCTAGTAAAAGGTGAAAGATGACTAGTAGATGACTACATGATACCAACATGTAGACTGATGTGCCTTGTAAGTGCAGAGGTGTTTGGAGAGTAATTGTTAAAACCATGCAAATAATGATACCACTGTGCAAATTGATGTTTGTGTAGATGCCCAAGTTCAAAAGGTGTTGGGGCACTTTAAATAA
Organism: Neoceratodus forsteri; assembly: GCA_016271365.2. Taxonomy (NCBI): domain Eukaryota; kingdom Metazoa; phylum Chordata; order Ceratodontiformes; family Ceratodontidae; genus Neoceratodus; species Neoceratodus forsteri. The sequence goes on from CM057456.1 coordinate 694,036,186, forward strand.
CTGTAAAATAAGTGAAGAGCACAAACCATGTTTAAAAATAAATGTTTTAAAGAAAATTAGCTTTTCTTTGCTCAGCAGAGATATTTTGTACAAAACCTTCCTTCAACCAAAGGTCATAGCTGCAGCTTAGATACACAGTTCCTCAATTTGGCCACTATCTGGTTTTTTATCTGTAAACCAAGTATTTTTAAAACAGTCACATCCCCTTGCATGTTTTCTGTATCCTAAAGAGAGTTATTTTTGACAAAAAAACGCTGATTACTGTTTTTCCATTTAAGAATGACTGCATGTCTCGGCAAAGTATCAAAAAAGTATCTTATGACTGAGGTGTCTTACGGCCAATGTATTTTTGAACCCGAGTCTTATGATTTGCAGAATGACATATTGTCTGTGTTTAAAACTGCTGAGGTAGTTTTTGGAAAATTCCAGCCTTGCAATTTTTTTATAAGCTTGCTACACATAAATATGGGAGCTACGGTTATGTCCAGCATCCCTTCGAGAAGACGCAGTCTCGGACAAGATGCAGTCTGAGACTATCCACAGATTGCTCGGGGGATCCAGAGACATATGGTTACATGTGTCTCTGAAATGCTGTAGCCCTGTAATGCAAATATTGCTAGCTGTCTAGATTGCATGTTAGAAACACCCCATTGGGATTGCCCCTTTGGCTGTTTAGAACTAAATTGTAGTAGAAACATTTAGGTAGTGGTGGGCTACCTGATGTTTAAAAATAATGTTAGCATGTATTCCCTTTTGTAAACTAGCACAATAGCATTTTTCTGGCTAATCTTATCATCATAAAGTACCACTAATTTGGCAAAGATAGAGCATGTTGGCTTTATTGAATTACTGAGAATTACCAACCAGGAACCTGTATAAACTGTATAATTGGATCCAATTAACAAAATAGCGAGCCTGAGCCTTGGAGCCAGTTTGGTTGTAATTCTGGTAATTTGGTAAAGTTTTTTTTTGTAATCTAGACAGAGTCCGCACAGGTAAGGGTCATAACCTAACTGTGGGTCTGGGGGAAAGAGTCTAATGGACTCTGAGTGTTTGAGTGGACTTGAACCTACAGCAAAAAGGTCTATGGACAGCTATAAGCTGAGTAAGGGTAATGTATATTTATGTGGGTGTCTGAGGACCCCAGGTTTAAAGGACATTTATGTAGGGGTTTGAGGACCCCAGGTTTAAGAATATGTGGAGAGATGTATTAAGGAAACATCTCTCAAACAAGCAAGGGCAACTGCCCTTGTAATTTCTGCCTGCTATATTGCATGTCAGTGGAAAGAGGAAGTACTGTTAGAGCCGATGATGGCTTTCACAGTTCAGGCTGCTTTTAGTAGAAAAGCAGCAGCTGATTAAGTAACGTTAGATAAGCAACAGTTAGAGAAAGAGGAACAAACCACTGTGGATCCATACACAGTGGATGTAACTACAGACGGGTTGATTTGGAAATCCTTCCCCCCACCCCATGTTGCCTATCTGTGTAGTTTCAAGTTTTTTTTTGTATCAATTTCAAGTTCCCTTGCCTCCTATAGAGGCTGAAACATTTAATCCCAAACCCAGGTACCGGGGATCTCCACCAGTTGGGATCTCAACCTAGTACCTAGTACTGCTACAGATTTTTAAACTGCAAACCAGAGCTCTGGGAAAAGACTTGGTTTGGCAGGTTACTGAAATGGCCAAACAGAAACCTTTGAAAGGGTTAATAGCTGCAGCGTTTGGAAATTATCATGAAGGTCCTGCAGTCGGTTTTCTCAATCGCACCAGTGTATCAGAAAAGAAGAAGGAAAATACCTTGGCACCGGGTAAGTCTGAATTTTTTTTATTTAAAGTTCTTTTTTTTATGTCTGTCTGTTTTATTTCTGTGATACATATACTAAACAAGGTGATACTCAGTCTCTTTCTCGCATATTTTCCAGTGTATATCTGTGTTCTGTAATTATGTTCTGTTGTCAAAGTTGCAAGATAGCATTGACTGCCTTTGGTGCACAACATATTACAGTAAAAAAAGAAGCTTCTTTGCCTCATATCTGACTGTTTTAATTGGTTTTATTCTTAATAAAACATTTATGCTGCCTAGATAGGGTCAGTGAAGATCTTTTGTATGTAGTTGTTGGCTGGAGCAGGTAGTGTTGATGGTGAAGAGATATGACGTCATAGATTGCAATGTGCAGAAAGATTTGTAGTTTGCAGGCAACGTGCCAAGCCACTGCCAGGTGAAAATGTAATGTGTTAACAGCTATGAATGGCTTTATCATACTTCTAGTTAAAACCAGAAACTTTTTGCAAAATGGCAGAGTGCCATATTTTGGCTATGCGCCAAAAGGTGTAACCATGTTATACTAGATGTGTTCACTTGCAGATGGTATGTTGTGCTGTATTTTAAAGGAGTTGGAAGGTGTTTAAAAAAAAGTGTTTTGTTCTGAAAAGATTTAGCATGGAGATATGTATAAATTTGTTGGTTTAAAAAAAGTTGTCAGTGTTACTGGACAGGCAGGAGGCAGCACATATATCTAAAACACATGCAGTTTTCTAGTGAAACTATGGGCATTACCTCAGCAAATTGGTGTCAAATAATGTCAGTCTTATTTTCTGTAAAGTATTTATTTTTATGTGTGTGTACTGTCTTGGGCAGCAGTTTTATTTTGTGCGGTATTATTATTTAAAGATATTTTAATATTAGTAGTGTTCAAGGACACTACAAAAACAGCTGGGTTTGAGTGACCCTTGCATGCACATTGTGTGACCTTTAGCACGTTATTTAACCTTCCTGTGTTTCAACATTTTATGTTACTACCAGTTCAAACTTGATGTGTATTCCCTACCTAAAGCACAACTTTTCACACAAAATGTATGTTTTCATGAAAGCACACCAAGAGTGAACCATGTAATTTGACTTTTTATTACAAAAGTGGCATTCTAAGTAAAAAGGAACAAACTTTTTTTCCTCTCTCTCTTCTCCTTTCTTCTGGGCTTGCAGTCAACACAGGCAATGAACATTTGGTTGTAAGCAAAACTTCTTTGTTTCTGAATAATATCACGTGATTCCTATACTATGCAAGGCAGTCCAGCTGGAAGGGGAGAATTATTCATCACCTCCCCATACTTTATATATATATATATATATATATATATATATATATATACACAGTACTCTTTTGTAAAAGGACTATTACAGCTGTTTTTGAGAGTTTACCACATCTACAGTTAAAAAAACAATGGTTTTTGTTTTTATATGTGACCATGGTGTAATAATTTTTTTTTATTTTTAAAATGCATTCTAAGAAATAAGTACGTACGGTATTACCATCAATCCAGATCTTTTATAAACTCAGCTGACATTTTGTCATGCTTAGGATAAGGGAACTCATGGACGCTTGGCTTCTTTTATCCTATAAAAATAATCTTGTTTTGTTTTTAGACTTGTGTGTTTGTTTTTGGTTTTTGTCTGTTTGCTTCTCTTTCTTCTAGAGAAAAAGAAGTTCCCCATCTTTATAGTAAGGTATGAAACTTACTAAACTAACTGTAATATTATCTTGTTATAATTTAAAGTGTGGTAGGTGGGGACTGCAATTGGGCCACCCCATTACCTTTTATCTAGTGCACATTTTTTTTTTTTAAGGTACTGCACAACTGGCTACTAATATTGCCAGATCATTTCTGGGTTAATATCCATGTCACCATCCACAGCTAACCTTTTTATTGCTACAGTATTCGAGCTGTCTCTTCCACCAGTAGGAGCTGGGGGGGGGGCATACTACCTTTCCTTCCAGTGTAATACCCACAAAGGTTGCAAGGTACATTACTGTCTCCCCATAGGGGTAAATAAAGGAAATGTGTATTTGCCAATAATTATTTCTTATTTACAGGTTTTAAAAAGACCCAAGGTATTTTAACAGTATAATCGAGCCCAAGTCCTTCTGCTTTTTCTAGTGCAAACAGTTAAGCCTCATACCTATCATTGGTACAAGGGCTTCTGCCCTCAGCAAGTAATTAGTTAAGCTGGAGGGGGAATTGTGTATATATTTCCACACACATTCATGTCTTTTGATTGTCTTTTCAGCTTTTTTATCCTGTCAAAACAAATGTAAAACAACTTCTCTTAGCCTTACAGCAATGAGTGCATTTATTTTTCAACAAGTAAATTCACAATACTCTAACATTCCTGGACTCTGAGCTAAGCTTACAGGCTATATTTGTTCTGTGTTTAAAATGTATTTTATGCATTTTGCTCAATACTGAAATTGTTCTATTGCAAAAATGCTTATGTTTCACGTTTATGTTATAATGTTTTAATATACATCTTGCTACACTGTATCATGTGTGTATTCAGAAAAGTGCTCCACATGTATAAATGTTTTTAATGCTCATAACCAAACCTAAGTACTGGGGCCAGCATTGCTGACCCACCCCTACAAATGTTCCAAAGCAAAACCCCAGAAAATCAATACTATGTTTGTCTTGTTACTTACAGGTACCCCTGAAGAATACGTGCACTCTATGCAGGTTTTGTAATTTTAAATCTTAACAATTGTAATATGCAGAATTTAGATTGTGCTCCAAACCTATGCTTCAAGCCTTCCCTCACTCAGTACTTTGGAGTATTTCACTATACAGGGTAAAGAAGGTAGACCCTTTCATTTGTCACAGGTGCAATAGGCACTGTTATTAAATTGGCATAGGCCAACAATTTATGTATTTGTCCCACTGTTGCATAGTGTAATAGGCATATTGCTATGAAGTATATGTTTGAAGCATGTTATTGTAGCATTACAAGATTTTATAACTCAGGTCTCAATTAAAAGAGGGAAATTATGTTCATCACTGTATAGCCGCTTCTGTAATTTGAAAGCAGGGTGTAACCATAACATTGTCATAGATTTACAGATGGTCAAATGGTATAATTGAACCTCAGCCTGCACCCCCAGGTGTGTTGTTGATATCCCATTTTTAATTTTCTCTTTCCAATTGCCAGAATTTAGGCTCTGTCACATCACTATTTACAAAACAAAAAGTCATTGGTTTAAAAGATTATTATTTAAGCAATTTATCCCTCCAGGGTGTGGGTACACTGGAGGATTTACCACGGCTGGTGTGATTCCTCATGACTGAATCACACCAGTCCTGTTAAGTCCTCCAGTGTACCCACACCCTGGAGGGATAAATTTATATTATACAATGGCAAATGTTGTTTCTTTAATGTTTTTCAACTATTTTCTAACTCACTGAGGTCCCTACACTTCGAAAGAGGATGTCAGTTTGTAAACAATTTACCGCGGTGTTTTAGCGAAGCAGCGACAGGACAAATCGCGTCAGTTTTGTTTGAAGTGAAAGCGACCGGATTAGCATGATATAAAGTTGGCTGGCACTTCTTCCAGTGGGTACACTGGAGGATTTATCATGGTGGTAGTTGTGCCAGTCAACCAATCAGGATGCAGGATTTGGGACATTGGATTTACCACATTGTATAATTATGTATTTTTAACTCAGTTTCTAACACACTTTGCAAGTTTGCAGGTTTCCACGGTGTGGCACACATAAGATCTCCACGTTCAACAGCAGTAATACTTTCATCTAAGTTGCCAAAAACCTTCATTTTTTTCCTAAATAGAAAACAACTGCCACAGCTTTGATGTTATCACTATTTTTGTGCCTGATTGGTTCCACATGAGAACTACTACATGAATCAAGTTATTATTACCTCTGCAAAGTGTAATGTTTTTAGCAAAATTACATCTATTTGTAAACTTTAAATCAACTGAAAAAGGTCCAGTCAGTTCAGACTCTGCAATCAAGCTCATTGTTTCTGTTTACTATGAAGTTACGTCTGGGGTAGGGGCAATCCCCTAACTTCAGCAAGAAGATTCTTCTTCAACTGATCTTCAAGCAATACATCCATTTTCTTCACTGCTGCTTGTTCCAAACATGGCTGGTACTTTATACAAACCTATTGCTCTATTATGAACTGTGTTCTTAATGGTTTATTGTCAATTGTTACTTTTTATGGACTGTCAGTCCTTGTGCCGAGGTGTAATCAACTACCACAACACAAATACCATGCCAGTGTGTGTGTGGCTACTCCATTAAAAGGACTCAATGCACAATCTAATGCACCCCTGGCCAGTGTGTATGCCAATCAGCCATCCAGCAGCCAGCAACATGAACACTGACTTTTCTGCTACGCTGGTGTTTTGTTTTTAAATTACTGTCTGCATTGCCCCCATGTGCCTTGTGGGGTTACCACCATTCTGCAAATGACATTTCACCTATACTGTAATTACACAAACCTGTGGTTGCTTATATGAACTTCATGAACTGTTAGTTTCATGGACTGTTATGTTTTATAATGACCTATTTAACAAGAGACATTATCAACAGATTCTTCAGTCAAGCTCCAAGGGTGTGCCAAACCTCAACACAAGGTAGCATCTACCTTATCCACTCTCAAAGTGGATTCCTGAACTCTTCTTCATCAACAAATATTGTTATGTCATATTGTGTTATACAATATGTGGTATCACATGTTAGTATCTTTTCACATATTTCAATTGTGGTGTTGACATCCCTGAGTTCTGCACTATGTTTTACAAACTCACCATTTGTGCTCCATCTGTAACCACCCCTGTACCAACTCCAGAACAGGATGATTTTTATAAATGCCTTGACTATCTGTATGCTGGCAACCAGTTTTAAATCATATACCTATTCACCTAAAGTAACAATTTAAGAGTAAAAATGTTTATTTAGTTGTTTTTTTTACCTTCAGTTAATAACTAATATCTTTACATTGATGTTAAATTTTTGCGAAGGCTCAAGTCCCTCAGGGGCCTTTTACCTTCAAGGTGGGGAATGTTGAAAGTGGCCAATGGCCAAAGTTTAGTGACCAGTGGCCAAGGTTTTAGTGACCAGTGACAACGCTTTTATCAACAGTATATAATTGGCTAACCAAGAGGTTGAGGAGATAGAAAGGTATAAAATGGCTACTGTAGATTGATAAAGGGCTAGTAAAAGGTGAAAGATGACTAGTAGATGACTACATGATACCAACATGTAGATTGATGTGCCTTGTAAGTGCAGAGGTGTTTGGAGAGTAATTGTTAAAACCATGCAAATAATGATACCACTGTGCAAATTAATGTCTGTGTAGATGCCCAGGTTCAAAAGGTGTTGGGGCCCTTTAAATAACTGTAAAATAAGAGAAAAGCATAAACCGTGTTTAAAAATAAATGTTTTAAAGAAAATTAGCTTTGCTTTGCTCAGCAGAGATATTTTGTACAAAATCTTCCTTCAACCCAAGGTCATAGCTGCAGCTTAGATACACAGTTCCTCAATTTGGCCACTGTCTGGTTTTTTATCTGTAAACCGAGTATTTTTAAAACAGTCACATCCCCTTGCATGTTTTCTGTATCCTAAAGAGAGTTATTTTTTACAAATAAAAAAACGCTGATTACTTGTTTTTCCATTTAAGAATGACTGCATGTCTCGGCAAAGTATCAAAAAAGTATCTTATGACTGAGGTATCTTACGGCCAATGTATTTTTGAACCTGAGTCTTATGATTTGCAGAATGACATATTGTCTGTGTTTAAAACTGCTGAGGTAGTTTTTTGGAAATTCCAGCCTTGCATTTTTTTCTAAGCTTGCTACACATAAATATGGGACCTATGGTTATGTCCAGCATCCCTTCAAGAAGACGCAGTCTCAGACAAGATGCAGTCTGAGACTATCCATAGATTGCTCAGGGGATCCAGAGACATATGGTTACATGTGTCTCTGAAATGCTGGAGCCCTGTAATGCAAATATTACTATCTGTCTAGATTGCATGTTAGAAACACCCCATTGGGGTTACCCCTTTAGCTGTTTAGAACTAAATTGTAGTAGAAACATTTAGGTAGTGGTGGGCTACCTGATGTTTAAAAATAATGTTAGCATGTATTCCCTTTTGTAAACTAGCACAATAGCATTTTTCTGGCTAATCTTATCATAATAAAGTACCACTAATTTGGCAAGCATATAGCGTGTTGGCTTTATTGAATTACTGAGAATTACCAACCAGGAACCTGTATAAACTGTATAATTGGATCCAATTAACACTATCTTACATTCAGAACCGAGTACAGTAGGGAGATTGTCTTGGAACAAACACTGATTGCAACTGATGCCCAATTCAAATACACAGATGGACTGCCCTTCTCTGTTAAGAAGATCAGTGTTCTCAGAGGCACCAGTGCCACCCAGAGTGCAAGCAGTCTGGTCCCTAAACAATTAAGGGCAGGCATTTCACACTTACTTGTGTGTATGAGAGTGAGCTCCATTGTTTTGTAATTGGCAGCTGTCTGGCAGCTTCAAAGGCAATTACTTGCAAGAGAAGTGAGAGGGAGCAACTTAAAGGGCACTTTGTGTAAGGACCATGCCCTGCTGTTCCATTGCCTTTGCTGCTCTTGTTTGTCATTCACCCATTCAGAAAGGCACCACACCACAGTGAGAGGTACGGAGGGGTGCATGCCCCCTCCATACAGTAGCTCCACTTCTGTTTACTCCTGTCTGTATTGCTGTGTTCCTCTTGATTTGTTGCCCATTTTCTAAGCATGATAAGCCACTCCAGGGTGTGCATTAAATAATTTTAATGCACTCCCCAGAGGTGTAAGGACCCTTGGCCTTCAGCCTTATGCTTTACTATGCCCCTGGGGCTTGCATTAAAACCCTGTAATGATCACTCTGTCATGGCTTATTACATACTTATTGTATCTTGATACTTGTTCATTGTTACTTTGTACCACCTTGTTCTCCCTCTACTGGGATCACACCTGGAAATGAGCCTCAGCTTTTTGAACACAGTGTTCAAATTGTCACCAGCAGCACACTTGGGTGTGGGGCTGTTAGTGTTGACTGACTCCCTTTAAGTTCAGTTCAGTTTTTTAGTTGTCATCTCTGTCAAGATCATATAACATTAGTAAGTCCCCTTTCACACTCCTTGCTTCTAGGGTATGTAAACCTGTTTCTCTAAACCATCCCTCATAATTATTTCTATCCAATCCACATCATCTCCATTGCTCAGGGTCAAAACAGTCAGGAGTGCAGGTTTAAACAGCAAGATTACAACTTTAATTATCAGAAAGCCGGCTCTGTAAGGAAAAAGAAGTGTACCAAACCATGATCACTTTAGATTCCCTTTTTCAGTGCCCCACCACTTCTGCTGACAATCTGTTCCAGAGCCCCATCACTGTCTCAGAGAAGGATGAACTTCCTCACGTCCCTCCTCTCAATTTTTGACCACCTAACCTCCATGCGTGTCCTCTCATGACTGTAATGTTCCTGTTGAATTGATCTGCTGTTCACTCTATAAATTCCATTCAGGAGCGTGTACATCTCTATGTTTATACTTCAGTAATAATGTAGGACATGCGCTGTTATTGAAGGATTTTCCCATGCCTTGCGTGGTGTGTCGCCCTGAAGTGCATTATTGTGCTTATGAAATAGATCTGTATAAAAAAGTTAAAAAACATGAATTAAGTTCAAAGAAAGTAAACATTTGATCAGCAAGCTCTTTACCAGTTATCTGTTGCAGGGTATACCCATGGTTGTGTGACATGTTTTGGCCAATAAAGGTGCAGCCTTTCTATGAGCCATTCTCAAATAGTATGCAACGGGCTCTTCACCATGACCCTGTGTTTCTGCAGCCCCCTCTCCCCTTTGAGACGCTGACTGATTCTGTATTATGCACTGTTGGGGGTGGGCATGACCCAGAGCAATTCCCGTGTCTAGGGGTATATGTATAATAATGCTCACTGGGACCCCCTTGCAAACAGACCTCTGGCTGCCACAATTCCTCATTTATTTCACTGAGACAGGATGCAGTATTATAGAATTCAAAATGATCACACTATGCATACAGCTGCAATTCATCTGTTATCTTTACGGGGGTGTCACTGGATATTTTCATTCAGGTACACTTTGGTTTGGTTCACAAATACAGGTCACAAAGGCAAGGCTCGCAATGACACTCCCAATAGGCACAAAAGGTGTTTTTTTTCAGACCTGGATATAATTTTTAAAGGTGGAAAGAAAGGATGTTTACATTGCTGACTGCCCTCCCATTTTCCTTTCCATGGCAGGAGATAACCATCCTCAGTAGTTAAAAATTCAAGGACAGAATGGGGATTGGTGCTATCACAGAGCCAGTGTTAATATAGCAGCCCCTCGCTATAAAGAATGTCTTGGGAGCCAAAGCGGCCATTCATTTTGGCTCCTCGTTCGTTAAAATGAGGGATGCTACATTAAGCTAGCGGGTATTGTGAATGGGGAATGGGAGGAGTATGAACTATATCATGTCTGTTTCTGTGCTTGGCGCTTCATTTTTATTTTGTTTTTCTTTTGCTTGTGATTGGTGCTTTGTGCAACTGGTTACGGTACAGTACTGTATGTTAATGTACTGTTCCTTAGTGCGGAGCTGTTAAAGAAATCTGTCATTTTTGTTTGTTTGTTTCACTTAGTGGCAGCAACATCTTTAGCAAAGGATACAAGCTGTCTAAGTTGGATGATTTTAAAGGGATCCATCTCTTGATTGGACAGCCACTCAAATCCGATCTCCAGCCCACAAATCACTTCAGTGTACATGAGGCGTGGCTTTAGGACCTCACAATCCTCCTTTTCTTCTTTGTTTGGATCTTCAGGATTTTCTCTGACTCTTTGCACTTTGGATTGAGAGCCACTGCTTACAGCGTTCAAAATCTCACTGTCAGATAGGCTCTCAGATATGTCTAGAGTGTAATCTCTTGTCAGTCAATGTTCGACAGCAGCTGCGACATCGGTGCTGTCAATCAGTTGTAGCTCTGCAGCTATTTGAGCTATCTCAAGGGTGTCATCCACATCTAGCTCATCATCTGAGGAAAAGTCTTCTGTGAAGGTGGGTTCCAGGGTTGCAGATTAACAGTGAACTACTGTAGCCTCGGAAACATTCTCCCACGCCTCCCCCGCAAGATCTGCTTTTGATTTTAAGGTGAGTATCTTAATAAAGTCAGACACTTTATCTGTTGAAGCAGCCATCAAATCACCCAAAAGGTGCTTACAGTAGTGTTTTTTGAAATTGGCAATGATTCCCCCATCCAGAGGCTGAATACGCGATGTTGTGTTCTTTGGGAGGAATACTGCCCTGATTTTTCCATCACGCAACTGCATATAGGATAGTGCATGAGTAACAGTTAACAACAGGGCTATTCTTTCACCGAGTTGGTACTATGATGACACATTACCTCAAGAGCGCAGCTCGAGAGGTAATCAGTCGTCATAGTACCAACGAGATGAAAGAATAGCCCTGTTGTTAACTGTTACTCATGCACTGTTCTGTATAGTGTATAGTGTATAGTGCAACATCATTGCCTCAAAAAAAAAAATTGCGACATCTTTCTTTTTAAAATAAGACTATCTGTCAGATTGCTGCTCGAGGACACCATGTGTGACATCCGCACTTTCGCTCTGCTGTCCTGCGGACGTCACTTTTTGGTTCTGCTGCACTGCGGACGTCACTAGTGCAACAGAACAACATTTTGAGAGTGCTAGATTTCAGTGAACAACGACGTTCCACTATACACTATAATTCAGTCTCTGATGGGTGAGCAGGGCATTGCTCTAGTAGGAGAAGAGCTTTGGACTGGAGTTGTTTTTTTTCTGAGGAACGCTTACACCAAGGCTACAAAGAAATCAAAAGAACACTCTCGGAAAAGCAGGGCAATCATTCAGGCATTTTTACTGTGCCTGTAGAGAAGGGGGCGTGAGTCCAAATTAACGTGTTGGAAGCAGCGAGGGTTTCTGAATTTACCTATGCATAATGGCTTAGGCTTAGATTTGTGGGTTCCCATTGCGTTACAGCAGAACAAAAATGTAACCCTGTCTTATGAAACTTTAAACCCCTTGCTAGCATTTGCTTCCCCTCTACTCGCTAGGGTAGCATCAGGCAAGCATTTCCAAAATAAGCGTCTCGTCTGCATTAAAAGCTTGGTTAGGGCAGTAACCACCATCAGATAATATTTTTTTGAGCTTGGGTGTAAATTCAAGAGCAGCGGCATCATCACACGATCTCTGCTCCCCAGCGACACACACACTCTCCTGATGCCGTGCCTCCTCTGGAACCCACAGCCAGCTAGTAGATGATTTAAATTTAGATGCCTCCCCATAGATTTCTTCAGCAAACTGACTGGCCTTTTCTCCCACAATATTGCCAGAGAGGGGGATGCCACTAGAACGTTGCTGATTAAACCACAGCTGTGTGGCTTTATCTGTAGTTCATCTGATCCTCTGAGTTTTTACACTTTAAAGCGTCAAACTCCTCTGATTCCTGCACAAACTCCCTTAATGAGGCCTCCTGTTTACACCAGGTACAAATAGTAGACTTACTGCACCCAGTCTCAGAAGAAATTTTCTCCAGACTTTCCCCTGCTTTCAACCTGTCTAAAATCACAAGTTTAGTTTGGACAGAGTATCCAGATCACTTCATGATGTTGACAGCTTCACCAAAATTAAAAGTCTGAAAACTGACTGGCAATTTATAGCGCCCCATAGGAATTCCTGGGAGCCACAGGTGCTTTTTGTTATATTCATTATAATGAGATTTGTTATAACAAGGGGCTACTGTATATGTGGACTCATTTCTAAAACCACTGCTCAGTCAACTTCCCATCTTACATTAGGGATAGTGGTGACATACTACAGGTATTAGATATCATGGATATAGAAGCAATACTCTATGTACCAACTTATAAAATGGGTAAAATAAATCTCTTAATTTGATTGACTGAAAGGACATTTGAGCCGTGTCCTTATCAGCATGTATCTATGCCAACCAGCACTTTTTTCACCTAAGTGACCTCACAACAAACAGCAATCACTAACCTACCCTAGCTACAAACTGATCCAAGAACTAGGCACACAACACAGGGCACCAACCCAAAATGCCGCAGACCTGCAACAGCAGAGATCATGCAACACATAGCTTGTCTGTGTCTCTCTAACCAGAAAAATAAATAAATGCATCCCAAATTTTTTTCCCCCTCATATTAAAAAAATTTAAATACCTCACTAGCACCTCTGAAATGGGAACTACTCAATGCACACGTCTTTTACTTTCAGAATATGCTGCCTCCACTTTTGTTACCCCATCCCTTTCAGACACTACTTACTAGGATCAACATAAACTCTAGCAATAAAGTTTCCATGAAACAATAAGTCCTTCAATTTGTGCACATTATGAGTGTGCCACATGGAAAAGAAACGAAAAAACCCCACTAACCTGGAAATGGATCTATACGGCAGCCGCTACGAGACATGCTCGGTCCATGTCAACCAAGCTGCTGGCATCTCAATATGCAACCAAACATGAAACTAAAATAAAATAATTAAAAAACAACAAACTGTTTGTGTCTTGGAGAACAGATACACTTGGCAGGAGATGCACATAAAAACAAAAGTCCTCTACTCAGTTTCAAAGCAGCCGCTCGCTTCAGCAGTGTGACAATAACACTACGTGGAAGGGGGGAAGGTAGGAAATGAACACTAACTGGAGAACGGAAAACAATGGGGAATTAAAAGTGTATACAGAATGTACAACCTGACCACTATTCCTGTGTGTCTGGGTGACGGTGCAGTAGTGGGGGTGGGGACATATATAGACTTCAGCATTACAGAAAGCAGTTAAATAGAAGGACTATTTTACTACTTCATGTTTTAAAACCTCAAATTGTTAAAATACTTTCCCTCTTTTTATTTTATTTTTTCCCCATAAATATTTAGCTGAGAAACCCATTTTATAAGCGCAATAATGAAGAAGAAGAAGAATCAGCATTTATATAGCGTTTTTTCATACATCCAAAGCGCTATACAAGCAATGCTAGACTGGTAGTGAAGTGACTGAATGTGTGGTGGCGGCCATATCGCACATCATCACCCACAGCCTGGATAATTGCATGAACCGGTTTATGGGAAGGGGAATGTTGGCCAGGACACCGGGAATGTTCCCTACTCTTTGCGAAGAGTGCCCTGGGTTCTTTTACTTCCACCTGGACACCCACCAGGACAACACCAGGATGGGCAGAAGGGACCTCGGTTTAACATCTCATCTGAAGGACGGCACACCCCAGCAGTACAGCACCCCCCAATACTGCACTCGGATGCCAGCGATTTTTAGATGCAAGTCCAATCCCGGTGTGGGACGAGAACCCACGACCTTCAGGTCCAGAGGCCGATGTGCTACCAACTGAGCCACGCTGACACCTACCAATGCACTCCAAGGTGTGGGTTATCTCCTGATAAGAGCACACCCAGGTGCATAAGGCACTCGGTGCAAGCGCCTCGTGCCTTATAACACATCTGGGCGTGCTCTGGTGAGGAGATAACCCACACCTCGTCATGTGTTATTGCTTGCATAGCACATGAGAGGAGGGGGCAGGAGGCAGTAACAAAATACCTCAACCACAGAAGTACCTTGCAGCCTCCTGCTGGGTTACTGATCAACATGACCAGATGTGTACTAGTGTTACTCTTGTTCTTTTTTTGGCAGATCTTTTTACCAGGGGAAGGGCACAGCAATGAGGAGGACATTAGTTTAAATCTGCTCAGACTGCTCTACAGTGTCTCTGCAGAGTTAAACAGCTACTCGATCTCAAAGCAGTAACAGACTTGCTTAAAAAAATTTATACTCTTTAAAACAGAGTAGTACTACATGCAATACAAGCCTGAAACTGTACTGTAAAGAACTGCATTATGCCTGTTTTTCACCTTATGCCTGTACAGGTAGAATAAATAAGGTACAGTCTTACCTTGAAGACTTGACAAGGCTAACATTTTGGGAAATGATTTATTCATTTTTTGTCTCAATCAATAATTTCAGCCCCAGAAAGCTAGCTATTAAAGGTAAATAAAATGGCAGACCCTGTGGAGTGCAACATCAAAGTGATGTGCGCCGCTTTGGGCCTTTGAATGTTTCCGAAGTGGCAAGGGGCAATAAATACATTGTGGAATTTCAGGGGAAAGACCTTATGCATATGCCCATGTGTTTCACTGAAACACAACACAAGTACACAATGCCTGTGCAAAAAGAGTATCAGAAACGTGCAGGAAGGTTATCGTGGTACAATATTTGCTGGCAGGCAGATTTCATCTGGTAAAACGCCACAGCATGCTGAGAAAACTCCATGATCCAGATGGAATGGGAATTATTCCTAGAACTGTACAAGGAATTTGTAATTACATTTATAGATGAAAACATGGAATTCCACATTAAAGTTTCATATTTTTAAATATATTTGGACAAGATCAAGGATCTTTTAATTGCGTCAAAGATCAATTTGCCTGTTCACAAGGATGAAAACAAAGTTCATTATGTCAAGGGATGCACCGAATGTTTTATAAACAGGATTGTCAAATTACATGGGGACACTCCTTACAAGTACAAAGAAATAAGGTTAGAAGTGAAAAAAGAAAGTTCCTTTTCACCAAGAGGATAATTTGGCTGTGGAAAAATCTCCCATTACATGTGGTAAATACAAGGAAATTTAAAAAAAAGTGGACGCTTACATGCTAACTGCACCTCCACTGAAATATATTACCACTGAAACAGTGGAGGCAGTTTACAAGGTCGTATGCCTGTATCTGCTCTAGAAACTTTAGTATGAACTGCAGGCATAATACAGGGCCTGATTTATCCTTGTACAGGCAGAATACAGGAGCTGCAGGTATAGTACAGGGACTGCTTTACGCCTGTACAGTCAGAATATAGGAACTGCAATCATAGTACAGGGCCAGCTTTATACCTTTACAGGCAGAATACAGGAATTGCAGGCATAGTACAGGGCCTGCTTTATGCCTGTACAGTCAGAATATAGGAACTGCAATCATAGTACAGGGTCAGCTTTACACCTTTACAGGCAGAATACAGGAATTGCAGGCATAGTACAGGGCCTGCTTTATGCCTGTACAGGCAGAATACACTATAGCCACACACATAGCACAAAGCCTGTTTTATGCATGTACAGACAGAATACTGAAGCTAGTAGCATAACACAGGGCTTGCTTTATGTATGTACAGTCAGAATATAGGAGTTACAGGCATAGTACAGGGCCAGTTCTATTCCTGTACAGGCAGAATACAGTAGCCACAGGCATAGTACGACGTCTGCTTTATGTCTGTACATGCAGAATACAGGCACTACAGACACAGTATAGGGCTTGCTTTACAAGCAGAATACAGGGGCTACAGGCATAGTATAGGGCCTGCATTATGCATGTACATGCAGAATACAGTAGCTACAAATGTAGTGTAGCAGGGTCTGATTTATGCCTATTCAGGTACTGATGAGGCCTGATTTCATATTTCAGGGATAAAACAGTGGAAAGCAGGCACTGTACAGGTTCTTTCTGTCCCAGTGGAGAGATTATCAGACAAGAAGGTATAAAAATTTGGAAAAGTATAATGATGTACTGTGTTAATGGTAACAAATCATTAAATCCTTGTAAGTAGTGGGAACATTAAAGTAGTAGTATACATTTACAAAGATTAACCATTTAAATGGTAATAAATAATTACAGCAGTGGCGCAAGGGGGAGAGCAGCAATGGCCGGGGCAAGTAATGCACCAATCAAAACCAGCATGAGTTGCTAGCATAGGAACAGGGTAAGGAGAGCTATGCAAATAGGAAACTAGTGTGAGCCCCCCAATTCAGGATTACCTGGTAGGGCTACGGCCCTCCGACCACATGCCAGGTGTCTTCCGAGCAGCTGCGGTGTTAACGGGCTAAATTAAATAATCTGGGGCCCGACTTCAGGGAGCCTGCCAGGAAAACAAAAGGGCAGCTCCCTAAAGAACTACAAACTGGTTGCTACTGGAAAAATACCCAGAGGCAGCCTGGAGATCACCTGGGGGGTTGCAGCCAATGATAGGGAGGCTGCTCAGGAGAAATATAAGGCTGATTTTTGGCACCAAAAAGAGGTTGGAGGTCAAGAGGGACTGCAGGGTGGCTGTAAGAGGAGAGACTGCTCTGAGGAATAGAGTCTAACTGGCTGTGCAAACCCTGCCTACCTCCATCTGCCCAGCTGAGTGCAGGAGGAAAAGTAGAGGCTTGTGAGACTGAAATAGGGTCGAGAAAAGCAGAGTTTTATAGCAGCCCAGCTAGTTTGAAATTCAGTTTGAGTTGAGAAAATAAGAGATGGGTTGTGGACTTTGAAAATAACCCGTGCTCCCACAGTGCAGAAATCATTAATTCAATGTGTGGCAAATAGCTTGGTGCTTGTGTATACTTATGAGCTGACTGGTATATGCTTGGTGTTTATAACAGGAGGCAGTATGGCGCAGTGGTTTAAGGCTCTGAGCTGCAAATCTGGAGACCTGGGTTTGAATCCCACAGCCCCCACTTGCATACTGTGTAACCCTGAACAAGTCACTTAACTTCCTTGTGCTCCCAGGTTGCACCTGCAAACAAGCTTTCAGCTTAGTGTGTCTCACCTGGTAAAAATAATAAAAAAATAATTGGTAATCATGAGCTTTGGTGCTTCTCCACATCCCACCCTGACAGTGGGTAGGTGTAGACTTAAGACCCTTCGGGGGGGTGAGACAGGAGTGCCAGAGAAAGAGGAAGAGTCAGGGGAGGAAGGACAGTGCCCCTGAAACACTCAAAGCAGAGCAGGAGGTAGCCTACTGCAAATAAGAGGCAGGAAATTTCAAGCCTGCCCCCCCACAAAACATGACGGGTAGTAAGGTAAACACTGAGGTACAGTGCTCAACAGAGGGCAGGACAGGGGTAAATGGAAATATAGACAAGGGAAAAAAGAGCAGGCATGAGGGGAAAAAAGGATAAAGCCAACATTAAATGGAGGGCAATGAGTACCAATGCCCGTAGTCTGGGAAATGAGCTTCCTGAGCTAGTAGCCTTGATGGAAGATGAACACTTGGATATTGTGGCAGTCACAGAAACGTGGTACATGGAGAACCATGACTGGGATGTCAACATACTGGGGTACACAGTCTACAGAAGGGACAGGGAGGGGAAAAGAGGAGGTGGAGTAGCTCTATACATAAGGGAAGGGATCAAAGGTACAGAACTAACAAGCATTTGTCAATGCCGAATGTTTGCTTGCTGGCATTGGCATTGGTAGTGTAGAAGTTACAGAGCTGCATAATAGGAATGAAAGCAAAGTATTGAACTGAAGCCAACCCCACCACCACCCTGCAGAGAGTGACAGGCATTGGGGTGTGCCTTTGGGTCGTCAGGCATAACGACCACGCCATTTCACCACACCCCACCCTGCTAACACTGACAAGTGTCACGGTGTGCCTTGGGGGTCTTTGGCTCTAATGCTCACCCCATTCCATCAGGAAATACGGTGAGATAGGTGCGGTATAGGAGAATGGGGTGAAGTTTGGGCCCGAAGAGTCCGAGGCACATCTTGATGCCTCTCACTGGCTACAGGGTATGGGTGGGGTTGGAATGGTATGAGCATGACAGGCAAGAATCCCAAGTCACACCCCTGATGCCTGTCATTCTCTACAGGGTGGGGTGTTATGGTCGGAAACCCTAACACCTCAGGCATTCGTTGGTATTTTCCCTCCAAATTTTCAACATGTTTTTTTGTGACCCCACCTCATGAACAGTGGCAATATCAGTTTGTTAGCCGAAAACTGCTTTTGCACAGCGACTATGGCATTTGGCACCACAGGTGCAAAAACACATTCTGAACAGGATGTGAAAAATAACAGCGGTACTGTTCATGGGAGGTGTAAAAAATGGCAATGTTGAAAATCTACTGTGAAAATCTTAAAAAAACTGGTGAAGTCACGAGCGTGCGTAGAAACTGTGCAACACACACCCGTAATGTAACTAGTTTGGGGATTTTTTTACAGCAGATTGTTAACACAGGCATTTTGGGACCTTCAATCATGAACAGTGTCAGTGTGATTTTCTTTATCTGTCCCGAACAATGATTTTCCACAGCGACCATGCATTTCTGTGCTGAAAGTGTGAAAACACATTTCGGCCATGTTGTGGAAAATGACAGCTGTACTGTTCATAAGGAGGTGTGAAAAAATGCCACTGGTGAAAATCTGAACTGAAAATATTACAAATTCATGAACTTGCAAGGGTGCGTGGAAGCTGCGCAATGCTCACTCATAACACAGTCATTTTATGGAGTGTGGTCACCAAATTTTCAACATAGCTATTTTAATACCTCTGCTCATGACCAGTGTCACTGTGATTTTCTTAATCTGTCCCAAACATTGTTTTCGCACACCGACTGTACCATTGTGCGCTACATGTGCGGAAACACATTTTGGGCGAGATGTGAAAAATGGTAGCTGTACTGCTTATAAGGAAGTGCGGTAAAATGGCACTGTTGAAAATCTGGTGTGCAAATATTACAAATTCGCAAACTTGCCAGCGTGTGTAGGAACTGTGCAATGTGCACTCCTAAAACAGTCATTTTTGGGAATTTTTTCACCAAATTTTCAACACAGCCATTTTAACACCTCTGCTCATGACCAGTGTCACTGTGATTTTCTTAACGTGTCCCATACATTGATTTTGCACACCGACTGTGCCATTGTGCGCTACATGGGCAGAAACACGTTGTGGGCGAGATGTGAAAAATGACAACTGTACTGCTCATAAGGAGGTGTGGTAAAATGGCAATGTTGAAATCTGAGTGAAAATATTTGTAATTTAGAATCCCACGAAAGGCAGCATAGGAACTCTGCAACGCACACTCGTAAAACAGTCATTTTTAGGAATTTTTTCACCAAATTTTCAACATAGCTATTTTAAGACCTCTGCTCGTGAACTGCATCACTGTGATTTTCCTAACGTGTCCCGTGCATTGATTTCGTGAACCGACTGCGCCATTGTGCGCTACATGGATGGAAACACATTTTGGGTGAGAAGTGAAAAATGACAGCTGTACTGCTCATAAGAAGGTGTGGTAAAATGGCGATGTTGAAAATCTGGAGTGAAAATATTGAAAATTCGTGAACTTACGAGCATGCGTAGGAACTGCGCAATGCAAGCTTATAAAACAGTAATTTTTAGGAATTTTTCCACCAAATTTTCAAAATAGGCTATTTGAGAGCCCATCTTATGATCACTGGCAGTGTCATTTCGTTAATCATTCCGGAAAGGTGATTTCGCACAGTGGCTGCGGAATCACTCTTCAGGCCCAAGTAACACCATGACAGTGCAATAATTCATGAGGAGGGGTCCCAAAAACCCCATGTTGAAAATTTAGTGCAAAAATTCCCAAAAATGCCTGAGATATGCAACAAAGTTGAAAAAATCCTATCTATCCCATTATACAGCTTACTGCCATTTCCTCAGTTCGCGGTCGGCTTTGAAGAGTGCAGACGTGTTCCCTGTCCACCGAAGATCGTCGTGCCGGACTCCAGAGATAAGTATGGGGTGAGGGGGGGTGAGGAGGCAGGGTGCGCATTGTGTGGGTGCAGGTTGTGGGGGGCAGGGAGACTACAAGGGACCATTTTTTTCTTTACAGGTTTTATTTGTTTTAAAAGACAACATGGGACGTTTGCCACGCTGGGGTGGGCTCCCAGCGTGGCTGAAGGATGGCTGGGGGGCTGGAGCTGGCGGGGATTGGGCACCCTCGGCCATGGCATCTGTTGCCACGCTGGGGTGGGCTCCCAGCGTGGCACCCCTGTGCGGGGGGACACAGTGGAGCCAGCGAGTTAGGCACCCCATTGGCCTCTGATGTATGCAGCTGGGGTGGGCACCAGTGTGGCATATGAGGCTGTGTTTGGGGGTGCAGCACAGCCGGTGAAGGTTAGGCACCCCACGTCGGCTATACAGTGTGTGCGTTGGGGGGCAGCAGCAGCAGGCGTGTGTGTAGGGGAGCACGCATGAGCAGGCGATATCTGATCACTGCTCACTGAAGCGTAGCTCCCCCTTTCAACTGTATGCCACTGCATTTTGGAGCTGTCATAGACAGCTCCAGCAGGCATTGGAGAACTGCGGCCGCACCTGCAAACACACTGACTGAATTGGAAGAGGGTTGACACACCTCCAAAAATTCAGATGATGGCACTATGTTTCTTGCACATGCATGCAAGCAAACATAAAAAGTAAAAGGGGAGGACAAGAGGCACTCTGGGTCACCTTGGAGACAGGGAATGGCATCACAATCCTCACAGGAGTTGTATACAGTCCCCCATCTCAAGGGGAGGAAATGGACAAGAAAATGATAGAGGACATTCTCAAAATGACTGAAAAAGGGGAGATACTGTTAATGGGGGACCTGAATATGCCAGATGTTAACTGGATTACATGTACTGCAGCCACATCCAAGAGCAGGGTCATTCTCGATGCCCTGCAGGGGGCAGGCCTTAGACAGCTAGTGCTGGAACCCAATGGGGAGGAAGCAATACTAGACCTGGTACTCTCAAATGGAGAGAGGATCACAAATTTAGAAGTCAGTAGACATCTGGAAACAAGTGACCACTGCACAGTGTGCTTCACAATAAGCACAACCATGGAGACAAGCCATACAAAAACAAGCATACTGGACTTTAGAAGGGCTGACTTTGGCAAAATGGGTGAATACCTGAGGAATACACTAGCAAATGGCCAAAAAGGAGGGGTGGAAGAACAATGGAGAAAAATCAAAACTGCCATCATAGAGGCAACAAGCCTTTGTGTGAAACAGATAAAGAAAACAAAACGGAGTAAAAAATCACTATGGTTCTCAAAAGAGGTGGCAGGGAAGGTTAAGGAGAAAAAGACTGCATTCAAAAAGTATAAGGCATCACAGAAGGAGCACGACAGGGAACTGTATCAATTAAAGCAGAAGGAAGTGTAGAAGGCAGTCAGAATAGCAAAAGCCCAAACTGAGGAAAAAATAGCCAAGTCAGTTAAGAAGGGGGATAAAACCTTTTATAGGTACATTAGGGAGTATAGAAAGGTTAAGGGAGGGATAGTGAAGATTAATGAAGGAGAGGGGAGGTGGGCAGAGGGAGACAGTGAAAAGGCAGAGATACTGAATGAATACTTTTGCTCAGTATTCACAAAAGAAGATGAGGAGGAGTTACCTAAACCAGACAATAGAAGCACTCTGGGTAGGGAGGTTGACACCAGTCCATTTACAGAAGAAAGAGTCCTGAAAGAACTCCTAAAACTCACGGTGGACAAAACAATGGGGCCTGATGGGATTCACCCCAGAATCCTAAAAAACCAAGGAAGGACCTAGTGAAACCACTGACCACACATTTTAACAAATCATGGAAGGATGGGGTGGTACCTGAGGACTGGAGGAGGGCAGATGTGATTCCCCTTCACAAAAGTGGGAGCAAGGCAGAAGCAGGAAACTACAGACCTGTAAGTTTGACCTCAGTGGTAGGGAAAATGATGGAATCACTTCTGAAAGAAAGAATTATTGAGTACCTAGAGGCCAGCGGGGCACAGGACCCAAAGCAGCATGCATTTACAGCAGGAAGGTCATGTCAGACGAATCTAATTGATTTCTTTGACTGGGTGACCAAAGTAATAGACCAGGGAGGGGCTGTGGACATGGCCTACCTAGACTTTAGCAAGGCATTTGACACAGTCCCGCACAAAAGATTAATAATCAAGTTAGCCAGCCTGGGAGTGGGTCCCAAGGTGGTAGCCTGGGTTGCAAACTGGCTGCACAACAGGACACAGAAGGTAATAGTCAGTGGAACACATTCCGAAGAAAGGGGGGTCACTAGTGGAGTACCTCAGGGCTCAGTACTGGGTCCAGTCCTCTTTAACATCTTTATAGGTGACATTGCAGAGGGTCTGGAGGGAAAGGTATGCCTCTTTGCAGATGATACAAAGATCTGTAACAGAGTTGATACACAAGGAGGGGTAGAAAGGATGAGAAGGGACTGGCAAGGTTGGAGGAATGGTCAGACATATGGCAACTTAGATTCAATGCAAAGAAGTGCAAAGTAATGCACCTGGGAAACAAAAAACCCAGGAGAAGAGTACACAATAACAGGGGAGGTACTAACAACAACAAAAATGGAACGGGACCTGGGGGTAGTCATATCAGATGATCTAAAGGTGGGTAAGCAATGTGAAAAGCCTGTAAGGAGAGCCAGGGGGATACTGGGATGCATAGGAAGGGGCATCACAAGTAGATAAAAGGAAGTGGTTATCCCTCTGTACAGACAGCTGGTGAAACCCCATCTGGAGTACTGTGTGCAGTTTTGGAGACCTCATCTACGCAAGGACATAGACAGGATGAAAGCAGTCCAGAGGAGGGCAACTAAAATGGTGCAGGGTCTGCATCAGAAATCATATGAAGAGAGACTGAGAGAGAGCTTAATATGTATACCCTTGATGAAAGGAGGGACAGGGGGGACATGATAGAAACATTCAAGTACCTCAAGGGAATCAACAAAGTCCAGGAGGGTAGCATCTTTCAGAAAAAGAGATGTGTAAGAACAAGGGGACACAATTTAAAGATAGAGGGGGGACGGCTCAGGGGTAATGTGAGGGAATCTTTTTTCACGGAGAGAGTGGTGGATGTGTGGAACTGCCTTTCTGGGGAGGTTGTTGGGGCTAAAACAGTGGAGGAATTCAAACATGCATGGGACAGACACAAGGCAATTGTAGTGGGGGGTGGCAGGAAGTAGGCTGTTGGTTAACTAGAATCTGCAGTTTATGCAGTAGGTAGGAGAATGGGCAGACTGGGTGGGCCAAGTGGTCCTTATCTGCCATCAAAGTCTATGTTTCTATGTAAGTAGGGAATGGGGGAGGAGCTATTTCATCCCCATTGAACAACAAACTAAAAGTCAATTCAATGTGTGGCAAATAGCTTGGTGCTTGTGTATACTATGAGCTGATTGGTATATGCTTGGTGTTTATAACATGAGCTTTGGTACTTCTATGCATCCCACCCTGTGTAGGATAGTGGGTAGGTGTAGACTTAAGGCCCAAAAAGAAGTAGCGAAGTGACTACCTCCTCCAACTCCAGAGAGTGTGATTCATAGCATGCAGGAGAGGAAAAACCCCTTAGAGGGAAACCTCCAAGGACCCATGGCTACTGACCTGCCCTTCCTCTGGGCATACTAAGAGGAGAATAATCCTAAATGCACTTAGATTTAGGTATGGTTATGTCCAGGAGTATGGTCTGATGTTGCTGGTGGAAGATTCCAGTTCATGGTCGAGATGAGCAAGCAGTCAATGTTGCAGATGAAGGTTCGAGCAGATGGAATATCCAACTGGAATGATGACTGGATGCTGTGACAATAGTTAATCCGAGTCTGAGATAGATGAATGCTGTAGATCCATAGCGCGGCCTTTGAATACTAGACAGAGCTGCATAGTGTGACTGTTTGTTGGGATGGCTTGAACCTGAAGCAGGTTCACCTTCGTTGTATTATGAGCTAATCCAAGATAGAAAGGCAAAAGCCTTTGTAGAAATGGCGGGATCCCACTTAGTCTACCATTGCAGCAGTACGGAATAATGCAGGACATTAGGACAAGAGTCGATGAGGCTGATTGAAATGAGATGAAAGTACCAGATAAGGCCCATCATGGGGCATGCGTAAATGGGATGGTGAGACCCCACGTGGTTCGCCATCACCACGGAGATATTAGGCATTGACCTGTGATGATGACAGTAGGCTCTGGGGTATGCTAGCTGGGGAATGATATTTCCATGGAGTACTGATGAATGAAGAAGTCATATTTGAGCGACTGAAGTCTCAGGTGTTCAATACTGGAAAAGCGAGACCCCGAAGAGGGTCTGCCATAGTGTGAGAACAAATCCGTTTTAGTAGAGAGAATAACCTCCTGTTTGAGAGGGAATACAACTGGTGGGATGGAGAGAACCCCAAGGGGTTCATGATCACCATAGAATAATGATTCTGAGGTGAGGGGTGAATGTCCACCAAAACTAGCAATATGAGATGCAGATTGAGGAAGGAGGGTCCAATGAGGGTTAATTGAGAAGATATAGCAGAAGATACCTGCATAACTTGAATCGCTGATTAAAACCTGGTCCAAGATAAGTCCATCAGCGTTGTCCTGTTGGTTAGTTGAAGGTAAAGCGAGGGTCACAAAAGTTGGATTGGAAGATAAGGAATAAGGGGAAGGCTGTCGAAAGGCATGTAAAAGATGGACGGCGGGACCCCACGTAACCCGCCATCGCCATAGTATAGAATGATCTAGGAGGCAAGGGGTACCCTCAGGAGTCAGAGTCTGTTGCAGTCCAAGGTAAGGAAGGTGATACCCCCTCGTACGAACTCTTGAAGTGGATAGGAAATACTTGAGGTATGGCAAGGCCTTTTCACAGGGCATATATGTTTGGGATGGCGGGACCCCACGTGGTTCACCATCGCTTATGACTGAGTAGTGAATAATTGGGATGCAAGACCCCATGTGGTTCACCATCACCATGGAATGGAGTAGAGTATGAGTGGGATGGCCGGACCCCACGTGATCCGCCATCGCTGTAAATAGGCTGAATAAGGAACGGATACAGGACTCCACTGTCTGTTGAACTGGGAAGCATATTCTCAAGTAAGGAGGACGACTCGAATAGTGCATGAATGGGAAGGCGAGACCAAGTGGTTCGCCTTTGCCATGGTAAGCAATAGTGCATGATAGGGATAGCAGGACCCCACGTGGTCCACCATCGCCATATCACTGAGCAGTACAAGATTGGGAAGACGAGACCCCACGTGTTTCGGCTTCACCATGGAAGGGGTGCAAAATTCGAGGAATCCATCTGACATTAATATAGTGAAATCAAGCCATAAGTAAATACCTTCTTCATTGCCGATGATGAATGGTCCAAGGAAAGGAGGGGGACACCCCGGGAACTGAGTGCTGGAGTAGAAGCAGTTGCGGTATGAGAAGGGCCTCCTAGTGGGGCATGGCAGTATGGGAAGGGGACCCACTAGGTCAGACATAGACAAAGTTATCTGTGCACGTAGAGCTGCTGAAGTGAGGAACATGGAATAAATAGTGGAAGTCTGGTTATATAATTCTGGAGAAGTATTGGCTCTAAAGCTGGTAAAAGATTAGACAGATTCCTGGAAAATAACACATTACTCGCAACTTAACCTAGCCTAGCAAGGTCTGGCAGGACTGCAATGAAACCCCTGAATGTGATGGGCTGTAGCTGCTAATGCAGGAGAAGTGATAATCACCCCAAGCAACAAATGTAGCTCTGCACCTTAAGGAAGTAGTAAATTAGGTAGCCAGGAATAATGGAGGTGAAGGCAAATAATAATTACAAGACTGGTTGTCGAATTACTGCGAAAGGACAACAACAATAGAGGCATAGGGACTCCATGGGACTGAAGGAGATAGTCTGCATGATTTTCAATACATGAATAAAACACTGGTAAACAGAGAAATTAGTAGCGCAGACATTTCCTGAGTTAAGGTGGATAGGAGAATCATTAGTTTCAAATTAAGGCAAGGTCCTGTACAAATAGCGAGCGGGAAACTGACCTGTTGGGCTTTATGCAGGGAGCACCCCTGGAAGGTCGGGAGAAGTGCAGTGCAGGTGAAGGAAGGGAATCCATACCTCCAGTGGGGATAGCTGCGTTTGGCAACTGGAAGAAGGCAGCCTTCATGTCCTGGCAAGTCAGAAATAAGCAATGCAGCAGGAGGGCATAGAAACGGGACATCCAAGCATGGGAAGGTGATACAATATTGAAGTAGAGAGTCGGCGATGGCCGACCTGCAGAACCTTGCACCTGATTTCATTGGCAGGTGAAGGAGCATAGAGAAGGCAGTTCCGGCTGCAGTAGTAGGCAGCTGCACTCTGGCGTGCAGCAGGATGATTCCCGCAGGCTCCTGAACAAGGGAATCCATCACATAGGGTACGAGTGGCTTCTCGGCGACTGGGACTGTGCGGCGGCTGCTCAAAGGAAACAGGTAAATCAGCAAAGAAAGAAGCCACTAGGGCATAGTGAGGGACAGCAGATGCAGCACAGGAAGGGGAGAGCAACAGTGGCAGCATGGGCTGCTGTGGTAAAGCACAGCGAGGCCTCGACGAACCATAGCACAGAAAGACCCAAAAAGAACAGGAGAAAGGAACAGGAAGAGACGCAAGAGGGATAGCGGAAGCAGCAAGGTGGGGGACAAGAAAAAGATGAGAAGGAAAAGAGAAGAAGACAAACCAAAGTTGAGCAAGAGGGGGGGGCAAGGCAAGAGAAGGCAGGAGAGACAGAGGGAACAAGAGAGCATGGACATCAACTAACCACACAAGCTGAAACGCTCAAGAAAAAGGAGGCAGTCTACTGCTTAAGTAGGGAATGGAGGAGGAACTATTCCCTCCCCATTGAATAACAGGCTAAAAGCCTTTCAAGTGACATGGACATTTCAGCCAGGGGAGAGTCTGCAAGTGTTGATCCAAGCTGCTACAACAGGACCCAGCCTGATGTAAAAGTATCCTCCAGGTATGGGGCTGCAGGTTTTGTGACTGTGGAAACACTGCTGCCCTGCGTTGGCCATAGGGTGGTCCTGCATGCTTTGGAAAGGGTTTGGGGAAAATAAGCAATCTTGGTTTGCTGGATTGAAGACATTGACGGACTGGGTTGAAGCATGAAACAGGCCTGCCTGTGTGAAGTCTGTATATAAAGGCCCATAAGTGAAGTTGGCAAGGCCAGGCAGGTGAAGATCATCATCCTGGAGCCATCCAGTTTTGTTTTCCCCACCAGTGGTGCACCACCTACATCAAAACCTCCACTGTACCGTGCAACACAACTGGCTATAAACCCCTGGAGTGGACTGCAAACTATGAGTACCCCGAGCTGTGGCACTGGGGAGCCTTTTAGTTAGCTAGCCAATTAGAAGTCTGGGGGTAAATCATTTCACCTCTGTTACGAAACACTCAAGTCTGCCAGTATAAGATAATCACTCCAACATATGTTGTGTTCAGCTGGGTCCAGACAAAATACCCCAGGCCTGCACCACTGCACAGGGACAAACTGGGTGCACCCAGGGGGTGGTGAAAAGGGTTGATACTGGGGAAGGTTTTGTGCCTAGAGTGAATTGTGTTTAATATTCTCCTCCTTGTTCCCCTCCCCAATAAATTAGGTTACTGTTTGCATTTTATTCACTGTCCTTGTGTTATTGAAAGACTGCTGCTGGGGGGTGTGGGGCAATAGTGTGGAAACTGTAATTTGTGTGAGGAACATATTGTTGGGGCAGGGTACTATTTCCTGGGGGGTGGTAACCTGTTCTTTATCCACAGGATTCCCTTGCCATTACCCCAGGTGGAGGCACCGCGCCACACGAGCTGTCACTGCAGAACCCAGGCCGGCCCCCGCAGAGGTGTGTTCAGAACTACCCTGAGGGCCCCAGAGCAGCCTTAATCATGATTGTACACACATATATATATATATATTTTGTTTTTTTACGATTACATGTCATGTGCTCAAAGTTTTCCATGTCTGCTATTGTCTTTGTATTATCGTTGTTTACCATGTACATGTCATATACTTGTCCAGGACCACTTTGAAAATGAGCTTGCTCAATGGTGTAATGCCTGGTTAAATAAAGTTTTGGTTGAGTGATTGACTGGTGTAACCCCCTATAAATGGGGGTTCCTAAAATGTCTTCCATGGCTTGCCCAATGCCCATTGCCAGGATGGTGTCCTGTGTCTGTAGTAGTTGATTGCCTGCATGTGAGTGCCCTGATTGGCCTCTGTGCCTGTCTCTTTAAGAGCTATCTATTTCTCATTAAGTATCGGCCTGGCCTAAACCACATTGATGCAGATGCCCTCTCAGGAAGGCCGAATTCCAATGAGAACTGGGTGAAACTGTCTGAGCAGTCTATCAAGGCCCTGTGTCAAATGTTCGATAAAGATGAACACCCTTCTTCTGAAACTGTTGACTGCCTAGTGGACTGTCTGGGCCCTCCAGAAACCTGCATCCCTGTAGCCTACTGCCATTTTGAAGCTCTAGATCTCAGAGCTTTACTTCAGCTTGACAATGAAAATATGCAGTGGGCTCAAACCCAAGATCCCATGATTAAACCTGTGCTTGATGCCCTGCATGCTGGCAAGGACATTTCTAAACTGCGTTCTTCTGACCCAAGGACTGCATTATTGTTTAAAAAGGGTTCAAGACTTAAGTTACATAATCAGCTTCTGTATCGGGAGACAGTAAATCGTCAGGGCCAACTTGACAAACAACAACTGGTGTTGCCTTCAAACATTTAGTACTCCGGGCCCTCCATAACCAAACAAGACATTTAGGTTATGAGCAGACCCTTGACTTAGCCCACACCCGATTCTATTGGCCAAAAATGGGAGCTGAAGTTAAGGCTCATATTCGAAAGTGTAGTCATTGTCTTCAAAGAAAAGCCCCACCACAAAGGGCTGCTCCATTAGTTAATATCTCCATCAGGGCACCCATGGAGCTGGTATGGATCGACTTCCTGTGTCTTGGGCCTGACCAAAAGAACATTGGGAATGTGCTGGTTGTGACAGATCATTTCACAAGGTATGTCCAAGCCTACCCCACTAAAGATCAGAAAGCATCCACAGTGGCCAAAGTTCTTGTAGAGAAGTTCTTCATCCATTATGGCACCCCTCAGAGAATTCATTCTGATCAGGGGAGAGACTTTGAAAGTCGGCTGATAAAGGAAATGCTCTCTTTGTGGGGGGTGAGGAAATCCAGAACTACTCCTTATCACCCACAAGGGGATCCCCAACCTGAACAATTCAACAGAACACTCCTTGACATGCTGGGCACACTTTACCCTAAAGACAAGCCCAAGTGGAGCCAACAGATCAGCACCTTGGTACATGCCATAATTTCACCAAGAGTGATGTCACTGGGTTTTCCCCTTACCATCTAATGTTTGGCCCGGAAGCCCAGTTGCCTGTAGACAACTGCTTTGGGGTGTCCCCGGATGGAGTCCACACTGAGAATTACCTGCAATATGTTTAGAAGTTAAAGGCCCAGCTAAATCATGCCTATCAACTGGCACAAACTATGGTGGCCAAAAGAAATCTGGTAAACAAAGAAAGGCATGACAAGCGTGTCAAAGCTCAGGAGCTATTACCTGGAGACCACGTGTTATTGTGAAATCTGGGACTGCATGGAAAGCATAAAATTGCTGATAGGTGGCACCATCTTCCGTATATAATTGTCAGCAAATTAGATGACCTGCCAGTGTACAGAATGATCCTCAGGCCACCAAGATGATGCACAGAAACCACTTGCTGCCTATTGGTCAAGCAATCATTGATTCCATACCTTCAGACACTGCCTCATCTGGGTCTGTAACTAGAGCTGCTGCCAAAAAGAGACAGAATCATCCTTCTCTAGCTGTAAAGGATTCAGGGCCTTCCCCCAGGCAGGCCTAAAATGACACAGATTGCCAGTCTGAGTCTGGTGACAGTAAGTGCAGGGTTCGACCTTAACATTGTTTTACTAGCCCTGAACCTAGTGCAAATTGTCCAGGGCTAGTGCAGCTAACCCTCTACTTGTCCGTTTTGACTAGTGCAGGTTTCTCATGGCTGTTAATGAAGTTGAAAAAGTCCCTACTTTAGCAGGCTTTAGTCCTCATGCTACTCGCCCTCAGTGTTCCAGGCGGCCTGGTGTAATTAGCAGCTCATTAAGAGCTGTAATTATCTGGCAGTTCCAGAGGAGGTTGTGGTGTCAAAAACAGTGGTGGAATTTAAGCATTCATGGGACAGTCATAAGGCAATTCTAGGGGGTGAAGGTAGGAAGAAGTAGGCTGCTGGTTAACTAGGATCTGCAGCTTATCCATTAGGTAGGGAAATGGGCAGACTGGGTGGGCCAAGTGGCCCTTATCTGCCATCAAAATCTATATTTCTATGATTCTATATTTCTATGAGGGGGATCGAACAAAAGACTCAATGTGAGTCCTTAGGACATTCAGCTAGTGTGCATGCTGTGATCAAGGGTAGAGTGCTAAGTTGCTAGCTTCCAGTTTGCTGAACTTGTCTTTGATTTGTCCCACAATATTAAGACCAGTGTGCCTCATTTCCCAACCTTTTGAGTGCCTGTATCCAACACTGCAGTGACAGAATGCAATGATGTATACACTGTCTGCCCAGCCAGGTGCTCTGTCAACTCTATACTTTCTCTGGACAAAACTGCAGACTAGGCTCTGAAGTGGCCATTCATAGACCCATAGCTGCCATTACTGACTGGTGTAGGGTTCACAGCTCCTCTTAATTTATTTATTTATTTACGAGATTTACTAGGAAAGCACACTGAGCTAAAAGCTCGATTCCAGATGCGACCAGGGGGCCGAGACCCAATAACAATACATGGAATATATACAATAGCAGAACAATTAGGGAAGCCAAGACTTGCATATAAACATTTGGTTTAGAGAACAGACGGGGGTTCAATAACATTGTACAGAGCGTCAAGGTCAATATACATTACTTATACTCTTGTAGTACAACAAGCATAATAATTTGAGAAATTAGTCATAACAGGAGCAGCTAGAAGCAAAGTGGTTTCTAAGTAGAGGGTTGCATTGGTAAGTGTTCTGTGCGTGTCTTATGGAGGCTGGCAGTGCATTCCAAATCTGTGGGATTCAGTAGCTAAAGTCGGCCTGGCCTTTGGTAGTTAACATAAACGGGACATGCAGCAGTCTGGGGTCCATATTCCTGAGGGAGTATGCCGGAGGGGATTGTTGGGAGAGTGTAGAGGCCAGATATGGGGGGAGGGAGTGGGACCAGAATTTGGCAGCGAACCTGGCGCAGTTAATTTGTCTATGATCATGGAGGGACGGTAGGTTAGTGGAACTGTATAGGTTGCAATGGTGTGTGGATTGCAGACAGTCTAGAATGAACCAGCAGAAAAAGTGGAACATGGTGTCTAGGCTGGCTAGAGTGGACACGGGGGCAATGGAGTAGACTATGTCACCGTAGTCGAAAACAGGGAGAATCATTTGTTGGACAATGGCATGCCTGGTTTGTGTAGGGAGGCATTTTTTGTTGTGGAATAGAGCACCTAGTTTGGGGAGAAGTCTCTTGTGAAGTGAGTCGATATGAACGGTAAATTCTAGGTGCTGGTCTAACCAGATGCCTAGATATCTGAAGGAAGTACAGTTGTCCAGTTGTTAATGGCTCACACCAGCCAATGCCATCCATGCAGTCCCACCCTTATACCACCAGCATGTCATTTCATCCTAAAAACAAGCATTTGTCAATGCCGAATGTTGCTTGCTTCTATGTGCTGTTTAGGTATTTGGAAGTCATTGGAGTGCAAATATTGAAAATTTATAACCATTTAGCGCAGAGGAACTGCCAAGTAATGCACGCCGTAAAACAGTCATTTTAGGAATTTTTTCACCAAATTTTCAATATAGCCATTTAAGACCTCTGCTCATGAACAGTGTCACTGTGATTTTGTTAAACGGTCCCATACATTGAGTTTGCACACCTACCGCGCCCATTGTGCGCTTACAAGGGCGGAAACATCGCTTTATGCAGGATGTGAAAATGACAGCTGTACTGCTCATAAGGAGGTGTGGTAAAATGGCAATGTTGAAAATCTGGGTGAAATATTAAAAATCGCAAACCTACAAGCGTGCGTAGGAAATGTGCAATGCACACTCGTAAAACAGTCATTTTTAGGAATTCTTTCACCAAATTTTCAACATTGCCATTTTAAGATCTCTGCTCATGAACAGTGACACTGTGATTTTCTTAATGTGTCCCATACACTGAGTTCGCACACCGACTGCGCCATTGTGCGCTATATGGGCAGAAACATGTTTTGGGCAGGATGTGAAAAATGACAGCTTTACTGCTCATGAGGAGGTGTGCTAAAATGCCAATGTTGAAAATCTGGAGTGAAAATATTGAAAATTCGAAACTTACGGCGTGCTGAGCTGCATAGCGATACGCTCGTCAAAACAGTCATTTTAGAATTTTTCACCAAATTTTCAACATAGCCATTTTAAGACCTCTGCTCATGAACAGTGTCACTGTGACTTTCTACTTGTCCCATATCAGATTTTGCACACCGACTGCGCCATTCTGCGCCATATGGTGGAAACACATTTTGGGTGAGATGAAAATGACAGCTGTACTACTCATAAGAAAGTGTGGTAAAATGGCAGTGTTGAAAATCTGGAGTGAAAATATTGAAATTCGCGAACTACGAGCCTGCTGGGAACTGCATAGCCTTAGCCTTCGTAAAACAGTAATTTTGGAATTTTGGCACCAAATTTTCAACATGGGAGTTTTGGACCTCTTCTCATGAATGATGTCACTGTCATGGCGGTATTCAGGCCGAGGGTGATTTGCAGTCACTGCACTGCCATGTCACTGTGCGAAATCACCCTTTGGGTCTGAATAACGCCATGACAGTGACATCATTCATAAGAAGGTCCCAAACTCCATGTTGAAAATTTGGGCAAAAATTCCCAAAATACCTGAGATATGCAACAAAGTTGAAACCCCCATCTAGCCCATTATGCAGCTTACCGGCATTTCCTCAGTTCGCGGTCGGCTTTGAAGAGTGCAGACGTGTTCCCGGTCCACCAAGATCGCCGCACTGGAGTCCGGAGGCATGGGGTGAGGGGTGTGGGGCTGAGGCGCAGTGGGTGGGTGCGGGTTGTGGGAGGGGCTGGGAGACACCGGGGACCGTTTTCGTTTTCAGGTTTCAAAAAAAAAAAAGACGTTGTGGATGTTTGCCTACGCTGGCGTGGGCTCCCAGCGTGGCACAAGGATGTTGGGGGGCATTCAGCTGATGAGGGATTGGACACCCCCGTCGGCCATAGGACTGCTTGCCATGCTGGGTGGGCTCCCAGCGTGGCACCGACTACTGGGGATGCAGCTCAGCCGACAGGGATTGGCCACCCGTCGGCTATACAGTGCGTGTGGAGCACGCCGCCTGTCGAGTGAGGGGGAGCTGCGTGAGCAGCCTCTTATCGGTGCTCACTGGAAGCGTGGCTCTTCAACTCAGAGGCTACTGCATTTTGAAGCGTGTCATAGACAGCTCCAAAATGCATTGGCTTACAGGGGCCGCGCTGCCAGCACACTGACTGAATTGGAGGAGAAGGTGACACACCTCCGAAATCTCCGATGATGGCACTATGTTTCTTGCACATGCGTGCAAGCAACATAACAATGTTTTGGAGCATGTGTGGTACAAAGCAAAACCTTAGTAAAATACATAATTTGAAAGGTTAAAAATAGGTACTCCTGGTGTGCACAGATCATCCTATATAGAAAGAGAGGTAGTACAGCATCATGCCTGTATACTGCTCCCCTTTGATGAAAGGACACTAATCAAAAATCTGTTTTTGTTAGGGCAAAGCATGTTAAATCAATATTTTTGTGCCTGGTATATATAAACAGATATGTCAAAGTTTCTTACATCCCAATTCCCCTGTGTTTGTTTAACTCTCAAAGAAATCCTAGGACTTCCCCAGGCTCACTTTGCAGTGTAAGAAAATTTCCAGAAGTGCAGTTCCGGTTAATCAAAGGGTGGGGGATGAGAGTATCTCTCTCTGCCTGATTCTGTACATTGCCCTGCAGGTCAGGGTGGGACTGTGGTGACGTGCATGATGATGTTGGCTATTTTGTGTGCAGAGCTAGAACTGCCTGATTGAACATTTGCTATTATGGTATTCTCTGGTTTGGTGGGGAGGGGGTGAAGAAAGAGGAAGCAAGGGGCACATGGTAAAAAAACAATGGGGGTACACACTGCACGTGATTGGACTGCAGTCTTTTTTTTTTTTTTTTGGCTGGGGCAGGAAGCAATGTGAGAGCAGGATAAATATGCAATAGAGTATTTCTTGGCTTGCATTTTCCCTGTATAACCGATCAAAATTGACCATTATTACTGTGGGCTAGTGCAACCATCTGCAGGCTAGTGCAATTTTTAATCAACTTGTCCGGCTGGCTAGTGCAAAAAAAAGTTAAGGTTGTCCCCTGAGTAGGTGTGAAGCCTCATACTATCCATCATATGAACTGAATCAGTTATTTTGAGGTAATCCTATGCGCAACTGTGGAGATGAAGCTGGGCCTTCAGGACTGCCTAACTCTCCAGCTTCCTCCTCAAAGCCTGTACCCCCTGAAAGTGAGGTGCAAAATGTAACTTCTGATGTAGCTGATTTCTTGTGTCTGGCTGAACTGTTTGATTTACCAAAGAAAGAGCCTACTGCTGCTAGTATCTCTGGTCTGGTGACCTACCAGAACCTCTTGAGCTATGTCAACCTGATACTGCTGTCACAAATGGCAATGGTGAAATCAGTGATGCTGAATGTGTTAGTCAAGTCTTGCAAAAGTTAGATGCTATAGGGTTTTCTCCGGTTCATGGGCCTTCTACAGAATCTACTGATGAAAATAATATTGTGGAATTCGAATCAATAGAGCAAGGAGCAGACAGTGCTTCCTATTTGGAACTCTCAACCAGTGCAGAGGTACCCCTCCCTACAGAAGCAGAATTCAGTGCAAGTGTTGAAACCCCAGAGCCTGTGTCTGTTCCTCCTAGAAAGTCTGGAATAGTTACTAAACCAGCGATGCATCTCAGTTATGACTCCCCTGGGAGGCCTGTGGACCTCCCTTTACATGTTGTCCATAAAGGGGTCTATATTTCTGAAAGCTCACTTCCCACATTGAGTTTCTCTGCTACACCTAAGTTTTATTGTCCACCCATCAAATCCTGGTGCCCCTGCCCCATCTATCCCTAATGTAGCTAATAGGGATGTGCCCCATCTATGTTATTTAGAGTACAGGAAACAGTACAGACCTGGATGGTTAGAATAATCTGGTTATCTGTTTGAATCATAGTGAAATCATTTATGTGTATGACAAATGCATAAATACTGTTATTACAGAGGATCGATATATCATGAATAAGTATAGTAATAAATAGAATAATAGGTAAGGGTCTATTACAAGGGAGTAATACAATTGAGAGGTTCTGGGGACAAGGAAACCTTGAGAGCAAAGCTCGAGAGGTTCCCCTGTCCCCAGAACCTCGAGATGGTATTACTCCCGAGTGATAGACCTTCACCTATTTTTTATTTTTTGTAATATATGGAGCCCAGTTTTGTTTGCAGCAGTTCTGTGAATGTGGTGCTGTGAGGCCGTGCTACCGCTGCAGTGAGGATTCGCTCACTCACTCTGTGTGTGTGTACTTTCCGTCCCCGGTCCACCTCTGCTCACCCGCCCACCCACACGTACGATGCTGTGTCTGTTTTAGTCGAAAAGGATTTTGTTTTAGAGGCAGTCTTACCTTGCTTTTTTAATCATGCAGTTCTGTAGCATAAAGGGAAATAAAACAATACTGCCCGTAAAGCAAAGGGATGATTTTCTCTCACTTAGCAAGAGACAGCCACCATGTTTTTTGAATGATTCTGCCCGCCCACAGAGGAACCGCGTGCAATCAGGAGGTGCGGTTTTAGGAATGTCAGCACGCAGGTCTAGGAGGTTGCCTTGGGGATGTCAGGCACTAGCGTATGGTTTTGGAAGATCTTGCAGTTGCGTTCTTCTGGTTTGGTGATAATACTATCATTCAGAGCTCGAACAATAGTATTATGAGCTCTGAACAATAGTATTATCACTTGCCAATGATAGTATTATCACTTTGGCTACTGCTGTATTACCGGGAATTTTTTGCATGGGACACTATTGTAACCCCGCTACAAATGGGGGTTCCTAAAAGCTTTCCCGGAGCTTGTCTAAATGCTCCATGTCTGACTGGTGTTCGGAGTAAGGGCATTAAATGCGGGTGTTGTGAGTGCTTTTAAAACCTCCAGTACTGCCTCTTTAAGAGCTGCCTACCCGCAGGCTTTAGTGGTGCAAATAGGGGTACTGGGGTTTCTCTGCTCGAATCCCACCCTGGACTGCTGTCTGAGCGCTCCATTTCGGCAGTCGCTAGGAGCACTGAGGGAGCCCATCTGAAAGATGTAGTTGTTCCCTTGAGAACATGTATAGTATTGGTAAACTTGCAGTTTGTTTAACTCTTTTTTCATTGCAGCTAGGGACTTTGTGTTGTGCCCCTCCATTTTGGACCCGGACTGTGCTGAAGGAGTCCAATAGTAGCGAGGGGGCATCTGAATTGGCGTGGAAGTGACCAACCAGAAATCAGGACTCTAGATGGAGCCGGATGACCAATGGGGACACAGCTTGTAATTCTGGGAAGTGGCATTCTGGGCCATGGCGCCTTTTTGCACCAATGAGGGCAATGATGAGTGACTGGCATCTGCAGCCCACCTATAGAGTCGGGTAGCACCCAAATAGAGAGACTGGCCTTAGCTGTCCAGGGGGAGAGACGTTGTGGCTGTGAGCGAGGAAGGAGCTCTGGGCTCCTGCGCCGTTGAGTGTTCGCGCGGGAAGCGCGTGAAAGGCCTGAGTCGGCTGGTTTGAATAGCCAGCGAGCTTCAGACTGCATCCGTGAGGCGGCGACCAGAGGAGGCTGTGTAAAAGCACAGCTACCTACCAGGCTCAACCTGTAGAGGACTGGAGAATTTGCTGAATCGCACTCGGTCTGTCAGGAGAGTGGAAGCTGCAGTGAGACTCCCGATAGCTGTAAATTTGGCCGGATCATAGGAGCAGCTGCCTGGTATGCAACCCCCCTGTTATTTTCCATATAAATGGTGGAGAAGTATCTGAAGTTCTGGCTCAGCCCTGCGTGTGATGTGAGAGTACTGTCCTTCTGGAGTCGTGAGTACTAAATCAGGGTAGCTCCCTGTTAAAAATTCCTAGCGAGGGCAAGATCTTCTGGTTACTTTGCTGACTATATTAACTGAGCCTGCTGGCTCCCTCAAATCTTTGTAGGAATTTAACTGCTCATTTGTGTCAGGGCCCCAACCAGCTGCATCAAGGAACTAGCCTTTAGGGCTTGGGTACCCATAGACAGTAATTTATAGGTTAGGCCTGTGCACAGAGCTTTAGGTAAATACGCATATAGTGTAGTGGTAAGCTAATCACCCTGATCCCCCCGGTCCTTGTTGTCTCCCCCTTGAATAAATCAGATTGTTTGTTTTGCAAAAGTACTCTGGCTAGTTTGTGTATTAATGGGAAAATATTGCACAGTGAATGTGGTGTAACTATACCTTACTTTTCAGGGGATCCCCGGAGTGGGCTCATTGGTCCGAGCTGGGGGGGTAAGTGTATATGGTAAGGACACTGAAATTGAACTGTGTGGGCCACTAGTGGGAAGAAAGGGGGGTTGCAGCAACCCAGAGGGCTGTGACCGAGTCAATCTCGACTGTTCTAACCCCGACCTCTGGGTGGAGGCACCTGCCAATGGATCTGGGACCCTCACCCTGTCACAGTTAGGGCAGGCAGGGGTAGTAGCCCTTAGGATAGTGCCCCCTAGAGGTTACACTATGGTATTATTTTGGTATCTCCATATATTACATTATAGTATTTACTTTTACTGATGCATCAGCTTTATTTTGTATGGTATACCAATGGAATATGTATGTCTCGTGTATTGTGATGTCTTTATATGTCATAGCAAGTATAGACTTGACGTGGATGCCAGGTTCTTTCCAGGCAGGGAAGGGTGTAACCCCCCCCCCATAAATGGGGGTTTCTAAAATGTCTTCCCAGTCTTGCCCAATGCCCACTGCTAGGATTGTGTCCTGTGTCTGTAGTAGTTGATTGCCTGCATGTGAGTGCCCTGATTGGCCTCCGTGCCTGTATCTTTAAGAGCTATCTATTTCTTGTAGGATGTAATTAGTTTGGGTTGGGACAGAGTGGTTTAAGGTTCGAGTCCTGCCCAGGGTGTAGCATTGCTGCTCCATTCTGCCATTGCTATATGTGCAGAGGAAGCCCTTATAAGATCTGTGATTGTTTGCTGTTTATCTGCTTTACTAATAATAATATAGAAGTTTGTCTCACCTGCCTTCCTTTGCAGCATGGACTTTTTTGCTTAGAGCCACCATTTTGGTTCTGGACTGCCAGTTTGGACCAATCGGTACCTCTGGGGACCTAAAATGGAGACTGTCCCTTGAAGTCTTGTGGTATTGAATTTCTGTAGGAATTGTAGTTTTATTGTTTGGCGCCTAAATGGACCTGAAGGGGGAGCCCTTTCTGTGACAGACAGATTCATCAACCGACTGAACCTTTCGGATCACTGAGAAATCCCAGAGCTGCCTGCAGCAGTGTGTCAGTCGAGAGTTGGAGTTTGGAGAGTGAACAGCTCGAGCCATTCGAGCAGTTGCTCCTGCGTGGTAGTGCGGGGAATCGGCAGGAAAGCTGTGTTTGGCCTGTCTGTCACCATATTTCAGTGTGAAGGAGTTTGTGAAAATTAAAACGGACTAAATTCGATAGCTGTGTTGAGATCTGAAGTAGAAGTGGAGGAGAGTGAATTTTGCCTGGTGTGGACCGAAGACTTGCTCCAGAAGCAATTGGCCTGTCGGGTACCTGAAAGAGCCTCAGAATGAAAGGTTTGCACAGAAACCCTGTTTATTTGTAACCAGACTTCATCCGATCTGTGTCGATTTGTTGTATTACTTATAAGTGTGCTGAATGTGCTGAGTGGGTCACGAGTTGGTTCCCCACGATCGAATGTGTTATGCTAGCTAGAAGCTGCTCCAGCATTCGTATGGACTAAATCCAAACTGTCTGCTTGGGTCTGGGCACTGCCATCTCAGCTTAGAGGAATGTTAGAGGAATGGTCAAATGTATGGCAGCTTAGATTTAATGTTAAAAAGTGCAAGGTAATGCACCTGGGAAACAAAAACCCAACGGAAGAGTACACAATGGGGGGTGAGATACTAACAACAACAAAAATGGAAATGGACCTGGGGGTAGTCATATCAGATGACTTAAAGGTGGGCAAGCAATGTGAGAGGGCAGTAAGAAGGGCTGCGGGGATGCTGGGGTGCATAGGGAGAGGCATCACCAGTAGAAAACAGGAAGCTATTATCCCTCTGTGCAGACAGCTGGTGAGACCCCATCTGGAGTACTGTGTGCAGTTCTGGATACCCAATCTCCGCAAGGACATAGACAAGATGGAAGCTGTCCAGAGGAGGGCAACTAAAATGGTGCAGGGTCTGCACCAGAAGACATATGAAGAGAGACTAAAGGAGCTTAATATGTATAGCCTCGAGGAAAGGAGGGAGAGGGGGACATGATAGAAACTTTCAAGTACCTCAAGGGAATCAACAAAGTCCAAGAGGGAGCATCTTTCAAAAAAAAGTCGTGCAAGAACAAGGGGCACAATTTGAAGATGGGGGTGGCTCAGAGGTAATTTAAGGAAGTATTTTTTCACAGAGAGGGTTGTGGATACATGAATGCCCTTCCGAGGAGGTTGTGGAGTCAAAAACAGTGGTTGAATTCAAGCATGCATGCATGGGACAGCCATAAGGCAATTCTAGGGGGTTGGGGTAGGAGGAAGTAGGCTGCTGGTTAACTAGGATCTGTAGCTTATCCATTAGGTAGGGAAACGGGCAGACTGGGTGGGCCAAACGGTCCTTATCTGCTGTCAAATTCTATGTTTCTATGTAGACTGCTGCTCCCACCGCAGAGACTTTTCTGACGAAAGACCAGCTCAGGGAATCAGCTCTCTGTTCAACACCATCGAACAGTTATCGACCACCATGGTGAGTCATGTGGGCTCTGCTTCCCCTGGCAAGCCAGAACAACATCTAGAGGTCTTCATCTCATCAGTCCTGCCTCCTGGTCTGGGAAGAGTGAGTACCAAACAGGGTAGCTCCCTGCAACAAAGCTGCAATCACTGTGTGGCATCTGATTTAATTGTTTGGGTTGTCATCACAAACTGAGCCATCCGGCTCCGGAATACAAATTCTAGGTTGACATGCATGTTAATTGTTTTCTTTCCTAAGGGCCCCAACAACAGCTGCAACACCGGCCTACCCCAGGCAATGCTTCAGGCTAGCCTGAGTAACAACTGGGTACCCAGAGTGTGTGACTGTGATAGAGGGACTCTTAGTGCATGCATGTTCAGCCTGAATAAATCAGATCTAAACTCATTTGCTAGATTGCTGCCCCACCCTTGTTCACGCCCCCCGAATAAATCGAATTATATTCTTTCTGTGTCTAACTTGGCTAGTGTGTACCTTTGTGGAGGGGTTATTGTATTGCCCTTGAACTGTTATATTGCAGGTCTTGTTTTACATGGGGTCTCCAGTGCCTTTGCAGCTGATCCAGCCCTGGTGGTAAGTGTACAGAGTGTGGGTTCAGTACTGTCATCATATGCCATATGTGATTCTTTATATGCTGACCTGTTTAAGTCACTAGAAGGGTTGGGGGGGTTATAGTGTCCCAGAGGGCTATACCCACAGCAGTTACGCTACCTCTAAACCAACCCTCAGGGTGGAGGCACCCGTTCACCGAGCTCAGGCCCCTCAACCTGTGACTAGTCACACAGGCAGGGGTAGTAGCCCTTGGGACAGCACCACCTAGGGGTTCCACTGTATTTTTGGGAATGGGGGGAATTTGGTCAGGAGATCATGAGATCTTTATAGTCTACCTGAACTACCATTAGAACAGACAGACAGGACCTTGGTTTAATGTCTCATCCAATAGATTGGTTTTGACTGGGGCATTACTGTCCTCTGTCCATCATTTCCCACACCCATTGCTCCACAACTTTATTTATTATCATTTACAAATTAGGTACTCTGATTCTGACTGAAGCACCCCATGAGCAGCCCTCTCCCTGCGACTGCAGGGGTCACTGGTACATAAAACCAGTGGTGTCCTGTTGGCAAGCAAATAAAAAAAAATAATACAAAGGGCAAGGGAAATCTAGAAAATAAATGCAATTTATTAATTTAAAATGTGCTGACCAGGGGAGAGGCCTGTTGATCCAGAGCTTGTTTCAATGTGCGACCCATGGGAGGGGTTACATAGGGAGGACCAGTAAATAATAAAGTGTAGAATGAAATGAAAATACTCATAAACAGTAAAGTACTCTAAGTATAAAATGTGAAATGGAAGCTAAATTGAGTCTACAGATTATGGGCCAGATACCCAAAGGGACACGCAAGTGCATCGCAAAGGCTTGTGCTGTGCTTGTGTTAGACCTGGTGGCTGCTATATTCAGATAGCGGATCAGTGCTATTCAACTCAATATTCAATGGTCAACTGTGTCCGTTCAGCGCTGAGTAAAAAGTCTGCCCCGGTATGGACCGGTGTTGTATATAGCCCACAGGGAACAGTGCTACCTGTAACGTGTTGGATTTGTAATTTATTATAGCTATATCTGAGGGTTTACTTACAATTCTAAAATTAGCAATAAAAGTTCTTGTAGCCAGTTTTAAAGATATGACAACATCCAGTTTATTTCAAAGGGTTATGCAAAGCAAACACAGATGTAACCCCCCTGCAAATGGGGGTTCCCAAAAGACTTCCAGGAGCTTGCTTGAATGCTCCAAGCCTGAATGGTGTTTGGCGTTTAAGCCATTTATCAGTGAGTGTTTTTAGAGCCTCTGGTACTGTCTCTTTAAGAGCTGTCTGCTTGCAGACATAATTAGTTTGTATGGGGGACTGTGTGCTTCTCTGTTTGAGTACCACTCGAGCTGCCAATTCACTCCATTTTTGCAGTCACTAGGAGTGCAAAGGGAACCTATCTGAAAGATGTAACTGTTTGCCAGAAATCATTTACAGTAATAATGAAATTATAGTTTGTCTAACCTGCTTTCTTTGCAGTCAGAACTGTGTCTGCCTAGTTCCCCATTCTAGTTTTGAACTGCTGAACTGGACCAATCAGTGTGGGGTAAGCTAGCTCTAAAATGGTGCCTTGGACGAATCAGAACTTGGACTCATAATCTGAACCAGCCACAAGAGGATTGTGTGGGCAGTGACTCTGGGAGATGTAGTTTAGACTTCAGCGCCTTTTGGACCAACAGGAGCAGTCTATTGTGAGTGACAGCCAATCCAGTCAAGAACTGGGAGGAACTCAAAGGAAGTGCCCGGTTTTGTCTGTTGGAGTTTCAGTTTAGCTCTGGAGTGAAGGGAAAGAAACCTGTGCTCCTTCAGTGCACAGTTTCAGTCAAAAACGTGTAAGGCCCAGAGTTCCGTCTGCAGCTTGTGTAACTGCTTGTTAGGACTGAATCCGTCCTGTGAAAAGAATCAAAGGATCTCTGAAGAGTAGAAACCAGGCTCACCCTGTAGAAGACTGGAGAAATTGTTGAATTGCACTCGTCTGTCAGGAACTGAATCTGCTGTGTGTTCTCCCGGTATTGTGCAGCAATTGTGATCGGATAGAGAAGCAGCCTGCCTGGTATAGTACTTTTTACCATATAAATGTGTGAAGAGTCTCGTGGAGCTCAAGAGTAGCCCTGCTGACGTTGAAGGACCCTATCTTGTTTGGAGGTCGTGAGTACTAATTCA
Source organism: Neoceratodus forsteri (assembly GCA_016271365.2). Lineage (NCBI taxonomy): Eukaryota > Metazoa > Chordata > Ceratodontiformes > Ceratodontidae > Neoceratodus > Neoceratodus forsteri. The sequence goes on from CM057456.1 coordinate 694,079,474, forward strand.
GGGTCGCTCCCTGTTGAATTGCCACATTAAATCCAAATGGAATCACTGTACTGCTGACTGTTTAAACTAATTTTTCTTTTCACTAGGTGAAAGGGTCTCACCAGCTCACGGTTTGGACTAGCCACTAGGGCTTGGGTACCCAGGACAGTAACTGGTAGGATAGGCTGTGCACAGAGCCATAGGTAGATAGTAAAGTGATAAGCTAATTAACCTGATTTCCCTGTCCTTGTTATATCCCTAAATAAATCAGAGCTGCTTGTTTCAGCAAAGTTATACTGCCTGAGGTATTTGTCTATGTTAAAGTACTGTACTGTGATTGTTGCACCGTATCTTATTTCACAGAGGTCCCAGTGCCGAACTAGTCCTGGGGTAAGTGTATACTGTGAAGGTAATTCTGATATATTGTGTGGGCCACTAGTGGGAAGAAAGGGGGGTTGCAGTGTCCCAGAGGGCTGTGACCAAGTAAGTTTAACTATTGCAAACCCTGACCTCTGGGTGGAGGCACCCGCCATTGGATCTAGGCCCCTCAACCTGTTAGTGGCAAATCAGGCAGGGGTAGTAGCCCCTGGGATAGCGCCATCTAGGGGTTACACAGACATCTATATAACATTCTTAGATTTCTACTAAGCCATTATACAGTTTAAACACTCAAACACCAGATATTGATACATTTTATACTTGTACCTGTAGCTATCTGGCCACCTAGGCTGCTACTACATAATATTTACTTTTGTGGTAGGATCAGCGCAGAGGGATTCTCTAGGCACCACTATGCCCAACTGCCTGACAACTGTGGTAACAACTTAGCCCGTATATATATATATATATATATATATATATATATATGTATATGGTTTGGATAAATAGAACATTTATGCATAATATATGACCTCATAATTAGCTCACATGGTAACTTTCCTGTCTGGTATAGGAAACACCTCTTAAAGTGAGATGCCTGCCATCTGCCCCAAATGGATAGATTTGTTTGATAACTTTTGAGGAAATGACCCTTAACCTTGTCAGCTTAAATTCTAGGGATTGTTGTGAGAGCAACCCTGTTCCCATATTATTATATGCTGGGTGTTACCCCCCTACAAATGGGGGTCACTAAAAAGCCTTCCTTGGGTGAGCCTAAATGCTCTCCGCCCGGCTGGTGTCCTGTATTTCAGCCGATTTAAAAAATAATTTAGTGAGAGTTCCTAATGCCTCCATGTACTGTCGCTTTAAGAGCTGCCGAACTGCAGTATAATTAATTTGAACTGGGGGGACTGTGTGTTTCCCTGCTCGTGTCCCGCCTGGGACACTGAGCAGATCCCTCCGTTTCTGCAGTCCCTATATGCGCAGGGGGAGCCCTTTCAAAGATGTAACTATCTGCTGGTAATTTGTTAGAGTGATAATGACAGTACAGTTTGTCTAACCTGCCTTTCTTGCAGTTGGGACTCTATGTGTTTTGCCCCTCCATTTCGGAACTGAACTGCTAAAGGGGTCCAACCAATGGGGAGGGGTTCCTTAAAATGGAGCCTGCTGGCAAATCAGAACTTGGACTCTCAAGTGGAACCAGCCACAAGGAGATTGTACGAAGAGAGCCTCTGGGAAATGTAGTTTAGACCCTGGTGCCTTTTTTCGTCAATAGAGGGAGTCTGTTGTGACTGACAAGGAGGCTCAGCCAATTGAAACCTTTTGGACCTGGAGGAAATGCCTGGACTGCCTGCTGAGAGAATCAGTCTGAGCATGGAGCTGGAAGAGTGAGCAGCTCGTGGGGCTGCTGCCCATGGGGCAGCACGGGAACCGCACGGGAGGCCTGAAAAAGGCCTGTCTTTCATCAGCTGTCCTGAAGGGAGAGAAAAGGACTGTGTTTTCTCGGACCAAGTATCCCAACTTTGTGAGAAAAAGGAAAGACGTTGTTGTGGCCTAGAATATGGGCCAACATGTGTAGATAAGAAGTAAAGCAGAGGATTCATTTTCAGACAGTGACTCCGAAGAGGAAGCAAATGCTGAAGTGCCCTGAGATTTGGGGCAGAAGATCCATTTTTGAAGTTGGAAGCTGAGGGGGAAATCGCCCTGTGTGTTCGTGCAGCCGTTGTTGCGCAGTAGTTCGCGCGGGAAGCACGTGTGAGGCCCCAAAGTTGGCCTGCAGCCGCTAGTAAGCGTAATTCGGACTGAATTCAAGCTTTCAGAATGATAGAAGAAGCAGAAGTCATTTTGGGACCAGACTTAACCTGAAGAAGACCGAAAGTGTGCAAGAATTGTGTTCGGCCTGTCAGGACTCTGTGGTCTGGTACAGTAAGTGACCTTTACATATAAATGTGCATAGTGCTTGTGGGGATTGAGATTTGAGTAATTCCCCATGTTGTGAACTGTGTGCTGTGCTGGGAGGGTGATTCCCTGGCAAGGTTCGGACTGAATCCGAGTATAGAAACATAGAAACATAGAAACATAGAAACATAGAACATAGAAACATAGAAACATAGAATTTGACGGCAGATAAGGACCGCTTGGCCCACCCAGTCTGCCCATTCCCCTGCCTACTGGATAAGTTGCAGATCCTCTGAACAAGTAAGTGGTCTACTGAGAAATATAGGATATTCTTGTCTCAGAACAGGACAATCAGGAGCTTAAAGGGCACACAGGCAGAAAGTAAGGAGAGAGAAAAAAAAAACAGAGGAAAGAGTAAGGATTGCAAACAGTTAAGGGGCCAGAAATAAGACATGATTGGAGTGGTGCAGTGCAGTGGCTGTGGAGCAGCGGTCTTCCGGGAGATGTTCTGGAGGATGCAGTGTTGTCCCATCTGCAGGCACCTCTCTGGGCTGAGGGGAGAGGTTGCTCATCTCAGGCTGAGTTGGCCAGGATTTGTGGGACCTCCTCCATCCAGGGACCACCAGTGCCACTGCCGCTGCCTCAGAGGTTGCCAAGAAAGAGGAGTGGTTGGACCACAGTGGGCTCAGGGAGGGTGAGGGTGGTGGAACAGAGGCACATCCCTCCAGTTGTACCTCTCCACAATTCCTATGCCATTCTGGCAAAGTGTGGTTCCTCTATGGAGGCACCTACAGTGGAGGCCAAGGAGGATGCTGGGAACCTCCACAAAGGAGACCCACAGGAGGGTGGCAGGGGACCCTGCAGGGGAAGGAAACAACTCCTGGTGGGGGACTCCATTGTTAGGAAGGTAGACCTGGGCAAGGAAGGGGAGAGAGAGGTAAGATGCCTGCCTGGCGCCATGGCTTGGAGGGACAGGGTGCGAATCCTCAGAATTGCTGGAGTAGTTGCACAGGGGAAGGAGCTGGACGTCGGTGTCCACCTAGGGACAAATGACCTGGCTAAGAAAGGGATTAGAGAAGTGCAGGAAGAGTTTGTGGAATTGGGGAGGGGCCTTAGTCAAGTAGCATGCACGGTAACCTTCTGGTGGTGCTACCCATCTATGGCATAGGAGAGGCTAGGGTGTTCCGTACCATGGGATTCAATCAGTGGTTGAAAAACTGGTGTGGAGCTCAGGGATTTGGCTTCATTGGGGACTGGGGGTCCACCTGGAGTGATGCAAGCCTATACTGGCATGATGGGCTGCATCTGTCCGGGAGGGGACCAGGATCCTAGGTGATAGGTTTAAATGCTTCATTGGCAAGCTTTTAAACTAGCCAAGGGGGGAGGCACTGGAAAGGAGCAGGAAAATCCTAGCCCCCAAACAATCACGGTAGTAAGTGTGGCAAACACCAACATGGAGGTGTCGATAGGAGAAGGGCAGGGGTAAATGGAGAAATGACAAAGGCAAGAAGGACAGGGATGGGGCAAAGGGGTAAGACCATCAGGAAATGGAGGTAATGAGTACCAATGCCCGTAGTCTGGGCAACAAGCTCCCGAACTGGTGGCCTTAATGGAAAGGATGCCTGGATATCGTAGTAGTCACAGAAACATGGTACACAGAGAACCATGACTGGGATGTTAACATACCAGGGTACATAACTTACAGGAGAGACAGGCAGGGAGAAGAGGGGAGGAGTAGCTCTCATGTAAAGGAAGGGATAAAAGCAACTGAACAAAAGAGTAAACAGGGAGGAGAGGAGGCACTGTGGGTCACCTTGAGACTGGAAAGGGCACCACAATCCGCATAAGGGTTAGTACAGACCCCCATGTCAGGGGAAGAAATGGACAAGGATATGATGGAAGGCATTCTTAGAATGGCAGAGAAAGGGAGATACTGTTGATGGGAGACCTGAATATGCCGGATGTTAACTGGAGCACATTTGCTGCAGCCACATCCAAGAGCAGGGCCATTCTTGACGCCCTACAGGTGGCAGGCATTAGACAGCTAGTTTCGGGACCCACTCGTGAGGGAGCAATCTTAGACCTCGTACTCTCAAATGTGGGCAGTGAGAGGATCTCAGATCTAGAAGTGGGTTGCCATCTGGGGACAAGTGACCATCAAACAGTGTGGTTCACGTTAAACTCAGCTACAGAGTCAAGCCATACAAAAGTGAGGGTACTGGACTTTAGGAGGGCTGACTTTGGCAAGATGGGAGAGTGCCTCAGAAAAGCACTAGCAAACAGGCTAGAAGGAGGTGCGGAGCAACAATGGGGAATTATCAAAACTGCCATCACAGAGGCAACAAGCATTTGTGTGAAGCAAATAAACAAATCAAAACGAAAGAAAAAGCCACTATGGTTCTCAAGAGAGGTGGCTGTGAAAGTCAGGAAGAAAAAGATAGCATTCCGGAAGTATAAGAAAACACAGAAGGAGCAGGACAGAAAGCTGTACCAGTTAAGGCAGAAAGAAGCAGGGAGGGAAGTCAGAATAGCAAAGGCCCAAACTGAGGAAAAGATAGCCAACTCAGTTAAGAAGGGGGATAAAACCTTTTATAGGTACATCAGCGAGCGTAGAAAGACAAAGGGAGGGATAGTGAGGCTGAATAGAATGAACGGTGGGTGGGCAGAGGGGGACAGTGAAAAAGCAGGAATACTGAACGAATATTTCAGCTCAGTATTCACAAAAGAGGAGGGGGAAGTGCCTAATCCAATTAACAGAAGCACTCTTGATAGGGGGGTCGATCCCAGTCCTTTCACAGAAGAAAGGGTTCTGCAAGAACTCCTAAAACTGAAGGTGGACAAAGCAATGGTCCTGATGGAATTCACCCCAGAATTCTAAAAGAATTAAGGAAGGAACTAAGCGAAACCACTGGCTACTCTTTTAATAAATCATGGGAGGATGGTGTGGTACCCGAGGACTGGAGGAAGGCGGATGTGATTCCCTTCATAAAAGTGGGACCAAGACAGAGGCAGGAAACTACAGACCTGTCAGTCTGACCTCTGTGGTAGGGAAAGTGATGGAGTCACTTCTGAAGGAAAGAATAGTTGAGTACCTAGAGGTCAGTGGAGCACAGGATCCAAGGCAGCATGGGTTCACAGCAGGAAGGTCATGTCAGACGAATCTAATAGATTTCTTTGACTGGGTGACCAAAGTAGTAGACCAGGGAGGGGCTGTGGACATGGCCTACCTAGACTTTATCAAGGCATTTGACACAGTCCCACACAAAAGATTATTAGTCAAATTAACCAGCCTGGGAGTGGGTCCCAGGGTGGTAGCCTGGGTAAAACATTGGCTGGACAACAGGACACAGAAGGTAATTGTAAATGGAGTCCACTCTGAAGAAAGGGCGGTTACTAGTGGGGTACCGCAGGGTTCGGTATTGGGTCCAGTCCTTTTTAATGTCTTCATCAGTGACATTGCAGAGGGACTGGAAGGAAAAGTATGCCTTTTTGCAGATGACACAAAGATCTGCAACAGGGTTGATACACAAGGAGGCGTGGAAAGGATGAAAAGGGACTTGGCAAGGTTGGAGAAATGGTCAGACGATGGCAGCTAGGATTCAATGCAAAAGTGCAAAATAATGCACCTGGGAAACAAGAACCCAGGGAAGAATACACAATGGGTGGGAGGTAGTAACAACAACAAAACAGGAAAGGAACCTGGGGTAATCATATCAGATGACCTTAAGGTTAGCAAGCAATGTGAGAAGGCAGTAGGGAGGGCTGGGGTATACTGGGATGTATAGGGAGAGGCATCAGCAGCAGAAAACAGGAAGTTGTTATCCCTCTGTACAGACAGTTGGTGAGACCCCATCTGAATACTGTGTCCAGTTCTGGAGACCCCATCTCCGCAGGACATAGACAGGATAGAGGCAGTCCAGAGGAGGGCAACTAAAATGGTGCAGGGTCTGCAAGAGAAGTCGATGAGGAGAGACTAAAGGAGCTTAATATGTATACCCTTGAGGAAAGAAGGGAGAGGGGACATGATAAAACTTTCAAGTACCTCAAAGGAATCAACAAAATACAAGAGGGTAGCATCTTTCAGAAAAAGAGACTTGCAAGAACAAGGGGACACAATTTAAAGATAGAAGGAGGGTGGTTCAGGGGCAATGTGAGAAGTATTATTTCACAGAGGGTAGTGGATGCATGGAACAGCCTTCCTGAGGAAGTTGTGGGGTCTAAAACTGTGGGAGAATTCAAGAATGCATGGGACAGACATAAGGCAATTCTTGTGGGGGGCAGGAAGATATAGGCTGTTGGTTAACTAGGATCTGCGGCCTATCCTGTAGGTAGGGAAATGGGCAGACTAGATGGGCCTAGCGGTCCTTATCTGCCGTCAAAGTCTATGTTTCTATGTTTCTATGTAGTTAACCAGTAGCCTACTTTTTCCTACCCCCATCCCCTAGAATTGCCTTATGACTGTCCCATGCATGCTTGAATTCCACCACTGTTTTTGACTCCACGACCTCCTCCGGAAGGCCGTTCCATACATCCACAACCCTCTCTGTGAAAAAATACTTCCTTAAATTACCTCTGAGCCGCCCCCCCTCTATCTTCAAATTGTGCCCTTGTTCTTGCACACTCTTTTTTTGAAAGATGCTACCTCTTGGACTTTGTTGATTCCCTTGAGGTACTTGAAAGTTTCTATCATGTCCCCTCTCCCTCCTTTCCTTGAGGCTATACATATTAAGCTTCTTTAGTCTCTCTTTCATATGTCTTCCGTGCAGACCCTGCACCATTTTAGTTGCCTCTATGGACAGCTTCCATCCTGTCTATGTCTTTATGGAAGACTGGGTCTCCAGAACTGCATGCAGTACTCCAGATGGGGTCTGACCAGCTGTCTGTACAGAGGGATGATAACTTCCTGTTTTCTACTGGTGATGACTCTCCTATGCATACCAATATCCCCAGCCCCTCGTTGCTGCCCTCTCACATTGCTTGCCCACCTTTAGGTCATCTAATATGACTACCCCAGGTCCCTTTCCATTTTTGTTGTTGTTAGTATCTCACCCCACATTGTGTACTCTTCCCTGGTTTTTGTTTCCAGGTCATTACCTTGCACTTCTTAGCATTGAATCTAAGCTGCCATACATTTGACCATTCTTCTAACCTTGCAAGTCCTTTTCATCCTTTCCACCCCACCTTGTGCATCAACTCTGTTGCAGATCTTTGTGTCATCTGCAAAGAGACATATTTTCCTTCCAGTCCCTCTGCAATGTCGCTATAAAGACATTGAAGAGGACTGGTCCTAATACTGAACCTCATGGCACCCCACTAGTAACCCCCTTTCATCAGAGGGACTCCATTTATTATTACTCTGTGTCCTATTTTCCAGCCAATTTTTATCCAGGCTGTCATCTTGGGACCCACTCCCAGGCTAGCTAACTTGTATATTAATCTTTGTGTGGACTGTGTCAAATGCCTTGCTAAAGTCTAGGTAGGCCATGTCCACAGCCCTCCCTGATCTACTACTTTGGTCACCCAGTCAAAGAAATCTATCAGATTTGTCTGGCATGACCTTCCTGCTGTGAATCCATGCTGCCTTGGGTCCTGTGCCTCTGGCCTCTAGATACTGACAATTCTTTCTTTCAGAAGTGATTCCATCATTTTCCCTACCACTGAGGTTAAACTAACAGGTCTGTAGTTTCCTGCTTCTGCCTTTCCCACTTTTGTGAAGGGGAATCACATCTGCCTCTCTCGTCCCCGGTACCACCCTCATCCTCCCATGATTTGTTAAACAGGGTAGTCAGTGGTGTCACTAATTCACCCTTAGTTCTTTAGAATTCTGGGATGAATCCCATCAGACCCCATTGCTTTGTCCACCTTCAGTTTTAAGAGTTCTTTCAGAACCCTTCTTCTGTAAATGGGCTGGTATCAACTTCTATATCCAGTGTGTTTCTACTGTTTGTTCTAGGTACCCTTCCTTTGTAAATACTGAGCAAAAATATTTGTTTAGTATCTCTGCCTTTCACAGTCTCCTCTGCCCACCCTCCTCCCTTTATTAAGCCTCACTATCCCTCCCTTGGTCTTCCTTCGCCCCTGATGTACCTATAAAAGGTTTTATCCCCTTCTTAACTGAGTTGGCTATCTTTCTCGGTTTGGGCTTTTGCTGTTCTGACTGCCTTCCCAGCTTCATTTTGCTTTAACTGATACAGTTCTCGTCCTGCTCCTTCTGCGATTCCTTGTACTTCCTGAAAGCTTTCTTTTCTCTTGAACCTTCACTGCCACTTCCTTGAGAACCATAGTGGTTTCTTATATCGTTAGTTTTGTTTATTTGCTCACACAAAGGCTTGTTGCCTCTGTGATGGCAGTTTTTATTATTCCCCATTGTTCTTCCACCCCTCCTTCCTGCCCATGTGCTAGTGCATTCCTTAGGCACTTACCCATTTTGGCAAAGTCAGCCTCCTAAAGTCCAGTACCTTGCCTTTGTATGGCTTGACTCTATTGCTGTGTTTATTGTGAACCATACTGTTTGATGGTCGCTAGTTCCCAGATGGCTACCCACTTTACATCTGTGATCTCCTTCATCTCCATTTGAGAGAACCAGGTCTAAGATTGCTCTCTCGAGTGGGCTCCAATACTAGTTGTCTAAGGCATGCCCTGTAGGCATCTAGAATAACCCCACTCTTTGAAGTGGCTGTGGCAACTGCACTCCAGTTAATATCTGGCATATTCAGATCACCCATCAGCACATATCTCCCTTTTTTGCCATACTAAGTATACTTTCTATCATTCCTTGTCCATTTCCTCCCTGAGAAGGGGTCTGTATACAACCCCTGTGCGGATTGTGGTGCCATTGCTGTCTCCAAATTTACCCACAGTGCTTCTTCCTCCCTGTTTTCTCTTTGTTCTGTTACTTTGATTCCTTCCCTATGTAAAGAGCTACTCCTCCTCCTTTACCCTCTCTGTCTCTCCTGTAGATAGTGTATCCTGGTATGTTTACGTCCCAGTCATGGTTTTGTGCAACCATGTTTCTGTGACTGCCACGATATCCAGATGTTCCTCCTCCATCAAGGCCACTAATTCAGGAAGCTTGTTACTCAGACTACGCATTGGTACTCATTGCTTTTCATTTTGATGGCTTTACTTTCTGTTGCAGCATCCCCACTGACCTTTCTACCTCGGTCTTTTTCCATTTAGTACCCTGTTTTCTAGGAGAGGCTGGGATTTTTCTGCTGCTCATCAGTGCTCTCCTTTGACTAGTTTAAAAGCTTGCCAATGAAGCATTTAAACCGATTGCTCAAAAGACTTGTTCCTTCCTGGACAGATGCAGACCATCCTGCTAGTATAGGCTGGTGTCCCTCCTGGAACCCCAGTCCCCAATGATGCCAAACCCTGTGCTCCACACCATTTTTCAACCACTCATTAAACTGCATGGTGCAGTACCCTTGCCTCATTCATGCCATTTACAGGCAGCACCTCTGAGAATGTTACTGTGTGTGCTACTTGTCTTAGGCCCCTCCCCAGTTCTAAAAAGTCCTTCTGCACTGCTCTAATCTCATGTTGAGCCAAGTCATTTGTCCCTAGGTGGACAATGACATCCAGCTCAGACTCCCGTGCAGCTGTTCTCGTGATCCTGAGGATGTGCTTCCTGTCCCTACAAGCCATGGCACCAGGCAGGCACTTTACTTCAGTTTTCCCTGCTCCCCCCAGTTCTATCCCTCTAATAATTGAGTCCCCCACCAGGAGCTGCTTCCTTTCCTTGTGGCATCCTCTGCCTCCTTCCTGTGGGCCTCCCTTGTGACAGGTGTCCTCAGCCTCCTTAATCTCCTCTGTGGGTGAGTCAGAGAAGAATGCCTCTGTAGCCAGGATCAATCTCCTGAAGTGACCAGCTGCTTGCCTGGTAGTATTCTGTGTACATATAAAATGTGCGGTGAGCTAGAAGTCACAGCCAGCATCACCTGGACTGCATCTGTCTGCATTGAGTGCATGTGAGCCCTGCCACAAGGGCTGGGCCAGCTATTCTGTTTCTCCTGGAAATCCGGGACAATTTGCATCCTATTCAGTTTTCGGCATCAAGTTTGTGAGTACAAATCAGGGTAGCTCCCTGCCATTGGTTTATCAAATTGCAAGTGTTTCACCTGATTTCTTTTCCTTCCTCTCTTCATGAGCTGAGCCATCCAGCTCCGGATTACAATTGGGTATTGTGCAAGTGTTTTTTCCATCACAGGGCCCCAACCAGCTGCACCAGATCCTGGCTAGCCCCCCCACCATCCTAGGTACCAAGTAGTGTGACAAATGGGAATCTGAACATGCGCACAGTACTGTGATTATTAATGTGTCTAACCTAATTAACCTGATTTCCCCTTTCCTTGTTGCAGCTCCTTAAATAAATCAGATCTGTTTGTTTCTGCAAAGTTACATTGACTGTGGTGTTTGTTTATGTTTGAGTATTGTACTGTGGCTATTGTATTGCAGCATCTTGTTTTACAGGGGGTCCCCAGAGTCAAGCTGACAGAGCCAGTCCTGGGGGTAAGTGTAAACAGTGATGATACTCATTGTGTACTGTGTGGGCCACTAGTAGGAATAAAAGGGGGTCTCAGTGTCCCAGAGGGTTGTGACCAAGTTAGTCTAATTACTGCAAACCCCGACCTCTGGGTGGAGGCACCCGCCATAGAACCTAGGCCCCTCAACCTGTCAGTAGTCAAGCAGGCAGGGGTAGTAGCCCTTGGGATAGTGCCACCTGAGGGTTACATCTTGGAGGCACCACTGGGATTAGCATCCTCTAGTGGCCACATTTACGAATTACTGTTAAAAATAAATGGGTACCCCAACAGAAGTGGCTGTACACCAGTTGGTGAGGTGGTGTACTGGGCAGGAGATCGACCCCCAAAAATGCTATACTTATCTTGGATATCCCGCCGGGTACCAGTACGGACACTGTAGAGGGAGTACTTTCCAAGGTCAAATGTTTACGAGACCCTGTGGTGGTGGGGCGACAGGCTGATCTGCTCGCCCAAACTTTAATGGCCTTAATAGAGTGTAAGGACCCTGTAGACAGTTCTAAAGTGCCACAGACTATTACCCCAGGGGGAACCCTTCCTGTCTGAGGAGTTATAACCAAAGACAGTAAAGAACCCAGGGAGAATGAGCCTCCCCCACTATCTGAAACTTTTGAGGAGAAATTTGTTAAGTTGTTGCTGAAGGAAGGGAACACTGTAGAGGATTTAAAGAAACTATTATTGCCACCTGAAAACGTCCCTTCCCCAACACCCTCTCCCCCTCCAGCACCAGTTATTGCCCCTCCTTCTGTGCCAGTGCTAGCCCCTATATCTGTACCTGATAATAGTCACGACTCTTACCGCAGGTTGAAAAGTTTCTCCGGCACCCTCCCCACCCCACAAGGGGAGGATAACTGGGAGACCTGGATAAACTACAGTATGTTGCCCCTCAAGTGCTAGAATGGCAATGCTCGGAAGTAAAAAGCGAAAGAGGGTAAGTGAGAGCCTCCAAGGTCCTGCCCTGGCTACCATCCATGCTAAATGGGCCAGTAACCCAGAAGCAACTGCACAGGACTATCTTGAGGCCTTGGAGAATGTGTATGGGACCCCAGATTCCGATGAGGACTTGTGGTGGAGAGTAAGAAATGCACAACAGTACCAAGGGGAGTTGTTGTCTGTGTATGTATCTCGGCTGGAAATATTGTTGCAAGAATGCCTCAGAAAGGGTAGTTTGCCAGCAATTGAATTGGACTGAACCAGGCTGGATAGGATCCTTAAGTCTGCCCCCTTCTCAGAATTGCTGTTGCTTCAGTTACACCTGGCCAATCGACTGGAATCCCCACCCTCCTATGATGAGCTAATGAGAGAAATTCGAGGAGTTGAGAAAAGGCAACCTCAGCAGGGGCTTGCACCAATAGCTGCTGCTATGACCCGAGTGACTGAGGGTGACCCATCAAGTGAAGTTCGGGGCAGAGGTTGGCAGTTAATGAGTGCTCTGAGAAGGAAAAAGGTGTGCCACTTTGGGGTGAACTGCTAAGGGAGATTAGGAAAGTAACAGACAGTCTCATCATGAAGGCCGCTCCTACCAGTACGGGCACTGACACTTGCCCAACTGCTTCTGCTATGGGGGTGGATGTGCCTACCCAGGCACCTCATGTTGACAATAGTTCGAAACTTGATACCTTGACTATGGAAGTGAGGGAACTGAAGAGATGTCTCCAATGTCCAACCCATCACGGGCTGAGGTTTTCTATTGATAGTACCAATGCCGCAGCCCCCAATGTGATGCCTCAGTCACCCCAAACTTCAGCAGACATATTTTGCCATAATTGTGGGAAGGATGGGCACATGAAGAGGGAATGCCGGTCTTGGAAAGACTTAGAGAGAGTGGTGAGATGGCTACTAGGAGAGATTTGGAGCACAAAACAGTGGTTAAGAGGTGCATGAAATGACAGCAGTGAAGGTCCCAAAAATGCTAACTCACATCCTTATGTGGCTAGATCATCTACCCAGACCCTTGCTACTGCCTCTCCAGACTGGTCCAGAATAGTAGGCCCTTCAATGGAAGCTACAGTAAAAGTGAATGTTGTGCCTACCAGAGCTGTGCTGGACAGTGGCTCCCAAGTGACAATTATGTTCCAGGATTGGTATCAGAAGCATTTGTCAGATGTACCCTTACAACCATTGGAAGGGCTGCATGTGTAGGGGTTAAGTGAGAAGGCCTACCACTACTCCGGGTATATCCGAGTTTGGCTATCTTTCCCTACCTCCGTGGTTGGAGTAGCAGAGCAAGTAGAGACCCTGGCCTTAGTGTGTCCCCCTACTGGACTATATGATGGGGTTCCTCTACTAATTGGGACTAATGCACATATGTTTGGATGGCTGGCACAGTTGTGTTATGAAAAACAGGGGTCCCGGACTGGTAGAGCTCTAAGAATTCTGGCCTTGATCAGGAAGGCCTACGATGCCCAGAGAGATGCTGACAAAGTGGAACCAGAGAAACCGGTTGGAGTTGTCTGGAAAAAGTATCCTGAGTCTCTGATCCTGGCACTAAATGCCCAGTGTACCTTACAGGGAGAGCTCCATATCAGAAAGGATGTCAAGAATGAAATATTAATGTTGGATGCACCAGGCGATGGAAAAATCGCCGGAGGGACTGCTAGTCAAGCCTAGTATTTTGCCTGCTAGAGCCCATGCTTATGCCAGAAGGGTAATGGTTCAAGTTCATGATGTGTCTGACAGAGAGATTCGAGTAAATAGAGGCTGCACCCTGGCTAATGTGCATTGTGCAGACACTGCAGTGCTACCCAGTAGCAAGAGTTCGGGGAAGAATGACAGAGTAATGCCTGACTTGTTTGATTTCAGTGACTCCCTGTTGCCAGCTGAATGGAAGCTGAGAATCAGTAGAAAGCTTGCCCAGAGAGACCGGGTGTTTTCTTTAAAAGAATGGGACATAGGATGTGTGCAAGGAGCTGAGCACTACATCCGGCTGCATGATGAAAGACCATTTTGTGAGAGGTCTCGACGCCTGTCTCCTGCTGACATAGATGATGTGAAATGGCATCTGCAAGAGATGCTAGCTGCTGGTGTAATACAAGAATCCAGAAGCCCCTATGCTTCCCCATCATGGTAGTGAGAAAAAAGAATGGGACAGTAAGGATGTGCGTGGATTATCGCACTTTAAACCAGTGGACTATCCCTGATCAGTATACAATGCCCCGCATTCAGGATGCTTTGGACTGCCTGAACAGTAGCAAGTGGTTCTCTGTGCTGGATCTTCACAGTGGGTACTACCAGATCCCGATGGCCCCAGAAGACCATGAGAAGACAGCCTTTGTCTGTCCGCTTGGCTTCTATGAATTCATGAGGATACCTCAAAGGATTTCAGGTGCCCCAGCCACTTTTCAATGATTGATGGAGCGTGCAGTGGGGGGCATGAAATTATTAGAGTGCCTGGTATACCTAGATGATGTTATTGTGTTTGGCAGCTCACTGGAGGAACATGAGAGCAGATTATTCAAGGTGTTGGACCGACTGGAAGACTTTGACCTTAAACTATCCATCGATAAATGTCAGTTCTTCCAAACCTCTGTAAAGTATGTGGGACACATAGTATCCACCGAGGGAATAGAGACCGACCCAAGTAAAGTTGAGGCCTTGGCCACCTGGTCACAGCCCCACAATCTAAAAGAACTGCAAAGATTCCTGGGATTCTGGGGCTACTATCGCCATTTCATCAAGGACTATTCAAGAGTGATCCGTCCTTTACTTAATCTTACTCAAGGTTACCCTCCTACCCACTAAAATACAAGAGGTCAGTTTCCTCTGAGCCTAAGAGAGTGTATTTCTGTCCCAATGAAGTATTTGGAGCCAGATGGACATCTGAGTGTGAAGCTGCTTTTCATGAGATTATATATTAACTTACCCATGCTCCTGTCCTTGCCTATGCAGATCCAGTGAAGCCCTATGTCTTGCACACTGATACTAGTCTGCAAGGCATGGGGGCTGGATTGTACCAAGAGCACAAGAATGGCCTGAGACCAGTGGCCTTTGCCAGTAGAAGCCTGACCCCATCCAAAAAGAACTATCCTGTACATAAGTTAGAGTTCCTAGCTTTGAAGTGGGCTATTGTTGACCAGTTCCATGAGTACTTGTATGGGGCTAGAATGTTACCTTAAGAAGCTAGTTCTGTTTAACCATAACCTCGTGGCTTTTAAATGGTGCTTAATAGCATGCTACGTTAGACACCTTCAGAAGCTTGTACTGGTAACCAATAGCAATTTTTGTAACCCTAGTAATAATCACTTGTGGAAGCTGTACTGAGTTTAGGAACATACTGTGATTTCCAGTTTATTCCCACAGTATGCTAGTTTCAACTGCAAATCTCGCCTTCTCAGAGCATACAGTAAGCCTCCCCAGTCTCTCCAATTAATAAGGGAAATTTCAGGGGAAAGGGCAAACAACCCAGGCGAGGTGAAACTGCTAGTCGGCAGCGTTTCAATGGACAAAGCTTAGTCTCGGCAAAGCAACACTATATAATTGACGAACAAAGCCTGCACATACGCTTACAGCAGCGTGCTGCTTTAGTTCAAATCCTGAATCTGGAGATAAACTAAATTAAAATTTACTAAATTGCCAAGTAAAGGAATGCTGAACTGGGACAAAAGAAGTTTACTTTTGCCCAATAAGAAGCCCCACACACCTGTGATCATAACTGCGTTCCTCCCACAGCTCTGCAGTTATAAAATCAATTCTTTCTTTCTCTCTCCACAGACGAGGGTTAGGATCATGAGGGCCAGGGGCGCAGCACTGCCCTCCCCAACAACTCCCCGAGGATGGACCCCCCCGAAGCCCAGGTACGAGGAACTAAGGCGCCATTTTCAAATAATATCTGACTGAGAAGGAAGCTCTGGTGCCTGCTTGCTCTGCCCCTGCAGTGCCTGCTTGTTTTACCTCACTTGGCCTAGGCTACCGTGGCTCCCCACCACTCTTGGTGAGCTTCTCCTTATATAGTCACTGTCACATGACTCTCGAAAACCTATCAGCCTATTTCTCCACTTGCAGCTTATCAGCTGCGACCACTAGAGGACCCTCAACCAAAATCTACACCCCCCCAATTACTTTCCCAAGCAGGATGCTGCTGCTACCTATCTTATTTATTTTCTTCCAACTAGCAAGTGATTCCCCCTTACCACAAGCTACTCCCTCATGCACGATGCAGCCATCACCTATGTTCCCATATCTAACCCCACAACCATATTACACTTCCTATGCACACACATTTCAGCAATCCAAGACAAATGTCCACTACAGTAACATTAGTCCCTCGATACTTTCCACTTCGTTTCTCATGGGTAATTTGGTCCTACACTCTACCTCCTATCGACCCCCCCCCACTACCTATACCTCTCGAACCACTTCATCCTGCCTTAATCCGCCCTGGGTCAAGCATAAACACCTCTTAACCCTACTCCTACTCCTGTCACGGGACATAGAGTCAAACCCTGGCCCAAATCCCCCAGTTTCTAATGCCCACTCCCCTTTCTCTTTCCCAAAAGGCCTCCACATCATCCACTTAAAACACCTGCAGCCTTCTCTCTAAACTCTCCCTACTGCAACCGCTTACCTTAACCCTGCACCCAGACATCTTAGTCATATCTGAAACCCGGCTAAAACAGCACCACATAAATTCGGAAGTATCCCTACCAGGGTATACAATAATCAGGCGTGACCGCCAAGGCAGAAAGAGAGGCGGAGGCACAGCAATGTACATCGTAAACAGTCACCAGTTCTCTGTAGTAGACATCCCCATGCCCTCAGGAAACATTGACTCACTACTCATCAACATCTCTCTCCCCAGCTCCAACCCCATCTATGTGGCTGGCTCATACTGCCCCCCCCTGCACTCCCCCCGAGGACATCCTTTCCCATCAGAGCAACCTACAGCCTCTAGCGGCTGGGGGTGAGCCCCACGTCACCGGCGACTTCAACATAAACTGGCTCGGCCAAGATAAAGCCCACCTAAAAATCAAAATAAAGGCCCCAAATCTCTCTCAGCTCATTTCTGCTCCCACCAGACTAAATCACAAAACCCAAAACCACACATTGCTGAACTGGGCTCTCACATCTCATCCCAATAGGATAATAAGCGCGGGCCTTCTGCCTGCCTGACTCCATAAGCGATCATCATATGATTTTCATGGTCAGGAAGATACACAGGCCCCCTGCTCCACCCCCAAAGACACTAATCACCAGGTCATATAACTCCCTTAACCTAGCCTCCCTCCTGTCAGACCTAAGACAGATAAATTGGTCTTTCATCTCAGTGGCACCTTCCATAGACATAGCTCTCGAGGCTTTCAAAACAATTTCCTAAAAAATTTGGGACAAACATGCTCCATTACGCAAGAAAAGAGTCCGAGGAGTGCATCTACCCTGGATCTCGGCCAATATAATTAGTAAATGCCATGCCAGAGACTGTGCCTGGAAAGCCTACAAAAAGCTGGCCACTCAGGCTTCCCTCGATACTTACAGATCCCTTCGTAACGCATGTACAACCAGCATTCGCCAAGTGAAAAAAACTACTTCCTATCGGCTTTCAATAAAAACATAAATCATCCAACTGATTTTTGGAAATCTCTCAAATCCTGCTCCCCCACCCAACCTGCACCCCCGACACTACTAATACAGGATTCCCTCATCTCTGACCAATCCTAGTAGCTGAAGCTTTAATACTCACTTCACCAACTGTGCTGAAAAGCTCCTTTCCTCCTTCCCCCACACCCACCCTATGGTTCCCCCCCACCGCACCTGCAACCCTCAAACTGCCTCTACAACCACACCGTTCTCCTTCCACACCGTATCCCAAGCAGATGTTTTTCGTTCTCTACGGGCGTTAAACCAAAACAAAGGGAAATGCCCCACGACAATGGACACAAAGATGCTCTACCTCTACGCTCCAGCCATAGCTGCCCCACTAGCCGACCTTTTCAATCTATCCTTTACCATGGGCAAGATTCCAACAGCCTGAAAGCTGGCCACCGTTATTCCCCTACCAAAAGAAGGTGACCTTTCCTCTACTGGAAATTACCGACCCATCTCCCTTCTTCCTATCCTGGCTAAACTACAGGAAAGACTGGTCCTGTCCCAACTTTCTCCGTACCTAGCTGCCTCCTCCTTTTTCACCCCTTTCCAATCGGGCTTCCGAAAATCCCACTCAACCACCACCTCCCTGCTTCGAGTCACAGACGACATCCTCAAGAGTAAGGACAAAGGACACATCACATCTGCTATTTTCATTGACCTAGCCAAAGCCTTTGACACCGTCTCCCACTCCCTACTCCTTTCCAAACTCACTTGTGCAGGGCTCTCCACTCAGGCCACAGACTGGTTCCGTGACTACCTAGTAGGCAGGAAACAAGTAGTCAAAATATCCACCCACACCTCTCCCCCACTGCCTGTCCCTGCAGGGGTACCCCAAGGCTCAGTCCTGGGCCCATTACTCTTCTCTGCCTTTTTAAATGATCTCCCAGCAGCATGCTCCTACTCCTCCATTCAGATGTACGCAGATGACACTGTCCTATACACATCTGGCCCCACAACAGCCAGTGTAGCTACCCGCCTCCATTCAGATGTACGCAGATGGCACTGTCCTATACACATCTGGCCCCACAACAACCAGTGTAGCTACCCGCCTCCATTCAGATGTACGCAGATGACACTGTCCTATACACATCTGGCCCCACAACAACCAGTGTAGATACCTGACTCCAAGAGGACTTTAATGCCATCCAGAGCTGGTTTAGGTCCAACCAGTTTCTAAACCCCCCAAAAACTATATCCCTAACTTTCGGCACTCCACAAAGACTATTCCGTTAAGCCCCCAGCACCCTTTTCAAAACCCTGGATGGTACTCCCCTGGAAAATCGCACAAGCATCAGATACCTGGGAGTATGGCTAGATCAGCACCTTGATTTCTCAGCCCACATCACCTCCCTACACAAGCGGCTGCTCCCTAAAGTTGGTGCATTGCACCGTAACAAAAGCTGCCTCCCCACACAGACAAGACATGCCATAGTGCAAAAAATGATCCTTCCCGTAATTGACTACGGTGATATAGTTTACTCCATCACCCCCAGGTCTGCCCTGGCCAGCCTAGACACCCTATTCCACTCCTTCTGCCGCCTCATCCTTGGCTGTCCCAATCAACACACCACTGCGACCTTTATAACTCGTTAGCCCTACCATCCCTTCATGACCCTAGACAAATCAACTGCGCCAGATTCACTGCCAAATATTGGTCCCACTCCCTTCCCACTTACCTGACCTCTGTCCTCTCCCAACAATCGTCACCTATTTACTCCCTTAGAAGATCAGACCCTAAACTGTTCCATGTCCCGTTCATGCGCACAACCAAAGGCCAGGCTGCTTTTAACTACTGCATACCTCAGTTCTGGAACGCCCTACCTGCCCCCAACAGGCACGCACCAAACACCCACCTACGCAACCAATTACTCAGGACACATTTCACCTCCAGCTGCTCCTGTTTCAAATAAGAATGTTACCAAATGTCACTCTGCTGTTAATCTAATACGTATTGTACAGTACTCTACCCCCCTGTGTCATTATACTGTTTATGCCAATTGTATTGTAAAATACCCTTGTCTGTATTTTTCTCCCAAAATGTAATGTATATGCACTTGCTCTCTTTGTACTGTATAAGCAATTCCAATTTATGTAAGTGGGTCTCAGCCCCCAGGTCGCATCTGGAATCGAGCATGTTGCTCAGAATGCTTTCCTGGTAAAACTCGTAAATAAATAATAAATAAATAAGTTGGATGCCACTGCCATAGGTGGCTTTTTGCATTATCTACATATGACTATGCTGTTGAATACAGAACAGGCCTGAACCACATAGATGCTGATGCTCTTTCCCGGAGGTCTTTCCCCCGGAATGACTGGGTCAGACTGTCAGAACCTGATATTTGAGCACTCTGCCAGAAGTTTGACAGGGAGGAACAAATGTCCACGGACGCAGTGCACTGTATGGTGGATTGTTTGGGACCCTCCGAGAATTGCATACCTGCTGCTTATTGCCACTTTTCTGCAATAGACATTGGTGCACTGCCTCAGCTGGACAATGACAGCATTCAGCGGGCTCAATCCCACGATCCCATGATCAAATCAGCTTTAGAAAGCCCTCTATGCAGGGAAAGATGTGTCCAAATTACGCTCCACTGATTTGAGAACTGCATTGTTATACAAGGAAGGTCCTAAGTTGAAATTGATCAATAGACTGTTATACAGAGAAACAGTAGACATAGGGGGACGAATAGCCAAACAACAACTAGTGCTGCCCACTGCCTTTCGAGACTCAGTACTGAGGTCCTTACACAATCACATGGGGCACCTTGGTATAGACAGAACACTTGACTTGGTGAGATCCAGATTCTATTGGGCTAAGATGGGGGCTGATGTTGAGCAACACATTTGAACTTGTAGTTGCTGCTTACAGAGGAAAGCTTTGACGCAGAGGGCTGCCCCCCTTGTTAACATCACCACCAGTGCACCCATGGAGCTGGTCTGTATTGATTTTCTGAGTTTGGAGTCAGATCAAAGAAATATTAGTAATGTGCTGGTGGTCACTGACCATTTCACGAGACATGCCCAAGCTTTCCCCACTAAGGACCAGAAGGCATCCACTATGGCAAAAGTGCTTGTAGAAAACTTTTTTGTTCACTATGGGGCTCCACAAAGAATCCATTCTGATCAAGGGAGAGACTTTGAGAGTCATTTGATCAAAGAGATGCTTTCTCTGTGGGGAGTGCGAAAGTCCAGAACCACCCCTTACCACCCCCAGGGAGACCTGCAGCCTGAACGTTTCAACTGCACTTTGCTAGATATGCTAGGCACCCTCCACCCAAAGGACAAGACTAGATGGAGCCAACAAATTAGCACCCTGGTACATGTCTACAACTGTACCAAAATTGATACCACTGGGTTCTCCCTCTACCGTCTGATGTTTGGAAGAGAAGCTCGACTGCCGGAAGATGTGTGTTTTGGAGTCTCCTGATGGGGTTCAAGCTGACAACTATTTACAGTATGTGCAAAGTTAAAGGCCCAGCTAAATCATGTGCACTAACTGGCTCAAACCATGGCTGCCAAAAGAAAATCTGCCAACAAAGAAAGGTATGATAAAAAGGTGAAAGCACAGGAACTACAGGAGGGAGATCGAGTATTGTTAAGAAATCTGGGACTGCATGGCAAACACAAGATTGCTGACAGATGGCACCATCTTCCTCACCTTGTAGTGGGCAAATTAGATGATCTGCCTGTGTACAAAGTAAGGCCTGAGAATAATTCAAAAGATGTTAAAACAATGCATAGAAATCATTTACTGCCCATTGGACAAATCTTGATTGAGTCTGAGCCCCCAGAAAATGCCCCCTCTGGACCAGTGACTAGAGCTGCTGCTAAGAAAAAATTAAGAAAGTCTGCACCTACAGAAGCTGAGTTAAAGTTTTCCCCTCCACAAGTCCCAGTTGAAGGAAAGTGAGTGCGGTTTTGAATACTACCCTCCTTACGAACTGAGTCAATTGTTTTGGGGCAATCCCCTAGTCAATCCTGGAGATGAAGCTGGGCCTTCTGGACTGTCTAAGCCCCCAGCTTTGTCCCTGGAGTCAATACTCCTAGAAAGTGAAGAGGAAAGCATCAAGTCAGATGATATGGATTCATTGTGTATGGTTGAACTGTTTGAGCTTTCAGAGGAGGAAAATGATGGACTCGGCCAGACTAGTGATATACCAGAAGAAGAGTATTTTGAGTTCCCTGATGGTCCACTGCCAGTGTCCAAAAGCTCTCAATGTGAGCCAAGTGTTGTGGATTCAGATATTGTAACTCCTGAAGCAGAAAGTGCCCCAAGTTCTAGCCTCTCTACCCCAATGGAGACTCCACTGACAAGTGAGTACAATGCTGAAAATGAGGCTCAGCGTGCAAAGACTGTAACAATTCCCCCTAGAGAGACTGGTTGAGCTGTAAAGCCTGTGGTGCACCTCAGTTATGATTCCCCTGGGAGGCCTGTAGACTTGCCTCTCAATGTTGTCCATAAAGGAGTGTATGTGTCCCCGAGCTCATTGCCCAAACTGAGCATAAGTGCTACCTCCAAGTTAATTGTGTTGCCCTCTAGGTATGGTGCCCCTGCCCCATCCAGCCCCAAGGCAGCTGATAGGGAAGGGTCACCTCTCTTCAGATTTCATGTACAGGAGGTAATAACCTGAGTTATGATACAATGTGTGTGTAATACTGTGTAAAAAGTGATGTACTAAAAAGTTTCAGAAATGTGTTTCTGGTAAGGTGATATGCTGACTGATGATTACACGTATAAGCCTACTGTGATACTGATGTAAATGTATATGGTTGTATTGAAACTTATGGGGGTACTTGCTTGACGTGGACGCCAAGCTTTTCCAGGCCAGGAAGGGTGTAACCCCCCTGCAAATGGGGGTTACCAAAAGTATTCCAGGAGCTTGCTTGAATGCTCCAAGCCTGAATGGTGTTCGGCATTTAAGCTGTTTATCTGTGAGTGCTTTTAGAGCCTCTGGTACTGTCTCTTTAAGAGCTGTATGCTTGCAGACATAATTAGTTTGTATGGGGGAGCTGTGTGTTTTCCTGCTCGAGTCCCGCTCGAGCTGCTGACAAATCGTTCCGTTTCTGTTGTAGCTAAGTGGGCAGCGCGAGCACTTTTTAAAGATGTAACTGTTTGCCAAAAATCATTTGGAGTATTAGTGGAAATGTAGTTTGTCTAACCTGCCTTTCTTGCAGCTGGGACTCTGTGTGTTTTGCCCCTCCATTTTGGATCTGGACTGCTGAATAGATGCAATCAGTGCAAGGGGGGCCTCTAAAATGGAGTTTGTGTGGACCAACCAGAACTTGGACTCTTAATTGGAGCCAGCCACACGAGGATTGTATGGGCAGTGACTCTGGGAAATGTAGTTTTGACCTTGGCACTTTTTTTTAGTAACGGGGGAGTTTTATTGTGAGTGGCAGCCAGACCAGCCAACAGAATAGTGTGGAGCTAAAGGAAATGCACTGCTCTGGGACTGGAGATATTAGATCAGTTGTGATAGCGAAGAGACAAAGAGCTCTGTGCTTCTGCGGTGTATAGTTTTGTGCGGGAAGCACGTGTGCGGTCCTGAGGTTCGGCCTGCAGCCGTTGCAAGTGCCAAATTGGACTGAATCTGACTTGTGAGGAGAAGGAAGGAGATCTGAAGAGTAGAAACCAGGCTCACACTGTAGAAGACTGGAGAAATTGCTGAATCGCGCTCTTTCTGCCAGGAACTGAAGCTGCTGTGTGTTCTCCCGGGTGTTTTGCAGTAATTGCGGTCGGGATCGAGGAGCAGCCTGCCTGGTATAGTACTTTCCTTTTACATATAAATGTGCTTAGTGCTTGTGGGGAATCACTATTACAAATCCCCTGTACAGTGAATTGAGTGCATGAAGCTAGAAGTAAACCCCAGCTTAATTCGGACTACATCCGTTTGCTGTAAACTGTAGTGGGGTCCAGTCACAAGGACCTTGTCCAGCTATTCTGTTTCTCCTGGCAATCCAGGACACTCTGCATTCCATACAGTTTCAGCATTGAGTCTGTGAGTGCGAATCAGGGTAGCTCTCTGCCATCTGTTTATCAGATTGCAAGTGTGTCATCTGATTGTTGCTGTTCCTTTTCTTCGCGGGCTGGGCCATCCAGCTCCGGATTACAATTGGGTGTTGTGCATGTTTTCTTCTACAGGGCCCTTTTTCCATCTGCACCTGCCGGCCAACCCCGGGCAACAGACCTGGCTAGCACCCCCCCCCAACCTGGGTACCCACAGTGTGACTTTTAAGACCCTGTAATGTGCACAGTACTGTGATTTAATTCTACCAATTAACCTGATTGCCCCCCTCCTTGTTACTGCCCCCTCTAATAAATCAGATTTGTTGTTGTTGAACTATATGCTGTCTGTGTTATCCGTACATGTAGAAAAAGTACTGCATTGTGTTTGTGTATGTTGATTAACCTTGTTTTACAGGGTGTCCTCAAAGACGAACCTCAGAATCAGTCTCGAGGGTAAGTGGTACTCTATGAACTGTGTATATATATGTGGGTTATTGGGATTGTAACTTCTGTGCATTGTGTGAGCCACTAGAAAGGATAACAGGGGGTCTCAGTGTCCCAGAGGGCTATGACCAAGTGAGTAAAACCACTACAAACCCTGACCTCTGGGTGAAGGCACCCACCATAGAACCTAGGCCCCTCAACCTGTTAGTAGTCAAGCAGGCAGGGGTAGTAGCCCTTGGGATAGCGCCACCTGGGGGTTACATGAGTATGAGGCAAAATATACTTCTGAGTCTTATACCATTGTTCCAAGTTCCTGTTCTTATACCACAAAGATTACACAGGCCTGTTTTCATTCTCAAGTCTTAAATGACTATATTATGTTTTAAAATGTGCTTATGAATGAATGCTGTGTCTTTGTGAGTGTATGAGCCTGTTATGGCTAATTTAACATTAAAATATAAAATGCTAGTCTATCTCAATGTGCTCATGCATTGAGTTGATAAAAGACAATCTAGCTGGTTCCAGTGTGTTCCTAAAACTACACACACTGTAATTAATATATTTGTCTAAAGCTTAAATGTTCCAGTATTTATACTAGACTTATACAGTTTACTAATGCTATGTGCTGAGCTCATAGGTTTTTATTAATGACATGTTCATGCCATTTATGACCTATTATAAGAAGGTGTCATGTATATTTATTTATTTAAAAGCTTTACCAGGAAGGCATACTGAGCGGAATAACGCTCAATTCCAGATGTGTCCTGGGGGAAGGGGGTAGGGGAGAAGTATACAATAGAGATAAAAACAGAGAACACATGCATGTACAGCAGCTATGCGCAGCCAACAGAGGACATTTACTTACACATTAAACAACTGAGGATAAAGGTCAGTGAACACTTAGTATGGAGTCAGTGTCCAACTTAATTAAGTGGTCAAGATTTTGTAGAAGAGTAAGACATTTGGCCCCCAGTGGTGCTAGGTGCAAGTGCAGGTGGTGGAGAAATGCGCCTTGAGGAGAGAGTGGAGATGCTGAATGTTGGTGGCGTGTCGAATGTCTACAGACAAGGAGTTCCATCATTTAGGCATGCGGTATTTGAAGGCAGCCTGGCCTGTAGTGGTGGACATATGTGGGACATAGAGGAGCCGGGAGTCAGTGCTTCTGAGTGAGTTCGCAGGTGGGGGTTGAGATGTTAGGGCTGCCGCGAGGTAAGGGGCAAGGGACTGGGCCAAGAATTTTGCTGTCATCCTAGCACAGTGGGCCTGTCTCCAGTCATGAAGTGATGGGAGGTCCAAGGACCTGTAGAGGACACAGTGATGGGGTGGGGGGGGGCAGTCCAGGGCAAAGCAACAGAAGGAGTGGAAGAGAGGATCCAGTCTGGCTAGGGAGGACTTGGGAGCAACACTGTAGACTGCATCCCCATAATCGAATATTGGGTGGATCATTTTCTGTACAATTGTCTTGTGAGTGGGCAGAGTGATGCAGTCCCTATTTCAATATAGGATGCCCAGCTGGGGGTGCAGTTTCTTGTGGATCACGTCTATATGTGCAGAAAAGTCGAAATGCTGGTCGAGCCTGACCCCAAGGTACCTGAATGAGGTACAAGCCTCCAGGGGAATCCCATCAATGGTGTGGAAGGTGGGGATGGAGGGGAGATGGGAGAGTCTCTGTCTTGTGCTGAAGATTAGGGAGACCGTTTTCTTGGGATTAAGAAAAAGTTGATTTGAGCTAAACCAGAGCTGGACATTATTGAAGTCCTGCTGGAGTGTGGAAGTCACTTCAGAGGAGTTGGGACCTGATGCATACAGTAATGTGTCGTCTGCGTACATGTGAATAGATGTATGTGGACAGGACGAGGGCAGGTCATTGAGGAAGATGGAAAACAGTATCAGGCCAAGGACCAAGCCTGGGGGGACCCCATGGTGACCTGGCGGGGGACCGAAGTGTGAGAGTCGATTCTTATTGATTGTGACCTGCATACCAGGTAGGAGTGGAACCAGCTGTTGGAAGCTCCTGAGAGTCCAGCAAGGGAGAGCTTGGATAGTAGGAGGGCATGTGAGACAGTGTCGAAGGCTTTTGTAAGGTCGACAAAGATGGCTGAAATGGTGTACCCATTATCTATGCATGTGAGGATGGCGTCGGTGAGCCGAAGAAGGGAGGTGATGGTGGAGTGTGATTTCCTAAATCCAGACTGGTAAGGCGAGAAGAAAAGGAGGAGTCGAGAAAGGAGGAGAGTTGAGAGAGAGAACGAGGCGCTCCTGGATTTTGGCTAGCATGGGGAGAAGTGAGATGGGGAGGTAGTTGCCCGGGGAGGAGGGTTCACCTCCTTTAGGAAGATGGATGACTGTAGCATGTTTCCAGTCAGAGGGGATTGACGCTAACAAGAAAGAGAGGTTAAATAGATGGGCCAGAGGGCTGGTGATGGCAGGTGCAGATAGGTGAAGCATTTTGCTGTCCAGTTTCGAGGGCATGTACCTTTGGCAGGACTGAGTGACCGCAGGGCTTTTAGTACTTTGGATAGGTAACAGGGTGAAAGGAAAAGTGGGAGGGTGTGGGTGGGTGGAAGGGGTGGGCACATGTGGGGAGCAGGAGAGAGGACAAGAGAGAGGATGAGTAGCTTGTAAAAAAGGTGTTGAAAACTGAGGCCACTGCACTTGGTTCCATGATGATAGAGCCCTTTACATCCAGGACTAGAGTAGGGGACTGGGCAGGAGGGGCAAGGAGTGATTTGATTGTCTTCCAAAACTTTGCTGGGTGGTTTATGTTGGTGTGGAAGGAGGCTTTAAAGTAGTTCGCCTTAGCTTGTCGTGTAAGCCTAGTGCAGGCATTCAGAAGTGAGCAGTAATGTTGGAGTGCCATGTGGGTGCCTGCTGTCTTGTACGTTTTGCAGGCCTGGTCCGTGGCTCGGACATGCTCTATGAGATCGGCAGCCACCCAGGGCAAGTGGCTCCCCTAACTCGAGCCCTTCTGAGTGGCGCAAAGTAGTCCCAGACAGCTAGGAATCTGGACTTAAAGATTTCTAGGGTGGCATCAATGGAGGCTGCCCTGAGGATGAAGGACCAGTCTATGTTTGCTAGGTCAGTTAAGAGGACTGTAAAGTCAAGGGATTTGTAGGACCTAGTGAGTAGAGTATGAGGGGGGGGGGAGGTGCCTTGGGCCTGAATATTTTCCCTTACCATGTAAATTATGTGGTGATCACTTGGAGAGTCTGGCAGGAGTCCAACGTCAAGCATCTGGTGAGGTTGTGTAGTAAGGGCCCAGTCCAAGAGGGAGTGGTTCTGGGATTTGTGGTTCAGGCGAGTGGGTTCAGAGATTTGTTGGGACAGGTTTAGTGCATTCACTTGGCTTTGGAGCTTAGCGCTAGCACAAGAAAGCCAATTTAAGTTGAAGTACCCAAGGATATGCAGCTCACCCCCCCGACACAACCCCCCCGACACAAGGGACTTTAGGGTACCTAGGTGGTCTAGAACGACGGGCAGCGGGGTGTCAGGGGAGCAGTAGGACCCTGCTACGAACATGGGAATTGAATGGGGGAGAGCAATTTTGATTAGCAGGGCGTCTATGGTCATCAAGGGCTCAGGAAGCAGGACTGGGGTGAACTGTAGCTGAGAGGAGATGAACATGGCAATGCCCCCACCCTTTTTATTACCTGGGCGGTCATGCCGGATGATAGAGTAGCCAGGGATATGAAGTTCTGCTTCCAGGTTGTGGGGTTTCAGCCAGGTCTCTGTGATTATCAGAATATCTGGGCGGCGCAGAGATAGGACACATAGTGTTAGCCGGTTGAGCGTGTTCAGGATGTTGCAAATATTTAGGTGCACTATTTTAAAGCCCCAAGGTAATTGGAGAGATGGGGAGGGGTGGTGGCAGCTGAGGGCGGTTGGGCCAGGGTTTACCTCAACATCTCCAGCTAGGAGGAGCAGAAGTGTGAACAGATATTTAGTTATAAGCCTGGCCCATTGTGACTTTTGGGGGGGCAAAAGATGCTGGGGGGTTTGTGAAGAGTTGCCTGGGGTGGATAAATTTAAGGCCATCAGCCCCGCGTGAAAGGAGGGGGGAAGGATGGAAGCCCCAAGCTCCCACTTGTATAGGAGAACCAGTGGGGGTTGCCCGCTGGTGGAGGTGGCATAGTAAGGTGTTAGAGCAGCCATGATTTCTGTAGTTAGGGAGCTAGGCTGCGGATCTGGACAAGAGGCAGATGGGAGGGACACAAGAGGTGCAAGCAGGCACATTATAGTTAAATATAGGAGCAGCATATTGTTTGCTGTGTTTAGGCAGCTGTGATGGCTTTGGGCGGCCACTAGTGGTGATAGCAGATAATCTGCTAATGAAAAGTGAGTTGATAGGTTTTCGCTCTCACGTGATGCTGGCTCTATATGGGACAGCTCACCTAGGATGGTGGTGGGGGAGCTGGCATGGAGTACCAGTGGGGATACGGAAATGCAGAGAAGGAAGAGTGTGCTGGCGTTCTAATCTGGCCTGAGCCGTCATACCTGGACCGTCTGTGGGTTCCAGCACGTCGGGGCTTGGGGGAGGACAGGAGAAGAGTATGCCCTCACGACCATATGAAGTTTTTCTGCCTGTCTCAGTGTTTTACTGACCTCATATGATCTAATAATATTCATATGCTGGGAATAATGGACCTACTACTGTACATCATAAGTGTACTGTGTTTATAATGGTCATGCTGATTTTATGGATTCTAAACAGCTGTCACAATATCAGTTGTGTTTTATTAATCTAATTAATGATATGCACACAAACATACACACATATATATTGATGATGACCTCATATATATTAATTATGACCTTGTGTGTCTAACATAATGGAGAGAGCGCTGAGACCCCCGTGGGCTATATTCAGCCACAACATGCAAGAGTCCACTGGGAATGCAAGACACTAAGGGGCTATTTGCATGCCCATTATGGGCTAATTTGCATGGTGCACGGCAGCCATTAACAGCCCAACCTGATGGTGTCTGACACATTCCCTGGTGTCTACTGGCACCCCCACCCTGATCGCCTGTTCTTTCTTATGTAGCGTAAAAAAGAACAGGTGATCATGGGGTGGGGCTGCCACTACCCACCAGGGACTGCCTCTTCATATGTATGACAGGTGATTGGGTCGGTGGCTGCAGTTTAGCGTCCAGTTAAGGCGTGGTTTTCGGCGGCAGTAAATAGCACCATTTTAGGGGCTGTTTACTGCCGCTGCAAACCTTTCAACATGCCACTACACCTGTTTGCAGGAGGGGACCCCCCCCCCCTCATTTCCATGAGTGCAGTGGTATTTTAATGTATGGGCGCTACCAGCTTTGAAGGGTGCTAACTGGGCATCGGAATATGGGTCGAACCCAAACGCAAGCATAAAGGCAGTCTGCACCAGTGTAACCACATCGGCACTGGGGCCAACATTTGACTATAGAGCCCTATGTTTTTTTGAAAGGTTTATCAAATCACAAGCTGTTTTTTAAAGACTTAATGGAAACGGCTAACTTTCTCCTAAGTTCAGGTTACACAACACGCCTGGAAATGAGCTTTGGTTCAGTGTGTATTTGTCTCAGCCACCAAATTTTAAATTTAAACAAAAGTTTCTCCTACTGAAGAGAAGTCTATGCTGGCTGTTTTAGCCTATCCCTTTAAATATTTAGCAAGCTCTTCCTCTTGCGCCTCCCTTGCTGCTGCCTGCTAGGAATAGTAATAAGTTGTTTTGAATGGTGTGGGGACACATTCAAGAGAAGGACAGGAAGTTCAGTTTATCAAAGCTGCAAAAGATAGGAATATAGAGCTAACCAGAGGGAACAGGTTTTCTGTGGATCTATTGTTCTTCTAGTCCCAAACTCTGAAGAGCAGCAGCTGCTTGCATTGCCGAACAGTGCAGTTTGTGGTGTTGGAAACTAAAACAGAGGACCATGAAGCTGGAGGTAAGGAATGCTGAGCACAGGGGGAGCTGCAGAGGGAACAGATATTCTGTAGATAGTTAGCTATTGTTCTTCGAGTCCCAGACTCTGAAGAGCAGCAGCTGCTTATGTTTCTGAACAGTGTGGTTTGTGGTGTGGAGACTGCAACAGAGGATCATGAAGTTGGAGGTAAGGAATGCTGAGCACACGGGGAGCTGCAGAGGGAACAGGTTTTCTGTGGATAGATATCCTTTGTTCTTCGAGTCTCAAACTCTGAAGAGCTGCAACTGCTTGTGTTTCTGAACAGTGCAGTTTGTGGTGTTGGGAGACTGAAATAGAGGATCATGAAGCTGGAGGTAGGGAATGCTGAGCACACGGGGAGCTGCAGAGGGAACAGGTTTTCTGTGGATAGATATCCTTTGTTCTTCGAGTCCCAAACTCTGAAGAGCAGCAGCTGATTGTGTTTCTGAACAGTGCAGAACAGAGACTGAAACAGGATCATGAAGTTAGAGGTAAGGCATGCTGAGCTGCTGTGTAAACAAACCACAGGCAAAGTCAAAAAAGCAAAATGGGGTCAGTTTGACATGCCTTTATAATCAAAAGTATTTATAAATATGTGCAGAAAATCAATTATAGGAAGGTTTCACATCTAAAACTAAAAATGAAATATTTGACAGACTTATTTCTTGTTAAACGTGTAGGACTAGAACAGAGTTCCTTTTCAGAAGTGACCCATTTGCATGCAAAAAGCATATACTCTCATAGAAAGGGATCAACATAATTACATCCTTAAAACTACATTAGGCTGTCATAGCTTGTCCACAAATACTTGCTGGGTGCACTTACAAGTGTAACTCCCCTTTGCAAGCACTTGGAGGCATACTGATAGACTTGGCTGGTCCAGACTATCCAGCCGAACGCTACAAGGTTAATGTATGTGACTTCGGTTTAGACTCTTAAAGGACCCTAAACAGAGAATTTGTCATTTTACAAGCCCTCACATACAACTGTAGCCCAAGGACAGCTTTAATAGAATATACAAATATTTACTTTAGGGTTTTTTTTAGTTGTTTTATTAATACCCACCTTTGCACTGGCCATACCCCCTTCTAGTTCATCCTTCCCTGCCCCGTCACCCAGCCTCTTGCAGGCTTTACTCTGTACCTATGGCTTGCTCCCCATGTCTGTAGTGGTGGAGCTTCCCAGCTCCTGCCTCAATTTGGGATCCAAGTCTGAGGTAGCCCGTGCTGACGGTGCGGGGCCTGCGGTAGGCCAGATCATCATCCTGCTACTGGTCGGGGCATTTCACTTTTCTTCATCCCTTTCCCTCAGAACACAGGCATGTGTAGCCTGGTATTAACTGATGTTCCCCCTCTTCCTAAGTTGCTCTTGATTCACTGGCACATGTGGTCACCCAGAGGTGTTAGTATAGCAAGGGGGTAGCTGTCTTTAGAGCATCCTCAAGGGTGTTTAACCCTCTTCCCTCTGGCTGGTCCCAGACTACCCCTGTGCGTTTCCTAACCTGGGTCACTGGCGTAGCAAGTGGAAGCCCTCCTGCTGCACCAATAACCTTGCACAGGGATTTATTTAACTCTAAAAATTGATTAGCGTTTTGCTCATAAAAGTGCTAAATCTTTGTGAAAATGCATTGCTCTTGCCTCACTGTGTTTAACAAATGCAGCACTTTTAGAAAATCTATATAAATACTTTCTGTACAGTTAGTATAGTCCCAAGAAAAAAACTGCTAATCAATTATTTAGAACCCTGTTGCATATTTACCCTGGGGTTTCATGTGTAACATTGTTTTGTCGTGTTTAAAACCTTGTGAAGAATGTATATGCAGCCCCTCCTTCAGGCAGCACCATGACTGACCTACATAGATACATAGACAGTGTCAGCAGATAAGGGCCTACGGACCACGCAGTCTGCCCATTTGAGCTTGTAAGTTTATTTTATGTTTTCCTAGAAGTCTGTTGCCTCTTACCCCTGACCTCCAGAATTCCTTTATGTCTATCCCATGCATTCTTAAATCCTGTGATTGTTTCAGCCCCCACCACTTCCTCTGGCAGGGTGTTCCACTTGTCCACCACTCGTTCTGTGAAGAAATTCTTCCTCACGTTTCCTCTGAATTGTCCTCCCTCCAACTTCATCCTGCATTACTATATACGAGCGTACAAATATGCCAGCTCATAAAATCATTATGGTTTATCTAGTCTGCTCAAATGTGCAGACCCCACCTTGTCTATAGAGGGACCTTCCCCCCCCAAATCCCCTGACCCCCCTTAAGTCCTACCTCCCCTCTCCTTTTCCACCACCAGCAGCTTTTCCCATTACTGTGCCCTATCCTGTCTTGAAGTTATCCACCACTTTCAGGGAGACCACCTCCTCTGACAACTTATTCCACTTAGTCACCACCCTCTCGGTGAAAAAGTGCCTCCTCATCTCGCTTCTGAATCTTTCCCCTACCAGCTTTAGGCTATGCCCCCAGTGGACTTGTTCCCACTAAGGCAGAAGAGGTCCTCCATATTTACCCTGTTAATACTAGGGAAGGGCGAACTGGTTCATCCAAAATACGAATCAGCCCGAACACTTTCGGCTATTCGGATCGGTTTGGACGGCTGCTGTATCGCAGGAAATGCAGTGCGAGAAGCACCAGAGCAGGAGGAACCCACAGGAGGGACCTGAGACAAGACTCTGGTTCCTCATTGGATGGCCACGCTGTCCGTCTGTCTAAGATGGCACCTGATTGGGTTGCTGCTCTAGCAGCCCTGGTGGTCCACCTTAGAGCTATGCAGAGGGATCTGGATGGAGAAGGAGCATTAGCTTGTGTAGGCTGCTCTGTGCTGTGGATTCTGTTTCTGTGCTTGTGCTGCTTGTGTTGTTTTTTGCGCCTTGGGACAAGAGAAGTCGACTCTAAAAAAATGAAAGAAGCGTAACCCCTGGGTGGCGCTATCCCCAATGTCACACCCCTGCCTACTACCCTGGACATAGGCTGAGGGTTTTGGGTTCGCTAACTGATAACCATATTTTAAAACCTTTGCGCAGTGCCTCCACTTAGGGTGCTTTACGCGGGTGAGATGGTAATAGCTGTAGCCCCCTGAGATGCTACACCACCCACGATAACCATTTACCTTCCCCAGACATGCCCCAATAAACATTTCCATACTTTGCATTTAAAGGCTCTCTCTAATAATATGCTCACACCAAATATTTCAACAACAATGACAAGATATTTATTTAGGGGTATAAGGAGTTAGGAACGGGGATGTGGAATAGAAGTTATTGGATTACTATTTACATATGTACACAGATTAGTTTGGTTTTGCTGGTGAACCCTCCAGCTGGGTGGCTACATACTATTAGACAAAAAGGTAATCACATTTCTCAATTCAACGCACGATACCCAGAGCCCTGGCTGTCTAGCTGCTGACAAATCAGATGTTACATAGACAATTATTTTTCCCACACTGGTACCAGTCTCAGAACAATATGAAACCCTGCAATCCCATACCATACTGGATAACCAGATACCACAGTCCTAGATGTTGCAGGCCTGGTGGACGTTGCAGCTGGTCGAGTTGACGGGCTAGTGATTTTAGGGAGGGGTCAAACTTGGAGAAAGAGTCCTGCAATGACTGCAGATGTTATTTAAAATGAAGGCAGGGATTGCCCTGCAATTAGCAGATTAGCAGGAATTGACCCTGCTGGTCACAAAGAGCCAGCTATTGCTCTGCGCATGACAGAGAGACAGGGATTGCCATACATTTACAGAATTCCGAACATTTCAGGACCAGCTACTTGGATTTAACATCCTGAGCATTCAGCACAATATTTGAAAGTCCCATCCAATATAGTTAGAAAACGATACTTTTATCAAGCATCTGAATTCCCTTGAAACGAGGTCACATTCAGTACATTTACACACCAAAGAGGCATCCATCCAATATAAGCAGACAGCTACACTTTTATCAAGCATCCAATATTCAGTTACGTGAAGTCACATCCAGTCCATCTATATACCAAAAACAGCATTCAAAGGCAAAGTCTCATCCAGCACCTCAAGACATTTTACACTTATGGCAAGCGTTGTCAGATGAAATCCGGGTAAGACAGAGGTAAATTCTCTTCAGACTAACTCAGACTCAGTATGCTCTAGGGCCTCCTGTTCCATGAAGTGGCAAACATGGCTTGGTAGTCAGTTCCACGAAGGCAGGACTCTAACCCATAGGGCAACAACCAGTTACAACACATTTATATGATTTACTATCAAGGCATCTTGATATACCTGCATTTTAGCCATTTGGGCAGCAGACAAGATGCATCCAACCATTTTTAACACTACAATGTCTGATGGGGTTAGTATCCCAGACTGATAGCTTTAAGATCTCAGAATTGGCAGAACATATCTGGTAGCGAGGCTTGAGGCCCCCAAGATTACTTTTAAAGCTTCTCCCTCGCACCAGGTTGGGGTACGAGGATACTCACTCAGGTCCTCCACGGGTTGCACCCGCAATCAAAGGCATCCTGAAGTTTTTCTTCAGCTCTCTCACAACTGATGCATTAGTAGATGGTCTTCTTTTCCACATCTTTCCCCAACTTGGGAGGGAGGGATATCTTCTGAAGGACATATCTGGCAGCCTCCAGACTAACAGTTGCAAAACTAAATTTACTTTAACTGGTAACTTTAACTAAAAATAATAAATGCCCCCTGATGACTGGAGGGACTTAACTAAGTGGCTCAGGCCTGGTGGCATGGCAGGGGCCTGAGCCCCCACTCCTGTGGGGGGCTCCCGGCAGGCTGCAGCCTGCTCTCCTTCTCTCACCCTGGCAGAATCTGATGAAATGCTGGCAGACACTGGCTCTTGTAGGGCTCCTAGTTCGACTCCTGATTGGCAGCAGAGATGGTGTGACAGGTCTCCGAGTGGCTGAGGGACCTGTCAATCACAGTACTCGAGGTACAATTGGATGGGTGAATTGGCTTCTAAAATGATGTCCCAGTAAGTCCCCATGAGCACTTGAGTGTTTACCCATGAGGTGCAGTGAATGTCCCACAAGTCCTGGCTTTTTATTCCTGCCTCCCAATCGGCTGTGGCTGCCGGCAAAGGCTGCTTAACCCATTGTCCCTTATAGTAGATCAGATACAGTCCTGAATAATGTCCTGGTGTATCCAGAAAGAATTAATTATTTGCCCCAGTGCCCCACAGTTCAGCAGCCCAGATGGTGGTCTTGTAGTCGCTACACAGTTGAAGAATGTGGCTCCTTTAGTTTTCCTGTCACTACTGCACATAACAAGCTCCCCCTGCAGCAGCTGACAGGCTGACACACAAGAGCCCCAAAGTACTGGTTAATCAAGGAAAAAAGCATCTATTTTTAATTTAGAACACTCTCCTCCACATGTACAATCAATCCCCTCTATGCAGCAACAGTTTACAATATTTAAAACATTTAATTTATTTTTGGCAAAAGCTGAACAGAGCTACCCTGGGAGTAGCCAGACACACTGTTATTTATTATTCAGATGACCGGGGCCTGTCTCAGGCATATTTCAATACAGCTCCAGTCAAACTTGCTTAATTTACACAGGATCGGCCCCCAGCAAAAATGAGCAAATTTCGCGCCATTGCAAGTCCCGCTGCCCTGGAGGCAGCACTTTTAACATGGGGTGCTCACAATGCAATTTCTGCTGTCCTGGAGTTAGCACTTTTTATATGGGCACTCGCGAGTAGCGTTTTTTTTAAGCCCCGAGGGGCTGGATTTTCATTTGGGCGGCAGGGCTCTAGAAGGGCAAACAAGACCTGGGAGACCAGAAAAAAATTGGTGGCCAAATTGGGAGAAGCCCGGGAGGCAGCAGAGGAGAACAGAAGGACAGAGCTAAGGTAAGCCCAGGCAGGCACTTTTAGAAACCCCCATTTGCTAGGGGGTTACAGAAATATTTTATATATATATATTTATATATTTCTTAGAGAAGTCGGGGGGCCGGAAGTAAGGGACAGTGAGTCGGGGACTCAGGAGGGGATTGAGCCGAGGACTGGATGTGGAAGTTGGGATTGGGATTGGGAGTATTTATTGTTGAGAGAGGAGACTTGGGGAGGGGAGGAAAAAAAATTGGAGACCGGAAGCAACTTGTTGTGAGAAAGAACTTGAAGGCAGAGTGCAGACAGGAAAGAAGAGAACAAGAGATTGAAGAGAGACTTCGATATTAAGTGCCAGAGCCAGACTGCCTGTTTTTTTTGAGGGGTTGGGTAGCAGTCTAACAAAGTGGGTGAAGTTGAACTGTGCCAGTGTGCCACCCAGTACAATACCACTACCAGTTAACCTTCTTGCTGTTTGCCCAGTTGCTGTCCAACAAGTCAGCTCTCTGTTCTCCTGCCTGTGCTCAGTCACTTCAGTGGGGATTTCTGTTTTCTTATTTTATTGTTTATACACTGTGTGTGTGTGTGTGTGTGTGTGTGTGTGTGTATGTGTTTTTAATAAAATCTGCCAGCCAGTCGTCAGTGCACCAGTGCTACTTCTTGTATACTGTGTGACACCCCCCAAGAAGTCAGTCATCTGTCATCTTCCTCCCTGTACTCACTTATTGGAGTATAAGCTTTGGCTCAGTGGGCAGGGCAATTTGTCACGTCATGTGGAATAAATAAATAAAAAAAATCCTTGAAGGGGAAAAAGTACTGTGTCAGAGAGGGTTAGGCCAGGTAGGGCCCCTGAATCTGTGTGGGTAGCAGCAGAATTGCCCTTAGTGTAGGTGGTATGTGAAATAAATTCTGTTTGTGTGTGTGTGTGTGTGTGTGTCTGATAAAATCTGCCAGTCACTCGTCAGTGCACCAGTGCTACTTCTTGCATACTGTGTGACCTCCCCTCAGAAGTCAGTCATGTGCCTTCTTCCTCCCTGTGCTCGCTCAGTGGAGTATAAGCTTAGGCTCAGTGTGCAGGGCATTCCGTCACATCACATGGAATGCATAAGAAAAAATAACTACTTTCTGATACTGAACAAGTGACAGACTGGCATTATGAGTGCTCCAGAAAATAGTAAAGCAAAAGCCAGGGGCAAAGGAAGTAATAAACGTAAAACAAGTTTATTCAAGAGCCAAGAAAGAAGTGGCCCAAAAAGTAAAGTACAACAACAGTTATCACAGTCTGTTGAAGAGGCTGAACTAAATGCTATTACTATCCATGTGCAGGCTAACTCTCAAAATACTGAAAGCCCAGCAATGGTTGGTGGACTGTCTATGTCAGAAGAGCTCAGTAGTACAGCTAACAAAGTGTCAAAAGACAGTGGCAGTAACACGTCGTCTGAGAAAAAAAGTGCAAAAACAAGAGAGTATTGCAATTGTACATAAAGTTAAAGCACGTACAGGTACAACTCACAGTGGAGTTGCTCGATTTGCAACACATGCATGTCAAATAACTCAATCTGTGACTGCAAATACTGATCTGATGGTGGTGACGACCATTGTGAGACTGATGATGGTGAGCTTGTGACATTGCCTTTAGCTATGTCTCATTCTGGTTCTGACAGTGACAATGTGGATAAAAAAATAAAAATAATGACAGTAGTAGCGTGTCAAAAGTAGAGATGCACGGATATCACTTTTATGCCGGATATCCTGCATCTACCATCCGACCGGAACGGTTCAACGTCGGATCGGATAGTAGTTAGTGTGATGTGGGTCGTCTGTCTAATCATCGCGATCACCATCTTTGCAGTTTTGAGGCTTGGGGGAAGGTGCAATATAACAGCCAGAATGACCGTCTGGCTACAGTCCACCATATTTGCTCTCCTTCATTTTACCTGTATTTCCAATAGCTTTGCTTCCAAGATATGTAGCTCTACTTCATGGTTCCGTCAAGCCGTGTTCCATAACCTGCATCTCATGTGTATACACTTGACCGGTGCAGTGTTTCAAGCGGTCAGAAATTCTAGTATACCACAAAGCAGGCTAACATGGTAGCAAGCGATAAATACTAGCAGCTACAGAATAGGGTGAATAACACACATGCTCTTCATGCCAATGGTTTGTGCATCGCAACACAGCAATTCCTCCCATTGCACTACAGTGTGCAGGACAACAAAATTGTCTTGCCAAATAACAGTCCTGTACTGAATTGATAAAAATTACAGGATAGATTGAACCTGTGTGCACTGACCTAAATAAACTGCACAGCCACACCATGTCAGAAAGACTCATGAATTTATATGATCAGTGATATGAGCATAGGGAGTCAGAAGACAACCATCATGATCGCCCTCTTTTCAGTTTTTGACTTTTATTTGTGATACCTTTGCTTCCATGATCTGTAGCTCTGCTGCACCTGTAGGCACCCCCAACCCACTGTAGTTATAACAGGGTGCATGCCTTGATCGTCTAGTTTCTGTGCAACACCTAACATAATTTTTTCCTTGCTTTCCCTCAGTTTGGCCCAGAATCAGAATAAGCTGATTGAACATTGGAAGAAATGAACGAACTGTCTGCCGCTCTTCTGTTTGTTCCGCATTTGCCGAGGAGTGTAGTGAGCATGATAGCAGAGGCTTTGGATTACAGAATTTAAAAGGGCGCTGGATTTTTGGAGCCTGGCATTGGAGTGTGGTGGAATTTGTTCCTGGCTTTCTTGGGCAGATGCATTTTCCCCATATCCGACCCAACCTGATTTAAATTTAAAAACCGATCGGGTCAGATATGGGGAAAAAGCCTGATATCCGACCGGATTGGATCTCCGGGACGGATATCCATGCATCAGTAGTCCAAAGGGAAATGGAAAATGTCAAAGGTACAAGCCACACAAAGTGAAACAAAGTCTGACAGTAGTGATGATGATGGTGGTAATGATGCTGTAGAAGATTCTGTGATTGTCTCACCAGAGGAACCTGAATCTTCCGCTGATATGTCTTCCCCATGTAAATCCAGCCACTCAACTCCTAGTCCTATTGAGGTCATTACTAGACATAGACAGTCCACCTCTACTGTTTGGAATAATTTTTACGTAAACCTCAAGGGTGCTTGCCAAGCTATAAGTGTGCATTACAACACATGTGTTAGTAGGGGAAAAAATAAAGGGCATCTTGGAACCACAGCAATGATGCGACATCTTTCGCAAATTCACCCTATTGTTGTATACGGTTAAAAAAAACAGTCCAACAGTGGTGGCTGGAAATCTAGCAGGGCTCTCGGTGAACAGGAACATTCCGCTGAAACGGTGAGAGACGAGCACCAGATAAGATCCAAAAGTCCACTTTCGCCTCACGGTTGTGATAATTCTTTAAGGTCCTCTGTTTTACCAGGCATGGCATGTAGTCGTACAATACCCCCAGCCAAATGTAACTTGAAAGAAAGTCTAAATATTCATGAAACCATCCCATAGCACTGGCAATAAACCATAAAATAGCAGAAATTATTGTATTTGATTTGCAGTCATACTCTATTGTGGAAAATGTGGGTTTTAGAAGGCTTATGGAATACTTCTACTTGGCATTAAATATTGTGGCGCTAAGGTTTATGGAATACTTAGAGCCACAATATTTAATGCCAAGTAGAAAATACTTCTCAGTAACTGCTGTGCCCAGGATGTATGACAGCTTAGTAGTTCAAGTAAGGCATGCTGTCCGAGAGGGTGAGGACAAGGTAGTTCACTTCACTACTGATATGAGGGCCAGCAGCCAAACCATTGCCTATCTTTCTCTTACTGCACACTGGGTCAGTTCTGCGGGCAACTCATCATCATCCTCATGTTTTAGTTTATCTGCTACCACTTCAGCCAGTGCTTCTACTACCAATACTGTCTCTCAGAGCTCAAAAAAACCCCATCACGTTTTAGAAAATGGCAGTTCTCCATGTATGTCACTTTCAAGACACACACACACACACACACATACACACACACAGAGCACAGCACATTCAACAAGAATTAGAAAGACTACTTATTGCTTAGGTCACTTCACAGGGTTTGAAAGTTGTTGTTTTTTTGTTTCTGACAATGGTTCAGATATTTAAAAAAGCGCTTCACGATGGCAGCTATGTACATATACGCTGTTTTGCCCATTGTCTTAACCTAATCATTCGAAGCTTCCTGGATAATGATCAGCAAGTATCAAGCACTGTGAATGCAGTGCACAAAGTGTGTGACCACTTCAATCATTCAGTAAAAGCCCGTGATATACTTGCTGGTATCCAGAACAGTGGCGGCTCTACACCAGAGCCCGCCAGGGCATGTGCCCCAGTAAAAAAAATGCTGTGCCCCAGTTGGTGCCCCATATGGTGCAGAGCTTCCCCCATAGTAACAATATATCAGTGCTCCGGCTACCATCAGTTGTGCCCCAGCTGTGCCCTGGTAACCATTTGTGGCTAGAGCTGCTACTGATCCAGAAGGACAAAGGTCTCCATCTCCAGCTTGTTCAGGATGTAGCAACAGGGTGGAATTCAACTTACTTTATGATTGAACACATCCTTGAACAAAAGGTAGCTATCATTGAGTATATCATGTACAATGATATTGGCGGGGGGGCATTGTACTCCATTCTACTCAATGGTCCCTGATGGAATAGTTGTGTCACATTCTGAAACCATTCATGAGTGCTATAAAAGAGGTCAGTACAGAAAAGGCATCCCTTAGCCAAGTTATACCACTCATTCTACTTCTCAAAAAGAGGTTGGAGAAAATGAGGAGCAACTTAGATATGAACCAATGTCTAGTCAATAACGTGCTTACCAGACTTAGCAATGATGAGAAATTACTGTATTAGCAGTGACATGGAGCAAGGAGTATCTCTTAACAACATTGCTAGATCCACGTTTCTGGAACAGACACTTTCCTGATGTGGTTTCTGATGATTTGGAGGAGTGGAACTACAAGCAACCTCTGATTGGTGCAGTAGAGGAGGTTTCATTAGGAGGATTGGCAAGCAGTACTACAATGACACCACCTCAAATTCAATGGACTGCTCTAAAAACCAGTACAGAAGCAGACAATGAGGAGGATGACATTTCGGGCCAGCTGCAGGACATTGAAATTCCACAAGGAGAAAATGCATGCTCAGTGGTAAGCATGGTAGATGCATATCTAACATTCTTGAAGGTTAACTTGCCAAACTTTGGCTATATATGTGATGCTGATCTTGAAGAATATGGCACTGACAGCAGTACCTGTGCTGCAGTTGTGGAGTGACACATCAGCTTTCAATTTTGAGACTGGACTGCTTAAAAATAGAGATCTGGGACTTGCCTGCCTTGGCGACCGCATCATCATCATCCTGTGCGTGAGTGGGAGGTGCAACCAGTACATCACATCATCACGTACTGGTAGCAACTGTGGCAGGCAAGCCCCTGATCTCACACATGGTCGCTTTCTCATTCTGACAAGATCATTTATTTTATTTCCTAAGAATAATTGTTTCTTAAATAACCATAGCTCTGTTTTTCCCCCCTGATAGTAGTGGTAGTAGTAGCAGTGGTGAAATGGTCACCTTGGACTGCCTGGTGCTCTTCTTTCACATTGCTTTGCATTGTGTTCCATACCGAGACCCGTTGCTAAGCTAAAATAATTGGCGACACACAAAAAAACACACTGACAACTTCTATAAAAAGTCAGACTCAGGAGACTGGTTAAAACAAAGACAGAGATCTGAGACTTGCCTGCCTTTTTGGACCACATCATCATCATCCTGGGGGCTGAGATGCAGCCAGTACATCACGTCATCATTGTACTGGTGCAGCTGTAGCGAGACAATTCCTGTTCACACACATACACACACACAGAGTCGCTTTGTCATTCTAAGGAGATAATTTCCCTAAATGCACACAGTTAAATAACCACATTGATAAATGCTGCTAGCTCTGTTTTTTCCC
Source organism: Neoceratodus forsteri (assembly GCA_016271365.2). Lineage (NCBI taxonomy): Eukaryota > Metazoa > Chordata > Ceratodontiformes > Ceratodontidae > Neoceratodus > Neoceratodus forsteri. The sequence continues at coordinate 694,121,043 of CM057456.1, forward strand.
CTGGTAGTAGTGGTAGTACTACTACAAAGTACAATTATTAAACACACTATTTTCCCCTTCTAAAAAAATCAGACTCCAGGAGGAGACTATTTATTTACAAACTAGAGATCTGGTCTGGGACTTTCTTGTCATCACAGTTACTTTCTCATTCATTTCTAAGCAGTCATTTTTGTAAATGTGCCCTAACAGTATTGATTTCAGTGCTGGTAGACTACTTCTGGTTTTCCCCGATTGTAGTAGGTTGGGGTAGTTGCAGACTGCACTCTTGAAGTGGTAGCTGGCTGACTGTCTCTCTCCCTCTGACTGGCTGCCCTCTGCTCTGGCCTGGTGCTGTTTCTGTGTTCCTGGCTGCTTCTTCATCACTTAACTGTCTAAAACACATCTGGTGCCTGCCTGTACCTGTTGAGAAATAGAAATCACTACTGTTAATAATATAACTTATACACAGTATTAATATTACTTTTCTTAAATGTCAGAAACAGAAGAGTGATTAGACAGCATTCTCTTCTACTAAACTGGTTTAAATGTTTTTCTACAGATATGTGGATTAAAAGCAGTTTAAAATTATTTTTTAACATACAGGTACCATGAAACAAAAAAGGTCATAAAAGGTTTGGATAAGGAGTCAAACCTTTTTTCCTTATCAGAACCTTTTAGAACCTCAGAAACTTTTGAGGTTCTCCCATCCCTAGTTAATACCTTTCAGGTACTTGAAGATGTCGATCATATCACCGCTCTTCTTTCTGTCCTCAAGACAATGCTTGTTGAGCCCTTTGAGCCTCTTTTTGTGGGGGTTGCCCTGCTGGCCCTAGATCATCCTTGTCACCCTTCTCTGAACGGTCTCTAGCAAGTTAACATGCTTGTTAAGGCGTTAAAACTGCACGCTGTACTCTAGGTGCAGTCTTGCCAGTGAACAGTATAGTGGTAGTATGACATCCGCCTGTATGACATCTGCCTTCCTACTGGTCATCCCCCTGGCTGTGCAGCCCAGCATCTGGGTTGCTTTAGTTGCTGCTCCTGCAGTGTGCTGTGTGCTTGAGGTCACTCGTGTTGACTACCCCCAGGTTCTTTCCTTCCTCTGACTTGGTTACCTGCACCACACCTGACAAGTATTTGGTCTCTGTCCCTCTAAGTGTATAACGTTACACTTTTTCATACTGAACCCTAGTAACCAAATTCCAGACCATTTCTCTAGCCTAGCCAGGTCTTATTGGAGTTCCTGGGCCCGATTCACAAAGGTGGATGCTCGGCTTGCATCAAGCCTGTGTCCACTCCTGTGCTGCACCTACCACTTCGGTGCACCATGCACCCAATTCACAAAGGTCACACACGTTTGCGACACTTCATACTGTTTACGACGGCTTGCACCAGGCATGTGGCGCAAACCCCGTAATAAGGGCGGCAGTGGTAGACCTGTGAAAAACTGATCTAATAGCAGGCCCTAGGTGCACTAGCTGTGAATCCCAACTTTCAGCCGGGGACCGCCACAAGCCCCATGTGCCCTGTGTTCAGCACACCCGGGGCTTGCGCCGGTGCAAACGTTTTGTGATTGGGCCCCGTGTCTCCCCTCCTCTGTATCCACCTTTCCACAGAGCTTTGCATTGTCCACGAACAGGCAGAGTTTACATTTTATCCCATCTACTATGTTATTGATGAAGATATTAAACAACACTGGACCAAGCATTGAACCCTGTGGGAACTCTGTGGTCACTGGCCTAGCTTCTCAGAACATCCCCAATTACTGCCTTTTGGCTTCTGTCTTGCAGCCAGTTTTTGACCCATCTAGCAAGCTTGGTCTCATCCCCCAAGTCTTCCAACTTCCTGACCAGTCTGCTATGAGGCACAGAATCAAAGGCATTGCTGAAGCTTAGATACAGCACTTCAATTGCTTGTCCCCTGTCCACTGTCCTGGTCACCTAGTCAAAAAAGTCAATCAGATTAGTCCAGCAGGACCTCCCCAACATAACCCTATGCTGCCTCTCATCTTGCAGCCCATTTTCCTCGAGAAATACCACCATTCTTGCCCTAGATGGGGGCAGGCATGGCCCAGGGAACACCTGTATCTAGAGTCATATTGCAGAACTGCTTGCTGGGAGCCTCTTGTACTCAGCAATATGAATTGCTTGACTGTCTGCTGAAGTTGGTGGACGTGGACTCTTTAGATATAAGAACAAAATACACTGGACCACTGGACTTTAAGCACTTGACTTTACTGGAGGTCTTCAATCCAAAGTTCATTTGCACAGTAAGTAGTCATGGGCCAATATAGGCCCCAGTTCTTCAGTTCCTACACAATTCATTAGGATAATTCAGTTTTCCTGGGTAGCCATTTCACCCATTGTCTGACTGTATGTCATACTAGCTGCATAGCGGCTGCCTGCTGTGACACAGTCTATGCATTCCATGCCCCTAGCAATTCTTCCTCAAATCATGGTCTCTGACACTCTCTGTATTGTTCAATATACAAGGTGCCGTAGTACCACCTATCCATACTTCTTGAGTAACAGGTTGCCCAGAGATTGCCTATCCACCTTTTGCACTAAAACCTGGTTGTGCTGCTCTTTCCTCTACTGGCGCTACCTGCGTACTTGGCCCATTACATTAAAGAACATGGCATGCTAGCAAGGCACCCAGTAATATTATGGGGAACTCTTAGCCAAAGGAAACTATCAGGCTGGCATGTTCCTAACCAGGTCTCCAGACCTCCTGTGCACAGGGAACCCTACTTCCCACTCTACCAGGATGGCATTCCAGTGACTCAAGCTGTAGGATCCCCTAATAATGTTTGGGGAATTCCCCCCTTCCTACAAAAGTTATGGAGATGAATCTTCTACCTAGCTTATGCTGTCACTATGGAGTACCTCCTTCACCTGTTTCTCAGCAACTCAGTGGATCAGGACACAGATCTTGGGGGTTCCCCCTCCACTAGGATGGTCACAGTGAACTTCAGGGGACCCTGCCTCAGGCTTGAAAGCCTTCAATAGGTGTCCCTTGAGGAGACATCCCCTGGGGTTCCTGCACCCCGCGGTGTTCCCTCTAAACTCCCAAACAGTTGGCAAAGCCCTAGATCCTCACCCACCAGTTCCAGTGATATGGGACACATCCCAGGTACCTGAGGTCTCTCCCTGTCAGCTTCCTGGGTTCCATTCAATATTGCACCAATGCCATTACCACAGTGAGGTGTACAGGACCTCCTGCCACTCACGGGATCAGACCTCTGGATGGCAGCATACACTGAGGTTCTCCTGTGCCTCTGCCTAAGTCCTTCAGGCAGCTGCTTGGTAGACAGGGTATGTGCCTACCTCAGCCAGTTATGAAGGAGTATCCCTGACTCCTCAGCACATAGAAACATTGAAACATAGACAGTGATGGCAGAAAAAGACAAATGGTCCTATCCTCTCTGCCCGAGTTCCCTACTTAGCCCTGGGACCTACTGTCCCTCCATGGTCCTAGCCCTGCCCATCCTTCCCCAATTCTTCTCCTCCCAGTTTCTGCCACCCTTGATGGCAGTGTCTGGCTACTCTTTTCAACTTGCAACCATACCTTCAGTATCCCAGCCAACCCCTCACCTGTACCTCAAGGGTGCATATGCAGCGTGAACACTTGGAGTGTCTGCTCTCTACCAGCTTCCTGGCACCTAACCCCACAAGAGCACCAACTTCTAGCCCCAAGAACACAGAACCTCTAGAATGCGGGCACATTGAGGGCACCCTATCTATATACTTCCTGTAGTTCCTCCCACATCAGCTTCACACTTAGAGGATGATATCATGGCAACATTTCCCTGCTGGCAGCATATATTGCAACAACCTCCTCCCCCTGCTGTTAGGAGGGGGGTTGTTACATAAGTAAATAACTCCTGTACTGACAAGCCACCACTTGTTTTGTATTAGTGCTTCAAAACATTAGGAGCTTCCATGTTGCCTGCTATTTCACCCAACAGATCACTGAACTGCCATCAATCTGTCATCCTCTAGGGTGAAAAGGAGAATTGATTTATCCTTGGTGAATGGGTGACCAATTCTTGCATGTACTTCAGGCTACAAATTTTAACCTTGCCTGTCCCATTCTTGTTGAAACGTTGCAGATTTCTCCATGTGTGCAGTGAAATCAAGATAAATTAAACACGTCTCATGTGTCCTTTCAGGCACCGGAAACTTTTGAAGATGTTGCTGTTGCTTTTTCTAAAGAGGAGTGGAAGATATTAAGCAAACAAGAGAAGGAACTTCACAGAGAAGTGATGGTGCAGAATTATGAAACCATGGTTTCAGTAGGTAAGTATAGTCACAGTCTGGGAAGTGGGATCTTTATTCTGAGTGGGGTGGGCTTACTTTTAAAATGCCAAGCCGGATGTTGTATCAGTAGGAAGGGATGGATGGACTACAAGGGTCAAAATTAAGTTTTGCAGCCACTAGCCAGCAGGGCTAGTGACTGAGAAAATCCACTAGCCCCACAGATTTTCCACTAGTCCAGCTCATGTACTTATTGAAATGTTACCTTCTCCAGTACTAGCCTGCAGGGCTAGTTAAAGGAAAATCTTACTAGCCCAAAACTAAATCTACCACCATTTGGCTAGCAGGCTGGTGCCAGTTTCAACCCCTGGACTGGCTTAGGGGCTCTGCTTTAATACAATATTTTTGTAATTATTTTTGAAAGCTGAAGCAGTATGTGAGGAACACTGAGCTTACCCCTCCTCTTCCATTTTGTGACACACTGTGTTGTTGAAGAGAGGGAAGACTTTACATGAGATGGGAGATGTTAAAGCATATTTGTGTTAGTTAAACTGTATAAATATGGTGGTTCATTTAGTTGAAAGAAGGTAAATGTGCTGGATCCCTCACATTCTGATGCCAATGAAAAGAGCTTCCATACAAAGTGATGAGCTTACCAGTTGGTGTCATAAGTCCATAGATATGGGAACTATCCATAAATTATACCAAGGCTGCAGCCATTTCAAGGAATCTTGAGATAGAAACTGGTGTCACCCATGGTGAAACTTGTATAACAACATACAGCTTGCCTGTCCCATCCATGACATCAGTTTCTTACTCAAGATACTATGAAATGGCTGTAGTCTTAAAATATCTACAGTAACATAAATTAAATGATGTACTGTTATAAATAACTATCATAATTTCAGCCTATCAGCATGTAGAGCCACTGTACCTCTTATCCTGTGTGCAGTGTGCTCTTGTGCAGCGGAGCTGGGAGAGATTGCTACACATCAGTGGTAGGAGGCAGAAGGCATAATACATTTTAAAAATGCCCTAATCTTATATTTACTAGTGACCCTGTTTGTCAGTCCAATTACTGGTACTATCAAACGCCGTAATAACCCGGAATACAGCCTTTGATGCCGTAATAACCCGAAATCTGGTTATTACGGCATTCAAGAAACGCCTTTCCCTTTCCTTGCACACTGTAGTGCGATTGAGCGGCCCCACGCAGTAAAACTTTGTTTTCCATATTTATTATCTGGCTAATCCTCCCTGTTAAAACAAATGTCTTGTTTATCCCACCGCCTGTCTGGATTGAGAGACACCGAGCACGAGTCAGACGGGGCTGCACCTGAAGTCGGGGATGGATGACAGCGCTGGAGTAAGTAAATAAAAATAAAAAAGGCAGTTTGAGAGAGTGCATGAGAGAGAGAAAGAGTGTGTGTGTGTGTGTGTGTGTGTGTGTGTGTGTGTGTGCACAATCCACCTTACAACCCTCGTCAAGGCTAACTCCTTGCAGAGCACCATCAATTATAAAAAATAAGGGATAGTCAAATGTGTGTTTATGAATTTTTTTTTCACACCCTTGGTGTGTGATGACAGCATTACTCTCGAGGTTTATGGGTCATCACACACCAAGGGTGTGAAAAAAAAATTCAGAACACACACTTGCCTATCCATTATTCTCTGTATAAATAACTAATGTGATTTCAGCCAATCAGCATGCAGAGTCACTGTACCTCTTCCTGTGTACAGTGTGCTTTTGTGCAGCGGTGCTGGGAGAGATTGCTACACATCAGTCATAGGAGGCGGAAGGCATAATACATTTTAAAAAGACTCTAATGTTATTACAAATCACTCAAGCTAAACTCCAGCAGTTTATAATGGGGAAAATATGGCCTCCAAGGAGCATCTCTTGTGGTACAAGACTCCTGTTGTGAGGTTTGGGCAGACAGAACCACTGAACTTTGTTTCATGGTCTTCTTGTCTAAACCTCAGGCTCTGAGTCTTTTATACCATAAAAAGCAACTCTCGGAGATCCTATTAACTTAACTGCTGAAACCTACAAGTCAGCCCCGTTCCTCATTCGAATGATTTTTTTTTATTGGGCTATCAGAATTCTAAGGACGTGTTTACTATTGGTATATAACTCATTGGTGTATTATCACTACTGTGCTTGTTAATATAGTTCATTATTGGTAGCTACAGCAAGGATAGATACCAGTAGGACAATGGGGATACTTAGGCATGTGGTGAAAGTGCCAGATGTTAGTGTCCTCATGTGGACCAATGACATGACCAGCTATGAGGTAGAGAAGGTGAAGGCTAATTTCTGGATGTAGGGAGGTAAGTTGAGGGATGCAGTGGTGTCAGTGGTATTTTTTGAGATCCTACTGGTGTGGCTTATGGGGAATGAGAGGCTTCTGAAGATAGACATGTTCAACTCATGGTTGAGAGAGTGGTGCAGAGAAGGGTTCAGATATTTAGGGGACTGGGGACACTTCTGGGATGGGAGGTGGTTTAGAAGGGGTAGCCTGCATCCCACTGAAGAGGGGGAAGATTCTCTGGGGCAGAAGTGTGATGCCTTCATTGCTAGATATAGGAGCAAGCAAGGCTGCAGTTTAAAGGTACCTGGCATGGTGGCAAGTGAAGAGACGTAGTTAGCACTTCACCAACTAAACGAGTAAGGCAGAGTGGGAATACTGGTAGGGAGCAAACAAAGGGAGTGGAGGAGTTAACAAATAGGATGGAGATGGACAGTGGAGAGCTCAGGACAGAAACAGAGGAAGTGAAGAAAGGGGGGTAAGCAGCAGAAATGCCAGGAGTCTTGAGAACAAAATGGGGACTTGCAGGCATTGACGATGGAGGGTCAAGTCTGCAGCTGTAATGGAAATGTGAGCTACACTTAACCAAGATTGGGATCTCTCAGTCCCAGGCTATGCTTTCTTCCAGAAAGATCAAGAAACTGGGGGGGGGGGTCATAAAGGGGATGAAGGGAGACCCCACGTGGGGCAATGATGTGTGGAATCACTGTGGGGATAGCTGGTGGTGGAAGGTGGAAGAACATGAGGTTAGGGGCTGCTTACAGGCCTACCAGACCAGACTGAGACTGAAGACAGGGTGCTGACAGGGGAAATTAGGAAGGCTGTTGAGATTGGGAACATGGTCTTGATGGGAGACCTAAAGCTGCCTGACATGGACTGGGATATAGGCAACCCAGTTCTACGCACACATTTAAAACAATGGACACAAGTGTGTATCTCAATATGCTTTTTTTACTTTGCTGTTTTTAAACCTCCATACAGTGCAAAACAAATTGCATGTGTGAAATAAGAAGATTGCACCTGTCACACGAAAAGTCCACTTTATTCATCTTCAGTGCTTCATGGCTCAGTTGCCTAAATCCCATAGTGTGGTGCACAGTTCCAGTCATGAGTTTTCATCTGCTTTTGCCATGCTTTCAGATATGGAAACTGGGAAAGTTTTTAATTTGATGTCCTCATTAATTCATTGGACCTCCATTGCTATGAGGCTAGCCGGCATACACCCAGAGAACTGTTGTGAGTCACATGATTGCTGAAGTTTCGGCAGAACTCCACCTTCCTCAGAGCATCACCTAGTCGGCTAACCCTACAATTTATATAGCCTCTTCTTATATCACACATGCTGCTTGTTTTGCACTGTATGGAATTTTAAATCACTGATGATGTTCAGGATGCCATTGCTTTCTTTAACTCGTCATGTCGTGGCCTACAGGACAAGTATGTACCAATCACAACCAGGACAATTTGTGGCTACGCCAACAAATGGATTGATCGTACAGTGCTTGCGATGATGAAAGCAAGAGACAATGTGGGCTCTTCAAGGCCACAGGAAATAATGGCGATTCGCAAAAGTACAGGCATCTCCGAACTCAGTGCAAAAAATACATAAAACAAAGAAAAATTAGCTATTATAAAAATGTACTCTCTTCTACTGCAAGATCTCTTCAGCACTACTGCAAACAAATCAAGCAGATCCTTGGCAAAAATAACTACCCTGTACCCCACGAACTGAACATCAAAGGAGTAAACTGTAATGATACCTCCACCGTAGCAAACGCATTTAATGCTCAATTCTGTGATCTGTGTACACTGAACCCAACTCTAGTGAAAGCCCACCCCCTCAACCACATATCAGTCAGGCGGTGCACCCGCCCTACTACTTCAAAGCAGTTAAAATACCCAAAGTATGAAAATTGCTTAAAAAGCATCCCCGTGTCTAAAATAGTCAGATCTGATAGGCTGTAGCCAAAACTGCTCAGACTTGCTGCATGGGAAATTGCACCTGCTGTTACCAGACTGTTTAGTCTCTCACTTATTAATGCAATAGTCCCCACCGAGTGGAAATTATCTCATATTGTACCAGTATTTAAGAAAGGTGACCCTAAAACGCTCAGTAACTACAGGCCTATATCCATCTTACCTGTGCTCAATAACATTCTGGGAAAAACTGGTAGTTACTCAACTTACTGATCACCTGAACAAATACAGCCTACTATCAGCCCACCAGCATGGTTTTCGTAGCAGCCATAGTACAGCCACTGCCTTACTGACATTTACCAGCTGCATTGCATCCACCACAGATAAAGGGGAATATACAGACACTGTTCATAGACCTAAACAAGACATTCCATCTTGTGGACCACGTTCTGCTCACACACAAACTAAGGGACCTTGGTCTGGCATCCCCTTCCTTTGCTGGTTTGACAATTATCTCCACCATAGGCGGTAGTGAGTGAAACTAGGAACTATCTTATCTGAGCCTATGTCCTCTGGAAAAGGGGTCCCACAGAGATCTATATTGGGACCCCTCCTGTTCTCAATCCATATTAATGGGCTACACGAGTGCCTGAAACACAGTACGCCTATACTGTATGCGGATGATCTCGTGCTAAATTTTAGCTGCACTACTATAAACAACATAAACACGATGTTGACTCATGACCTGCAAAAGATTCAAATCTGGTTGAAACAAAATAGGCCGATAATAAATGTGTCTAAGACGCAAGCCATGCTGTTCGGCTTGCCCCCGAGATTAAGGAAATGCCAAGTCCCTCTCTAGATCGCTTGTCTAGATGGGTCTTTGCTGGAGGTAGGGCAGTTCTTCAACTATCTTGGGGTTACCTTGGACCCTTCACTTGATTTCAACATGTATATATCGAAAACATGCAAGGCAGTTAACTCAAGACTGGGCCATTCATATAGGATCAGGCACAACCTTACCCACCATGCCTGTCTGTCAATCGCACGTGGCATACTGCTCACCAAGCTCATGTACAGTGTTGCAGTATATTCTCCCTCAGCATTCAAGATTGTGTTGAGGCAGCGGGATGTCACCTACAATAGAATATGTTGATTTGTGCTTCCCAACAGCAGATTTGCCCCTCATTGTATGCTATATGAGAAGCTGAATTGGCTACCTCGTGAAGTGTTGAGAGACCATGCATTAGAAAGCACGGACTACAATGTGTTAAGCAAGTAGTAACTGCTACAGCTCGCCATGTGGCTGGGACCACATTACAGCCCATATTCACTGAGATCGTCAGATTGTGGCCTACTTGAGGTACCTAAGCTGATAACCAACCTCTGGCCTGCAGCATTTCAGTACTTTGCCCCCAAATTATGGAACACTATTCCAGCTGAAACCCAAAACTGTGCCATGGGCAGAGAGTTTCAAAAAATCCCTTTGTAAGCACCTCCTAGGAACATCCAAATGCAAATGTTCCACCAAGAGGTGAACTGATTATGTGGGGCCCTAACCTTTCTATGACTGTGCTTACCACTGAGGTATTAGTTTGTCTGCTTATGATTATAATACTGTGCATACCACTCTAGCCGTGTGTTACTCTCCCTATTGTACCTAGCACTTTTCCTGTTACTTGCTTCCTTGTCTTTACTGTTTGCAAACTGTTAATTGTTTACAATTATTGTGAATAGGTTGTACATCGCTGTATACTAAATACTGTTTTGTGCTGCATCGCCTTTGTTGTAATTCTCCCGGGTCGTATCTGAAAACAGGTGGTCTCTGCCAAGTGTACCTACCTGGTTAACAAAAACTAAATTAATAAATAAAAATGGCAAAGTGAAAAAGCATATTGAGATACACAGTGGTGTTCTTGTTTTAAGTGTGCGCCATAGAACTTGGTTGCTTGTTTTACAGATGGCCTGTTTGTTTGAGTTATGTTCCCTGCTATGTGCATCTTTATAATCTGCTTCCCGGGGGACAAGTTTGAAGTCCAGTTCTGAACACAAATGACTACTGTTTCTGATGGACTGGGATATACTTGGGGCAAGGAGTGCATGGCGTCAGCATTGCTGAATAACTTTCAGGCATGTCAGGGAACACAGTAAGGATGGGGCCATCCTAGACCTGGTACCCTTGAACTATGATTTTATTGAGGAAGTAAAGATCAAGCCCCCTAGAGGTCAAGTGATCACAGTACCACATGGATTAACATAACCCATGGGGCCAAGTGTCTCAGGACCAAGACGCTAGTGCCAGACTTTTGGAGGGTAGGTTTTTGGAGGATGGAGGGATTACTGCAGGTTTCATTTGCCGCAGTAGGGCAATTCAATGGGGTAGAAGCAAAATGGGAGGCCATTACGAATGCAGTGTTGGATGTTTCCAAATGTTGCATGAAAAGGTGGGGAAAGTCAAGAGGCATATGAAACCTATATGGTTCTCCAATAGGTGAGGGAAGCTGTAGATGGCTAAGTGGGCAACTTTCAAAACTACAAACTGGATCAGACAGACAAGAGTAAGGAAGTTTGCCAGGACAGGGTAAGGGAAGTAGGAACAGCAGTAAAATAAGGTCAGAGCTGAGGCAGAGCTCAAGCTTGTGGAGGAGGTAAAGGAGAATAAGTCCTTCTTTAGATATTTTAGGCAGAAGAGGAAGAGCGTAGCAAGGCTAGGAAAAATGAGGGTGTGGGGGGGGCAAGGATGAGAAGAAAGTGAACATACTGAATGAATACTTCAGCTCACTATTGATGGTGGATGAGGGAGGTCCTCTTGCAGAGAGCTCAACAAAGTCAGAAGAGGAGAACAGGCAGAAGTTTGAAATTAAAGTAAATTACAGGGGACAAGGTACTCAAAAGGCTGAGGAGATTGAAGGTGAACAAGGCAACGGGGCCAGATGGGCTTCACCCCTAGGACACGGAGAGACATGTGTGAGGGGGCACTTGCAGGGGCATTGGCAAATCTTTTTATTTTGCCATAAAGCTTTTTGTGCCTTGGGTCAGATGGGCAGCTCTTCAGCCCTGTCCCTGTGTCCTGCAGCCGGCCATCCACCACCACCAGGTTGTGGTAACAGCCCCCCATGGATTTCCCCATGGTGGGGAGAGCCATTCCCCCCCTGATGAGCATACCCAGAGGTCTCCAGTTCCACAGCCTGGCAGAGTGGTCTACAGGGAGATGGGCAGGGCTTCATGGAGTTTGTCCTTCCCTTTTCCATTTTTTCTGGTCCCTCCCCGCCAGTGAACTGTACACATCGAAGCATTCATGTGGAGATATGCATATTCTGCAGACGTCTGGCAGCTCCCACCCTCATGCGTTGCTCTTGGCCTCTACCTGGTGTCAGTCACGTGGTGGAGACAGCAGCCACGCTCCCCCCAGGAGAGGAGAGCAATACATCAGACACTCAATCCTGTCCTGCACCAGCTGACTCCTGGCACCCTGAGTCTGTTCCTGAACTCGGGTTGCTGGCTCCAACTGGTCTTTGGTAATGGGTGGTCCTTGAAGCCTGGAGTGTGGGAGATGTAGTCTCCCATTATAGGGGAGGGGAGAAGTGGGACCAGCGGAATTACAGGCCAGTTCGTCTGATCTCTATCGTGATGAAGTTGCTTCTGCCTATCATCAAGGAACAGATAGTGGAACTCTTTGACATTGGTGACTTATATAATAAAGGCAGCATGGCTTTGCTAAGGGGAGGTTGTGCAACACAAACCTTATTGACTACTTTAACTCAGTGCTGCAGGCAGTGGACAAGGGCCAGGTTGTGGACGTCCTCTACTTGGACTTCTGCAATGTCTTCGACTTGGTGCTGCACTGGAGGCTTCTGAAGAAGCTGAGGGCCCTGGGATTTGGGGAGAGCTTATCTAATGGGATAATCAGTGGACTGAGGGCGAGAACACAGAGGGTGATGGTAACTCGAACTCATTCTGGGTTTAGGAAGGTGATGAGTGGGGTGCCACAGGGTTCAGTACTTAGACTTGCACTTTTTAGTATATTCACCTGTCACGTTGGAGAGGACATACAGATAAAGAGCAACATATTCACAAATTAAAAATATTTGCCAGAGTAAACATGGAGGAGGGGATTAGTGCAATGAGAAGAGACCTGCAGAGGCTAGAAAATGCACCCAAATTCAGTGCGAGAAATGCAAGTTTATGCATATTGGCAGAAAAAAAAAGCAAACAAGAATTGCATAGGAGGCGTCAGAGTTGTCCCAAAAAATGGTGAAAAAGGGCCTTTGAGTAATCATTAACAAATATTCTCAAGACATTTGCCAGCTGCAACAAGGGATACGCTAAGGCCAACAGAATACATTGTCAGGGGATTTACCAGTAGGAGGGCGGAGCATGATCATGCCTTTCTACATATCCCTTGTAAGGCCACACCTGGAGTACTCTGCGCAGGTTCGGGGACCTCATTTTAAGAGATACATAGATCATATGGAAACAGTGCATAGGATGACCACCAAACTGATGCATGGTATACAAGGCAGAGCTCGTGAAGAAAGGCTGAGCTGGCTGTAGTACTCGAGGCTAAAAGGGTAGGGGCTGGAATGATACAGAGATTGTATGGAATCTGTGCAGAGGAAGGTCATTAAAATTATACATGGTATGCAGATCAGGCCTGATGTGGAAAGGCTGAAGAGGTTGAAGTACTCACTTGAGTCCAGAAGGGAAAGGGCTGAAATGATAGAGACTGCCTGGAAACAGTGCAGAGAAAGGCCACCAAAATGATGCATTGTATGCAGAGAAGGCCCAATGAGGAAGAACTGAAAGGGCTAAAGTACTCACTTGAGGCCAGAAGAGAAAGCAGAGAAATGAAAGAAGTATTAAAGTACAGTACCTCAAAGGGATCAACACAGTGGATTGTCAACAAATTGCTCAAACTCAGAGAAAGAACCTAAGCAAAGGGGCATAGATACAAACTGGCTGGGGTTAAGTTCAGCAGAGATGTGAGGATATAATTCTTCATGGATAGGGTGGTGGATAACTGGAATAGCTTGAGAAGGGGAGTGGTCAAGGCAGAGATAGTGCAGAGATTCAAGGTAAGGTGTGTCAGGTATACTAAAGTGCTACAAAACAGACTGAGCTGCTCATAGGGGACTTGGATCAAGACCACCCAGTGATAGGACATGGTGAAAGTAGGTTGGCCCAGATCAGAGTGAATGGATTTTTGGTCTTTTTCTCCCTGTAATCGTTTCTGTGTTTCTCCTTCTGTAATGGACAGGGGGTGCAGTAATATGAAAGTATACTGAGAACAGGTGCAAAAATATGTAATGGTGGAGTGAACAGGGTGTGCAGGAATATGTAAGTATGGAGAGAGCAGAGTGCGTAGGAATATGTATGAATGGAGAGAACAGGCTGTGTAGGAATACGTAAATATGGGGGAAATATGGGGTGCAGCAATATATAAGTACGGCAAGAATAGGATGTGTAGTTGTATGTAAGTGTGGAGATAAGAGGGGTTGCAACAGTATGTAAGTATGGTGAGAACAAAGTATGCAGAAATATGTAAGTATGGAAAGAACAGAGGGTTGTGGGAATATGTAAGTATGGCTACAACAGGGTGTGTAGGAATATGTAATTAAGGAGAGGGTGCTGAGTACAGGATGCAAGTATGGAAAGTAGTAATTCAGCTTCAGAGATGTCCAGTCTTTATGACTAAATGTCAGTGGCTCAGCAGGTTGCACACTCACCTCTGAGGCTGGAAGATCAGAAGGCTGTGGGATCTGTCCCCATGCCAGGCACTTGGGTTAAAATCCAAATACTGACACTGTGGTGCAGCATGAGGGGGGTGCTGCACTCCTGAGGTGCTGTCTTTTAGCTGAGACGTTAAACTGAGGTTCCATCTGCCTGTTCTGGTGGTAGTTCAGGTGGATGTTAAAGATCCCACGGCACTTCTCGAAAAAGAGCATTGCCCTGGCTAAATTTCCCTCATTCACTAAAAACACCACCAACAGCTTAATCTGGTTCAATGTCAGTTGGCATCCATCTGTATCCCCCTCCCTCAGGACAAGACTGAAAATAGAATTGTCTAGTCCTCCTTTTATTTATTTATTTATTTGAGTTTTGGTAATGGGGTAGGACCACTGAGACAAAAACAGTACCATTTTCAGGGTCGACCCAGGTTTGCAACAAGCAAACAGAGACAATACATAAACATATATAGAAGCAGAGAAGATAAAAATAATTGAATACACAATATAGGTTCATATAGCAAATATGCAAATCAATAAAAAAGATAAAACAATTCAGACGATATATACATTTCAGCAGTAGTAGATATAGAAGCCAAAAAAAAAGATAAAACAATTCAGAAGGTATATACATTTCAGCAGTAGTAATCATGAGTAACAGGTAAGAGTACTAGCTACGACTACAATCCGCAGAGACCAGAACAGCAAGATGAAGAGCGAGGGGGAGTGGGGGGGGTTTACAAAGAAAGGAAGCACATAAAGGTAGGTGTGGGGGAAGAGCTAAGGGCAAGGTAGGAAGGAAGGAAGAAATGTATTAACGGAAGCATGAGCAAATAGCAGAAGGCAGAAAGGGAGAAAGTCAAGATGGGTTTTGGAACCTGGAAGAGTGCAACAGGACAGTACAGAGGTAAGAGAATTCCAGTCGGGATACAGCTGCAAAGGAGAAGGAGCTAGGCAGTAGCCAAATGAAGAGAGGGCCTTTTGAGGAGGGGGAGGGAGGCTGATCTGAGGGTTCTAGGGGCTCGTCTAAGGCGTATGGTCTCACGAAGGCAAGGAGGTGTGAACTTATGGACCAGTTTATGCACTAAACTTAATGTAATAAACCTTAGTTTTGATTCATAAGGCAGCCAACCCAGTGAGGAGAGAACATCACAGTGGTGGTGATGGGCATCAACCCCCAGAGTGAATCTACTCACCCTATGGTAGGCCTGGGAGAGGAGAGGCATGGAAGAGGCGTTAGTAGAGAGCAGTAAGGGAGCACCATAAGTGAGGAGTGAAAGAAGGGATTAGGTAGCAATCCTGAGTCAGGCGGCAGAAGTGAGGAAAGGACGAATGCGAAACAGGAGACCACGTTTTTGGATAAGGGATTTAATGACATTGGAGACATGTGCTCTGAGAGAGAGCGAGGTGTCAAGGGTAATACCCAGGTATCTAAAGGAATGGACAGACTCAAGGGTACCACCATTTGGGGGGGGAATGCACAGAGGTGAGAGGGCATGAGCCGAGGGGGGCAGGTGGGTGAATAGCATGCTTTTGGTCTTTTTAGTGTTAAGGACTAATTGGTTACACAGAAGTCAACCTTCAAGGGCAGCAAAGTCAGATGCAAGTTCAAAGTTGATTAGCTTAATATCAGAAGATGAACGAAAAATGATTGCGACATCTGCACAGAGGTGAACGGAGGACCCTCCACAAAAGTTAGGTAGATCATTCATAAAAAGAGAGAATAACATTGGTCCCAGTATGGAGCCCTGTGGGACCCCGTGGGTTATGGGTCAGAGGTCAGAGATGGAACCTGCCCACTTGACCCATTGAAGCCTGCCAGATAGATAGCTGTTGATCCATGCCAGGGAACTAGTATCAAGACCAGCTGTATGAAGTTGTTGGAGCAGGAGACCATGGTTAACCAGGTTGAATGCTTTGGTATGATTGACAAAAATGGCACCAGTGGCAAAACCTTGGTCCATTGCCTGGAATGTATCAGCAGTAACTTTTAATAAGGCAGTAAGGGTACTAAGGTTTTTTCTGAAGCCATGCTGATAGGGGGATAGCGGATTGTGTTGCTCCAAGTAGTTCTGGAAGTGATTATACAAAATGCGCTCTTGGATTTTAGCCAGGGGGCAGAGAATAGAAATAGGCTGAAAGTTTTCAACAACATTATTAGGTCCTTCCTTGTGCATGGGTACAACTACTGCAACCTTCCATTTATCAGGTCAACAAAAACTAAATAAAACAAGCATTTGTCAATGCCAGATGTTGTCGCGCTGGCATTGGCAGTGGTAGTGGCGTAGCTAGAGACGCATAGTGCTGTGATTTTGTGAATGTGTGTCAAAAGGTGGTTTTGCACAGTGAGCACGCCATTGTGCACCACAGCTGCGGAAACACGTTTTGGGCAGGCTGTGAAAAATGGCAGCTGGACTGTTAATAAGGAGATGTGCACAAATGCTAGTGGTGAAAATGTGGCATGAAAATATTGCAGACTGACGAAGTTACAAGGGTGCGTGGAAGCTGCGCAATGCACGCTTGCAACACAGTCATTGTATGGAGTTTCGGCACCAAATTTTCAACATAGGCGTTTTAGGACCTCTGCTCATGATTAGTGTCACTGTCATTTCCTCAGACTGTCCCAAAAACTGATTTTGCACAGCGGCTGTGCAATTCTGTGCCAGATGTGCGAAAATACATTTCAGGCAGCTGCAGTGTTCATAAGGAGGTATGGAAAAGTGCCAATGATGAACAGCTGGAGTGAAAGTGTTGCAGATTCACAAAGTCATGAGCATGCATACAAACTGTGCAACGCATGCTCATAAAACACTAATTTTATTGACCTTCATTCCCAGATTTTCAATATAGGCATTTTAAGGCATCTGCTAAGGAACAGTGTTACTGTCATTTTCATCATGTGTCTCGAACACGGACTTTCCATAGCGACCATGCTATTCTGCGCCGGAACTGCGAAAACAGATTTTGGTCAGGATGTGAAAAATGACAGCTGTACTGTTCATTAGGAGGTGCAGAACAATGGCACTGTAGAAAATCTGGAGTGAGAATATTAAGTTTGCGACGTCTGCGTGCGTGCAAACCCCGCACCTGCCCTTCGTAACACAGTCATTTTATGGAGTATTGTCACCAAATTGTCAACACAGGCATTTTAGGACCTCTGCTCATGAGCGGTATCACTGTCAGTTTCATAATGTGTCCCGAACACTGATTTCGCTTTGTGACAGCTATTCTGTGCGGAGAGTCGGAAACACATTTGGGCAGGATGTAAAAATGACAGCTGCCGCGATTCACAAGAAGGTGTGGTAAAATGCCAATGTTGAAATCTGGCATGAAAATATTGTAGAGTTCGCTAACTTATGGCGTGCGTTCGCGCGGTTGCTCGTGCGCTTATAAACTACTCATGTTTTGGATTTTCCCCACAAATTTGCAACATAGGGTTTTTGAGAGCCCCTCATGAACAGTGGCACTGTCATTTTCCTTACAGCGGTCGAAAAGGTGATTCCGCATGGCGACCTGCGAAATCACCTTTCAAGACCGAATAACGCCATGACAGTGTAAGAACTCATGAGAAGGGGTCCCAAAACCCCATGTTGAAAATTTGAGTAAAATTCACAAAATGCCTGAGATATGCACTAAAGTTGAAAAAACCCTCTCTATCCCATTATACAGCTTATCTGCATTTCCTCAGTTCGTGGTTGGCTTTGAAGAGTGCAGACGTGTTCCCAGTCCACCGATGATCATCACGCTGAGCTCCGGAGGTAAGTATGGGGTGAGGGGTTGTGGGAGGCAGGGTGCACGTGGGTGGGTGGGGAGAGGGCACGGAGACTACGAGGGACCTTTTCCTTTACAGGGTGAAAAAAAAAAGAGAGAACATTGCGGGACATTTTTTTTCAGGAGATTTGGCATACTGGGTGGGCTCCCAGCATGCCATCTAACTGTTGGGGGTGTCTGTAGCCGGCAGAGGTTGGGCACCTTCGTCCAGCAAACAACAGGGGGTGAATTTATGCCGATGGAGATTGGGCACCCCGCTGCACACACAAGGGGGCACAGAGCCAAGGGGATTGGACACCCTTCGCATTAAACAATTGGGGGTTATTTCTGCTGACGGGAGTGGGCCTCTGTCGGCACACAAGGGAAGGGGGGCGGTAAGAGCCATGGGGATTGGGCACCCCCGGCATTAAACAATTGGGGGTGCTTTATGCCGATGGAGAGTGGGCTCCCGTCGGCACATTCGCAGGGGGCAGCTGACAGGGGTTTGGGCACCCAAGTCGGCAGTTCTACCGCGTGTCCCGCCATGTACATAATGGCGGCAAGCATGGCAAGAAAAGGACCACTGCGTCTGATGAGCTTTGCTCGGATTGCAGTGGACCTTTTCTTAGATGTGCTCGCCCCATTATGTATGCATGGTGTGGCGCTGACTTGCAGGCTGATAGGGGAATGCGGGACGCGCACCTACTAGTGCGTGCCCTGCATTCATCCAACAGCGACCTCACCTGTAAAACTGCACTGTCCCACTATGTTGGCTGCGCAAGCGCACCAACATAAAAAAAAATTTGGGATGGAATACTGTTGTGGTTAGGAATCATTAATTCATCTATTCTATTCTTGTCTTATTTATAAGGTACCTATATGAATTGCATTGCAGTGTCTGTACAATTTCCCATGTGTACTGTATGTATACTTGTCCCCCCTCCCCCGGGTCGCACCTGGAAACGAGCCCTGGCTCAGCATGTCTTTCCCAGTAACCAAATGTTTAAAAAAAATAAAAAAATCATCTGTCAGTTTTCATGTAACAACAACTACAGGTACAATTCAGACATTCCCTGGAGGGGTCTTCTTTAACCTTTATCTAGCTCTGAATATAAACAATATCTAAATTATTAGGTTTCTTCTCTTTTTATGTGCAGGGTACAACATCCCAAAGGAGCAACTGTTATTGCTGTTTAAGGGGGATAAGGAAAGTGCACGAGGTGATGTGGGGAGGAAAGAGAACACACAGCACAAGGATCATCTTGAAGACACTCCTAGCAGTAAGTGGACATCTAGATAATGAGTTTGTATGGGATTTTTACAGCTATTGTTGAGAGGGGGTTAGGAGGAATAGGGAAAAAGTGTAGAGTTGGAAGAGCAGGCAGCATGGAATTATGAGGAGGCAGTGATGATGTAAAAAAGACACAGATGGATAAAGCCAAGAAGAATTTTTAAAAGAAACAGGTTACATTTAATGGGGACTATGGAACTGAACTGGGAGTTGATGGACATGACAAAGGATTGATTTAATGCGGTCTTTATTCTAGGAGTGGGTGAGCAGGCAGGTATCTGCAATGTAAACATCTTGTTCTTGGAAAAGGAAGGACTTGGAAAGTGAACTGCTGTAGTTCAGAATAGTGGAGATGAAGGCAGAAAAAGGGTTTCAGCAGATGAGGGATCTAAGAAGTGATGATGCAAGCAGAATTGTAGTAATGATAGTAAGTCAGTCAAAGATTCAATGTATGGTGATGTTCTATAACGATGCATAATGCACTGTATAGCACATTAAAATACAGACAGTTGCATCACATCACTGTACATGCATATTCATGTAGCACATACTGTATACCTTCAGTGTACAAATTGTGATAATATATAAAATACATCATACATTGAGTCATCATCAGCAATTTAGAATAAACATGATCTTCCCTGACTCAATCTTCTCCATTGATGCCCACTTATGGGTCTGGGTGGGAGGCACTAGGACTTCATGGGAGCAAATCTTTGGTCGGGGGGGGGGCAGCAACGACTACTGAACACAGTGCCTGTGCCCCCCACCCCACCACATGGTGCTACGTGTTAGTCAATAACTATTGTTGGCCTCCTCACCAATTTCAGTTATGTGCTTCACGCCATTGAGTGCACACTGTGAGAGCATCACCTCAGTTCTTCTTGTCACAGCAGGTGTTTTTTGCTGCTTCACCATCTCCTTTTCTAGGACAATCTCATTTTCATTCTTATTTTTTTCTGTTAATGCCAAAGTGAAGTCAGAAGAGGCCATGGCCAAAAAGAAGGAAAGAAAGCCACCCATTATGCATCAGTGCCTCTGTGGGAACAAGATGGCTTTGGACCGGCCTCATGCAATGCCTGCTTCTCAGTGGATCACCGTACCCTTGAAGACCACGCGTTGAAGTGGGGTCACCCAATTCTCCCCTTCAGTGGCAGGCAACACATTCACGCTTCAAAGTTAAGGTTGCTAGGCCCTTCCTATGGGCCTTGTGAGACAGTATAGCATAATGGTTATGAGCACTGAGCCACAATCCTGGAGACCTGGGTTTGAGTCCTACAGCCCCCACTTGCATACTGTGTGACCCTGAGCAAGTCACTTAACTGCCTTTTGCTCCCAGGTCACACCTGGAAACAAGCTTCGGCTTAGTGTGCGTTTCCTGTTCAGAAGGAGTGGATGGAACACCGTATCGAAGGTTTTGGCTTGATGTGCCCCCAATCTATCCCAGAGAAAATGGAATCAGTTACATGCAGCAGGGAGGAGACAGTGGAATGGTGCTTCTGGAAACCAGAGAGGAAGGGGGAGAGGAAATTGGAGGATGAGAGGTAATCAGGGAGTCTGGAATGGATAAGTTTCTCTTGCAGCTTTGAGAGGGAGAGGAGGAGGGAGACGGGACAGAAGTTGCCAGGAGAGGAGGGGTCACCTCCTTTGTGAAGCTGCATAACTGGCCAGCTTCCAGGACTGAGGAACAGAAGTTGAGCAGGTGAGTAAGAGGAGATGCAGTGGCAGAAACTAAGAGGTGGAGGATCTTGGAGTCCAGCCCATCGGGGCTTGACTTGGACAGACTGAGGGAGGAGAGGGCAATCAGGGTTTATGCCAGGGACATGAATAATAATGTCCAGATAAAGAATATATATACTAAGCAACACAGGACCTAAAGCTGAACCTTGCACAACCCCTGATACTATATCTATCCTTTCTGAACAATATGGATTACATAAACAGAAAAGGTCCAGGAAGAACAACATGGCTCAACCACCAATCCAGTCTTGTAGTCTCTGTAACAGAACCAAATAATTGACAGTTTCAAAGGCAGCAGATCTTATGATAATACCATGGTGTCAGATCCCTGGTCATGGTCACTGTCACTGTCACTGACCACTTATACTAGGGAGGTTTCCATATTGTGGAAAGCTCAACCAAAATTTCTTCTAAGAATTATATGTTTAAGAGTTGTAGCTCTTTCCTGACCACATCATTGAAGAGCTTTGCCATAAAAGACCAGTTCAAAACTGATCATAAATGTGATAAAAATCTCAGACTCTAAAGCAGAGTTTTTTTAAAGAGGAAGTATGGCTAAAATTTCTAATTTCAGTAAATTCATAATTAGGATCAGCATAGCCCCAATAAGCCTCATATCAAAACTGAGATCTCTAAGTTGCTTTGTTTGAAAGTTACAGGCCAATTGTTGATCCTAATTTTATTGTCAGTTCAAAAAAGTGACTTTTAGTGAAACACTATTATGGTTAGCCTCAGAACTTACAACCTAGTTTTTCCCCCTGTCAGAAATATTATTTATTCCTCCCAAGTTGTGTCAAACTGTAGTTGTAGTAAACATTTAAAAAAGGAAAGCTGACATGGGGAGAGGGGTTACAGGGCTGACACTTCCAGAATGTGCAGATGTATGGTGCTTATGAATGAAACAGGGGTGGTAGTTTTGGAATGCAGTGGCAAGTATGGCTGAAAAATATTGTAAAGCTGAGATTTCAGGATGCCACCAGTTTGCAGTTTTGGAATGCAGCACAGACACAATCTTAGAAAGTAATTGGGACACAGTTTTAAATCTAGCAAGGATGTTGAAATTTGGAATGTGGCAGTGCCACAGATTTTCGGGATGTTGCAGAGAAACTCAGTTTCGGAACGTGGCAAACACATGGCTGTGGAATAAGACCAGGATGTGCAATTTCCTAACATGTTAGGCATGCATAATGTTGGCATGTGGTTTGGTTGCAGAATTTAAAGGAAAACTGTCCAAATCTGCTGCTCCCCACCCCCAAAAAGCCTTACCCCTCGATTAAGCTTTTCACTTGGAAAATACTTGATTTGTTAGAACTTGCTTTATTTTATTGTTGTAAAGTCCAGGAGTTAGCAACGTGGCAGATGCTGCGCGGTTCCATTTAGTGTGAAAGACCGCTCCGCACCATGCGCTTCAACACACTTTGTACTGAAGTGAGCGGTGTGACACTGCACATTCACACTAAATGGAACAGAGCAGTGTTGCCATGTTGCCGACTCCCGGACTTTATAACATCAAAATAAAGTAAGTTCCAACACGTGAAACAAAGGCTTTTTCCTTGTAAAAAGCTTAAAGTGATTTTGCGAGGTTTGCCATAGCAAATGGGAGTAGTAAACTGTAGTAACTTGTAGGAGTTATGATTCAATTTCCTACCATTCAAACTGCCAAAAAGTGCTGTTTTCCATGAAATAAATGCTTTGATGTCTGTGCTCTGCTTCATTCGCATAACCCGCCCCTTTTTTTCCTCAGTGCTGCAACCCCCAAGTGTGACATCTAGTGATGATCGGATAGTGCCTTTGTGGATCCGATTGTGATCAGTTGGATAGTGGCAGTATCCAACCTGGGATCTGACCTGGGATCCGACCAAGTCGGAGGTCGGATCACAGGTCAGATCCAGGGATCCGACGTCGATTCCAGTGTCGGATCCGGGGATCCGACCATGGATCTGGGGGATCCGAACTGGATCCGGGACGGTTAGATCCATGGTCAGATAGTGCTACTATCTGACTAGATCCACTATCTGGCAAAAAGACTGGTATCTGATGGTATCCTAATTGACAGGATACTATCCGATCACCTCTAGTGACATCATGCAAGGGAAACAAAGTTTTTAAGCACTGTTTTGAAACAGAGACCTCTGTTGGTCAGTCTTGGTATTGCAGCCATCTACACTACGGATACAGACTACATCTCTCAGTAAAGAAATCTTGTCAGCTAGATACTATATGCACAATGCCTTGTTTTGAAAATAAACATATGATAGCTTTTATTGTTGAAGCCACTAAACAAATATGAGACTGCACCTCACAGTAAGGGAACTGGAAAACAACTTCTTATTGTACCCACAACGCCTTGCTATGTGCATTTACATATTAGGTGCCACACAGAAATCTGAAGGACACAGTGCTGATAATAATAAGCATAATAATAACTTTATTTGTACAGCGTCTTTCAAGATATCAAGGTGCTTTAACAGTAAGAAGATAAAACAGAATATGATAAAACACAATTAAAAACAGATGGCAATAAAATTCCATAGCTTCAATAAAATCAGAAAGAATAGGCTTGGTGCCATAGATAGGTTTTTAAGGCCTGTTTGAATCCCCCCACGTTCGCACACCCCCAGAGCTGGTCACGGGTAGAGAATTCAGAGGGTTAGCCACACACATAAAATGGCTGGGCCCACAATGATTTTAAGGGATATCTGAATCTAGCAACACCTTGTCAGCCAAGTGGATGATGTCTCGGGCAGTAAGGAACCAGAAGCTCTTTCAGGTAGTCCGGGCCCAGTCCGTGTAGGGCTTTATAAGTCAAAAGTCTGAGTTTGAAGGTGATCCGACACTGAATCGGCAGCCAGTGCAGTTCGCACAGCACCGAGGAGATATGACACGTCTGGGGAGTTCCCGTCAGCAACCGGGCTGCAGCGTCCTGCACCAGCTGCAAGTGGCAGATATCAACCCCTGGTAGCACTAGATGGAGGTAGTTGCAATAATCAAGGCGCGAGGTCACAAAGGCGTGGACCAGCATAGGAAGATCACTGGATGGAATTAGGTGCTTGACCCTGGTGATGTTCCTCAGATGATAAAAGGAGGACTTGACGACTGCCGACACCTGAGATTGCAGTATCAGCCCATCATCAAGAATCATCCCCAGGTCCCACACCCATTCAGAGGCAAGAAGCTGGGAGCCCTCCAGGAAGAGTCCTGTGGGCAAACCAGCCCCCGACCCCTCTATCCAGCGACCTGGGTCCACAACCATCACCTCAGTATTTCCCAAGTTCAACTTCATAAATAAAAATGACTGTGACAGATTTTTTTACATAACAAATTGCAGCTTCAACATCTGAAGCGTGGGCGGCAATGGCATACTGTGTGAAAAAGGCATCTGTGAAACCTTGCAAAATCACTTTAATCAGGGGGCATGGCTTTGGGGGGTAGGGGGCAGCAGATTTGGACCGTTTTCCTTTAAGAATGTGATGGTGATGCTCAGTTTCTGACTGTGGTGGAGTATGTAGAGAATCGCTAGTGCAGCAGGAGCTGGGAGGGAGCTAAATGTCATTGTCCATCTGGAAATGAATTACATGGCAAGGAATAAGATAGGGCTAGAGAGAGGTAACTTCAGGGAGCTGGGAAGAGGCTTCAAGCAGGTGGCATGCAGAGTGACTTTTTCTGAAGTGTTACCTGTGTGCAGCTGAGAAGAGGGAAGGGTATGCCACATGAGAGCATTTAACAACTGAAGGCATGGAGCATGGTGGAGGGCATTGGCTACACTGAGGACTGGAGCCAACCTTGGAGGATGCGGCTGTATGTAAGGGAGATTGACTGCATCCTTCTGGGAAGGGGACCGCAGTCCTTGGTGGGAGGTGTAAATGCTACTTGGATGAGCATTTATACTAGCCAGAGTGGGAAGGCAGTAAAAGCAAAGGAGGCAACCATTGTCCCTCTCCAGAGGATGAAACATCAGGGAAAGAGGGCCCAAGGGAAGACCCCCCCCAGGCTGGTGTGCAGATAGGCGAGGACGGTGAGAAGATAAGTAAAGGGGGAATAACTCAGGTAAGTGAGGGTAGAAACTTGAAGCAGACAGGGAAGGTCAAAAGGTAAAAATGAAAAACGTGAATTAGTGAGGCTTCAGAGAACAGGACAGGCAAAATGAGAAGCAGGGCGGCAGGCGGGGGAAGGAAGGTGTGGAGAGCCATACAGTATGTGCCAATGCAAAGAGTCATGGAAACAGAATTCCAGACCTGGAAGCCATTATGGCAGAGGGTAACCTGGATTTAGTGGTCATAATAGGTTCATGGTACACTGAGCACCGTAACTACAACATGCCCTTACCGGGTTACTCTGTTCAGGAGAGACAGGACAGGGAGGAGGATAGAACTGGTTGTTCTGTATGCGAGTTATCATGCCAGAGGCCAACCTGGATATTTTGGCCATTACAGAGTCATGGTGCACTAAAACCATGACTGGGACATGGCCATTTCAGGCTATACCCTGTTCAGGAAAGACCAGCTGGGAAGGAAGGAAGGGGGGGGGAAGGTATGGTTCTTTGTGTCAGGGAAAGCATAAAAATGATGGAGATACAGGGAACACAGGGGAAGGCAGATGTACTGTGGGTCACCCTGGAGATGGTGAATGGAGCCACTATTCACACTGGAGTGATCTACAGACCTCCAGCATAAGGGGAGAAATTAGATAACGTACTGGTGGAAGCCATTGTCAAGATGGCAGAAGAGGGAGAGGTGCTGCTGGGGGGGAGTGTCAACCTGCTGGATGTAGACTGGAACATCCCAGCAGTGGCTTCAGCTAGAACCAGAGACTTCCTGGACCTTCTGCAGGGGGTGTTCCTCAGGCAACTAGTCAGGGAACTGACTTATGCTGGGGTAACACTGGACCTGGTACTCACTAACAGGGACTGTGTTGCAGATGTCAAGGTGGCAGGCCACCTGGAGACCAGTGTATATTTTGTATTTGTATTTATTTCAGTAGGAAAAGGCTCCATTGAGAATGCTCATTTACAAGGAGGTCCTGGGTAGGATAGCACACAATGTTTAGAAACAATGATATAGGGTACAGAGATAGAACAGTATTCACAAGAGTGAGTTCGCGAGGTTCACAACTCTAGATTTATATATGGAAATATAAAGTATACAGAATATGGTTGGGTATCTAAACTAGCAGTAAGTGTAACTAGTGAATTTGTTAGGCACATCATGGAGAGGAACTGTGCCATACAGATAACCAGTCAATAAGACCCCGAGTAGGCTAGCCACACGAGCAGGTTGCAGGGTATAGTATTTCAATGAGCTTTTTAGCTTATTCTATCTTGTGCGGCCATTTTGGGTCAGATTAAGCAGTGGATGGTTCCGACGTCATATGGCGGTACCAGTAAGAACATGTTTTTAAAGGTATTGGGTCTGACCAGCGAAGTGAGTTTTAGTGATGCTTGAAGCAAGTTCCATGTTGTAGGGATAAAACAACTGATTGCAGATTTCCTTATCTGCGTAGTATATTTTGGAATATCTGGCAATATGTAGTTATTTTTTCTGAGTCAGTGGTTGCTGCTTGATATATGAAATAGCTTGGTGATACACCCTGGGAGATCCTTTAGGAATATTTCATATGCCCAGGTGTACAAGTTCAGAAGTCTTCTGATAGCTAATGAGAGCCAGCCAACTACAGCATACAAAGAAAAATAATGGGTCCTGGGTCCTACTTCTGTATTATACCTGAGCGCTCTGTGGTAGAGTACATCTACCTTGGCAAGGTAAGTGGCTGAAATGTGACAGTAAATCAAGCTGGCATAGTCTACAGTCGGTAGGAATGTGGCCTGGATTAACTGTTTACGTGCGTCATATGGCAAGCAGCACCCGTTTCTAAAGAAGAATCTGAGTCTGATACACAGTTTCTTATATAATGCCCCTGTATAGGTAGCAAAAGATAGTTTTTTGTTGATCCAGACTCCATTTTCCACTACTTCAAGAGCGTCACCTAATAATGTGGCAGTGACAGATACACATTGTAAAGCTATGTGATGTGATGTAATGAACATGACCTTAGTTTTTTGAGGCATTTAATAGCAGCTTAGAATGGAAGAGGTTGGGCTGTCCTTTGTTGATTTTCAATTGAAGGTCAGAGCAGATAGTGGTGATGTTGGTCCTAGAGATGTATAGCGCATATCATCTGCATAAAAGTGTAGTTTGGTGTCAGTGATCGTCTCACCCAAGTCATTTATATATAGCGTAAAGAGTAGTGGACCAAATATGGAGCCCTGGGGGAATACCCCTGAGCAGGTGGGTACTAGTAGAATAGAGACCTTCTGCTTTTATCTGCTGAATCCGGCCAGTTGGGTAGTTTGTCACAGTGTGTCGGTAAAGATAACACTGACATAGCAGTTCAGGTGCAAAACACACTATAGTGTGATATTTATTTTAAAAATTGATTTAAAAAAAAAAATACACTAAAAAAAATCAAAGCAAATGGTACATAAATAAGTAGCTCCCACAGTTCTGTATCTATTCGGCATTCAAGATCCTTTCTGTCTCTGTTTCTTTGTGTATACATCTAAGGTAGATCCTCACGCTATCACAATCAAGGCTCATCTGCCTTCGTTTCAACACAGGAGCGGTTGTATACTTTCTGGTGGGGTCACCTGACCTGACCCTTAACTAATACAATGAGATTTCTATCTCTAGCTACACACATTACAACAGGATGACACACCATTATTAGTAAGTAAAGTAAAAGCATAGATCTATATTGAAATTAAGGTAAAAAGTCTTTGCTAATGGCTGGTATAGCACCATGACTGCTTAATAACATAGTAATTAAGCCAGAGTCCCTCCTATATTCTCTGTGAGTGACAGCTTTAATTACATAAAAAAGAGACTGTAGAGGGCGCTGCTCCCCTACAGTAAAACATCATTCAACCCTTGGAGCCAGGTAAGCCTAGTACAATTTTTACTTGTTTGGCATAGATAATCATGTTATTCATTATTTAAAAAAAATTAAAAACATTTATTCATGGCCCCTTTTCTTCTGCATGGGTGGTTTTATGTATATGGGCTTTGTACACTTTAATGTATTTAGATTTAGTTCTTTGTTTGAACAGTAAGGTTTTAGGACTGGGCTTCCTTTTTATTCCCTCTGTTTGCCAGAGTATTGTAAATAACACAAAGGAAAGCTTCAGTACAGCAACACAGTGCCCTGGGTATCAGGGCACCATTCTCCAGTGGAGTAGCAGCTGAAATTTACAAGGAAATACTAGCTGCTCGCTCCGTGCTGTTGCTGTGTCATAGAAAAGAAAGAAAGCAAGGAGCTGTCATGCTCCTAATTACATTTATTTCTATTGCTCTCTCTCTCTTATCATTTATGTTAAATTTTATACTACAGCTGGTATTTCGATTTCTTCACTCGTCTCCAAGTAAATACAGCTGTCCACATTGTCAGGGAGCTTTGGAGGGGCTTTCTAGATCAAAGTAAAAAGCAAAGCTGCGCCGCTGCCAGGGAATAAATGTAATTAACATGCGCGAGGGCAAAGAGGGAGTGAGCAAAGAGCTGGCATGCTCTATTTTATTTCATTTTCCCTTGTTATGTCTCTCTGTCTCTCTCTCTCTCTCTCTCCATAGGCTTCTTTTTCTGAACAGCATAATTTTTAATTGTTTCACTCCTTTAGAGTGAACTTTGGCTTTCTCTGAGTAAGGGAGCTCCGGAACGGCTTTCTACATTGAAGCAAAAAGTAAAGCCGCTTCGCTCTCGGTTTTCATTCAAGTGAGGATCTTCTCTATAAGGAACAATAAAGTGGGGACTATTACCACAACATTTGAAAATAAAAGCAATAAAGAAACTAAAGAAACTACTAGCAGCTTTCTTCCCCAAAAGCCCCTAGCATATTCTAACAGGGCTTTTAACCAGTTTCCTAATACAGATAAGCTAATACATATTCAATACATTTCTGTTTAGGCATTTATGTGGCACATTATATACATGGAAACACCGCTTGCACCCCACAGTTTCAGATATCATGCACTTTATTCTTAAAGGGCACACTGCACTTCAGCTTATTTTATCTCCATCAATTCATTTTATGCTCTGTGGCACATATATCTTTAATGCACATTATCACTTTAATTCCCAACACCTAGCTTTGTGTTTTAACATATATATTGGACTGATATGTGAAATATAGATGAATTTTCAGTAGGAAAAATTAGAAGGTATAGGAACGAGCTACCAGAGATGGCCAACCTATGGTAGGGTGGAAAAGAGAAAAAGAATTAAAGTTTAGGAAGTACTGTTGCACAACACAGTTTTAAAGCAAGGTGATATAAAAGGAGATAGAAGAGGTGTCCATGTGTCCAGACCATCAGGGTGCTGCCTATCTCCGCCACACACCTCCCCCCTTAAGAGGAAACCAGTTCTCAGACTCTACTGGTTTTCAGCCCCCTCTGTATTCGATACTATTACAATAGAGTGAGGGTTGGTTGGAGCTTTCACCCACCCACTTTGAAAGCTCCACCCCAGGGTCTCTTAATCATTATAAACATATTACAATATGCTAATTCAACAGCATACTAACATCATTCATTACATTTACCCTGGGGTTGATTGGTATAAGATACTCTTTGGTTTCATAACATCATTATTTATTTATTAACATTCGGCAAATCAATTCTCTCAATCATTGCTCCTTGTCTAGATAAAAAGTCTGCATTTCTATGCATAGTTCCTGCTCTGTGCTTCACTGTAAAGCTATATGGCTGTAACGGCAAATACCACCTCATGATATGGGCATTTTTGTCCTTCATCTGGTGTAACCAGCATAAAGGATTGTGATCTGTTATCATTGTGAACTTGGCCCCCCACAGATAAAAATGTAAGACCTCTATGGCCCATTTAAAGGCCTCTTTTTCGACAATGGAGTATTTTTGCTCCCTATCATGCAGTTTGCATGAGATATATAGCACTGGATGTTCTTTTCCATCCACAGTTTGACTTAAAACTGCCCCATCCCTGTTTCCGAGGCATCTGTGTGTACCTCAAATGCCTGATTGAAAAATTAGGGCTCTTCAAAACAGGCGACAAACAGAGGGCTAGCTTTATCATCTGAAATGCCACTTCACACTGTGGGTTCTACTGCACTTTGTTGCTACATCTCTTTTTCATAAGGTCAGTTAATGGTGTAGCAACAGATGCAATGTTAGGGATGAAGCGTGTATAGTATCCTGCTAAACCTGAGAAAGATCTTACATGCTTCTCGGTTGTGGGGATTGTACACTTCGCAACTGCCTCTAATTTATCAGTCTTGAGTTTCACCTGCCCATTTCCCAACAGGAACCCCTAAGTATCAGGTCTCAGTCATGGCAATAGCACATTTCTGGAGATCAATGGTGAGACCTGCTGTTTTAATGGACTGTAGTAGTAGTAGTAGTGAAAAAAAATTATTTTTATACAGGAAAAAGGCATGTCATTTGGATATAATCAATCCAGTTTGTAAGACAGTTCTGTACACTATCTAAGTTACACATATAAAATTAAATACAGATCTATAAATACAAAAAAGAATACCCCCGCCAAGTGTACCAGATGGGTACTCCAGTCAGGACTGTATATGACCACATCATCCAGATGAACAATAACCAGTATGTGGGGCCAATATACAGTCCATGTACCTTTAGAAGGTTGCCAGGGCATCATGGAGTCCAAAGGGCATGGTAACAAATTCATAGAGTTCCATTGGTGTACTGAATGCCATTTTTTCCCTTGCCTCCTGCTCTAGCGGTATCTGCCAATAGCCCTGGTCAGATCCAGGGTTGTGATGTAACCAGCATTCCCTAGTCTGTCAATGATGTCATCGATGCGGGGCATGGGGTAAGCATCACACTGCAACATTTGGTTTTGTTCCCTAAAATCTAAACACAGGCAGATCCCTCCCTCCCTCCTTCTTTGGCACCACCACTGTGGAGGACCCCCAAGCACTTGTAGAGGGTTTGATGATTCCCAACCATCTAAGCTTGTCTATTTCTTACCTTACCTCTACCCTCACTCTCTCTGGTAGACGGTAGGGTTTCTGCCTGGTAGGAGGGGAGTCAGTTTGTATGTGGTGTTCTACTTCAGTTGCCCTTCCAGGCACAGTGGTGAATGTTGTGGGGAAGGATTTTATTAACTTTTCCAACACTTCCTCCCTTTGTTCTGTTGTTAGTGTAATGTTGATTTGTATGTATGTGTTTCCTTCAGTTTTCTCCATCCTGTGATGTGCAGTATCTAGTTCTGACTCTTTTTTTTCCTCAGGAATGAACACCATACCCATGTGTGTCTCTGATTTCCCTTCTGGTTTGTCATACCATTTTTTTAGAAGGTTGGCATGATAAGCATCCAGGAAGGAAAGTATATCTGGCATTTCAATCTCATAAGTGACATGGCTTGCCTGGCGTATCACGGTGTACGGTCCCTGCCACTTCATTAGCAGTTTGTTTTCTGAGGAGGGTAATAGCAATAATACCTTCTCTCCTGCTTCAAATGTTTTGTTACCCACTTTCTGGTCCTAATGCAATTTTTGCATTTTCTGAGCCTCTGCACTACTCTGGTGGGCCTTTGCTATATAGGTCACCAACCTTTTTCTCAGTTGCTCCATGTATTCCAAAATACTCAGGTATCTAGTCTCTGTACTTTCCTCACAGAACTCTTTCACCACATCTAGTGGACCATGGGGGTTTCTTCCATACAGCAAGGAGAAGGGGGCATACTCTGTCGATGCCTGGGGCACGTCCCTATATGCAAACAACAGGAGGGGTAAGAATTTGTCCCAATCCTACCCTTCTACATGTACAAACTTCCTGAGCATCCTTTTCAGGGTTTGGTTAAATTGCTCAGTCAGCCCATTAGTCTGGGGATGGTATGGGAGGTTCTAACTGCAACGATCCCCAAGAGTTTGTACAGTTCTTTCAACAGGGCAGCATTGAAATTACTGCCCTGATAAGTGAGGATTTCTTTGGGGATACCCAGGTGACTAAACACCCTCACCAATTCCTCGACTGTTCTTGGAGTCGTGACAGAACGCATGGGGATGGCTTCTGGGTACTTTGTGGAGTAGTCACAAATAACCAATATAAATTGATTGCCCTTCGAGTTCTTTAAAAGGGTACCCACAATATCCATGCCTGTCCATTCAAAAGGGGTGGTAACCAAGGATAAGGGAATTAGCGGCACCACCTCTTTTTTTGCCAACCTGGGCCACTTTTCGGCATTCTTCACAGGCCTGGCAATATCTAGCCACATGGTCATGCATTCCTTGCCAATAGAACCTTTGCAACAGCTGTTTCAAGGTGCGATCCCACCCTACATGGCCTGCCCATTGCAGATCGTGACCCAGAAACATCAGTGGCTCCCTATATTTAACTGGTATGAGCAATTGTTCTACCACATCTTTGGTGCCAGGATGAGTGCATACTCTGTACAACAGATAATTTGTAATTACCAACATAGGGGCCCCTGCAGTTTGTTTCTGTCCAACCTGTAAATAAAGGGGTTCTAGTGAAACATCATCTTTTTGTTCTTTGGCCATATCAGTTTTTCCAAAGACAGACTGGATTTTATTTTCAGGCAGTCCATTCCATTGTTTCTGTAATCTTTCCTTCTTATTCAAGGATTTCCTATCCTTGCCTGGGGGCTCAATGACTTCCACTTCAAAAGGGAAAGTATCCCCCAATGTCTGTTCCTTGCATAGCTGAGCCCTGGTAATCACAGTTGTGACCATAACTTTTATGGAAATGAATGCTGGAAAATTAGGAAAGTCATGTTCTATCACAGTGGGTATGGGCAGTGTGGGCACCAGTCCAGCAGTGACCATTGCATTCTGTCCTTGTACATCCACCATAACTGTAGCAGCTGGATATTGGTGGGTGTCTTCATGTATACAGATTATTCTCATATCAAGGCCCACTGATGGTTTACTGCTAACAAGTAAAAAGTAAATTTTTTATTTTTAAACAGGAAAACATGTCATTAGTACTAAAGTCCTGTTTACAAGACAGTCCTGTATGTGAAGCCTCAAGTTACATAGTATAATACAACAATACAAAAACAGTTACAGTATATTTACACACACAGAACAAACCCAAGAAGCAAAAGCACAGAAACAGCAGGTATCAGATGTGACAATTACGTGTATCAGACACTAAATTCCTAGCTGCTCGAAGGAATTTTGGATATTCTACGATCGCTCAAACTGTAGGGCAGAGCACATTTCAGGCTGCAGCAGCCCTGGCAGTTAGGGTCCTGTCACCAAACCTATTTAAACATTTACCTGGTAGAATTTTACTCAGATGAACTGATCTGTTCAGTACCTTCCTACTTGTCCCCACTTCTAAAAAAAGATGATTTGAGATTGGATGTTCAGAAGACTTAATTTTGTGTATCAGAACCAACCAAGTTCTATTGTAGCTTTTTCAAGCAGCTGCCAATCTAGCCTGCTCAATAATAGGCAATGATGAGTATAAAAACTACATTTACGTACATATCTAGCAATCCTGTAGTGTGTTTTATCAAGACATACCAGTAGAGATTTATTAGCCGTTCTGTAAGCCAGTTGGCCATAATTTAAAGTTGGTGAAACAATTTGTTCT
Organism: Neoceratodus forsteri; assembly: GCA_016271365.2. Lineage (NCBI taxonomy): Eukaryota > Metazoa > Chordata > Ceratodontiformes > Ceratodontidae > Neoceratodus > Neoceratodus forsteri. Next base: position 694,154,622 of record CM057456.1, read on the forward strand.
GCAGTCCTCTTTCTGTCTGTTAGTTTCAAGAACCCTGTTGTTCTTTTTAATACACCTAATTTTTTATTCACTTTTCCCTATGGTACCAGTTACGTGTTTAACAAAATACAATTCCGCATCAAAAGTAACCCCGAGATAGCAATAACTATCTGTCATTTCAAAAATAGTGGAATTTTGAGTTTGAAACTTAAGTTTATTTTAACCCTGTTTACCCCTTCACCTTTTTTTGGGGAAAAATACATCAATCTGGTCTTTTTTGCAAGTTCTGGGTGTATCAAGGTTTGCTTGCTCCCAGTATTAGTGAGGCCCCAAACAGTTCGCTTATCAATGGTAACATTGGTTATAAAATACCCATCATTTAAAAAGGCCAAGTGGGTAGGTTCTGTTCTTGGTCTGGTACAGAACCTGGCATTGTGCCCCATCCCTTGACAGTTCTGACAAATTATATTCAGATGGTATTGTTGGACTCCCTGGCCAGCCTTCCCATCTGTCCTTCGATGATATTCCACAGGGGGTTTGTTAACCACAGGCGACCTCACTGTTTGAGGGGCAGGTGCAGTTGGGTCAGTTCTGTATCCCTTTCTCGGGGGTTGCCGTGCAGACAGGAAGTCCTCAGGGTAGTAGCCAATTCTGCTGTCTCTGGGTGGTGCTCCCTAACCCAAATCTGTACTTCGGTGGGTAGAATTTCTAAATACTGTTCAACCAACAATGTTTCAATAATGGCTATGACAGTCTTACCCTCAGGATGTAGCCATTTAAGACACAGTTCTCTCAGCCTAGTAAATGTTTTTCTTGTGGCATCATTTGGGTAGTGCTTCAGAGATTGAAATTGTTGCCGGTACGTCTCAGCATTAACATCATATCGTTTTAAGATTTCTTTTTTAACGAAATCATAGTTCTCTGCATGCCTACTGTCCATATTACTGTACGCCAACTGTACTCGACCGGTAAGGTAGGGAGCAAGACGCACCACCCATTGTCCCTGATCCCACCCATAGGCCTGGGTGACTCTTTCAAAAGTCATTAAGTATGCCTCTATGTCATCTGTGGGGCTCATTTTAGTCAATTTAATATCTTTAGGGTAATTACCTGCTGTTACTGCCCCATGGGGTCCTTGTCCTGATCCAGTGAGCTGTAGGGCCAACAAGGTGTATTCGCCAATCTCGGGTCCTGTCGCCTCTTCTCCTGTTCCATCTCTCAACTGTCCCATTCTCACTGTTGTTCCATCTCGAATTGCTTGACTGCCAGCCATTTCAATAATCCACTGATGTCATCCAGTGGTTCCTTGTGTAGTTCCTCTTCTTCTTCTTCTTCTTCTGTGGCACCAGCACCCATTGTCATCTCCGTCATCTTCTTCCTGGTCCCTCTGAACTCCAGACCTGTCAACAGCTCCTCTCCAGTCCGCGACGCCTGGGCTCTGGTCTGCACACCATGGTCCTCCTCCTTCAAGCCCTTGGCATCGGCTGGTTGCTGGAGGTGTGCCATCCTGACTCTTGCCTGTTATCTTGATACCAGGACTGGTATCTCTGAACTGGTTTCCCCCTTGTTTGCCTAAACAACCAGTATGATCCCACTGCTAACACCAAGCTTGTCACAGCGTCTGGGTAAAGATAACATTGACACATTATTTCAGGTGCAAAACACACCGTAGTGTGATATTTATTTTTAAACTTGATCCAAAAAAATAATAATTAACTAAAATAAAAAAAATCAAAGCAAATGCTACATAAACAAGTAGCTCTTCCATAGTTCTGGATCTATTCAGCATTGAAGATCCTTTCCTTCTGTCTACACGTAAGGTAGATCCTCACTCTACCACAAGCATGGCTCAGCTGCCTTAGTTTCAACACAGCAGGGGTTATATACTTTCTGGTGGGTCACCTGCCCTGACCTTTAACTAATACAATGAGATTTCTATCTCTAGCTACACACGTTACAACAGGATGACCCACCATTATTATTAAGTAAAGTAAAAGCATAGATCTATATTGAAATTAAGGTAACAGTCTTTGCTAAAGGCTGGTATAGCACCATGACTGCTTAATAACATAGTAATTAAGCCAGAGTTCCTCCTATATTCTGTGTGAGTGACAGCTTTAATTACATAAAAAGAGACTGTAGAGGGCGCTGCTCCCCTACAGTAAAACATCATTCAACCCTTGGAGCCAGGTAAGCCTAGTACAATTTTTACTTGTTTGGCATCGATAATTATTTTATTCATTATTTAAAAAAAAATAACATTTATTCTTGACCTCTTTTCTTCTGCGTGGGTGGTTTTATGTATAAGGGTTTTATACCCTTTAATTTATTTAGTTTTAGCCCTTTGTTTGAACAGAAAGGTTTTACGACTAGGCTCCCTTTTATTTTAATTCCCTCTGTTTGCTAGAGTGTTATAAATAACACAAAGGAAAGCTTCAGTAAAACAACACAGTCACCTGGGTATAAGGGCGGCATTCTCCAACGTAGCGGCGGCTGAAATTTACAAGGAAATTGTAGCCACTCACTCCATGCTGTTGCTGCGTCACAGAAAAGAGAGAGAGTGAGAGAGCAAGGAGCTGTCATACTCCTAATTACATTAATTTCTATTGCTTTCTCTCTCTTTTATGTTAAATTTTATACTGCAGCTGGTATTTCGATTTCTTCACTTGTCTCCAAGTGAACGCAGCTGCCCGCATTGTCAGGGAGCTTCGGAGTGGCTATCTAGATCGAAGTAAAAAGCACAGCCACTCCGCTCCCGGGAAAAAATGTAGTTAAAATGCGAGAGAGCTCAGAAGCGAGAGGGAGTGAGCGAAGAGCTGGCATGCTCTATTTAATTTAATTTTCCCTTGGTCTCTCTCCATAGACTTCTTAGCGTGAACTCTGGCTTTCTCCGAATAAGGGAGCTCCGGAGCAGATTTCTACATTGAAGCAAAAAGTAAAGCCTCTCTGCTCTCAGTTTTCATTCAAGTGGGGATCTTCTCTATATGGAACAATAAAGTGGGGAATATTACCACAACATTTGAAAATAAAAGCAATAAAGAAACTAAAACAACTACTAGCAGCTTTCTTCACCAAAAGTCCCTAGCATATTCTAACAGGGCTTTTAACCAGTTTACTAATACATATAAGCTAATGCATATTCAATACATTTCTGTTTAGGCACATATGTGGCACATTATATACATGGATACACCGCTTGCATCCCACAGTTTCGGATATCATGCACTTTATTCTTAAAGGGCACACTGCACTTTAGCTTATTTTATCTCCATCAATTCATTTTATGCCCTATGACACATATATATTTAATGCACATTATCACTTTTATTCCCAACACCTAGCTTGGTGTTTTAACATAGACATTAGACTGAAATGTGAAATATAGATGAATTTTCAGTAGGAAAAATTAGAAGGTATAGGAACTAGCTACCATAGGTGGCCAACCTATGGTAGGGTGGAAAGGAGAAAAAGAATTAAAGTTTAGGAAGTACTGTTGCGCAACAGAGTTTTAAAACAGAGTGATATAAAAGGAGATAGAAAAGGTGTCCATATGTCCAAACCATCAGGGTGCAGCCTATTTTCGCCAACCTGTAGCAACTCCATCACTTTCTGCCTCGGCCCAAATTCTGCCAATAAAAATCATCCTAGGTCCCAACCATAAAGCCCTGACTATTGTCTCTGTATACATCCTGCCCAGGCACCCTAAACATGGATTCAACGACGTCCTAAACTTTATCAACTCTCATCCTCCCGAAGCTGAACTTATTCTACTAGGGATTTCAACATAAACTGGTTAGCATCGAGCGCCAGTGCCTATAAAGACTCCATCTCAGCTGCTAACCTCACGCAAATGGTGAACTCCCCTACTAGGATTAACTACAAGACTTGCACCACTACCCTCTTGGATTGGGTCCTCACCACTCACCCCACAAGGATTTCTGATACAACCATTCTCCCAGACTCTCTCAGTGACCACTCCCCAGTCATGTGTGCATGGTCTAACAAATTCCTTAAGCCCTCTCCCAAAATTATCGCTAGCAGAGTCCTTTCTTGTGGAAAACTTCCACATCTCAAACAACACCTGCTTCTACAAGACTGGCTACCCATCTATGAAGCAACAGTTGTTAACTTGGCTCTTGCTCACTTCATCTCAATTTTCAACAAAGCCTGCGACCTCTTTGCCCCTGCTAAAAGGCGCAAAACAAAATATCTCTCTAACCCATGGGTCACCGCGGCTCTCCTCTCACAGCTGAAACTAAGGGATCACCTCTGGGCAATTGCCAGGGCCACTGGCAAACAACTGGACATCTAAAATTACAAACAAGCACCTGCACAAAAGCCATACGACTAATGAAATCCACCCATTATGAAGACGCTCTCACCAATACATGGGGAAATGGTCGTGCTTTCTGGGACAATATCAAGGATGTCACAGGGAAGCAGCCAAAAACCTCTCCAGCCATGTTAATGGTTGATGGATCCGCAACCCTCGACCCCAAGGTGATCGCAAACATCTTTAACATGGCTTTTTCAGACCTTAGTGCTGTTCTACCCCATGACTTTTTGAAAACAGGGCCTACTCCCAAATACCTCAGCCCTCAGTCTAACCATCCCCTCTTCTACTTCAGGGAGGTAAGGCTGAATGAAGCTCGCTGCTATATTACTGCAGCTATCTCTAAATCTAGATCTAGTAGCGACACCCTGGACCTTAAGCTTCTGTTGCTCACCCTCAATGAGGTAATTCATCCATTAACAAAAATCCTAAACCTCTCTCTCAGCTGTGGAAAATTCCTGGAAAACAGCCACCGTGACACCCGTCCATAAAAGTGGGGACAAGACGAATCACTCAAATTATCACCCTATCTCCATACTGCCCCCACTCTCTAAGGCACTCGAGCGCATCGTGGCTGATCAACTTACCGACCACTTGGATAAATACAGTATACCTTGTCCACAACAACACGACTTCCGGAAAGGTCACAGCACCACCACAGCCCTTCTTGAGTTCACTGGAGCTTTGCACAAATCCCTTGACAACGGCCTTCTCACAGGGACCGTTTTCATCGACCTCTCCAAGGCCTTCGATACAGTACACCATGGACTACTAATGCACCAACTACTGAATGCCGGGCTATCACCTGACTCTTCTGTCTGGTTTAAAAGCTACTTAGAAAACCGGTCACAGAGAGTAAAAACTGCGGACGCTCTTTCTAACACCCTGCCTGTTCGCTCGGGTGTCCCACAGGGATCCATACTGGGCCCCCTCCTTTTTAGCCTTTTCTTAAACTCCCTCCCTTACCATTGCTCTGAGCAGATCATACTATATGCCGATGATGCTGTATTGTTCTCCACTCACAAAGATCCTGCAACTCTTCAACACAACCTTCAACTTGTTTCAGTTCTGTAGAGACATAGTTTCTTAATCATAAACTGGTCCTCAATGACAAGAAAACCAAATCTATGCTCTTCTGCAGCCTCATACCCACACAAGCTATACCCTTGGCTATCTCCACCACCCAGGGAACACTCTAGATCAGGTGGGGTCCTTCAAATACTTAGGGATACAACGACACTAATCTCTCCTATGGACTTCATGTAGATAATGTAGCTAGAGCTGCTAATACACGGCTTGGTCTCCTCTACAAACACAGACCACACCTCACGCCAGAAGCTTTGAAGGTTGCAGTCCTGAGCTCTGTGATCTCTGTAATAGACTATGGTCTCATCATTTATGGCTCGGCCACAACCACAACCCTTAGATGCCTCTCAACTGCCTTAAATAAAGCATGTCGGCTCATCACTGGTGCTCACCGTCTCACCCACACATGTGACCTGTACACTCAGACCGGCTGGCTCCAACTATCAAACTGCATAAAGTTTCTCACCTGCTCCATGGTGAAAAAAATCTACCTTGGCCTTGCACCTTCTGAGGTCTTAACTCTGTTACAACACCGAATTAACAAATGATGCCTTAGGAGATCCATGCTACAGCTACTGAAAGTCCCCCACTGTCACACTTCACAGGGACAACGCTCTTTTGCTTATCGAGTGCCACTCTGGTTCAGTGGCCTCAGCCCAACCATCTCCTCTGCCCCAACAATTGGTATGTTTAAAACTAGGCTCCAGGACTATCTCACCTACCAATAGCTCCTGTGACTGCCAACTTAACCTTGTTTCTCCACTTTCCTTTCTGCTCTAGTTGTCCCCCTCTCCCTCCTCACTGGATTCTACCCTGCATCTTGTTATACCCAATGCTGCACTTTTCACCCTCTCCCACCCTTCCTACATTCCTTCCCCCCCTCCCTCTTCCCTCTCCCTATGACTCTGGCACTTCTTATCTGTTGTCTATTTTCTCTGTCAAATGCCGCTGGCTGCCTTGTTACAATGCTACCCTTGAATTGTATTACTCTGTACTCTGTTTGCAATGTCCACATTGTTGTTATGTCTGTCTTGATGTTCCCCATAATTTGTATTTCTCTGACGTGGAACCTTTGTAAAAGAGCCAAGGCTCAAAGGTATTTGTAATCCTAGACTTGATAAATAAAAAAATAATTAGAGAACCACTGCAGTAGGGCAGCACCTAATCCTATCTTAGTTTTTGAATCAGTATGCTGTGGTCAACAGTGTTGAAGGCCTTACTGAGAGCAAGGAAGATAGCTCTGGTAATGTGTCTTTGGTCAATAGCTTGTATCCAGTTGTTAGAAACTTTAGCCAGAGCAGAGACAGTACTATGCTTAGGTCTGAAACCAGACTGTAGGTGAGTTATAGTATTAGAGTTCCAGGAAGTCTCTTATCTGAGTGTTGACAAGTTTTTCTTAGAGCGTAGCCAATCCTGTAAGTATGGATATGGGTCTGTAGTTGCAGAGAATACTAGTGTAACCTGATTTGAGGAGGGGACTGATGTGTGCTGTTATCCAGATTTGTGGTGTATACTTAACTGGAGCATGATAAGTTGAGCAGATGGGTTATGGGTGCTGTGGGATGCATGAAGCCAGTTTTAAGGAAAAAAGGGTCCAGGCCATCAGCGCCTGCACTTTTTTTGGTGTCAAGCCCTAGCAGGAGCTGTTCTACTTGTTTGTAGGTGGTGGGTTGGAAGTTGAAAGGGCTGGTAGTAGGACTACCCAGTCTATAGACCTCCTGTGGAGGGATATAGTATGATGCAGCTGGGGACTTATTGAATACCAATCCAGCTGAAGCGAAATGGGAGTTTGGTTCCTCTAAAATTATTTATTTGTCTTTTATTAGGTTACCATTGACTACGATTTTCTGTGGAAGGGTGGGGGTAGGCAAGGATACTTTGATAGATTTGAATAATTTCCAAACTCTTGCAGCATCATGCTTGTTGTTATTCAGGGCGTTTAGGTTATAGTTAGCTTTTGCGGCCCTGATTTGTTTGGTGCAGGAGTTTCTTGCACGTTCTAAAGTTGCTCTGAACTGTATCTAGCTTGGTGCACCTGGCAGTTGTTAGGAGCCTGTAAAGCCTTGTTACAGCTAGTAGTTTCTTTAGTTTCTTTATTACTTTTATTTGCAAACGTTGAGGTAATATTTCCCACTTTATTGATCCATATAGAGAAGATCTGCACCTGATGTAGTCCCACTACCCAAAAATGGTAGCAGGGAGGAGGCTGGCAATTATTGTCCAGTCAGCTTGACATCAATGGTGGAAAAGTTAATGGAATCATTGCTGAAGGAAAGGATTGTGGAATATCTTGAATCCAGTGGGTTACAAGACCCAAGGCAGCATGGTTTCACAGGGGGAGGTCATGTCAAATGAATCTGATAGAGTTCTTTCACTGGCTAACAAAGGATCTAGATCAGGGTGGAGCAGTGGCGTGACCTACCTAGATTTCAGTAAGGTTTTCAACACTGTTCCATATAGGAGACTACTAAGCAGGCTGGGTAGCTTAGGAGTTTATCCAAAGGTGGTAAACTGGATAAGAAATTGGTTAGGGGATAGATGGCAGAGGGTGGTGGTATATGGAGTTCACTCCAAGGAAGGAAGAGTGACCACCGGGGTGCCTTAGGGATCAGTGCTGGGGTTGGTCTTCTTTAATGTCTTTATAAGTGACATTGCAGAAGAGCTGGAAGGGAAGATCTGCCTCTTTGTGGATGACACAAAAATCTGCAGTAGGGTGGACACTTGGGGGAGGGGGGGATGGAAAGGATGAGCAGAGACCTGAGAGAACTCGAGGGGTGGTCAAGGGAATGGCAACTGGGTTTCAGTGCGAGAAAGTGCAAAATAATGCACTTAGGGCACAGAAACCCAGGGCTGGAGTACAAAATGGGTGGTGTGGTGCTTACAATAATCCAGCAGGAAAGAGACCTGGGAGTAACCATATCAGATGACCTAAAGGTCACCAGGCAGTACACCAGGGCAGTTGTGAGGGCTAAAAGGATTCATGGGTGCATAGGGAGGGGTATCACCAGAAGAAATGGAAGGTGGTGTTGGCTCTGTACAGATCACTAATGAGACCCTACCTAGAGTACTGTGTTCAGTTCTGGAGACCACATCTCTGGAAGGACATAGACAAAGCGGAGACAGTCTGGAGGAGGGCAACTAAAATGCTGCAGGGTCTGCATCAAAAGCCCTAGGAGGAGAGATTAAAGGACTTCAGTATGTACACCCTAGAAGAGAGAAGGGAGAGGAGGGCAATGATAGAGAACTCACGGGGGTAAATAATGTACAGAAGAAAAGTATTTTTTCAGAAGAAAATGTGTTCAAGAACAAGGGGACATGCCATGAAGCTGGAGGGTGGCAGATTCAGGAGAGAGATATGAGGAAGTACTTCTTTACAGAAAGAGTGGGGGATTCCTGAAACAACCTTCCAGCAGAGGTGATGGGGACAAACACAGTGGTAAGGTTTAAGAATGCAAGGGATAGGCACAAGGGAATCATAGTGAAAAAGAAAGGGGAAGGGAGAAAGGGCCGTAGATCAGGTATGTCACAGTAATACTGCAGCTAGGGAAAATGGGCAGATTGGGAGGGCCAAGCAGTCCTTATCTGCTGTCATATGCTATGTGTTTGTGTTCATATATGAGGAAGGGAATCAAGGCCACGGAGGTACAGGAGCACCTAGAGGAAAAGGAGTGTCTGGAGGAACCGTGGGTCATCCTGGAGGCAGGCTACGGGGCCGCTGTCCATACAGGGCTCATGTACAGAGCTCCAGCACGGGGGTGGAGATGCTTAAGGCACTTGGCAAGGCCATTATTAGGATGGCATGTAAGGGAGAGGTGCTGCTAGATAGGGACTTACATATGCCTGATGTGGAATTGGGCTTTCCAACTGTGGCTTAAGTAAGGAGCAGGGCAATATTTGACACCCTACAAGGGGCTTTTCTCAGGCAGCTAGATAAGGAACCCACTAGGGATCAAGGGCATAGCTACTGATGCTCCCAAGTAAGCCGTGGTGTATCAAGTTTAGTAGCGGGGGGTAGCAAACAAGCTGGCCAGCACTGCTCTGCCCTCTCTAGTCCATCGTGTTTAAATTCCTTTGTTTGGCTTTGCAGGCTTTTTCTTTTCTCTTTCAGCTTTGTTTTGGGGGGCGGCAGAGTGGACCGCGGACGTTGAAGATGAAGGTCTCAATTAGATTTGCAAGGTCCGTCTGCATAGTAATTGGCTGTGGCCTCTGGTTGGGGGTATGGCAAGTCTAGGGCAGCGAGTTTAAATGGCCCAGTAAAGTTAGAAACCATACTATTAGTTCATTTGTACTGGGAGCAAGAGAAGCAGTAGAAAACTGAGGAGCAGCAGACGGAAGAACAGACTCAGAGCCAGCTAAAAGTATGAAGACTTCATGTGGAGTGGCAAGTGGAGTGAATCTGCCTACCTGCAGGGGAGAGAGAAGAAATTTCTGCTGTGGTCTTGGACTCGTGGTGCAGGCAGTGGCGTTTACCAGTGGGCAGCAAGCACCACACTAGCAGCACAGACAGACAGCAGGTCTAGTGTGGGAATCAACTGAGTGGAGCCAGGAACCTTGGACTTGAGTCGTTGGGGAGGCAGGCATGAACAACAGTGGGGAGGGTAGCAGTGTGGCAGGTTGGTGTACAAATCTGAAATGCCTGGCTACACCCCTGCTAGGGATGGGGCAGTACTGGAATTTGTGCTTAACAACCGGGACATCATTGCATATGTCACAGTGGGCCGTCCCCTGGGTGCCAGTGATCATGGTACAGTGTAGTTTAACATGAAGACAGGAACAGAGGTTAACCACATGATGATGAGGGTCTTGGACTTTAGGAGGTCAGGTTTTAGAGAAATGGGAGACTACCCCAGAACCTCCCTTGAAGAGGGGATTGCTAAGGAGGGTTAGAGGCTCAGTGGGGGGAAATAATGGGGGACATATTAAAGCAGCCAGCCTCTGCATGAAGGCAGTGAGTAAAAGCAGATGGAAGAAAAGACCATTCTGGTTCTCTAGGGAAGTGGCCAAGGTGGTGAAGGAAAAAAGGGTGGCATTCAGAAGATGTAAAGAAACACAGAGGGAGGAGGACAGGGAGATGTACCAAGTACAACAGAAGGAAGAAGGCAAAGTGGTAAGAGGAGCAAAGGCACAGAAAGAGGAAAGGATGACCAAAAGAGTTGCTAAAGTGGCTAAGACTTTCTTTAGATATGTAAGTGAAAAGAGGAAAACAAGGTGAAGGATAGTGAGGATCCGAAGGACTGAATGGGAAGACTGCGTAGAAGGGGACCAAGAAAAAGCTGACAACCTAAACAGGTGCTTCTGCTTAGTCTTCACAGTGAAGACTGGGGCAGTTGGACACACATCCATTTTCAGAGGAAAGAGACTGGAAGGAACTTGTAGCTCTCAATGTGGACAAGGCTATAGGACTGGATGGGATACACCCAAGGTACTTAAGGAACTCGGGGAGGCAGTATAGCACAGTGGTTTAAGGCTCTGAACTGCAAATCTGGTGACATCCAGCAGACTAGACCTGGGTTTGAATCCCACAGCTTCCACTTGCATACTGTGTGACCCTGTGCAAGTCACTTAACCTCCCTGTGTTCCCAGGTCACTTCTGTAAAAAAGCTTTCAGCTTAGTGTGCTACTCCTGGTTAAACAACTAAATAAAAAAAAAAAAGATGCTAGCTGCCCTGCTGGTAGCCTTGTTCAACAGCTCATTAGAAACAGGTGTGGTTCCCCAGGACTAGAGAAGAGGTGACGTGGTCTCTGTACATAAGAGTGGCAGCAGGGAGGAGGCTAGCAACTCTAGGCCGGTCAATCTTACTTCAGTGGTGGGGAGCATAATGAAGACTCTAGTAAAGGAAAGACTGGTGAGTATCTTGAATCCAGTGGGCGGCAGGACCACAGGCAGCATAGATTCACAGGGGGAAGGTCATGCCAAACAAATCTGATAGATTTCATTGGCAGGGTAACCAAGGAAATAAATGAGGGAAGGGCAGAGGACGTGGCATAGGCTTTAAAAAAAAAAAAAACTGAGCAGCCTAGGGGTGAAAACCAAAGTGCTAAACTGGGTTAGAAACTGGTTAACGGATAGGAGACAGAGCGGTGGTTACCAGCACTCACTCTAATGATGGGTGAGTGACCAGCAGGGTACCACAGGGCTTGGTACTGAAGACAGTCCTCTTCGATGTCTTCATAGGGGACAATGCAGAAGAACTGGAAGGTAAGGTAGGCCTTTTCACAGATTATATCAAAATGTGCAATAGGGTGGACACTCAGGAAAGGGTTGAGAGTATGTGCAGAGATCTTGGGGAAACTCAAGGAATGGTCAAGAACATGGCAGTTGGGGTTTATTGCCAAAAAGTGCAAAATAATGCACCTAGGGTATAGAAACATAAGTGCTGAGTATAAGATGGTGGCGAGGTAGTGACAGTCACTAAACAGGAAAGGGACCCCTTGAGATTATTGTATCAGAGGCTTTCAACGTGGCAGAGCAATGTGACAAATCAGTGGGTAGGGCTATTGGGATGTTCGGGCGCATAGGAAGGGGGGTGTCTAGCAGGAGGAGGGAGGTAGTATTGCCGCGATCATTCTCTGGTGAGAGCCCTCCTGGAGTATTGTGTCCAGTTTTGGAGACCACACCTCAGAAAGGACATAGACAAGGTGGAGACGGTCCAGAAGACAATTACAATGGAGCACAGTTTACACGAGAAGCCCTATGAGGAGACTGAGGGACATAAACCTGTACACCCTGGAAGAGTAATGAAAGAAGTGACATGATAGAGACTTGCAAGTACCTCACAGGGTTGAACAGGGTGCGGGGGGGGCCTTTCAAATAAGAAAGAGCACCAGGACCGGATGGGACCTGGCAGGAATGCACAATCTGGGAATGTGGCTGGGTTGCGCAGTTTCGTAATGTCCCTGCCACATTCCAAGATTTTGTGTCTGTGACATAATCTGACATTGTGTGTTCTCACCACATTCTAAGTCTGTGTACTGCTTGACTCATTTTGGGATTCTGTGTCCTTCATTCAAAAATTTATCCCTGCCTCATTACATGATTATGTGACTTGCCACTTTCTTAGATTGCGTGTCCCTCATTCTGAAATGATTCTGCTTCCCTGTTCTGAAACTACATGTCCCTACCATATTCTGAGATTGCATTTCCCTGACATGTTATGAAATTGTGCATTCCCACCACATTCTGAGACTGTGTACTCAGCAGTCTGAAATGATTCCTCACATCCATTCTACAATTATGTGTCCCTACCACATTCTGAGATAGCATTTCTATGACATATTCTGAAATTGTGCATTCCTGCCACATTCTGAGATTGTAGGCCCCTCAGTCTGAAGTGAGTCTTTAACCTCATTCTAAAATTACATGTCCCTACCACATTCTGAGATAACATTTCCTTGATATATTCTGAAACTGTGCATGTCTGCCACATTCTGAGATTGTGTGCCCCTTAATCTGAAATTATTCCTCACCCAAATTCCAAAATGATATGTCCCTTCCACATTCTGAGATTGCATTTCGTGGACATAATCTGAAATTGTGCATCTCCGCCACACTCTGAAATTGTGCATTCCCGGCACATTCTGAGAGTGCATTTTCCTGACATATTCTGAATTTGCACTTAGCTGCACATTCTGATTTATTTCCCCAGCATATTCTGAATATATGCAACCCCGTCACCTGAGATTGTGTCCCTCAGTCTGAAAAGACTCCTCTCCCCATTCTGAAATAACATGTCCCTAATGCATTCTAAGATTATGTCCATCAATCTGAAATGATGCCTCCCCTATTCTGAAATTAACGTGTCCCCACCACATTCTGTGATTGCATTTCCCCCCCCGACATATTCTGAAACTGTGCATCCTCGCCACACTCTGAGATTGCGTGTCCCTCAGTCTAAAATGAAACCACCCTCCATTCTGAAATTAACATGTACATTCTGAGATTACATTTCCCAGATATATTTTCAAATTGTGCATGCCCGCCACATACTGAAATTGTGTCACTCAGTCTGAAATGATTCCTCTCCTTCATACTGAAATTTAATTCCCGACACATTCTAAGATAGTATTTCCTTGACTTATTCTGAAATTGTGGATCCCCAAAATATTCAGAGATTGTGTGTCCTTCAGTCTGAAATACATAGAAACATAGAAATATAGACTTTGTCGGCAGATAAGGACCACTTGGCCCACCTAGTCTGCCCATTTCCCTAGCTGCCAGATAAGCTGCAGATCCTAGTTAACCAACAGCCTATTTCTTCCTACCCCCCACAAGAATTGCCTTATATCTGTCCTATGTATTATTTAATTCTCCCACAGTTTTAGACCCCATAACCTTCTCATGAAGGCTGTTCCATGCATCCACCACCCTCTCTGTGAAAAAATACTTCCTCACATTGCTCCTTAGCCATCCCCCCATTATCTTCAAATTGTGTCCCCTTGTTCTTGCACATCTCTTTTTCTGAAAGATGCTACCCTCTTGGACTTTGTTGATTCCCTTGAGGTACTTGAAAGTTTCTATCTTGTCCCCCGTCTCCCTCCTTTCCTCAAGGGTATACTGTACATATTAAGCTCCTTTAGTCTCTCTTCGTATGGCTTCTGGTGTAGACCCTGCACTATTTTAGTTGCCCTCCTCTGGACTGCCTTCATCCTGTCTATGTCCTTGTGGAGATGGGGTCTCCAGAACTGCGTGCAGTACTCAGATGGGGTCTCACCAACTGTCTGTACAGAGACATAACAACTTCCTGTTTTCAACTAGTGATGCCTCTCCTTATGCATCCCAGTATCCCCCAAGCCCTTCTTACTGCCTTCTCACATTGCTTGCCTACCTTTAGGTCGTCTGATATGACTACCCCCAGGTCCCTTTCCATTTTTGTTGTTGTTGTTAGTACCCCCATTGTGTATTCTTTCCCTAGGTTTTTGTTTCCCAGGTGTATTACTTTGCACTTCTTTGCATTGAATCTAAGCTGCTATGCTTTTGACCATTCCTCCAACCTTGCCAAATTGCTTCTCATCCTCTCCTCCCCCCTTGTGTATCAACCCTGTTGCAGATCTTTGTGTCGTTTGCACAGAGGCATACTTTTCCTTCCAGTCCCTCAGCAATGTCGCCTATAAAGACATTAAAGAGGACTGGACCCAGTACTGAACCCTGCGCAACTCCGCTAGTAGCCCCCTTTCTTTGGAGTGGACTCCGTTTACTATTACCTTCTGTGTCCTGTTGTCCATCCAATTTTTTATCCAGGCTACTACCCTGAAACCCACTCCCAGGCTGGCTAACTTGCTTTTTAATCTTTGGTGTGGGACTGTGTCAAATGCCTTGCTAAAGTCTAGGTAGTCCATGTCCACAGCCCCCTTCCTGGTCTACTACTTTGGTCACTCAGTCAAAGACATCTATTAGATTCATCTGACATGACCTTCCCGCTGTGAATCCATGCTGCCTTGGGTCGTGTGCCCCGCTGGCCTCTAGGTAGTTAACAATTCTTTCTTTCAGATGTGATTCCATCATTTTCCCTACCACTGAGATCAAACTAACAGGTCTGTAGTTTCCTGCCTCGGTCTTGCTCCCACTTTTGTGAATGGGAGTCACATCTGCCCTCCTCCAGTCCTCGGGTACCACATCATCCTCCCATGATTTGTTAAAAAGGGGAGTCAGTGGTGTCACTAGTTCTCCCCTTAGTTCTTTTAGAATTCTGGGGTGAATCCCGTCAGGCCTCATTGCTTTGTCCTCCTTCAGGACCCTTTTATAGGGTACCACAGTTGTGACATTTCCTGTGGCAGAGCAGGAAGGGGCGGATCAGTGGGGCCTCCACAAGGTGATCTAATTTACAGGGGCACTAGTAATTTAACTTGTTATAACAAGTTAAACAAAGCACAATTAAACCATTACTTGCATTTTTTCCTTTTTTCTCCTTCTAATTACTCTGACTAGGTTACAAACCCAGCAACTTATTTGGAATGGATTTCATTAACTGCAGGTCGTGGAACAATTTTCAGAAGGACAGTCTTACAGGATTTAGGACACTGTCCTACATGCTGGCCTTTGGAGATCTTAGGGCTCAGCTCCGGCAGCATGGGCAGAGATTGCATGTCTCAAATTTCATATTGAAGAGGAAATACATTATAAGAACCACCGCCATTTCCCAGCATCCAACAGAAAAACCTCGACCGCCAGAGGGTAGTTGGTCAGGAGGTTGGCAGGTGGTTAGGAGAAACAAATCAGGTGCCCCATCCCTCTCTCCAACACATTACCTCCAAAACCATATAAACACTACAAACAGGTATCTGCCTCTATCTCTGAAATCAAATAAAGAGGCAGAAGACACTGCAGAGCAGGACATCTGCGGCACAGGAGCTAGCACAACAAAACTCACCCAAATCAGGAACCAAAACAAAACAAGCACAAAGGAAATCCAAAAACTTCTGATCATAGGAGACTCCATGATTCGGGAGTTGATACCCATCTCCAGCCAGGGTGATGGTCAGATGTCTCCAGGTACATCAGCATGGAGAACACTGACCACATTGCTAAAGTGTTCACAAAGCAGGAGAAAACATTGATGTCCTAGTACACGTAGGGACTAATGATCTCGCCAGCGGTCAGTTGTGGAGACCAAGGAACACCTGACTAGGCTGGGTGACAAACTATCATCTATTTCGTCCATCTTCTTCTCTGAGATCCTGCCAGTCTGGGAGAGGGAGCAGATGGACGGAAGGTCAGAGAAGGAGATAGGGGAGCTAAACACGTGGCTCAAGGGCTGGTGCCAGGAAAAGGACACAGATTTGTAGGAGGCTGGCAACAGTTCTGGGAGAAGTTCTTTAAATTTGATGGACTGCATCTGACTAAAGAGGAGATCAGTGCATTGGGGCAGAAGTTTGGCGTCTTTGCAGAATATTTCAACTAGCAAATGGGGAGAGGTGCAGCACCCCATCGTTGAATGAGAAGGTTCCCTCCCCTCAGCATGGTCAAACAGGAATTGGCATGTTGCCGTTCATTTACATCACCAGGTAAGAAAAAGGTTTGTCTCCCCACGACGCTGGGGTAATGCCAAACTTCACCCAACAACTAACACACCAAAATCTGGCCAATGGAAAATCATGTACACAAATGCTCACAGCCTGGGAAATAAGATCCCAGACCTGCAGGCAATAATGTCAGAGCTAAACTGGACATAGTAGCAATTAGTGAGACGTGGTTTACCAGTAACCACATTGGGAGACTTCAGTACCTGGCTATGTATTGTTCAGAAGAGACCGAGGAATGCGAGGGGGAGGTGGCCCTGTATGTTAATGAAAATATCAAAGCTACAGAAATTCAGAATACACATAAGAGCCAGAAGAACTGTGGGTCACCCTGGAAACAGGAAATGGGACAGCCATAAGAACTGGGGTTGTCTACAGGCCTCCAGACCAGAGGAGGACATAGACACATTACTGTTAGAAGATATAGAAAACATGACAGCTAAAGGGAGGTTCTGATAATGGGAGACTTCAGCATGCGGATACAGATTGGTCAATACCAGCAGGAACATCTGCCAGAACTAGACTCATAGTGGATTCCCTGCAGGGAGGGCCTCAAACAACTGGTACAGCAACCCACAAGAGACAGGGCTATCCTAGATCTAGTACTGACTAACAAAGAAGGGATCACAGATCTCCAGGTAGCAGGTCACCTGGGGGCCAGTGACCATCACATGGTATGGTTCAATTTGGCTACTACATCTAAATCATCCCATTCAAGGCAAAATATGGGACTTCAGAGGAGCTGACTTTGATAAGATGGCCAACAGAGTTAAGCTAGCCCTGGCAAAAGAAACACAGGTGAGGGGTACAGGCAAAGTGGGCAAGCATTAAGGATGCAATACTTGAAGCAACATCCCATTGTGTTAGACAGAAAAGGAAGTGCAAGAAGAAGGAAACCACTTTGGTTCTCAAATACAGTAGCAGAAAGGTCAGAGCCAAAGGCTGGCCTTCAGGAAATATAAGGGAACACAGCGGGATGAAGATGGGAGGCATGACCAAACTGCCCTAAAGAGCAGGTAAGGCAGTGAAGGCAGGCAAAGTCCCAAACTGAGAAACACTAGCACGAACAGTAAAAGAAGGTGACAAGACTTTCTATAGATACATTAGTGAAAGGAGAAAGTCAGAGGGGTATTGCTAAGCTTAATGGAGAAAAGGAGCATGTGAGGAGGAGGACCCTGTAAAGGCATCTATCCTAAATAGATACTTTTGCTCAGTATTTACTGAAGAGAAGGTAGGGCAGGGCCCACAGCTCAGCATCATGGACACGGGGAGGGAGGTAACCACTCCCTTCACAAAAGAAAGAGTCCTACAAGAGCTATGTTCTCAGGGTGGATAAGGCAATGGGACCTGATGGCATACATCCCAGGGTACTTAAGGAGCTAAAGGAGGAACTAGCAGAGCCATTAGCAGAATTGTTTAGTGAGTCTCTGAGCACAGGAGAGGTCCCAGAAGACTGGAGAAGGGCTCATGTGATCCCGCTCCACAAGACTGGTAGCAGGGAGGAGGCGGGGAACTACAGACCGGTCAGTCTTACCTCAGTAGTGGGCAAGATTATGGAGGCACTCCTTAAGGAAAGGATAGTGCAACTCCTAGAATCCATAGGGGCACAGGATCCAAGACAGCATGGGTTTACAAAAGGAAGGTCCTGTCAAACTAATCTCATAGATTTCTTTGACTGGGTAACCAGAGTGGTGGACCAAGGGGGAGCAGTTGATGTCGCCTACCTTGACTTCAGAAAGCTTTTGACACTGTTCCACATAGAAGATTGATAAATAAGCTGGGTAGGCTCATTGGGTCAGAAGTTGGTCAACTGGGTGGCAAACTGGTTGACGGGCAGAAAACAGAGTGGTGGTAAATGGTATACAGTCAGAAGAGATGCAAGTCACAAGTGGGTACCTCAGGATCAGTCCTGGGGCCAGTCCTATTCAACATCTTCATTAGTGACCTTGCAGATGGACTAGAGGTAAGGCTTGTCTGTTTGCAGATGACACCAAGATCTGCAACAGAGTAGATGATCCAGATGGGGTGGGCAGAATGGGAAGAGATCTGGATAAACTAGCAGAATGGTCAGAAGAGTGGCAACTGGGATTTAATGCAAAGAGTGCAAAATCATGCACATAGGGAAGAGAAACCCTGAAGCCACCTATAGGCTGGGAGGGAGTTGCTAGCAGTCACAAAGGAAGAAAGAGACTTGGGCATCATCATCACTGATGACCTAAAATCATCCAAGCAGACCTCTAAAGCAGTAGGTAAGGCTAGGGGGTGTTAGGGTGTATTAGTAGGGGTATCACAAGTCGTAAGAGGTAATAATCCCTCTGTACAAGACACTGGTTAGGCCCCATCTGGAGTACTCGTGCAGTATTGGAGGCCACACCTTCACAAGGACATTAACAAATTGAGGCAGTCAGAGAGGGCAACCAAATGGTGCAGGGACTGCATCAGAAGACATATGAGGACAGATTAACGGAGCTCAATATGTATACCCTTGAGCAAAGGAGGAGAGAGGTGATATGATAGGCATTCAAACACCTTAAGGGCATACACAAGGTGAAAGAGTCTAATATGTTTAAATATAAGAAAAATAGCAGGACAAGAGGACACAGCATGAGATTAGAGGCCGATTAAGGGGAATGTGAGGAAATTCTTTTTCTACAGAAAGGTGGTGGATGCATGGAATGGCTTACCACAAGTGGTGGCTATGAATACAGTGCAGGGCTTCAAACAGGCATGGGATAGGCATAAGGAGCAATACAAATGACTATGAATAGATAGGCCACTGACAGAGCAAAGGCCGATGGCACATTTATAAGGTAGAAAAGAAATGGGCAGACTGGATGGGCCTTGCGGTCCTTATCTGCCGTCAACTTCTATGTTTCTATGTTTCTTCTGTGAATGGACTGGTATTGCCCCAACATCCAGAGTGCTTCTATTGTTTGGTTTAGGTACCTTCCTCTTCTCTTCTTTTGTGAATGCTGAGCAGAAGTATTCATTCAGTATCTCTGCTTTTCACTGTCACCCTCTGCCCACCCACACCCCCTCTCCTTTATTAAGCCTCACTATCCCTCCCTTGGTCTTTATTCACTCCCTAATGTACCTATAAAAGGTTTTACCCCCTTCTTAACTGAGTTGGCTGTCTTTTCCTCAGTTTGGGCCTTTGCTATTCTGACTGCCTTTCCCGCGTCCTTCTGCTTTAACTGGTACGGTTATCTGTCCTGCTCCTTCTATGTTTCCTTATACTTCCTGAATGCTGTTTTTTTTTCCCTAACCTTCCCTGTCATCTCTTTTAAGAACCATAGTGTTTTTTTTCCTTTGTTTAGTTTTGTTTATTTGCTTCACACAAAGCCCTGTTGCCTCTCTGATGGCAGTTTTGATTTTTCCCCATTGTCCTTCCACCCCTCCTTCTTGCCCATTTGCTAGTGCTTTTCTGAGGTACTCTCCCATTTTGCCAAAGTCAGCCCTCCTGAAGGCCAATACCCTCACTTTTGTATGGCTTGATTCTATGGCTGTGTTTATCATGAACCACACTGTTTGGTGGTTGCTTGGTCCCAGATGGCTACCCACTTCTAAATCTGAGATCCTCTCTTCATCCCCGTTTGGGAGTACCAGGTCTAAGATTGCTCCCTCCTGAGTGGATTCCAACACTAACTGTCTGAGGCATGCACCCTGTAGGGCATTGAGAATGACCCTGCTCTTGGATGTGGCTGCAGCAAAGGTACTCCAGTTAACATTTGGCATATTCAGGTACCCCATCAACAATATCTTCCCTTTTTCTGCCATTCTAAGGAAGCCTTCTATCATTTTCTTGTCCATTTCCTCCCCCTGAGATGGGGGTCTGTATACAACCCCCGTGTGGATTGTGGTGCCATTTCCTGTCTCCTGGGTGACCTACAGTGCCTCCTCTCCTCCCTGTGTACCCTTTAGTTTTGTTGCTTTGATCCTTTCCATTATGTAGAGAGCTACTCCTCCTCCCTTTTTTCCCTCCTTGTCCCTCCTATAGATTGTGTACCCTGGTATGCTGACATCCCAGTCATGGTTCTCTGTGTACCATGTATTTGTGACTGCCATGATATCCAGACATCCCTCTTCCATCAAGGCCTCTAGTTTAGGGAGCTTGTTATCCAGACTACGGGCACTGGTATTCATCACCCTCCATTTTTTTGACGCCTTACCCCTTTTAGCGCCATACCTGTCCTTACTGCCTTTGCCCTTTTCTCCATTTAACCCTGTCCTGCTCCCTATAGACTTCTCTTCCTTGGTGTTTGCTTCACTAGCTACCCTGTTTTGTTGGGGGCTGGGATTTCCTGCGCCTTTTCAGTGCCTCCCCTTGGCTAGTTTAAATGCTTGCCACCGAAGCATTTAAACCTATCACCTAGGATCCTGATTCCCCTCCCAGACAGATGCAGACCATCACACCAGTATAGGCCTGTAACCCTCCAGGTGGAACCCCACTCCCCAATGAAGCCAAAACCCTGAGCTCCACACCAGTTTTTCAACCATTCATTGAATCCTGTGGTGCGAAGTACCCTAGCCTCACCCATGCCATAGACAGACAGCCTCTTCGAGAAGGTTACTGTGCATGCTACTTGTCTAAGGCCCTTCCCCAACTCCACAAACTTCTCCTGCTCTGCTCTGATCACATTCCCAGCCAGATCATTTGTCCCTAGGTGGACAGTGATGTCCAGCTCCCTCTCCTGTGCTGCTCCCATGATCCTGAGGATTTGCTTCCTCTCCCTCCCAGCCATGGCACCGGGCAGGCACCTTACCTCCCTCCCCCCTCCCTTCCCCAGTTCTACCCTCCTAACGATTGAGTACCCCACCTGGAATTGTTTTCTTCCCCTGTGGGGTCCCGTGCCACCCTCCCGTGGGTCTCCTTTGTGGAGGTTCCCAGCATCCTCCTTGGTCTCCACTACAGGTCCCTCCATAGAGGAACAATGCTCTGCAGAATGGCATATGAATTGTGGAGAGGCACAACTGGAGTGATGCTCCTCTGTTCCACCACCCTCACTGAGCCCACCATGGTCCAACCTCTCCTCTTTCTTGGCAACCTGTGAGGCAGCGGTGGTGGCCCTGGTGGTCACTGGGTGGGGGAGCAGGTTTCCTGACTTCTCGCCAGGTTGGCCTGGAGATGGGCAACCTCCTCCCTCAGACCAGATTGGTACCTGCAAATATGGCAGCATTGCAACCTCCAGAATGTCTCCTGGAAGACTGCCATCCCACAACCAGTGCATTGCACCACTCCCCACATGTCTCTCTCCCTTCCTGTTTAAATTTCTTTTTTTGCTAGTGTGTGCGACTGTGTGCATGCGTTTACCCCGTACACAGTGTGCTGGTCTGCTAAGGATATGACGGGTGTATGTCCATTGCCTTATTGGGGAAGTGATGTCAGAACCCCTGGTATAAAGGAAATGACACCATTGGGGTTGGAGGGGTGAGAGGCAGATTGGGCGTTTCCAAGCCTGTGCCCTCCAGAAACAATCAGCTACATCACTGACCCACCACCCCAGTGAGTGTTTTCTTTCCTTTGAGTAATACAGCCTGCACAACAATTTAACAGAAAATATACCCTACAAAAACAATTTCAGCTGCTCTCTTGGTTTCCCTTTCTTCTTTCCTGTATTCCTACTTTGCTGGCTCTGTCAGAATTTAAAGGCTTTGCAGGTGGGCAAGTCTGTGCAAGTCCTGTTTTCAGCTGCTTCTCTGTTGGTTTCCATTTCTTCTCTCATGTCTTCCTAGTTTGCTGGCTCGGTCAGAATTTAAAGGCTTTGCAGGTGGGCAAGTCTGGGCAAGTTCTGTTTTCAGGTGCTGCTCTCTTGGTTTCCCTTTCCTCTCTCATGTCTGCATGAGGGATCCGTCATATACCTGGGTGGAGCAATATATTTTGCATGGTATTGCTGTTGGGTCAGCATGGAACATCTGGGCTTTTTTGTATATGGCCCGCATTGTGTTCCAGAGCTATTCACAGTTCATGTGGTGCTAACCTAGTTAGAACCATACTAATTATTTGAATAGGGGTTCCCTTGGGAATAGTTCATTTATAGTGTCAAGCATTAAACTAAGAACAATTTTATGCAGCAAATCAGCATATTTAGTTTGTATTTGTCATCAAATGATAAGCCAGTCACTGAATTGTAAAGTACACTGTGATGAGTTTGGAATGAAAGATCGGAAATACATTGGAATGTTTATCTATTTTAGGGGCACGGTAGCACCCCTATAGTTAGGGTTGAGTAGGGTGTTAAGTGTTAAACCTTTAACTTTACACCTTAATAGCTTTGGCAGCATTGGACAAAATTAACTGAAATTTTGCATATGTTGTCTAGGAGGCAAGGTCTAAATCTGTGGAAAGTTTCATGATGGCAGCCTGTGCGGTTTCAGAGATCTGCATATGTCATTTTTCTGTAAATGTCTAATTGTTTTCCTATGTAAGCCCCCCTTCTTATGTCTAGGGGTATGATGGTGAAAGTCCAAGGGAGGGGGGGCACTATACAGCAAAAGACTCACATACCTGGACAGCCTGTTTACTGGACTTGGGTGGAACCGGTGTGCCCCTGGACCTCTCAGTTCTGATCTGGTTGACAGGAGAAGTGAAGACCCTGTTCTTCCCCTGTCTGGCCTTTCAAATCTTTGCCTCTGAAGCCTTTGTAGACAGTCTTCACCAGGCAAGCCTCTCGTCATTTTCCTCGCTGGTCTTCCAGTTCTTCAGTCTAGGGACTGTATAGGAGTGGTACTCTAGACCCCTTTGTTGCGCACCCTGGACACACACTAGGGGCTGGGCTGTGGAGGCAAAGTTCTTATTAGCAGCAAACAGTTCATTGAAATGAATGAGGCAACACTGCAAACTGCAGGAACTGGGAATGCTATTTAATGAACGGTTAAAACAAAACAGTGACGAGTCGCTCCATGGAGCAGGAAATCCACAAATTAATTTCTCTAGACCGTGGAGGTCCCATCTGGAGCTTGGGTTCACTCTGGACCGTGAAGGTCACAAACCGAGCTTTAAGTCCAGGTGGCTAACTTCTGACTAGGCAGCCACAGTCCAAACACAGGCAGCGTAAGTTTGTGGCCAAATCGGGCCTCTAACTGCAGGCAGCAAGACTCTCTTTATTCCTCTCCTCTCTACTTCATGATGCAGAGCACAGATCTCTTGAGGGTCGGCTGACCTCGGGCTCCTTTGGCCGAAAGGCCCAGAACTGTACAGCCTCACAGACAAGGGCAGTCAGGGATCAGGGGCTGCCCCAGACCTCTGGATCCCTCCTGTACCCCTCACTTCACAGGCTCTGTACTTCTGCCTCTGTCCTTCTAAGCTTCTTAGGCAATGCAGCCTCTCCTCCTTCTGTGTTCTCCCAGGCAGCAGTTTCTTCTCGGGGTCCCACTCACCAGCGGTCATCAGGGCTAGTGGCAGCTCAACCCACCCCCTTTCTGTAGGTTCAGCAGTCATACCTCCCCTTTCCTCTTGGCCAGCAGCAGGTCTCTAGCTAGGGGGAAACGTGTCCCCCAAACAATTCAGGACACTAGGGCTCAATAACTAGATGGCCACCACCATATTCTCTGCTGCCTGCAACAATACTGCCATACAAAAAACGAAAATAGAAGAGAAACCTCGCTGACCTAATGGGCAGTTGCTCCTGTTCTTGCCTCTTACCACCAGATCTCCCCTTTACCGCACTACATTCTCCTTAAATCCTTACCTCAGGGTGCCAGAAATCCACCGCCAAACCAAAGGTCCAGTCTGGACTGAGTTCATGGGCACCAAAAGCACCCTGTGCCCAAAATACCTATGGGACCTGTAGTTTCTAAAATAACTATTTACAATTGCTCCTCTTCATACCAGCTGGTACCAAATTTACCCCCTTCTTAAATGGAGCAGCTGCTTCTTTAAAGTTTGCTTAGCTGGCAGCCGCACAAGCGCTCTAGTGCGGACCACCATTGAGCTATTTACATTACATTATTTATTTATTTTTCTTTCTCTGAGCCACTGACCCCTGAAAATGCGCCTGGAGGTGCAGACACCCAGATTCAGTGCTCAGTCTGCTTGCCAAAGGCCGAGACACCGGGATCAAGCGGCTGGAGCCATGAAGCTGCAAACAGGACCGCAGGGTGCAAATCCCCCAAGCCACTGATGCAAAGAGCACTGCAGGGATCCTCGGAGCCGCAGCTCCAAAAAGGTAAGCCCATTTGGGGGCTTACACCTATATTTAACATGGGATTTGGATTTGCGTGCTGTGCCAAGGTAGAGCCTTTTGAAGGTTTAGTGAAAAAATATTAAACTGTTCTAGAGTTATAAAGATTTAAAGTTTTGTTTTTTTCTGGTCTGAGCATGCTCAGTAGGGTTTTTGGAATAACGTTCTGCTACAACACCAAAAATTCTGTGTAGCAAAACCATTTTTGGTTTTTCACAACTTGCTTCTCACAGCACTAAAAATGCTTTCTGTGCTGTGAAAGATGCCATCTTGTCTTTTTCCTCAAAATTAAAAACCAAAACAAAACATGGAAAATAGTGTAATTTTAAAAAACAAACATTTGAACCTAGCTAAATGGCACCTGTGTAAAGGAAATCATGTGTGACATTGTTTGCTCAGGGAACAGGGTGGGAATTAGGGTTGACAACTCCAAGGAAGAGCCCACCACTGTTTCGCCAAGAATCTGGAGACCCCAAACCCTAATGCTTTTTCCTTTTGCCGCTTGGGGGGGTGGTAGGGAGTTAACGTTGGAAACCTCAAAGTCACATTTCTCTGCTTTTGTGGTGTTTAGTTACCCTAACTGTGCATTATCAAAGTTTTTTTTCAATGAATATAGATATGTATATTTATCTCCCTCCCCTACCATTTCTCCCCCCCTTCCCCTACTCCCTTTGCACCTCTGAGGCTCACTCTGTCCTCCCCGGTAAAATCCTCTGTGGGTCAAACTGCTTTCTCCTGCAGCTTCCCGGAACTGTAGAGCACCCTTCCTGTTGCTATTCACAATGCTTCCTTTTCCATATCACTAGAATCCGTCCTCTATGGCTTCACTACTCACTCCTGCAGTTGCCGATGATCCTTGTCTAATCTCACTGCTCTTCCCTCCATATACTGTCTCCCCCTACTGCCCTGATTTATTGGTCCACGTTTCCCTTTTGACCAGAGCCCTTTTGCACTTGCAATATCCCTTTTCTTTCTCATTTTTGCTACCAGTTGCACTTTGTGGCACTGTTGTTATCAATATACTCTGTTTTGCACTATTTACTTTGTGCTTCCTCTCAATTGTCTGCTGCCTACTTTTTATAATTATTGGTTTATAACTGTAACATTATTGATGTAACTACTGCACTCTCCACATCCTGTGCCCCCAATGACACATCTGGAAATGAGCTGTTAACTCAGACTGTGTTTTTCATGGTTAAAGAGAGCTGAGGGAGATACTGGCTGCACCTCTTATTATCCCATTTAACAACTCACTGTAAACAGGAGTGGTTCTGGAGAACTGGAGGAGGGTAGATGTAGCCCCACTACACAAACTTGGTAGCAGGGAGGAGGCTGGCAATTACAGGCCAGTTACTCTGACATCAGTGGTAAGAAAGTTAATGGAATCACTGCTGAAGGAAAGGATTGTGGAATATCTTGAACCCAGTAGGTTACGAAACCCGAGGCAGCATAAGTTCACCGTGGGGAGGCTTTAGAACAGGGTGGAGCGATGGACGCGGCCTATGTAGATTTCAGTACGGCTTTCGACATCGTTCCACATAGGAGACTAGTAAGCAAGCTGGGTAGCTTAGGAATGGATCCCAAGGTGGTAACCTGGATAAGAAATTGGTTAGAGGATAGGCCGACAGAGGGTGGTGGAAAACAGAGTTTACTGTGAGAAGGGGAGGGTGACCAGTGGGGTGCCTCAGGAATCACTGCTGGACCCAGTCCTCTTTAATGTCTTTATAAGTGACATTGCAGAGGAGCTGGAAGGGAAGGCCTCCCTCTTTGTAAATGACACCAAAGTCTGCAGTAGGGTGAACACGCCGAGTGTGTGTGTGTGTGTGTGTGTGTGTGTGTGTGTGTGTAATGGATGAGCAAAGACATGAGAAAACTCAACGAGTAGTCAAGGGTATGGCAGCTAGGTTTCAGTGTGAAAAGGTGCAAAATAATGCACTTGGGGCACAGAAACCCAGGGGCAGAGTACACAATGGGTGGAGTGGTACTGACAACTACCAGGCAGGAAAGAGACCTGGAGGTAATCATATCAAATGACCTAAAGGTGGCAACAAGGCAGTCGGGGGCGCTAGTGGAATGCAAGGGTGCATAGGGAGGGGTATCACCAACAGAAAGAGAGAGGTAGTGTTTCCTCTGTATAGATTGCAGGTTAAGACCCCACCTACTGTACAGTGTCCAGTTCTGGGGACACATCTTCGGAAGGACATAGACAAAGTGGAGGCAGTCCAGAGGACGACAACTAAAATGGTGCAGGTTATGCATCAAAAGCCCTATGAGGAGAGAGTAAAGGACCACAGTATATATACCCTGGAAGAGAGGAGGGAGAGGGGGATAGGACAGAGACCTTTAAATATGTCACGGGGTATATAAGGTACAGGAGGGAATTACTTTTTAGAAGAAAAGATGCTCAAGATTAAGGGGAAATGCTATGAAGGTAGAGGGGTAGACTCAGGAGCGATGTGAGGAAGTACTTCACAGAAAGCATGGATTCCTGAAATGGCCTTCCAGTGGACATGGTGGGTGCAAAAACAAAGGTGGGGTTCAGGAATCCATGGGATAGGCACAAGGGAATCACAGTGGAAAAGAAGGGGCCGGGAGAAAAAGTTGTAGATGAAGTAGGGTCTGCGATGATAATGTAGGTAGTAAAAAAATGGGCAAACTGAATGGTCCTACGCCCTTCCCTGCCGGTCAAATTCTATGTTTCTATGTTAAACTCTTGAAATAAATACATTTTATGCAATAGGTATGGATACAGTATCTGTTACTTACAGCTCATTTATTTTCACTGGTGTTAAACAACTTTGAAACCCATGTTTATTCTACCCTGTCTACAGATCATAACCCCCGCCATACTGGCACTACTTACAGTACACACTACCACTTTCACTTTCCGGACTCACAACCAGAGTACACATCACTAACATCTACAAACCAGGGAAACCACACTCACACACAAACTCACACTCTATCCCATTTTCTTATCTATGGTATACAACATCCACCACAATATACTTTAAACCCATACACACAGAAAAACATTTTTTTTTAACTCAGAGTAGACCACAGACTACATGATCCCTCCCCCCCCAATGACGGCTTCACGTCTTGGCCTCCCATTGCAGTTTCTTCTCATGTTCTCTTTCTTGAAGGAAAAAAAAAAACTTTCCTCACAAACAATACCTTTATTCAAAAATGTTAAATTCTGTTCTGACATGCTTTTCATTTCTTGTTTCCAGCGTATCAAATCTGCTGCCACAGACGACACATGCTCCATACCCAGTCCTGCTCACATCTTCTCTCCTTTCAATGACTTCCACTCTTTTCCTGGCAGCAATTAAAAATAAAGAGCCTCAATAAAGGAAGTCAAAAGCTCCACAGAAGTCCCGGTACTACTCCTCCATAGCCTGCCATTTTATCAGCAGATTAAATGACCAATAGAAAAAGTCTACCAGATATGTATGAAAAGACCTTCCCCTTGTGAACCCACGCTGCCTTTTGTTTTAAAATCCATTTCCCCTTGTGAACCCACGCTGCCTTTTGTCTTAAAATCCATTTCCACTTGTGAACCCACACTGCCTTTTGTCTTAAAATCCATTTGCCTCCAGGAAATCCACTAGTCTTTCCTTCACAGTGAACTGCAGCATCTTACAAACAATGGACATAAGGGTTACCAGCCTATGGTTCCCTAGTTCAACCCTTTTTCCACTCATGTGCAGGGGTACCACATTTGCTGATCTCCGATCCTGTGGCACCAACCTGATCCTGTGAACTGTTAAAGAGATCCCCAAAGGGTGCTGCATCTCCTGCCCCCTTCTTTTGGCACCATAGGGTGCATTCCATTTGCACCCATTAATTTGTCCATGCTTAGATCTCTGAGACCCTTAGCATCCTTTCCTTAGTTATATGTTCCAGGCAGAGCTCCAGTTCCATGTCATAAAGGCGAAAATGTAACGGCGACTCGCATAATAGCGAGCGCATATCACTGAAAACGAAATTGGCGATGCAGCCACTATGCAATCCATGTCAACGATGACACTGCACAATATCAAATGGGGACAACAAATATTATATTTTAATGCGGGGGGGGGGATGCCCCCTGCACCCCCCCATATTATTATAATCAGCTCGGGAGGGGGGCACTGGGGAATGGAGAATACACGGGGAGGGGGCCACATTCTGCAGGGGGTATCCCATGGCTAAAACATTTTTCTAACAGCCATAATAGTGAACAAAAACATATACTTGCAGGCAGGCTCGAACCCGGGACCATGGCTACTCCAGGTGGTGCTCATATGCATTACTCCAGGCGGCCAGCTTGACAGCAGCAGGCTACATTATATTACTTAACCCACATGATTGCACCCTCCCCCCTCATTGGTCTCATCATTCGCCCTCGCTGTTGCATCGCTGTGGTCTAGCATCCTCCTCCCCCCGGCTGTTTCTGCACAGTAGCTATTCTGTTGGGCACGCAGCTTGACTCGCTCAATTTCGTTCGCCCATATAACATGCTACCTAGATCTCCAACCCCCACTCCCACTGTATTTCAGTCAATATTCTGGTAGAGGACCCTTGTCTTCTACCATAAACACCGAGCAGAAATACTCATTGAGTAAATG
The DNA here is from genome assembly GCA_016271365.2 of Neoceratodus forsteri. Lineage (NCBI taxonomy): Eukaryota > Metazoa > Chordata > Ceratodontiformes > Ceratodontidae > Neoceratodus > Neoceratodus forsteri. The sequence continues at coordinate 694,183,829 of CM057456.1, forward strand.
TGCCACTGCTTTATCCCACACCTCCTATTCCTTTGCCCTTTTCAATCTAACTGTCCCCTCCTTGTATTAACATTTTCCCCTAATATGGGGGAAAACATCTTGCCCACATTCTTCACTCCCTCTGTAATCCATAACTCAGCATCTGACTTTGCGCATCTCACCTTCCTTTTGGCTTTCCTCATCCTGCTCAGGCATGCTCCCCTATTTCTGCAGTCTGTCTGGCATTGTATACTGTGAAGACCTTCCTTTTCTACCTCACTGCCTTCCCCACATCCTTTGTGTACCACAGTGGTCTCTTTCTCCTACTATAAAGCTTCCAGAGCCCCTGGTTAATTAGACCCTGTTCACTGTCTACCTCTACAACATCCTCCACCCCCCCTGCTAGCTTTTCTAAGTAGCTCCCCCTTCTTGGTAAAATTAGCGCTCCTTAAGTCCAGTATTTTGTTTAGTAACCACTTGCTGTCTACCGCCAGTTTTATTTCAAAACCACATGGTCTACTGGTCACTGGATCCCAAAGGTTCATGAACTGAGGCCTCCACAGTGCTGTCCAGCTTTCTGAAGACTAAATCTAGAATAGTTCCCTCTCACGTAGGCTCTTCTGCCTTCTGTTCCTGGAAGGCCTTTATCACCATCTGGTTTCTATTACCTGCTGCTAGTTGGAACACTCTTGTCCATGTTATGCCACAGTCCCTTACTAGCAGCACCTCATCCTGGTCATCTCTTATTACATTAGCTCTGATGTTTGTTTTATATGAACATATGAATTTGCCAGCAGATAAAGGCTTTATGGTCTATCGAGTCTGCTCGAGTGTGCAACTAGCAATCCTTATACTGCAGCTGTTCTTCCTTCCCCTTCCTTGACCCTCCTTCTTACCCTATCCCATCCCCTTTTGAAGCAGTCCACTGTTCTACAGGATACCACTTCCACAGGCAACGCATTCCACCCATCACCACTCTCTCCGTAAAAAAGTGTCTTCTCATTTCCCTCCTGAATCCTCCCCCTCCAATCTGAGATTGTGACCTTGAGTGTCCTTACCCCCCTTAATTTGAATAATCCCTCCATGCCTGTCTTGTTTGTTCCCTTCATGTACTTGAAGGTTTCAATCATATCCCCCCTGTCTCTCCTCTCTTCCAGTGAGTACATGTTCAACTCCGTCAGCCTGCTCACGTAGGGTATGTCCCCTGGTCCCTGGATCATCACAGTTGCCCTGCGCTGCACCCCCTCCAGTAACTTAATGTCCCTCTTCAGGTATGGGTGCCAGTACTGCATGCAGTGCTCCAGGTGTGACCTAACCAGTGACCTATAGAGTGGCAGGATCACCTCCCCCCTCCTTGAAGATATACCCCTGGCAATACAACCCAGCATTTTGTTGACCTTTGCAGCTGCTTTCCTGGATCGTGCTGAATTGTTCATTGAGCCCATTATAATCACCCCAGAACCTTCCCCTCCTCCTCTGTCACAGCTAGCTGAATCCACCCACCCCCAGCTGGTAGCTCCTTCTTGGTTTTTTTGCCCCAAAATGTAGCACCTTGCAATTTTAGCATTTAATCCCAACTGCCAGGTGTCCGACCAGGTCTCCAATTTTGACAGATCATCCTGCAACCCATGCCACCCTCCTAGGCCATCCACTACTGCTCCCATCTTGGTGTCATCTGCAAACAAACTGATCTTGCTCTTGATGCCCATTGAGATGTCTGATACGAACAACCCAAACAACACCGGTCCCAGCACTGAGCCCTGCGGTACTCCGCTTGTCACTGTCCTCGGAGATAAGAGCTCCCCTTCCACCACCACCCTCTGCTGCCTTCCCTGTAACCAGTTTATTACTCATCCCACCATTTTCGCCCCTGCACCTGTACCTGCCAGCTTACTACCCAGCCTCCCATGCGGCACCGAGTCGAATGCCTTACTGAAGTCCAGAAATTGGACATCCACTGCATGGCCTTTGTCCAGCTGTCTAGTTACCCAGTCATAGTAATCCACCATGGTGGTCTGACAGGATCTGCCCGTGACAAACCCATGCTGCCTAATGTCCTGCAGCCCATTGATCTTCAGAAGGGACACCAGCCTCTCCTTCAGGATTGTCTCTATCAGTTTTCCCACAATGGATGTGAGGCTTACTGGCCTGTAGTTTCCCGGTTTGTCTTTGGGACCACTCTTATGGAGGGGTATCACGTGAGCCATCCTCCAGTCCTGAAGTACACTTCCTGAGACCAGGGAGGCATTGAATAGGTCTGCCAAGGGCCCCGCCAGGATTTCTGCCAGCTCTCTCAGTACCCTGGGGTGAATGCCATCCAGTCCTGGTGCCTTGTCCACCCTCAGTGCCCTCCAGTACCCTGCCCTCTGAGATTCCCCCATCTGTCACCTCCTCCCCTTGAGCCTGACCTCCCCCCACCCTGGTAGCGCCCCTCCTTTCTCCTTAGTAAACACCGAGCAGAAGTATTCATTAAGTGCTTCTGCCTGCTCTGCCACTGTTTCCACCCACCTCATCCCTCTTAATCCTTGCTATTTTGCCCGTACAGCTCCTTTTCTCCTTGTTGTACCCGAAGAATTCCTTCTCCCTCTTCTTGATGCCTTACGCCAGCCTGAGCTCCTTAGATGCCTTGGCTGCCCTTACTGCCTTTGTCACCTCCTTCGATTCCTTCAGGTAATCCTCTCTGTCCTCCCCTTCCCTGTTTTTTTGAACCTCTCTTTTATTTCTTACATTCTCCATGACCCCCTTGCTCAACCAGCTAAATTTCTTGGCCCTAGCTCTCTTACTCTGGACCCTGATGCAGGTTTTGGTTGCCTCCTCAATCCCTAGTTTTATGACCTCCCACCTCTGGTTAGTGTCCATATTAGTCTGGATTCTGGCTAGATACCCTTTAACTATCTCCCACATCCTCCCGAAGTTGGCCCTCCTGAACTCCAACATTCTTGCCCCTGTTTCTACTCCCTCCTTACCCATTTTCAGAGTGAGCCACATTGAGTGGTGGTCACTCCCTGCCAGCGGTTCTTCCACCCCAGCTCCCTCACAAACTCCCCATTTGCCAGCATGAGATCTAGGGTGTTCCCTAACCTGGTTGGCTTGTTGACCATTTGCATTAGGAAGCTATCCTGGAATGCGTCCAGAAGTATCTGCTCCCTTCTATTCATGGTGGCTGGGGTACTGCAGTCCACTCCCAGCAGGTTGCAGTCCTCCACAGTCACTGTGCTACCCTTTCCGCAGGCCTTTCTGATCTCTCCCGCTAGTTCCCTAACTCCCCTGTCTGAGATGGTGGCCTGTACACTACTCCCATCCTGAGAGTCATATTTTTTGAATCCTGGATTTGCATCCATAACGACTCTGTATTACCCTCCTCACGAACACACTTCAGTCCTTCTCTCACATACAGTGCCGCCTCCCGCACCCTTCCCATTTACCCTATCTCTGCAGAATATCTTATACCCTGGTACCACCAGGTCCCAGTCCTGGTAATGGGTGGCCCATGTTTCAGAGATGGCTGCCATGTCCACCTCCCCTTCTGCCATGAGAGCCTGTAGTTCTGCTGTCTTGTTCCCTAGGCTCCTAACGTGCAAGGTGACTGCTCTCCATCCTTTGTCCTTTCCCCCTCCCCCCTCCTGCTCTCCCTTCCTAGCATCCCCTCTAGTACTCCCTTTTTTCCATTGCTTCTAGCACGGGGGTAAGCTTATTTGGCTTCCCTTCCTGTGGGTTCTGCATGTCTCCTGCCCACTTGCCCGTCTTTTGCTATGTAATCCCCATCCTCTGCTTCTATACCTTCTTGCCCTCCTCACTTAGGTGAAGTCTATCCTTACTGTAGAGATCACTGTCCTCCCAGGTCCCTTCCCACTCACCCACCAGCCTATAACCTTTGGATTGGCACCAGGTTCTTAGCCATTTGTTAAATTCCTCTATTCTCAGTTTCCTTGTAATGCCCACCCTAGGCACTGGAAGTACTTCTGAGAAAGCTACTGATCTTCCTACCTCCTCACATATTGGTCCTAGCTCCTCAAACCTCCCCTGAACTATCTCTGTCATCTCTTTCACTAGGTCATTTGTTCCCACATGCAGAACTATATGTGGTTTCACCCTACCCCTCCTAGCAAACTTTAGAACAGACTGACCCACCCTTTCCGCTGTCATTCCTGGCATGGCCTCCACTCATATACAACTATGCCTCTCTCCCTAGCTTCCCCATATGACTCCTCTTAGTATTGAGTCTCCCAGCACTAAGATTCCACCCTCTCTTCCAAGAACCGCATTCCCTGGTCTTCCTTTATCCCAACCCCTTCCTCCAGACCCCCCCTCATCCTCCAGCACAGTTGTTCCACCTTCCTCCACCGTTGAATCATCCCCAGTTGTTCTCCTGCCCGTTACATGTTCCTCTGGTCTTTTTTTAGTTCCTCTTCCGATTGCACCCTCTATCACATCACCCAGTCTTGCCAGTACTGTGAATCGATTTTTTGATGCCCCCCTCACTACCACATACTTCCTCCTTCCTATTACCAGCCCCCCTCGCTACTGCTTCTGTGTCCATTATCTCCCCTTCCCCCCATTCTCCATTCTTCCCCCTTTTCTGTCTTTTGACCCATGACCTGTGTCCCCTGTTTTGGTTCCCTATCCACCACCCTTTTCCTGCTCCTTCCCCATTGGTTCTGTTTGTCCTTCTTCCTCAGTTTTCCATCTACTTACTCCACCTTTTGGGTTGTTGTCCACTGCAGCCCACCGTTCCCTTGCTAGCTCTTCCTTTAGACCTCTGATCTCATTTTTAAGCTGCATTATTTGCCTGCAGACCAAACAACCCCCCCACTCTCCACGAAATTCTAAGAAAGACTGGCGCTCTGCAGTTGTTACAGCCTACCACCCCACCCATCTCTCTATTCGCCCACCGGCATCCTCCCACACTCTCAGAAGGACACCCATCACACCCCCATGCATCCTCCCTTCGTCCATTTCTAGTTTTGTTCATGTTCCACCAGTACAATTAATCTTGCAGCAAAAAAGATGTATATACTATAGCCCAGATATTCAGACTGCACTGGCCAGTGGCGCAAGCCTTGGCACAGCACAACTGGGCTGCACCAGGGCATGGACCAGGTGATATTCAACAGTGCTGCGCCATGGCTCAGCACCGTTGAATATGGCACAGAGGACGCACACACTGTGCATGGCACAGTGGCACTGCGCCAGCACAAGACAAAGCACAGAAGCAGGGGGATGCGCCAGCGCATGTGCAGTTGCACTAGGTGCATCACCCACAGTATTCAGCATGGGGCATGCATATGAGGCCATTATGCATGCAAGGCACAAATGGGGCCATTTGCATGTCATTATGGCTCCATTTGCATGCGATGCGCCAATTCCCGGTGACTTCCGCCTGGTGCCCTGCCAGGCTGCAGCCGTTGGGGATTGACACCCTGAAGTGCCATTGCAGTCCCCCAATATCGGGCCTGTGTAGTACAGTATGGTCTGCACGCCCATTGGTCCACGCAGTGGACCAATAGGCGTACAGATCGTACTGTACGCTGTCATTTGGCGGGCGGCCTGGTGGCATGCGGCGGCAGTGCTGCTGCCCACCAATGACGTGGGGGGTTAGTATGGGGACCTCTGTGGGTGGGTGGTGGGGGGTACCACTGGACCACCAGGGTTCACATCGTGACGATGCCCATGATCGGGTGATCAGGCAAGGGGGGGCTTCCTGCTGGACCACCCGGGATCTTCTTTTTACATATGCCCACAATCGGGCAATGGGGAGCTTCCTGTTGGACCACCAGGGATCTAATCTTTCCTTATGCCCACGATCGGGTGATGGGGGCGTTACCACTGGACCACCAGGGATCTTATATATATAGGTATGCCTGCGATCGGGCGACGGGGCAAGGGGGCACATGTCTACTGGGACAGGGTGCTTGTGGATGGTGTACCTGCTGGCCGGGTGGCCACCCATGGCAGGCGGCTGTTGTGTTGCGCCATGCACTACAGCCGCCTGCCTGTGGGTGGCCTGCGTTTGAACCATTTTATTTCACCTCAACTTTGAGCACCAGTGGCGGGCATGTAGTGATGCTCAGTTAGCGCCCGCACATCCCAGGCTGAATATCGATGTACATCAAGACATGCATGGGCACGCCTGCATCTGCGCTGCATACATTACCATTGCACCCAATGCATCGGGTTGCGCTGTGTAGCCAGCCCCTTTGAATATCACATCAAGATATTGGGGTTGCGATGCACAACCCTTTGAATATCTGGGCTCATCTGTTTAAGCTTATACTGTAATTAACAGCATTTATCAATGCCGATGTTGGCTTGCTGGCATTGCTAATGCAGGAGTTAGAAATGCAAACTAGGAATGGCAGTGAAGTACTGAGTAATGACAACACCCCCTCAGAGTCTGAAAAGAGCTTGGAGTGTGGCTTTGGGTCGGTCATAACACTGATGCTATTCCACCTCACCCCACCCTGCAGAGAGTGACAGGTGTCGGGGTGTGCATTGGGGTCTTTGGCCTTTATACTCACCCAATTCCATAAGGAAATAAGCTGAGATGGGTGCAATATAGGAGAATGGGGTGAACATTAGGGTGACTGAACTCAAGACGCACCTCAATGCCTGTCAGTGGCTCTAACTTGGGGGGGGTGGGGGTAGAATTCTGCAAACATTATGGCTGACGAACCCAAGTTATGTCCCCGACGCCTGTCAGTCTCTACAGGGTGGGTGTATGGTTGAAAACCTTAACGTCTCGGGTGTTTGTTGATATTTTCACTCCAAATTTTCAGCAGTGGCTTTTTGGGACCCCACCTCATGAACAGTGGCACTATCATTCATCCTGAAAGGTGATTTCACACAGCAACTGTGCTATTGGGAGCCACAGGTGCGGAAATGCACTTCGGGCAGGATACGAAAAATGACAGCTGTACTGTTCATGAGGAGGTGTAAAAAAAAAAAAATAAAATAAATAATGGCAATGTTGAGAACCTGGAGGGAAAATATGAAAAATTTGCAAACTTACGAGCGTGCTTAGATACTGTGCAACGCATGCCCATAATGTGGTAATTTGGGGATTTTTCTTTTACCAGATTTTCAACAAGGGCATTTTTGGACCTCTCCTCATGAACAGTGGCACTGTGATTTTGTTACTCTGTCCCGGAAGTTGATTTCACACAGCGACTGCACCCATTGTGCTCCACAGGTGCAGAAACACGTTTTGGGTAGGATGTGAAAAATGACATCTGTACTGTTCATAAGGAGGTGTGCAAAAATGGCAATGTTGAAAATCTGGAATAAAAATATTAAAAATGCTCGAGGTTACGAGTGAGCGTGGAAACTACTCAACGCACGCTTGTGACGTAGTCATTTTTTGGAATTTTTTCACTAGATTTTCAGCATAGGCATTTTGGGACCTCTGCTCATGAACAGTGTTACTGTGATTTTCTTAATCTGTCCCGAACGTTGATTTCCCACAGTGATCGCGCCACATGTGCGAAAACACATTTTGGGTAGGATGTGAAAAATGACAGCTGTACTGTTAATAAGGAGGTGTGAAAAAATGGCAATGTTGAAAATCTGGAGTGAAAATATTAAAAATTCTCAAAGTTACGAGCGTGCGTGGAAACTGCGCAATGCACGCTTATAACAGTCATTTTTTGGAATTTTTTCACCAGATTTGCAACATAGACATTTTGGGAGCCCACCTCATGAACAGTGGCACTTTCGGTTCGTTAATTGGTCCCGAAAGGTGATTCCATCTAGTGACCGCGAAATCACCTTTCAGGACCGAATAATGAAATGACAGTAACTGATTTCATGAGGTGCGGTCCCAAGAACCCCATGTGGAAAATTTGGAGCCAAAAGTAAAAAAAAAATGGCCGAGATATCCACCTAAGTTGAAAACCCCCCATTTATGCCATTATACAGCTTACCGGCATTTCTTCAGTTCACGGTCGGCTTTGAAGAGTGCAGACGTGTTCCTGCTCCACCGAAGATCGCCGTGCCGACCTCCGGAGGAAGTATGTGGTGAGGGGGGTGTGGAGAGGTGGGGTTCATAGAGGGTGGGTATGGGTTGCGGGAGGGGACGCCGCGAACAACTAGGGACCATTTTCTTGTTTTGCAGGGAAAAAAAAAAAAAAACTTTGGGGGAAGGTTTTTGGTTTTAAAGGTGACACTAAGACATTTGGGCACACTGGGGTGGGCCCCCAGTGTGCCACCTGGATTTTTTTTTGGGAATGGAGCCGACGATTCGCACCCCATCGGCAAATAAAGCGTGTCTGTGTTGGGGGGAGCCTGATGCCGAGGGGGATTGGGCACCCCCCGTCGGCAGACAAATAAAACTGGATGGGGCATTATGCTGACGAGGATTGGGCATCCCCATCGGCAAACAAATTGAACTGGGGAGGAGGCATGCTGATGGGATTGGACACCCCCGAACTTGGCTTTCTAGGGATTGCAAGAGGCGGACGGTGAGAACCTCTGACATGTTTATTGAAATGTATCTCCAGGAATGGCACATAATGGAGGCGTGTCAGATCTGCTGCTGCAATGACGAGTCTGTCTCACATTGCAGCCGCGGATTTGTTTCAAGTTGGTGGCACTCTCTGAACCTGCTGTCATCGGCAGCATGCTTACCAGTTGACGGCTGAGAGACACACCAGCTAAAGCATCCCCTGGATTCGCCACAACACTGACACACCTTTGAATGTGTTAGTACAGTGCTGCTACTGCAAAATGCTGCTTGCACATGTGTGCAAGCCAACATAAAAAGTTACTAATATTGTCTTACAACCAGGATTATCATGCACTTTTCTTATCCCTCAGTCCTTTTTCTCACAGAAATGTATGCCTAGCCAAAAACAGTTTTGTAATGTAATATTTACAGAATATAATTTAGATCCCTAAAAAACAGTCCCTTATAGCTTTAAATAATGTTTTGAATTTACAAGGACCAACTATAGCTGGCCCGGTGGCGCTGAGGGACTGGACGTCTTAACTCACGCCACGCTGGCAAACCGTGTTCGGGAACAAGCACTGGTCGCCAGGGATCGGCAGGGGAGGAGAAGGAATGAGCATCCGAGCGACTGCTCTCCTCCGGGGTCACGGGAGGGGGTCACGAGTGGTTGGCGTTGGGCTAGCCCCTAGTGGAGGCTGGGGGACAGTGCGCTGATACTGTAGAAAAGGGGAGGAGATGGGCAGACGTTAGAAGGAAGCGCATGTGACCCCATGCACGCTCACTCCACAGGCGTCATTGCACACTTCGTCTCCTGGGAGAAAATCAGGAAATAGTTGCTGCAGCAGAATAATGGAGGACACCTCGCAGGCTTCTCTCGGCTAGCCGCGGTGCTGGTCTCACTGGATCCGGTTTCCGGTCTCCAGTGGGGGAGGGGAACCCTGCCGGGGGTGTAAGCTCTGGGGGTATGGGTCAGCGCCGGATGCCGGATGGTGGATGCCGGGGGATGGGTCTGGGGGCTCCCTCTGGAAGAAAGAAGGGCCACAGTAATGAGCAGAAAGAGAAATAGCAAAAATGCAAGAACCACCTATAAGTGATACCTAATTGCTCCTCCCCTTTTAGCTGAGCATTTAATATGTGAAGTGGAGAGTGGTAGGAGGGTGGGCCAAAAACAACTTGAGTGCCCAGTGTAGCTCCTCAGGGCCCCACACAAACAGTAATGATTACTTATTACTGTATGTTTCGGTTTCGTAATCCACAATATATTTTAAGTCCAGAACTGTGTATGGAGATGACGGCTCCACTCATCTGCAGGGTTATAACTTGGAAAGTACTGTTCCTATTACTTCCCTTTTACCACTGACACTGCAAAGCACTATCACAAATTGTTCTCTGCAGGTCTGCACTCCATTGGAGGGGTGGACCTCCACAGCCACTGCCAACAAGATAAATCCTTCCCTGTCCTCTAACCTCTGATGCTGCTATGCACTATCACAAATTGGTCTATGCAGGTCTCTGCTCCATTGCAGGTGGAGGATCTCCACAGCCACTTCCAACAAGATAAATCCTTCCCTGTCCTCTAACCTTTGATGCTGCTATGCACTATCACAAATTGGTCTATGCAGGTATCTGCTCCATTGCAGGTGGAGGATCTCCACAGCCACTTTCAACAAGATAAATCCTTCCCTGTCCTCTAACCTTTGATGCTGCTATGCACTATCACAAATTGGTCTATGCAGGTCTCTGCTCCATTGCAGGTGGAGGATCTCCACAGCCACTTTCAACAAGATAAATCCTTCCCTGTCCTCTAACCTCTGATGCTGCTATGCACTATCGCAAATTGCTCTCTGCAGGTCTCCACTCCATTGCAGGTGGAGGACCTTCACAGCCACTGCCAACAAGATAAATCCTTCCCTGTCCTCTAACCTCTGGTGCTGCTATGCACTATCACAAATTGGTCTATGCAGGTCTCTGCTCCATTGCAGGGGTAGGACCTCCACAGTCACTTCCAACAAGATAAATCTTTCTAGGGACATGGATATGTTGTTCATCCACACTTATTGGCAGGTTCCTTGCCGCTTTAAATCTTGCCGGAAGGTCTTCATGCTGGCTCCTCCCACCCACCCGGGTGGTAAAACTCTCGGCTCCGCCCCATGACGCCAGATCTTCCTTACCGCTTGGAAGCTCAGGTTCTCCTTAACGCCCATGCAGTAAGACTGGTTTCCTGTCTCTTCGAATTTTCGAAATTAAAAGTTTTACAAAAGACTTCGGTCTTCTCCCTTGCGGCCGCGATGGACAAATGGACTCCGGCTTCCGGAGATGCCCTTGTGGGCAGAAGATGTCTCTGACGGATCCGCACTCCACGTCGCTTACTGCTTGGGCCTTGAGCACGACCCGCAGGCTCATGACCTGTGCTCTTTCTTTTCGGCCCACGCTCCTCAAGACCGTGCTGCCCTGCTTACAGCTGGGCGCCCAGAAAAGATTTCTTCCGTTAAGTCAAAAGAGGCCGGTCGGCGGTGTCCATGTGGCGGACCAGCTCGAGCAGATGATCGCCCTCGAAGAGGAGGCGGCGCGGGCCACTTCTACCTCAGCTGCGGCATTTGTCCTGCTTTCTCTCGGTGCCTCTTATTCGGCTTCTTTTAAGGAGCTTTGTCTGACCCTCTCGACGAAAGGTGAGGGTCCAACTTCTTCTGGACCATTTTCTCGGTCCAAAAAGAGAGACAAGAGTAAGTCTCACTGCCGACGCCTTGGGAGCGGAAAGATCCCTCTCCCAGTTGTCGGTAGTCGGCTTGGCCCCTCGGCTTCGACCACTGGCTTCACGGTGTCCCCGCCAGGCCAGCTTGACCGAGACTCCTGCCCGACGCCGTCGAGATTTTTCTCACCCGCTGGACGGGTTGTCGGCTGGAGAAGCTGAGAATCCCCTCTCCTGGTTCCCCGTGGGAGTTGAGGATCCCGTCGGCTCGTCTGTGCCTCCGGTTCCGGAGCCTTCGGTGGAATCGTCCGAACCGAGGGGAGTGCCGATTCCCTGCGACACCTCGCCGCACCATCCTCGGCCTAGCCAAGGTTCTCGGTCTCGGTCTCGGACGTCTTCACGGTCCAGCCGATCCCGCCGTCATAGGCAGTCTCGGCACCATGGCGAGCGGCGCCGGCGCTCATCCTCTTCCTCGGACGAGGGGAGGCTTCGGCGCAAGTTACGTCGGTATGGGGAACCATGTGGCAACAGCTCCTTCTGTCTGGGAATAAGCCGACGCCTGCTGCCTCCCTCGCCATTAAGTGGCTGTCACCGAGCGTCAACAACCCCTCGCTTTAGCCGAGGAGCCTGTTCCCAGGGCGGTTGTTCGCCAATTCCAGCTGCCCCACCGATTCGTGGAACCTCCGCCTCCACAGCCGCTAGTTGGGGCTCCGACCAAAATTCTCGGTCGGCTCAGGGACTGCCCCATAGGCTGTCTGTCACCCTCACTCCCGATAGACCTCGGCAGGTGGAGTGGCTCGGCCCGAGCAGCTCTTTGAGGACTCTTCCGAGTCCGAGGATGATTCCTCCTTTCTCCGGCGAATAGACTTGGAGTCCTCAGGAGGACAGTTGGTGGACGATAGCCCTTCGTCTCTTCCTAGGATTGCTTCGCTCATCTCGGAGTCCACCGGATGAAGCTCAAACCCATTTCTAAACGGGCCAGGTATCCCTCACGGAGATTCTGGACCGAGGGATTCTCACGGAGGCTCTTCCGGTGGCCGAGGCCATAGTGGGTCCGCCTTGAGCTCTGGCAGCGCCTGCTTCCTGCCCTGCGCCGGCCAGGATGGCCAGGAAGTATCGGTCCTCTACCGGTTCCCTGTCCGGTTTTCGAACACCCTCGGCTGAGGGGTTGGTTACCGACAGCGTTTTCCCGTGCCGGGAACGCTAGGGATGTGGACAAACCTCCCGACAAGGAATCCAAGAAATTGGATTATGCCGGGCGAAAAGTCTATGCTGCGTCCTCTCTCGGCCTTCGTCAGGCCAGTTCGGCCGTCCTCGTGGCACATTTTTCTCATGCCCTGTTGGGCTCCCTGGATGAGGTCGTCCCTCATCTTCCCGCGGATCTGCAGACTACGGTCAGGCAGGTGCAGGACCAGGGCAGGGCAGTGGCCAAACAGCAGCTCCAGACTGCTTTAGACATTGGGGACTCATGTGCCAGGTCTATGGCGGCCGCAGTGGCTATGCATCGTCGGGCTTGGCTGAGGATATCCACCTTTACTTGGGATACCCAGCACAAGTTGGCAGATGTTCCCTTTTTGGGGACTGACCTCTTCGGCCCTGGGGTGGAAGGTCACCTGCAGAGAATCGAGAAGTCCAATGCTACCTTGGACTCGGTCTCTTCTGCTCAGAAGGACAAAGGCCGCAAACCACAGCCTAAGTCCTTTCGTCCTTCTGCGCCCCCAGAGCGTCGGGCCCAGCAACGTCAGGGCCAGCAGGCTCGGGCTTGGCATCCCAAACCCAAGCCCGGAGCTTCCTCCAACAGGAAGCAGGGAAGTAAGAGCTCAGGAGGTCCCTCGGCCTGTCCCTCCTCCAAGCCTGCCCAGTGACGGGCTGAGGGGTGTCGCCCCAACCCCGCCACCTTACTCCCAGGTTCCCCGTGGGGGACGGCCCGCACTTTTCTGCCTGGTCCGTTATTACCACAGACAGGTGGGTTCTGGAGGTGGTGGGAAAGGCCTGCCTCTGAATTCGAGCAGGCTCCGCCCTTCAGACCCGCCGCACCTCGGGGCCTCGGGCACGCAGCCTCACTGTCGGCTCCGTCCGCCGACATCGCCTCCTCCTCCAAAGGAGGTGATCAGGAGTGGTGGAACCTCCTCAGACCCGGGTTTGTGTCCAGGTACTTCCTGGTTCCGAAACGGACGGGGGGCTGGCGCCCCATTCTCGACCTACACGACCTGAACAAGTTCCTAAGGTCTCGAACCTTCAGGATGGTCACTCTGGCTCAGATAATACCATCCCTGGAACACGGCGTGTGGTTCTGCTCTCTGGACCTGCAGGACGCGTTCTTTCACGTCCCTATCCGTCCATCACATCGGAGATTCCTTCGCTTTCGAGCGGAGGGATCCCTCTTCGTTTTCTGAGCCATGCCCTTCGGCCTGTCTCCAGCTCCCAGGGTCTTCACCAAATGCATTGCAGTGGTGACAGCCTTCCTGCGGCACCGAGGGGTCCGTGTACCTTACCTGACGATTGGTTGATAGCAGCCCTCCATACAGGGAGGTGGAGCGGTCCAGAGATCTGGCCCTCCAGGTTTGCTCTCAAATCGGCTTTCTCATCAACGAGGCCAAGTCGAACTCGAGTCAAGCAGGTGATTCTGTTTATCGGGCAGAGCTCGACTTCTCTCGAGCCAGAGCACGGCTCCCGGCGGATAGGGCCGAGGTTCTACCTCCTTTGCCCAATCATTTCTGGTTGGGCAATCCGCCTCCTGCCGGGACTTCCTGCGCCTTGGGTCTCATGGCGGCCTGTACCAGCATGGTCCGCTGGGCGCGCTGGCACATGCGCCCTCTTCAGTGGGGACTGGTCGAGCAGTGGTCACAACGCTGCGATCCATTGGACCAGCTAGTGATAGTGACCCAGGAGATGTGGGAACACCTCCGTGGTGGACCGCTCCATCTCATTTGCAGGAGGGCATCCTGCTTGTCCGCCCGAGCCGATGGTCTCTCTATCGACCGATGCCTCTCTGATGGGTTGGGGTGCCCATCTGGGAACACGAGACGGCCTCTGGTCCCCTCAGGAGTCCCGATGCACATCAACCTGCTGGAGCTCCGAGCGGTCCGCTTAGCTCATCGCTTTTGCCTGCTTTTTCCGGGGTCAAGTGGTCCGAGTCCAGACAGACAATACTACACCTGTATGTACTACCTAAACCGCCAGGGCGGGACGCTGCTCCATGCTTCTGTGCAAGGAAGCTGTCCGCATTTGCCACTGTGCGCAGCCTGGAGGCGGATCTCCAGCCTATTCATGTGGCAGGAGCCCAACACCTGGCCGATGCCCTGAGCCGGATGGGGCTGCATCTCACGAGTGGTCTCTCCTGCTGGAGGTAGTACAAGATCTGTTCTCCCACTGGGGCACACCTCAGGTGGACCTGTTTGCCTCCAGGGAGAACGCGGTTGAGGCAGCTTTATGCCCGCCTCAGCAGGGGCTCGCTGCGGGATGCTTCTCGAGGCTGTGGACCCCGGCCTCTTCTACGCCTTTCCCCCATTTCCCTTGATTCACAAGGTGCTTCTCAAAGCAAGGAGGGACAAGGCGCAGGTGATTCTGATAGCCCCAGACTGGCCCTGCCAGTTCTGGTATCCAGATCTCCTCAGACTCAGCTCCAGGCTCCCAAGGCAGCTTCCAGCTCGCCCAGACCTGCTCTCAGTCAATCAGGGGAAGGTGTTCCATCTGGACCTTCAATCCCTGCACCTGACGGCCTGGTTCCTGAGCGGCTAGAGTTCCAGGCTTTGGGTCTTTCCGACGAGGTCCTCAATGTTGTTGAGGCGTCCCGTAAGGAGTCGACCAGGAAATGCTATGCCTTCAAATGGAAGAGATTTTCCATTTGGTGTCAGGGCAAGGGCTTGACCCTTCTCCTGTCCTTTGGCAAGCATCTTGGACTATTTATGGTCCCTTTCTAGTCAAGGGCTTAGGGTCGACGACCTAAGGGTGCACCTGGCAGCCATCTCTGCTTACTGGCGCTGGCCGGGAGCAGTCGGTGGCGAGGAGGAGGTGGTCTGGTGCTTTTTCAAAGGCCTTGATCACATTTCTCCGTGCGAACCTCCACCTCTGTGGGTTTTACTGCTGGTATTGGCAAAGCTCATGGGCAAGCTTATTCGAACCAATGCACAGGTGTGAACTTCACCTGTCGTGGAAGACCGCCTTCTGGTGGCCATCACGCCAGCCAGAAGGATGGGAGAACTCCAGGTGCTCTGCATTGAGTCTCCTTACCTGGTCTTCCACAGGGACAAGGTTGTCCTGCGCCCCCAACCGAAATTCCTTCCGAAGGTGGTGTCGGAGTTTCACCTTAACCAAGTGTTGACTGTGCCGGTGTTCTACCCCAATCACACCTCGGAGGCCGAATACAGGCTCCATACTTTGGACCCTAGAAGGGCGCTCGCTTATTATAAGGAGCGCACGGCTGAAATTCGGGGAGAGGTTCGCCAGCTGTTTGTCACCTACGCTGAAGCCGCACCTGGCAGACCTGCAGCCAAGCGGACTATAAGCAGGTGGGTCACCTCCTGCATAGATCTCTGCTTCAAGTTGGCGGGCATGGAGCCTCCCAGAGGATAAGAGCTCATTCTACCCACATATCGCCGCCGCATCGGTGGCTGCTTCAGGGACGCCCTATCCAGGAAATCTGCAGGGCTGCTACCTGAAGTCAGCACACCTTTATTACCCATTACCACATCGACCTTGAGTCACGCCGGGATGCTGGTTTTGGGGCCTCGGTTCTCCAGTCTTTATTCCCTAAGTAGGGTGTGCGCTTGCCTCCCTCCCTCCCAGAGAACTGCTAGGGTCTGCCAATAAGTGTGGATGAACAACATATCCATGTCCCTAGAAATACAGGTTACTCACCTGTAACAGGAGTTCTAGGAATGGTATATGTTGTTCATCCACTGACTCCACCCAAACCTCCCGCTCGACGACAACCTGAGCTTCCAGCAGGCTAGATCTGCCGTCATGGGGTGGAGCCGAGAGTTTTGCCACCCGGGTGGGTGGGAGGAGCCAGCTTGAAGACCTTCTGGCAAGATTTAAAGCGGCAAGAAACCTGCCAATAAGTGTGGATGAACAACATATACCATTCCTAGAACTCCTGTTACAGGTGAGCAACCTGTATTTCCCTGTCCTCTAACCTCTGATGCTGCTAAGCACTATCACAAATTACTCTCTGCAGATCTCTGCTCCGTTGCAGGGGGAGGACCTCCACAGTCACTGCCAACAAGATAAATCCTTCCCTGTCTTCTAACCTCTGATGCTGCAAAGCACTATCACAGATTGCTCTCTGCAGGTCTCCGCTTCATTGCAGGGGGAGGACCTCCACAGCCACTGCTATCAAGATAAATCCTGCCCTGTCCTCTAACCTCTGATGCTGCTGTGATTTTTATATTTTATATTTTATTGTGATAGCTCTCAGGCATTTACCCTAGGCAGGACTGCAGTTCCCCAAGTGAAATTTAGCTGCACCACTCCAGCAACAGCGCAAAGCACTTTCCCTACCTGCAATCACTCGCTAGCATGCACGCAGTGTAGAAAGGCATGGCCATGAGTGAAATGCACATTCAGGCGCAGTCGAATAAACTGGATTACTGTGCCGGTTTTTTGTTTTTGGGCACAACGACATTGCAGTTCAACTAGTTACCATTGTAGGTGGCTCTGAGGATCACTGGAACAAGGTAAGTAACTCATGTCAGTTGCACTTTAAGTTTAATTAATTGGTCTTTTATATCCCTGCAGACCACATGGGCTCTAACCCAGTATTTGCACCCGGTCTCATCTGAAATAGTAAACTGAAGTTCAGAATGCAATTTTAGCTTAGGGGAGTGACTAGGATTGGGGTTACTGTCTCTCATGAGTTTGTAGAACCTACCAGCTCTACCCTTGGATAAAGATAGCCAAGTTTGGATAGGAGGGGGAAGAGTGGCAGAAGGATTAAAGACAGAGGCTCAGAGATGAGGAGTGAGGACAGCCCTCAACTGGAGATAATGCCAAAAATTTCTTGGAGATAAGCTGAATTTTCCTTGTAGCTCAGTATATGGGATCAGGAGAAGTGGGATGCCGTTCATGGGTCGGCAAATCTCCAGATACCATTTGGCTGCCAGGAAGGGAAGTAAATGGGAGTTGTATCGATGATACACAGAGGATTATGCCGTAAGGGGGCATAAGAGAAAAGGGTAGAATGCATTCCAACCTGAGCAGTGAATGTCTTTGAGGCTTAAACCGGGGGGGGTTATTGGGTGGCCCTTGACAGTGGGTAGTAATTTGAATGAGAAGAGGGAGGATTAAACCATTGAAGTACCTGAGATGAAATAAAGGCTATGTGCTATTGCTAAAAGTGGGGAAGGCCCCAGACGCCCAGAGACCAGTGTTGCAGAAATTTGCCTCTGAGGCAGAGAGGTTTGTTATCCCATATGAAATGACTCATAAGATGATTGAGTTAGCAAACCAGGTTTGCACAATATTAATAGGAAGATGGGTAAGAAGATAAAGGACTTTAGGGGCAAACATCAGTCTGATAGCTGTAATTTTCCCAGTAAGAGAAAGATGTAATGCTTTCCAACATTCTGGGTGAGTGTAAAGGGTTTATAGGAGAGGTTTGAAGTTAACAGCACTTGGGTTGGCCAGAAATGAAGTAATGGTAACACCTAGGTATGTAATACCCTGGTCGGCCCATTTCCAGCAGGTGCCAACTGGAGTAGAGGGAGTACAGACAGCATTGAGAGGTAGAATTTCTGATTTGGAATTATTGACCCCCGAGTCCAGATATTTGAGTGAAGGTGTGGAGGAGATCTAATAAGTGAGGAAATACAGTGGGGACATCTTGCATGAGGACTAATAAGTCATCTGTCTAAAGCAAGGAGTTGCATTCAGTCTTCCCAACTGGGATGCCTCATATATTAGGATGAGTTCTCAAAGCTAATGTCAAAGGTTCAATAACTAAAAGAAAGAGTAATGAGGATGGGGGGGTGCAACCTTGGCTGGTCCGATGGAAAAGTGGAAACAGTGGGGAGAGTAGACCATTAATCAGGAGCATAGGTGGGGAGGGGGCCATATAGAGAGTGTGTATGGCATTCAGGAAATTAGGTCCAGGCCAACTTTGCATAATTCAGTAAAAAGAACTGACCATTTGATGGAATTAAGGTCTATGGTAAGTGCAGTGGCGGGCTAGGAAGAGATTTTGCTATATTATAGAGATTAGGCACTCTTTTGCAAAGCCCACCTGGGAAGGATGAATTAGGGTAGGGAGAGCCTGTTCAAGCCGTGTTGCCCAAATCTTAGGAAATATTTTGGCATCTCGCCTCCTTTACCTTCTTTACCCCTGTGAAATGTTTAAAGGTCTCTATCCTATCTCCCCTCCTTCTTCTCTTCCAGGGTGCGCATGTTGAGGTCCTTTAATCTCTCATCATAGGGCATTTGATGAAGGCCTTGTACCATTTTAGTTACCCTCCTCTGGACTGCCTCCACTCTGTCTGTGTCCATGCCCAAAGGCACTTCTTCCATCCTCGCCAGGGATGGCGAGGAGGCAGCATGGGCAAACCTGGGGCTGCTGTGGAGACGGGAGGGCAGCTGCCATCATCCAGACAGCTAGGCAGCCATTTTTCTGTTGGGCATCCCCCCTTCCCCACTTGAAGGCATGCTGCGGCATCCTGGTCTAATCGCGCATGTGGTGTAGCCACAATGCATGATTCCAAAACTGTCCACCAGGAACCACGAAAGTGCAGTACCTACTTAACCCTCTCCCCCCCAGAGGAGAGCATCCAAAAGACGCTCTTGAGCCCTCCCTGGCAGCCTCCGCTCCTGTCGTCCCAGGTTTGGGGCATGAACCTGATTGCCAGCGTGCCAGGTGATCCCCCATTGCCTGGTGCCACAGGGCCAGCATCCCCTCTCTTTTTTTTTAATGTTTCTGTTCCCCCTTTCTCCATTACTATCACCCTGCTTCCTTTCTTAATTTGCACCCCGGGGGGGCGCACTCCCCTTGGGATCTTCCTGCTGTCTGCTCCAGCCTATGGGAGGTCAGTTTCTACCTTCCTGATTCCTTCCGCCACCCTCCTCGGCTAGTTTAAATGTTCATCAAAGTAATATTTAAACCGCCTACTGAAGACTGTGGCTCCCCTCTCAGATGGATGCAGGCCACCACCTCTGTATAGGCCCTTATCCTGCCAGGTGAGTCCCCAATCCCCAATGTGGCCAACCTCTCCTCTCTGCACCATTTCTTCAGCCATGAGTTGAAGGTCCTCATGGGGAGAACCCTCTCCTCTCCCTGTCATAAACAGGCAGCACCTCAGTCAAAGCTACCGAGCTTGCCACCTATCTTCAGACCACTCCCCAGTTTCCTAAACTCCCCCTGCATTATCCCAGACTCATCCCTAGCCAGATCATTTGTCCCAAGGTGGACAATGGTATCAAGCTCCCCCTTCCTTACTGCTGCCTTAGCGATCCCTAGAATACTTTTCCCATCAGTCCTGACCATAGCATTGCAGAGGCACCTAACCTCCCTCTCCACTCCCCTTCCTGTTCCCAAATCTATCCCCCCAATAGTTGAGTCTCCCACCAGAAGTTACTTCCTCCTTCTCTGGGGTTCTTGATCACCCCTTTTGGCATTTCCACTATGGAGGGGTCCCCGCATCCTCCCTGGCCATCACCACAGGTTGCCTCCTCCTGGCAGTCCCACCCTGCCACAGCAGCATATGAATTTTGTAGTGATACCAGTTGAGGAATATGCCACCGAACCATCCCCAGCCTTCCAGAGTCCACTACCGCACCCTTTTCCAAGCCCACCACAGTCCATTCGCTCCCCATTTGTGGCATCCTCTGAGGTAACTGTGTCAGCACCTCAGTGAATGCATAGAAACATAGAAAACACTTTCTTTTACTGCCTGTCACCTTACTTTTAGGGCTTATGTGGATAACCTGCTTGTGCACTGTAATGGGGCACTTTTATTTGTAAAAACAAAACTGGATTCAGCACAGGGCAAACTAGTTTGATGTAGGGTTTCTTTAGTATTTGTATAGCATGCTTCTTTTTCTTGTTTTCTACAGCAGGGCTCAGTTTGACAGATTTACATGGGCTCATTGCATTTATTTACCATTTCTCTTACATGAAGGAAGCAAGCAACCAGCCATCAAGGACAGCTGTCTGTGGGTGGGGGATGTAAAGGAAAGGAAAGGTGGCATTGCCTAATGTTTTCATTACATGAACAGCCCATTGTCTACATCTTGTTGGGCTTATAAAAAGTACTCTTAGTAAATATATTATGTATGTGTGTATGTGTATCTATAGCTATATAGATATTCATTGCAAAAAACGTAGTTAATGCATCAGTTAGGGTTAAAACAACAAAAGTAGGGAAATGAGGCATTAGGGTTGAGACCCTAACACCCCTCCACCCTAGGCCATCCTCCACAGACCAACAGTTGACGGGGTATGCCTTGGGGTCATCAGCCCTAACTCTCACCCCATTCCATGTGTAAAAAAGCTGAGATGGTACAGTGTAAGAGAATGGGATGAGTGTTAGGCCCAATGACCCCGGGGCACACCTAGTCGCCTGTTGCTGTGTGGATGGTGGGGGTGGGGTGGTAGGGTGGGGGGTTAGGGTCTCAACACTAGTGCCTCATTTTCCTACTTTTGTCACTTCAACCCTAACTGATGCATTAACAAAGTTTCTTGCAATTAATTTTCTTACTTTTTTGAGACAGTGTAATCTTACCCTTGTATGGTTTGGGGCCCTGCGCTCCCATGGTATCAGGTTTTTGGAGTGCAGGGCCCCATCTATCCATGAGTGTACAGACACTGTAATGAACCATCATCTCCCTGTGGCCCGGCATTCCCAGTATTGCATAATGGATGGCCCAGCAGTCCCATTACTGCATAATGGTATCCATATGCTGAGGGCCCTGCACTCCCACCTACCTATAATTGTAGAGATGCAGTGCAGGTCTAGACATATTCCAGGTAACCCTTGTGCTGCAAATGGTGCAATATCTCAGTAACCATAGCAACCTTTGACAAACTGCCACAACAGTTGTAATCATGGACTGGTAAACTGCAGACATATGTTTAACGAAAAATCTGTATCTCGAACCGTTTTCAAGATATAAGCACCGAAAAGCACCACATTTACCACAGTGTTATCCTACGGAAAATGTCTCAACTTCAGAATGCCATAACTATGTAACTGCTGCAGATTTTTATCCCAAACCAGCATAAGTCACATCTCTGGGACACCCCCTTTCTACCCTGAAAATTTCAAGCCAAAAGTCCTAGCCGTTTCTTTGCAGTAAAGTGGCAAAGAAACAGCAACCTTTAAAAATCTCTGTTCGTGGGGTGTTAGAATCCTTATTCATGAGCCAATCCCTGTTTGCGAGGTAGGGCCATCTGGTCGTCGTCTCATGAACAAGGATTTTGTCAGCTCAGGAACAGGGATTAGCTCACGAACAGGGATTTTGACACCTCACAAACAAGGATTTTGATAGCTCATGAACAGGGATTATAGGGCTATCTGGTCGTCGTCTAACGAACAGGAATTTTGACAGCTCACGAACAAGGATTTCGACAACTCACGAACAGGGATTTTGACACCTCATGAACAGGGATTCTTTTTAGAACTCAGTTGTGAGCTGTCAAAATCCTGTTTGTCAGTCAATCCCTGTTCGCAGGTGTCAAAATCCTTGTTCATGAGAAATCCCTGTTCACGAGATAGGGCAATCTAGTCATCATTTTACGAACAGGGATTTTGACAGCTTGCGGACAAGGATTTTGAGACCTCATGAACAAGGATCAGAAGTGAGTCGAAAACAAGATGGCGGCTCACGAACAGAGAATTTGTCTCACAAATAGGGATTTTATAAATCCCTGTTCATGAGCTGTCAAAATCCCTGTTCGTGAGACAAATCCTTGTTCGCAATTTATACACCTATCCAAAAGACCGAACTAAGCATGCTCAGAACCTGAAATTTCAAAATTTAATGACTTTGGAATGGGTTAATTGTTTTTTTTCACCAAACCAACTCTGACTTGTTCTTTGGGACACCCTCTTTCTACTCTGAAAATTTCAGACCAAAATTCCAAACTATGTGGCCGCAACACGATGGGCAAAAATCAGCTAAAACTGGTGAAAACAGTGAAAAACATACATTTTTCACTGTGCGCTGCATGAAAACCGCACATTCCATCGAAACGAAACTTGGCATGCAAGAAATCTACCCCACGGGATGGCGCATACCAAATTTAGTGCAAATCCGTTGAACGGTTACAAAGTTATTAAAGTGCAAAATTTGGGGTTTAACATTAAACTGCTTACTTGGCCCGGTGGCGCTGAGGGTTGAGGCGCTGGATGCCACACCTCGCACCACGCCCGTGACCCAGGTTTGGGAACAGACTTGGGTCGCCGGGGATCGGCAGAGGAGAGATGGGATTGAGCGTCCAGAGGGACTGCTCTCCCTTCTCATGGAGGGATTTGGGGTCAGCGTGGCTCCTGTGCAGCTCCTAGCGGTGGCTGGGGGCAGTGTCAGAACATGTGGCACTTGTGGATATAGGGGCAGAGCGGCAGCGAGCATCAGCACATCGGTGCTAGGGATGTCATTGCATGTCTGAGGGGAGAAACAATACAAGAAAAGTCCCAGAGGACTGGGGAGGCGATGATAACCGCAGGGGTCTAAGCTCCACATCCCTAACACCAGACCCTCTCTCCAGTGTCCCCAGGCACCACCCATATGGATGGACCCTCTAATTCACAGAAAGAGCTGCCAGGTAGGTGAGGTGGGCCCTCCCCCGGGGGATGATCCGGGGGCTGGCAAGTCCTATGGGGGGTACTTAGGAGGAGGAGGGTCTTGGTGGAGAGTAGGGGGCAGACCAAGAGGGCACCTCTAAGAGATGCCCTGGTCCAAAGGTGAAGAAAATAAAGTTAAAAAAACACCAAAACATTAAACTGCATATTCAACCCTAACTATAGTGGCGCTACCACGCCAAATCTGTTTCCAGTGCTTGTATGGGGTAAGGGGAAATATAGAAAGTAAAAAGTGAATTAAAGGTAAAAGAGAGGAAAATAAAAAGAGAGAAGATAGGCAAAGGGGAGTGTTCAGAATCTTGACCTTCAGAATGATCAGCTTCTGGTTCATAGAAAACGCTATTGCAACAGACCAAATCGATAAAAAGGTAAAAGACAAGATACAGTTAGACATGCCTTTTCAAGTGCATACTTCTCCTGGTCATCAGTCCCATGACCAGTATCATGACAGGGCTCACCCTGTCACAAGTGGCTCCCCAGAGAATGAGCACCAGACCTCCTAACAGGGAGTCTAGAAAACTCAACATTATGGGCATGCGTACATATGCCTGGCCTCCTTTGGCTTCTGCATTGTTAGTTACCAGGCATACCTGACTAGGTACCAGAACCGCATGTCGAGGGACCTAAGCAGTATTGTCAGCAGTATGCCCGATGGGTCCCAGAAGTCAGAGGCCCTCACCTGTGTGTCCCAGGGTTCTGATGCTGTCAGTCACCTTATAAGGTCAGTCTGTGATGCCTCAGATATTGCTGCCAGGGCTGTCAAAGATGTTACTCCTGACTCAGCATTATGGGTTTTGCATAGAATGTGTGGCAGTTGGCCTTGAATTAAAATTCAGTTTTATTCACAGGAACGCTCCATTGAGCATGCTTATTTAGAAGGCAATCCTGTCAGGACCAAAATTGAACAGCAGATACAATACAGTGATACAGAGACAACACAAGATTCAAACAAATTATGAACATAAGATAGGTTACAACTGGTTACAGTTGTTTACAAGGGTTAGGCTGTGACATATACGTAGCAGTTTCTATGATCGAACATATAACAAGTTAAAGGTAAGTAGATAAGTAGATGATGGAGCCTAAGTGTAAGTTGTTTAGTAGTGTGCCATGGCTAGATGTGTGCTAGCCAGTATGACATTGTCACGTGTCCTTAAGGTCCTTGTTAGGGATTTGAAAACGTTGATGGTGACTAGTTCTACGAGCTTGAGGGTGGGTTGCAGCTTATTCCAAGCAGCTGGAATAGTGTTGGTAATTGCTGTCCTACCGTAGTGGGTGTATGGAATTTAGGCACATATAACAAGATGTAGGCATGTTTTCTGAGGGAATAACGGCTATGTGAGCGATGATATAGGGACATAATGTAGGGGGGAAGATCATTCAACAGTGATTTGAATGCCCATGCACAGGTGTGGGACATCCTTCTAGTAGACAGCGACGTCCAGCCTACTGCTGAATAGAGGACACAGTGGTAGATTCTGTAAGGGGCGTTAGTTATGAAGTGAATCACATGGTGGTAGAGGATGTCTAGCTTATGCAAGTTACAGGTTGCGCTACTGTTATGTATGATGTCTGCATAATCGAGAAGGGGAGGAAGGTGGCTTGAACTAGCCTTTTCCTAATGTCAGTGGGGAGCACAGATTTATTCCTGAAGAAGAAGCCCAGACTTGCTTTTAGTTCATTTGTAAGGGTTTCGATGTGTAAGGCACTTCAAGGTTACCAAGCTCTTAGTACATGATGTCAGTGTCATTCCCAATGACCTAGAGATTTCCAAGAAGTCTGTTAGGAACACAAAGAAACACAGAATTGGTCAGCAGAAAAGGACTGCTTGGCTCACCCTGTCTGCCAAGATGTTTGCTGCCTATTCTCTCTCCTCAGATCTTACCGGGTCTCCAGCAACCCTCCCTTCCTATTAACTCTTCCATAGATGGTATGAGACAAAAACTACAGTCTGATTTCTGCCACATTTGTACATGGTTTGAGGATTCTAGATTAGTTTTCAACAGCAAAAAATCTAAAACCATGTTGTTCTACAAGACCAGCACTAAAAAACTGAATGTCCCACCAAGAGTTGAAATCAAAACATTGACAGGTGAGATCCTCGAACAGGTTGATGGAATATAAATACTTGGGATTTTGGTTAAAATAGCACCTACATTTTGACTCGCATATTTCAAAGTTGACTACAAACCTGAATAAAAGACTAGGGACCTTTAGAAAGTCAAGCCACTGTACTAACATGGCAACGTGTAAGAATATCGTAAATCAGCTACTTATTCCTGTAATGGATTACGGAAGCCGGATATACAGTATGTCAAACAAAATTCAATGTTTTGTTCTTAGATACGACTATAACACTCATCACTGTTCAATGTATCAGGAATCAAATTGGCTCCCACTAAAACAGAAGCAAAAAAAAAATTTGGGCAAATCAAATGTATAAAAGAATAAGGAATTCTAAACCTTTATATTTAATTGAGAAATTTAACAAAGTGGAGCATAAACATAACCTACAAAATAAATCCTCCAGGGAACTGACAGTACCAAAAAATTAGAAATAAATCTGGAGAAATGATGTTTCTAGGGACATGGATACGTTGTTCATCCACACTTTCTGGCAGGTATCCATGCTGCTTTAAATCTTGCCGGAAGGTCTTCAAGCTGGCTCCTCCCACCCACCCGGGTGGTAAAACTCTCGGCTCCGCCCCATGACGCCAAATCTTCCTTACCGCTTGGAAGCTCAAGTTCCCTCCATAGCGCTCTGCATTTTAGACTGGATCCTAACTCTTTGGTTCATCCGAAATTGGTTTTGAAGTTCTCTAAACTTCAGTCTTTATCTTCCCTCGCGGCTGCGATGGACAAATCTA
Organism: Neoceratodus forsteri; assembly: GCA_016271365.2. NCBI lineage: Eukaryota > Metazoa > Chordata > Ceratodontiformes > Ceratodontidae > Neoceratodus > Neoceratodus forsteri. The sequence continues at coordinate 694,209,596 of CM057456.1, forward strand.
TTCCCGGCTTTCGGAGGTGCCCTTGCGGGCAGAAATTTTCCAGGACGGATCCGCACCCACGCATGCCTACTGCCTAGGCCTAGATCATGACCCGCAGGCCTGCGGAGCCAGCCGCCTCTACTCAGCCAATGTCCTGACGATCGCTGCTGTCTCGATTGAAGCTCGGGCGCCCCGAGAAATGTTTCCCGCCAGTAAAATCAAAAGAGGCTCATTGGGTGGTGTCCGCGGCGGCTGGCTCGGCTGAGCAGCTCGAGCAGATGATCGCCCTCGAGGAGAGGGCGGCCCAGGCCGCATCTTCCTCCTACTCGGCCGCGGCATTTATCCCGCTTTCTCTGAGTTCCTCATATATGGCTTCATTTAAGGAGCTTTGTCAGTCCCTTTCCACGAAGGGAGAGCGCCCATCGGGACATTCTTCTCGGCCCAAGAAGAAGGAGTCAGTCAAAAGGTAAGTCCCACCGTCAGCGTTTGTGGGAGCGGGAGAGGTCCCCTTCCCTGGACAGCCGACCGTTGACTTTGGTCGAGGTTGCGGCTGAGGCCGCTGGCTTCACAGTGCCCCCATCAGGCCAGCTTGCCGAGACTCCCGTCGACGAAGTCGAGATTTTTCTCGATCCGTTAAACAGGCTGTCGACTGGAGAAGCCGACAACCCTCCTTCACCGGTTCCCCCGGTGGAGATCAAGGATCTGCCTGTCCCTTCTGGGCCGCAGTCCCCGGTTAAAGTGCCCGAGCCGAGGGAGGAGCGGGTGTCCCCCGGCCCTTGCCATACCCACCCTCGGTCCCCCCGAGGGTGTCGGTCTCGGACCTCTTCTCAGTCTAGCCGTTCCCGCTGACATCGGCGGTCTCGGTCTCGATACTGAAGTAAGCGGTGACACTGTTCTTCCTCGTCCTCTTCCTCGGATGAGGGGAGGCTTCAGCGTAAATTCCGCTAGCGCTACGAGGAGCTTATGTGGCAGCAGTTGCTGTTGTCCGGGCCTAAGCCAACCCCGGTCCAGACCCCGGCCATCAAGTGGCTGTCGCCTGAACGACTGAAGCAACCACTCGCACCAGTCGAGTTGCCCGCTTCAGGGCCGGTTTCTCGGCCAAAACCAGCTGCTCCACCGATTGTGGTGGAACCTCCGCCTCCACAACCGATGTCAGGGGCACCGACCAAGGATTCTCGGTCGGGTCACGGCCTGCCCCACAGGTTGTCGGTCACCCTCACTCCTGACCGCCTCGGAAGGTGGAGGTGGCTCAGGCCGAGGCAGCTTTCAGACCTTCGGAACTGGACGACGACTCTTCCCTGTTCCTCCAGGCAGTTCGACCTAGAGTCCTCCGGGGCCAGTCATTGGACGATAGCCCATCGTCCTTCTTGGGTCTGCTTCGACTCATCTCGGAGTCCACTGGGATGCAGCTCGAGCCTGTGTCCAAATGGGCCAAGTATCCCCTGACAGAGATACTGGACCAAGGGATTCCCCCACGGAGGCCTTTCCAGTGGCTGAGGCCATTGTCGGCCCAGCCTTGGAGCTTTGGCAGCGGCCTGCTTCCTGTCTTGCGCCCTCGGCTAGGATGGCCAGGAAGTATGCGGTCCCTACCGGCTCTTTGCCTGGTTTCTCGGAGCACCCCTCTGCTGAGGGGTTAGTCACCGACAGCATTTTCCGACATTCCGGTAACGCTCGGGATGTGGATAAGCCCCCCGACAAAGAGTCCAAAAAGCTGGACTTTGCTGGGCGCAAGGTGTACGCTGCATCCTCCCTCGGCCTCCGACAGGCCAGCCGGGCCATGCTGATGGCCCACTTCTCCCACACCCTCTTGGACTCCCTGGATGAGGTTGTTCCTCATCTCCCGCCTGACCTGCAGACCACGGTCCGCCAGGTGCGGGACCAGGGTAGGGCAGTGGCGAAGCAGCAGCTTCAGACTGCTCTGGACATAGGTGATTCCTGTGCCAGGTCAGTAGCGGCCACGGTGGCTATGCGACCCAAGGAGTGGCTGAGGATATCCACCTTCACGGCGGATACCCAGCACAAGTTGGCGGATGTCCCCTTCTTGGGGGCTGACCTCTTTGGCCCTGGAGTGGAGGGACACCTCCAGCGGATTGAGAAGTCCAATGCCACCCTGGACTCGGTCACCTCTGCCCAGAGGGACAAAGGCCGCTGTCAGCAGCAGAAGTCCTTTCGTCCTTCGGCCCCTGCATCTCGACCGGCCCAGCAGCACCAGCAACAGGGCCAGCAGGCTCGCGCTTGGCGTCCCAATCCCAAGCCAGTGGCTTCCTCCAACAGGAAGCAAGGAGGTAAAGGCCCAGGAGGTCCCTCGGCCGGTTCATCCTCCAAGCCTGCCCAGTGACGGGCTGAGGGGTGCCGCCCCCAGCCTCGTCGCTCCCCGCTGGGTTCTCCCTGTGGGGGGACGGCTCCGCCACTTCCTTTCCGCCTGGTCCGCTATCACCACGGACCGCTGGGTGTTGGAGGTGGTAGGAAAAGGCCTGCCTCTGGAGTTCGAGCAGGCTCCTCCCTTTCGAGCCGTCACCCCTCGGGGGGCCACGGGGTCCGCAGCCTCACTGTCGGCCCGCCGAGCCGATATTGCCCTGCTCCTTGAAAAAGAGGTGATCAGGAAGGTGGCAGATCCTCCTCCAGACCCGAGGTTTGTGTCCAGGTACTTCCTGGTCCCAAAACGGATGGGGAGCTGGCGCCCCATTCTCGACCTGCATGACCTGAACAAATTCTTAAGGTCTCGGACCTTCAGGATGGTCACTCTGGCTCAGATAATCCCATCCTTGGAACGAGGCATGTGGTTCTGGTCCCTGGGCCTCCAGGATGCGTTCTTTCACGTCCCAATCCGTCTGTCCCATCAGCGATTCCTGCGCTTCAGAGTGGAGGGATCCCTTTACGAGTTCCGGGCCATGCCCTTCGGCCTCTCCCTAGCTCCCAGGGTCTTCACCAACTGCATGGCAGTAGTGACAGCATTCCTGCCGCGCCAAAGGGTCCGGGTGTACCCTTACCTGGATGACTGGCTGATTGCAGCTCCCTCCAGAGTGGAGGTGGAGCGGTCCAGAGATCTGGCCCTCCAGGTTTGCTCTCAGGTTGGCCTCCTCATCAACGAGGCCAAGTCGGAACTCGTGCCAAAGCAGGTGATACTATTCATCGGGGCAGAGCTCGACTCACTATGAGCCAGAGCACGGCTCCCGGCGGACAGGGCCGAGGTTCTTTCCTCCTTTGCCCAATCATTTCTGGTTGGGCAATTGCGCCCTGCCTGGGACTTCCTGCTCCTCCTGGGCCTCATGGTGGCCTGCACCAGCGTGGTCCGTTGGGCCCGTTGGTACATGCGTCCCCTTCAATGGGGACTGGCCAGCCAGTGGTCACAATGCTGCGATCCGTTGTACCAGCCCATGACAGTGACCCAGGAGATGTGGAACGCTCTCCAGTGGTGGATCATTCCGGCACAACTGCAGGAGGGCATCCCATTCGTCTGCCCTGAGCCGAAGGTCTTTCTATCGACCGATGCATCTCTGATGGGTTGGGGTGCCCATCTGGGGGAACACTGAACGCACGGCCTCTGGTCCTCTCGGGAGTCCCGATGCCATATCAACCTGCTGGAGCTCCGAGTGGTCCATCTAGCTCTCACCGCCTTTGCTCTGTTTCTATGGGGTCAAGTGGTTCAGGTCCAGATGGACAATACCACGACCATGTACTGTCTGAACCGCCAGGGCGGGACGCACTCCATGCTGTTATGCAAGGAAGCTCTCTGCATATGGTCCCTCGTGCGCAGTCTGGAGGTGGATCTCCTAGCCATTCACGTGGCAGGAGCCTCCAACACCCTGGCATATGCCCTAAGCCGGATGGGGGCTGCGTCTCACGAGTGGTGTCTCCTGCCAGAGGTAGTACAAGACCTGTTCTCCCACTGGGGCATGCCTCAGGTGGACCTGTTTGCCTCCAGGGAGAATGCGAGGCTGAGTCTGTTCCATGCCGGCCCCCCTCAGCAGGGCTCGCTGCTGGGGGATGCCTTCTCGAAGCTGTGGACCCCGAGCCTCTTCTACGCCTTTCCCCCATTTCCCTTGATCCACAAGGTGCTTCTCAAGGCGAGGAGGGACAAGGCGTGGATGATTCTGGTAGCCCCAGACTGGCCCCACCAGTTTTGGTATCCAGATCTTCTCAGCCTCAGCTCCAGGCTCCCAAGGCGGCTTCCAGCCCGCCCGGACCTGATCTCAGTCAACCAGGGGAAGGTATTCCATCCGGACCTTCAATCCCTGCACCTGAGTGCCTGGTTCCTGAGCGGCTAGAGTTCCAGGCCTTGGGTCTTTCTGACGAGGTCCTCAACGTCGTTGAGGCATCCCGTAAGGAGTCGACCAGGAAATGCTACACCTTCAAATGGAAGAGATTCTCCATTTGGTGTCAGTGGAAGGGTTTGGACCCTTCCGCCTGTCCCTTGGCAAGCATTCTGGACTACCTGTGGTCCCTTTCTCAGCAAGGGCTTCGGTCGACGACCCTTAAGGTGCACCTGGCAGCCATCTCTGCTTACCGGGCGCGGGGCCGGAAGTAGTCGGTGGCGCAGGAGAAGGTGGTCGGGCGCTTTTTCAAAGGCCTTGACCACATTCCCCCCCCCCCGGTGCGAGAACCTCCACCTCCGCGGGATCTACTGCTGGTATTGGCCAAGCTCATGGGCAAGCCATTCAAACCAATGCACAGGTGTGATATATCACACCTGTCGTGGAAGACCGCCTTCTTGGTGGCTATCACGTCAGCCAGAAGGATGGGAGAGCTCCAGGCGCTTTCCATTGAGTCTCCTTATCTGGTCTTCCACAGGGACAGTGTTGTCCTGCGCCCCCACCCAAAATTCCTTCCGAAGGTGGTGTCGGAATTTCACCTTAACCAGGTGTTGACTCTGCCGGTGTTCTACCCCAATCACACCTCGGAGGCCGAGTATAGGCTCCATACTTTGGACCCTAGACGAGCGCTCGCTTATTATAAGGAGCAGATGGCTGAAGTTTGGGGAGAGGTTCGCCAGCTGTTTGTCACCTACGTTGAAGCTGCACCTGGCTGACCTGCAGCCAAGCAGATGATAAGCAGGTGGGTCACCTCCTGCATAGAGCTCTGCTGTAGGTTGGCGGGCATGGAGCCTCCCAGAGGGATAAGAGCTCATTCTACCCGCCACATACTGCTGCTTCAGTAGTTGCTTCCAGGATGTCCCTATCCAGGATATCTGCAGGGCTGCTACCTGGAAGTCGGCACATGACCTTTATTACCCACTACCACATCGACCTTGAGTCACGCGGGATGCTTTTTTGGGCCTCAGTTCTGCAGTCTCTTTTTCCCCAAGTAAGTATCGGGGGTGTGCGCCTTGCCTCCCTCCTCCCGGAGAACTGCTAGGAGTCTGCCAGAAAGTGTGGATGAACAACATATCCATGTCCCTAGAAATACAGGTTACTCACCTGTAACAGGAGTTCTAGGAATGGTATATGTTGTTCATCCACATGACTTACCTGACCTCCCCGGCTTCGACGCACAACCTGAGCTTCCAGCAGGCCAGATCTGGCGTCATGGGGTGGAGCCGAGAGTTTTACCACCCGGGTGGGTGGGAGGAGCCAGCTTGAGGACCTTCCAGCAAGATTTAAAGCGACAAGGATACCTGCCAGAAAGTGTGGATGAACAACATATACCATTCCTAGAACTCGTTACAGGTGAGTAACCTGTATTTTCATATAATGCATTAACTGCTTGGGCTAACATTAGTGATCAAACTAACTCTGCTAAATCAGTAAAGAGTTTTAATACTAAACTAAAGAAGGAACTATCCTGCAGATGTGTGTGTAATGGTTGAAATCTCCCACTTCTGGCTACACATCACTACAAAATGTGGTTATTTATTTAAATTGTAGTCTGTCTTATTACAATTGAGTGTATGTTATTTTAGATTGTAGATAAATGTATTGATTAATATTGCATGTTACACTATTGTTGATTGTATGTTTGTCATATGCTAATCTATACTAGATAAATTAATACGGGACCACCTTGAAAATAGGACCTTAGTCCTAAAGGTGCAACATGAAATGTACCAACTTTTATCTTTTTCCCATATAAAAATATGTTTACTACTACTTCCTGCTTATTTACTTAATATACCCCTATGTCTGTGCCCCACTTGCTTTTGCCTCCATAGCTTCTGCTGTCAGTTTGTTTCTGGCATCTACCACCCTTTCAGGCAAGTAGTAGTTTCTCACATCCCTCATAAACCTTCTCCCCTTTTGCTTCATGTACTCCTTTGTCATGCTGTTCCTTCTAATTTGAAAAAAAAACTCCTATTCTGCACCCTTTTCACCCCTGTGAGGTACTTGTAGGTCTCCATCATGTCACCTCTCACTCCTCTTTTCTAGGATTTACATGTTGCAATCTCTCTTTCCCTTCACGTAGGACTTCTCAAGCAATCCCTGCACCAATTTAGTTGGCCTCCTCTGGACTGCCTCCACCATATCTATGTACTTTCTGAGGTACAGCCTCCAAATCTGGAGACAGTATTCCAGGTGGGGTCTATCCATTGAGCAACACAGTAGCAACACCACCTCCCTCCTCCTGCTGGAGATACCCCTCCCTTTGCATCCCAGCATCCCAATAGCCCTACCCACTGCTTTGTCACACTGCCCTGCGAATTTGAAATCCTCAGTTATGATAACCTCAAGGTCTTTTTCCTGCTTATTGACTGTCAGTACCTTCTCCCATCCTGTACTCAGCTTGTGAGTTCCTATGCCCTAGGTGCATGATTTTGTACTGTATGGCATTGAACGCCAACTGCCATACTGTTAACCACTTATCAAGTTTCTCAACACCCCTGCTCATTCTCTCCACCCTCTCTGGAGTGTCTACCCTATTGCAGATTTTGGTATCATTTGCAAAAAGGCATACTTTTCCTTCCAGTTCTTGTGCAGAGCCACTTACGAAGACATTGAAGAGGATCACTCCTAGTACAAAGCCCTGTGGCACCCCACTGGTCACTCTCCCATCATTAGTATGAGTGCTGATAACCACCATCCTCTGTTGCCTATCCATTTACTGGTTTCTACCCCCCAATCAGTCTCCTGTGTGGCACAGTGTCAAAGGCCTTTCTATAGTCCAGATAGGCCATGTCCAGCTGTGCTCTCCTGCTCTATTTCTGGGTCACACAGCCAAAGAAATCAATCAGGTTCATGTAGCATGACCTTCCCCTGTAAATCTATGCTGATTGTGGTCTTGCAGCTCATTGCATTCAAGATACTGTACCACTGTTTCCTTCGGCATGGTTTCCTTTAATTCCGCACAACTTAAGTAACACTGACTGGCCTATAGTTGCCAGCCTCCTCCCTGCTGCTGCTGCTTTTCTGAAGAAGGACCACATCAGGTCTTCTCCAGTTCTCCAGAACCACGCCTGTTTCCAGTAAACTGTTGAATAAGGCTGCCAGTGAGGTTGCTAGCACGTCACTGAGTTCCTCTACTGCACTTGAATATATCTCATAGAATTTGACAGCTTGTAAGGCCTGCCCGGCCCATCTACTCTGCCCAAGTTTTCCTAATCACTGTGTATACTGCGGACACTAAAAGGTCTGCAGACTACCCTTTCTTCTCTGCTGCTAGGATTCCCTTGTGTCTATCCCATGCCTTTTTGAATTCCTCCACTGGCTTCACCTCCACCACCCCTGCCAGGAGGCTATTCCACGTATGCATCACCCTGTCCATAAAGAAGTACTTCCTTACATTACCTCTGAGTGTACCCCCTTACCAGTTTCATATTCATGACCCCTTGTACTTGAACCTCTTCCTCTCTGAAAGATGCTGCTGTCTGGTACCTTATTTATGCCTTTGAGGTACTTAAAGGTCTCTATCATGTCCCCCCTCTCTCTTCTAATCTCCAGTGAGTACATGTTTAGGTCCTTTAGTCTCTCCTCATATGACTTCTGATGCAAACCTTGCACCATTTCTGTTTTAGCTGCCGTTCTCTGGACTGCCTCCACTCTGTTTATATCCTTTTTGAGACATGGTCTCCAGAACTGGACATGGTATTCTCACCAATGATCTGTAGAATGGCATCACTACCTCTTTCGTTCTACTAGTGTTACCCCTCCCTATGCACCCCAGAATCCTACTGCCTCTCACTGCAGCCTTCTTACACTGTCCTGTCACTTTTAGGTCATTAGTTATGATCACCCTTGGATCCCTATCTCATTTTGTGGTTGTCAGAACCTCCCCCATCCTGTACTCCTCCCCAGGATGTCTATGTCCTAAATGCATGATTTTGCATTTCTTAGCATTGAATCCCAGTTTCCAGCTACTCGACCACTCCTTAAGCTTGCTTGGGTCCCCTTTCATTTTCCCCCCGCTCTCCTGCCCCAGGAGTGTCAACTCTGTTGCAGATTTTGGCATTGTCTGCAAAGAGGCATACTTTCCCCTCCAGCCCCTCTGCATTGTCACCTAAGAAGACATTAAAGAGAACTGGCCCTAATACTGACCCATGTGGTACCCCGCTGGTCACCCTTTTCTCCTCAGACTGGGCTCCATTTACCTCCACCCTCTGTGTCCTGCCACTCAACCAATTTCTGACCCAGTTTACTAGTTTGTTACTCTCAGGCTGTCTAGCTTGTTTATAAGCCTCCTATGTAGGATGGTTTCGAAGGCCTTGCTGAAGTCTAGGTAGACCACATCCATCATTCCTCCCTGGATCCTTAGTAACCCAGTCAAAGAAATCTATGAGATTTGTTTGACAAGACCGATCCGCTGTGAACCCATGCTGCTTCGGATCTTGTGTACTGCTGTCTACAAGATCTTTTGGAAGTGATTCCTTCACTTTCCCCACCACTGAGGTCAAGCTGACTGGTCTGTAGTTGCTGGCCTCTTCTCTGCTCCCACTTTTATGGAGAGGGACTACATTTGCTCTCCTGCAGTTCTCCGGAACCACCCCTGTTTCTAATAATTTGCTGAACAGGGCCCCCAGTGGTGCAGCCATCTCCCTTCTAAGTTCTTTCAGTATTTTGGAATGTAGCCCATCTGGTCCCATTGCCTTGTCAACCTTCAGCTTTTCTAGTTCTTTTAGGACTCTCTCTGTAAAAGGACTGTTGTCCACACCCTTCTCCCTTTTGCCTGTCTCCCAACTGTAGTCCCTCCCCCTCATTTGTGAATACTGAACAAAACAATTTGTTCAGGATTCCTGCTTTTTCTAGGTTGCCTTCTGCACACCCTCCTCCTTCCTTTTTTATTCTCACAATTCCTCCCATGGGCTTTTTCCTTTCACTAATATACCTATAAAAAGTCTTATCCCCTTCTTTATTTCCTGTGCTATTTCCTCCTCCGTTTGTACCTTTGCCCTTCTCACTATGTACCCCACCTCCCTCTGTTTTTCTTAATATAATCTCCCCTGAATGCTAACTTTTTTTTTGTTTTACCTTTCCAGCCAATTCCCTTGAGAACCATAGTGCTTTTTTCTTTTTTTCTTTGATTTACTTACTTGCCTGATGCAAAGGTTTGTTGCTTTGCTATGGCTCCTTTAAGAGATTCCCACTGTTCCTTGACTCCCCCGTCTCTCCTTCCTGCTATGGCTGCCAAGACCTCCCCATCCTCATAAAATCTGCTCTTCTGAAATCCAGGACCTTCGCTTTAATGTGGTTTGTGTCCTCCACGGTTTTGACCTTGAACCACACCATACTGTGGTCACTAGATCCCAGGTGACTATCCACCACGATGTCTGTAACTCTTTCCTTTTGGTAAGCACTAGGTCCAGTAATGCCTTTTCACGGGTGGGTTCTTTAACAAACTGTCTGAGGCATGCCCCCTGCAGGGCATCTAGAATGTCCCTGCTCTTTGCTGTGGTTGCAGTATGTGTGCCCCAATCTGTGTCTGGCAAATTGAAATCTACTAGTAGCACTTCCCCTTTGACTGACATTTTGTGGATGACATCCACTAGTACTTTGTCCTGCTGTTTCCCGTGCCGGAGGTCTGTAGGTCACCCCAACGTGAATGGCTGTGACATTCCCTGTTTCCAGGGTTAGTCACAGTGCCTCAGCTCCTTTCTGCATTCCCTGTACCTCTGTAGCTCAGATTTCCTCTCTCTAACGTAGGTGTCCACACTGCCTCCCTTTTTTCCCACCTTATCTTTTCAGAACAGGGCATACTCTGGCATGGCTATGTCCTAATAATGGTACCCTGAGTACCATGTCTTAGTAACAGTGACAAATGTCCAGGTCTGCCTCTGCCATTAATACTACTGCTAGGTCTGGTATTTTGTTTCCCAGTCTGCGGGCATTTGCGTACATGGCTTTCCAAGTTTTGCTGCCTCCGATTTTTCCATTACTCCACCTACTGTTTTGCTTACCCTTGCTAACCCTCCCATCAGGATTTACTCCTCCCACCCTTAGTTTGCAGGTTGACCATGGTCTGAACTTCTCTGCAACCTGTGTTGTATGCTATTTGATTTTAGTGTCTATTTCCTATTTGTGGGGTAGTGACAGCTAAGTTTGTTGTGTCCCATAGCCTTGCCCACCTGCAGAGCTACAAAACCCTTCAGTGCTCATTCTTTTGGAAATGAACTTGTGTTCACCACCCCCTCTGTTCCTGCTAATCCTAGGTGGACTGTAGCCCCTCCCTACACTGTGAAGACTGAGCAGAAGCACTGGTTCAGGATGGCAGCTTCTTCTTGGTCCTCTTCTGTGCAGTCTCCACTTCCACCCTTCTAATCCTCACTTTACCTCCCACTGCTTTCCTCTTCTGACTTATGTATCTTAAGAAAGTCTTATCCCCTTTAGCGACCCCTTTTGCTATCCTTTCCTCTGTTTGCCCCTTTACTTCCCTCACCGTCTTACCTGCTTCCCTCTGTTTTACTTGGAATACCCTGAACTCCTCCTCCTCTTCTGTGTTTCTTTAGAAGCACAGACTTTATCAGCAGAAAAGGATCTCTTGGCCCACCCACTCAGCCCAGATGGTCCCTTCCTAGTCTGTCTCTGCAGACCCTAAATGGTCTCCAGTAACCCTCCATCCTATCTGCCTATTTACTAATATTCCCCTATTTCTATCCTGTGCATGCTTGAGGCCACCCCTCTGTTTTTGCCTCCATCTCCTCCACTGGTAGTCTGTGCCAGGCATCTATCACTCATTCAGTGAAGTAGTTCTTCTTTATATCCCTGTTAACCCCCCTGCCCCCAATCTTCATTGCATGCCCTCTGATCCTGGTGCTTTTTCTCATTTGCAAGAGACTCCCCTCTTGTATTCCGTTCATCCTTGCGAGGTACTTTCAGGTTTCTGTCATGTCCCCTCTCTCTCTCTCGCTCTCTCTCTACTTCCAGGGGGCACATATTGAAATCTCACAATTTCTTCTTGTAGGGATTTTGGCGCAACTCCTGGACCATTTTACTTGTCCTCCTCTGGACTTCCTACACCCTATGTTGTTTCTGAGTGTGGCATCCAGAACAGGACACAGTACTCCAGGTGGGGTCTTTATAGCTCCTGAATGCTATCTTTTTCCCCTCACCACCTTGGCCATTTCCCTAGAGAACCATAACGGTCCGTTTTTCCTTCTGCTTTTACTTACTTCCTTCACACTGAGGGTGATTGCCTTAATTTTGTCATCCCTTTATTCCACACTGTGCTTCTACCACTTCCTGGCACTCCCCTCAACGAGGTGGTTTCTGAGCCAGCCTCTCATTTATTTGTAAAGACTGTTCAGTCTCTGACACTCAGTACTTTTAAGGTTGCCCTGGCATAGGCTCCATTCACATACACCCTCATATAAACTCACTCCTTAGTCAGGCACATGGTTTTGCTACCCAACATTGGCAGATCATGGAGGCCACTTACAAAACCCCAAACCAACATGTGAAAAGAGGCTGCCAACCACCTCTTCCCCAGCCTTTAAACTTCTTATTCCTTCTGCTGGATCCCTGCTCAGGGTCCCTGGTGGGGGCAGGATCTCTTTTTTTCCTGTTGCAATGGGAGACAGTAACCACAGACAAATGGGTCCTGAATATTGTTCAGCACAGGTGTGCCCTAGAATTAGTATCAGGTTTTAGAAATGCGGAAGTTGGCAGGAAAAGACAAAAGGTCCACCTAGTCTGCCCGGAGTTTCCTATTTGCCTTGGGACCTATTGACCTCCCTCCCCAGGGGAAAAAAGCAGTCCTATGAATGCGCATTCCTTCCCTCTTCCCCGCTGAGCCCCCCAGTGACCTGAGTCTGTTCCTCAACCCAGGTCACCAGTATGGTGGCAGATGAGGTGACCGTGCCTTAGTCCTCAATGCCACAGAGCCATGACCTTGTGTTCCTGACTCTGTACTCCTGTTAAATAGTTCCCTGTAGTTCACTTTGTACATTCCCTTCAGGAACTTGAAGGTCTCTTATCATAGCTCCCATCTCTCACTTGGTCTCCAGCGAGTGCATGTCCAGAGCCTTGAGACGATCTTCATAAGATCTGCCATGTTTGCCCCAAATCATCTTGGTCACCCTGCATTGCACCATCTCCAGCTTGTCTCTGTACATCCTTAGATGAGGACTTGAGCACAGTATTCCAGGTGCAGCCTCACCAGCGACCTGTACAGAGGTAGTAGTACCTCCTTTTTCCTGCTGCCAATACATAGAAATCCTTTTTCCTGCCGCCAGTACATAGAAACATACTGGAATTTGTCAGTAGATGAAGACCTGTTGACAAACTCAGTCTACCTGTTTTGTCCTTGCCTATATTGTTGCCGCAGACCCTACCTGATCTCTGGCTACTCCCACCTCACACTTTCCTACCAAGACTTCTTTGTGCCTATCCCATGCATGCCTGAAGTTTACCACTGTTTTTTCCACCCCAACTGCTTCTGCTGGAAGACTTTTCCAGGTGTCCATCATCCTTTCAGTGAAGACTTCCTCACATCCCTCCTAAATGCTCTCCCTTCCAGCTTCATAGCATGCCCCTAGTTCTTGTGCCCCTTCTCTTCTGAAAAAATACTCCCATCTTTTACCATATTCACCCATGTGAGGTACTAATAGATCTCTGTTCTGTCCCTCTCACCATCTTCTCTTCCAGTGTGTACTGTACATATTGAGATCTCACAGTCTCTCTTCATAGGGATTACAATGTAGCCCCTGCACCATTTTAGTTGCCCTCCTTTGGCCAGACTCCACCCTATGCCCTACCTGAACTGCGGTCTTCAAAACTGGGCATAGTACCCCAGGTGGGTCTCACCAGTGATTGATACAGTCATAACACCACCTCTCTCCTTATGCTGGTGAGTCCCTCCCTGTGCACCCCAGCATCCTGCTGGCCGTATCCACTGCCTTGCCACCTTGAGGTCATCAGATGATAATCCTAAGGTCCTTTCCTGTTCAGTGACCATTAATACCTCATGCCCCCATTTTATGTACTGCCCCTGGGTTTTGGTGCCCTAGGCGCATGGGTTTGCACATTTTTGCATTGAAACCTAGCTGCCATACCCTTAACCATTCCTTGAGTTCCCTCTGGTCTTCAGTTATTCTCTCCACACCCATGGAGTATCTACATTATTGCAGATTTTGATGTCATCTGTGAAGAGGCATACCTTCCCATTCAGATCTTCTGCATTGTCACTTACAAAGTCACTGAAGAGGACTTGTCTGAGTACTGAGCCCTATGGTACCTTGCTGGTCACTTTCCCCTCATTAGAGTGAGTTCCATTTACCACCACCCACTGTTGCCTATCCATCAACCAGTTCTGTACCGAGTTTACTGCCTTGGGCCCCCCCCAACTGCCCAGTTTCCTTATTAGTCTCCTATGAGGTTCAGTGTCAAAGATGTTGCTGGAATCTAAGTAGGCCACATCCATCACCCCACCCTGATCTATTCCCTTAGTCGTCCAGTTGAAGAAATTGATCAGGTTCGTCTGACATGACCTCCCCCTGGGAACCTAAGCTGCCTTGGGTCTTGTAACCTGCTGGATTCAAGATACTCCACTGGTCATTCTTTTAAAATGGTCTCCATTAACTTCCCTGCTATTGATGTCAGACTGACTGGCATGTTGCTCGCCTCCTCCCTGTTGCCACTTTTATGAAGTGGGGCTACATCTGCCCTCCTCCAGTCCTCTGGTACCACTCCTGTTTCCAATGAGTTGTTGAATAGAGCTGTCATAGGTGCAACAAGTACCTCTCTAAACTCCGTCAGCACTCTTTGGTGTACCCCATCCTGCCCCTTAGCTTTATTCACGTTCAGATTCGCAGGTCCTCTCTGGACTCTCTTCCTCTGTGAAGGGACCTGTATCTACCTCCCTCCCCCTAGTGTTCCTGCTGCTGATGTTGCCTTTTTTTGGTTTTTAGATTCACTATTTTTGCCCCCTTATCACTGCAGTCTCACCCCTCCCGCAAGGCCTTCCAAGGTATCCTGAGCTGGGCTAGGCCTACTCCCAGACCTCCTCCTTCTGGTGCTTACCTCCATGCTGCCTAGGCTTAGCCCCCTTCCCAGTGGGGAAGGAGAGGGCATCTTCCCAATTCACTCCCCCACCTGCATTTGTCTTTGTCAGGCCCCAGGATCATCTGGATTTGGTTCTGTTGAGGGCAAGGTATCGGAAGCCATCATCAGGCTTGGCTTCGGAGCTTTTCCTCTGTAGTTACACCCCGTCCCCCAAAGAAGATGGCTCGTTGGGAGGACCAAGGAGCGTGAGAACACAGAGCGTGCAGTTGCTCTGGAACTCGGCCCGCTTACTCCCCACCCATGGCATTCCCGAGCTGTACCTCCACCTGTGGTCACCCAGGCGGTGGTATTGCTGCGGGGATGGCATCCTTCCCAACCCCCAGAGGAGGAGAGCAGTCCCTGGGATGCTCCATCCTCCTGCTCCCAGCCAGCCCCTGATGACTTGAGTCTGCACCCAAACCTGGGTCACCGATGTCGTGAGCAGTAACGCTACTGCTATGCTGATGGGCCGGTGTTCCTGCAGCTTCTGTGTGGTCTGTCCTGCACACCATCCACTGTGAAGACTCACCCAAAGTATCTAATTAGAATTTCTGCTTTTTCCTTCTCTGCAGTCTCCCTCTGCCCTTCTTAAGCTCACAATCCCTTCCCTTGTCTTCCTCTTTTTCCTTATGTATCTAAAAAGGGTAGTATCCCCTTTAGTTACCCCTCTGGCTGTCCTTTCCTCTGTTTGTACCTTTGCTCCCCCTCACCACCTTACCTGCTTCTCTTTGTTTTTCTTGGTACACCTCCCTATTCTCTTTGCTCTGTGTCCCCTTGTACCTCTTGAATGCTACCCTTTTAACCTTTACCTTCTTAGCCACTTCCCTTGAGAACCATAAAGGTCTCTTTTTTCCTTCTGTTTTGCTTGCTTCCTTTGCACACAGTTTTGTTACCTTCACTGTGTCATCCCTTATTTTGGCCTACTGTTCCTCCACCCCACTCAGGTAATCACCTCTGTTAGTGGTCTTCGGGGCATTCATCCATTTTTTTTTTAATGTACCCTCCTAAAGTCTGGCATGCTTGTCCTTGTGTGATTTGCTTCTGCCACCTTCCTTATGTTAAACCACACTGTACAGTGGTGGCTGGTCTCCAGGTGGCTTGCTACCTTGATGTCTGCAGTACTGTTCCTGTTTGTGAGCACCAGGTCCAGTATTGCCCCATCTTGAGTGTGCTTTCTGATTAGCTGCCTGAGAAATGCCACCTGTAGGGAGTCTAAGATGGCCCTGCTTCTAGCCAAGACCTCGGCTGGGAGGCTTCAATCTGCACTGGCAAGTTGAAGTCCCCAATCAGCAGCACCTCCCTTTTTTCTGCCATCATGCTGATGGCTTCCCCCAGTGCCTAATCCAGTTCTTCCTGTGTGTTGGAGATTGACCCCAGTGCAGACAGTGGCTTCAGCTCCTATCTCCAGGGTGATCCACAGCACCTTCAACCCATGTCTTCTCCCCCAGTTCTTTTACATTTCTGACACTTTCATACCCTCCCTTACCTACAGTACAACCCCTCCTCCATTCCTCCGCTTCTGATACTCCCCATCATATTATTAGCCTTACTATAGGCCTTGTTATACTATAAATGTGATATGTCCAACTTGCTTTAGAGGGAGATTTGGGTCAAATTAGGAGGGAGACTGGCCTGCCAACTTGCTTAAGAGGGAGATTTGGGTCAAATTAGGAGGGAGATTGGCCTACTAGTAGGGAGATGCCATAACGTCGTGAGTTTGTCCCTAAATGGCATCAAAAAAATAAGAAAAAAGTCATTACAAAAATTTGAAGTATTTCATTTTGTCAAGAATAAGCACTAAAATGGATAAACAACTAGTTATATAAAGTTATCAGATACATTGTTCATCACTGATTTAATTTTTATGTGTCTTTATCTGCCCAAAAAATATGGATGTTTTGGACAGAATTTTACTTAAGCAGGAGATTTTGTTTCCCAGGAGGGAGGGAGGGAGTTCAGTCAAAAAAAACAGGAGTCTCCTGCGTAAAGAGGGAGATATCACATGTATGTTATAGTGACTTGATTGTTTGAGAGAGTCACTAACGATCACTCCCAGGTCCCTTTCCTCTGCCATAGTGCTCAGTTTAACCCCTCCCATCCAGTACTCTGCCCTGTTTTTCCCCTAGGTGTTTTTCCCCTAGATGCATAGCCTTGCATTTTTTGACATTGAAATTCAAGTGCCAAAATTTAGACCACATCTCTAGCCTTTTTAGATTCCTTTGCATCTACCTGATCCCTTTGTTGCTATCTATGATAAAGAAGGGTGGGGAGGGCAGCTGCAAGTTGAGGGGCTAGCTGCACAGTCGGGCAGACTTGATAAACTATGAGGCCTGTTTCTGCAGGTGTTTTCATATGTTTGTATGCTCGTATTTACACTACCGCAGAGCCTTGTGCAATCTGTGAAGATACACAGCTTGCCCTGGATACTCTCTCCAATGTCATTGATGAACATATTGAAGAGGATGGGACCCAGAATAGATCCCTGCGGTACTCCACTTGTGATCTCCCTCTTTTCTGATTTGACCCCATTTACCATAACCCTCTGTTCGATTGTGTTTACGCAACTGGATGAGATGATGCTTGTGTGACTTGATTAACTTTGTGGATTTGATTTACATTGTGGCTTTCTGCCTCTCTGTCTGTGGGATATACCACCCTATTAGGAGTACAACGCAATGAACCCTAGAGAAGGGGTCCCCTCCCCCATAGGTGCCGTGGGAATGATTCCGTTGGCTAAAGGTAGCTTAGGAAGAACCCCACAGATAAGAGGGACAAGCCGCTGGAGGAGGAGGGGCAGATGGTGGGGCAAAAATAAATGAATCCTAGAAAAGCCCAGGGTGAGTTACCTTATAAAGCATGATGGGGGAGTGACGTAGTTACTCCACCCAATCGAGCCTCAGGCTTACAGCCTTCCCATTCGATTTTGCTTACGTAGCTGGATGAGATGATGCTTGTGTGACTTGATTAATGTTGATTTGATTTACGTTGTGGCTTTCTGCCTCTCTATCTGTGAGATATGCCACCCTTTTAGGGGTACGACACAAGGAACCCTAGAGGGTCCCCCATAGGTGCCACAAGAATGATTCCGTCGGATAAAGGTAGCTTAGGAAGAACCCCAAAAAGAATACCCAGTCGGGTTTTGAGCATCGAAGAGGTGAGGATGATGAATGAATAAATTCCGAGCAGATGATTAAAGGCGGACTTCCTAAAGAGAGGGGAAGCCGGGGCCACCATCCGCCTTCATCCAACAGTATAACCTATCTAATTAACCTAAGAAAGCACTAACCCTGACTAATATTATGGCCATTGGTACGGAGGAGAGGAAAAAACACCCTTTGAGGAGGAAACCTCTGGGGATCCAAGGCCTAGGTCGCCTTCCCTCCAGGCTGACGACATTTGATTTAAGGACTTATGTCGCTAAAGAAAAGAATGTGAGTAGGGAAGATGATGACAGGATAGGGAAAAAACCCAAAAAGAAAGCACAGACGATGATGGAGAGACACCATGAAGGCATGAAAGGTGGAAGAGGAGACAGGAAATGAACCTGAAATTGAACCTGAACGATGGTGGAGAGCAGCACAGATCGAAGAAGGAACAGGAGGCAGCATGGTCCTGAGAGGGGAATGCGCGAGTAGTCAATAGGAAGGAGTAGAGCCATATAGAATTCAGAGGAGTAAGGGTTATCCAGATGCGCTCATGAGAAGACCGAGGAAGATGATGATGATGATTGCCGCAGGAGTGCAGTGGTTCGTTGAGGTAGCATAAGACCCAAGGAGAGGTATGTTCGATAGCGTGATGTGATTAAGTAGACCCCAATGCCAAGAAGGCAGGCTTGGAACCAGAGGGTACGCTCAGGTTGAGCAATCGAGAGAAGTATGCTTGGGTCGAGCGATCGTTGGGAGCAAAATGGCCGATGATGGAGTGAAGCCATGGTGAAGGATGACCGGAGTCATGAACCTGATACATGCGGCAGGAGGACCATGGGTCGAATAGGTGGCATATGAATCAGGATAGGTGCTCCCAAATATGATTAATGATAGGTATGCCCAAAAGGAATATCGATAACTGTCCAGGCAGAGGCAGCCGAGGCATACTAATGTATCAGCCCAGGCAGACTGATAGAGCGTTTTTTTTGGGGGGGGGTTGGTAGAATGTCCGTTTTGTAAGAATTAGCAAACATTACATTAATTAGGAATATAAAAATTATATTGCTTGAACAATGTAAGGCTTAAGTACTAGAATAAAACTAATGAAACAGTCACACATGGTTCAGGTCAAACCAATAAGGGAGATAAATGCAGGTGGGAGCCCCAAAAAAGACCCAGAAAAACTGAAAACATTGTAGACAATGGCCGGTGATTGTTTGTGTGTCAGAAGCAGGCTACTTCATTTCAATAATAGCACTTACCTTGGGACATGGCTGCTGAATGCAGAATGCAGATGGGGAAATAGCAGAGCTTCAAGAAGCAGGAGAGCGAAAGTGCAGCAAGCGGCAGGACTAGGCCACATTGTAAAGCGAGCTGGGCCAACCCGAAAAAGAAACAGCAGCCCAGACGTGATGGGGGGAAATGAATATGTTCAGAGGTGATATGTACTCAAAATGCGCCGGCGAAGGGACTGTTCCTGAATGAGCAGGGTACGAACTCATGCATCCTCGGATAGAACACTGCGAGTGAGTGGCAGACAATGTGTGAGCTAGCACTTTTCCTTGCAAATAGCAGTGAGCCTCGAGATAGAATATCGGACTTTACCGGAAGTGATGCTGGGGAGCCTGAGCAGCGGTGAGAGCAAGTAGCAGGTAGGGAGAATGTCCTTCTTTCGGAGACGTGCCACACAGGAGGAAAAGTCCAAGTGAGTGGTGTGCACACGAGCAGCAGAAGAAATGAAAGTGACGAATGGAGATGGCAGCGAGCCAGCAGTCGGAGGTGCTAAAACAGAACACACTGAGGGTTGGAAGAACCTGAATAGGGACAAGGAGGGCAGTGCCTCAGGCCGCGAAAAGGAATGAATCCTGGGAAAACCCAGGGTGAGTTACCTTATAAAGCCTGATGGGGAATGACGTGGTTGCTTCACCCAATCGAACCTCAGGCTTACAGCCTTCCCATTATCTCTCCTTCAACCAGTTTCCTAGCCATCTAAGTATATCGCTATCCATGTCCAGGTCCTCCAGCTTCTTCAACAGCCTTCCATGTCACACTGAGTTGAAAGCCTTGCTGAAATTGAAGTGGAGAAATTCACAGTGTGGCTCTTAGCTACTGCCTTTGTTACTCAGTCAAATAAGACTATCAGGTTGGTCTGACAAGACCTCCCTACCACAAACCCATGCTGTTTACTATCCTGTAGACAGTTCCTGTCTAGGTAGTCCACAAGGTCCTCTTTGATCACTGACTACAACAGATTACCCACTACAGAGGTAAGGCTGACAGGTCTGTAATTCACAGGTTGCTGCCTGCTTCCTCCCCAAGTGTAGCAGGAGTATGTCTGCTACCCTCCAGTCTTTTGAAACTACTCCTGTCTGAACTGAGTTATTGAAAAGCACTACTAGGAGTTCAATCAGTTCTGCAGCCAGTTTCTTAAGCACTCTTGGGTGCATCCCATCTGGTCCTGCGGCTTTATCTACCTTTAGGGCTTCAAGCCCCTTCTGGACCCTTTCTGTAGTAAATACTGGCTGCCTTATTTCAGGAATGCCCTTGACAGCCACTTTGATGTCACTTTCAGATAGGGGCAAGCCGGCTTCCCTTGTGAAGACAGAGCAGACGTAATAATTAAGAACTGCTACTTTTCATTCATCTTCCTCTAGTACTCTCCACCTTCTTGTAGCCTAACAATGGCCTCCCCTTCTTTTTTCCCTTACTATAACTAATGAATTGTTTTCCTCCACCCTTGACACCCTTCACAATACACAACTCCATGTCTGCCTTTGTCTGACTGTCCTCTTTTCTTCCCTAGTTTTTAATTGTTACTCTTTCCATTCCTTTTCCCCCTGCTTTTTCTTGTACCTGGTGAAAGCCTTTTTCCTGGCCCTTACTGCCTCTCTGACCCTTTCTAAGAACCAAATTGGTCTCTAGTATTTGTTTTGTACAAGTTCTTATGCATGATTTTGTTGCTTGCTTCGAGAATGGTCCCCTTGATTGCCCACCATCTTTCCGCTACACCTTCAACGTTGTCCACCCTGGTCAGTTTTTCTCAGACCAGCTCAGTCATCTGGTTGAAGTCTGCTCTTCTGAAATCTAGCACTTCAGTTTTTGATATGGGCATTCTGGTCCCAAGGGCCAGCCTGAACCAAATGGAGTTATGGCGGTCGGACCACAGTGACTCCCTTACCATCACTCTACCCACCATCTCCGAGTTCATGAGCACCAAACTGACAGTGGCTGCCTGTCTAGTGGGTTCCTTCCTCAGCTGTACAAGTAGGCAGTCTTGCAATGCATCTAACTGTGCCGGATTTCTGGTGCTCCTGGCCGCTGGAATGCTCCAATCGATATCAGGGAGGTTCAGATAACCTACCACCACCACTTCCTCCTTCTTAACTCCCTTGCCAACTCCTTCCCAAGCTTCCTAGCTCTCTCTTCCCTGTGGTTGTCCATATTTTCTCACCTGAGGGTGCTGTGAGGTGACTCTATAGTGACTTTGTTTCCTTTACGTCCCCTGATGTGTCTGTCTTCCACAGCCCCTATACCCTCCTTGACATATGTGGTTATGACCCTCACTTTGCCTTTCCCTATATCCTGCCTAAACATTGTGTAACCTGGGACAGACAAGTCCCAGTAATAATTGTCTGCAGCCCTGATTTCTGTGAAGCTGCAAGGTTCCACCAGTGCCTGGAGCTCACTGATTTTATTACCCAGAATCCTGGCATTAAGGCAGGTCTCCTTCCAATAGCACCAGATAATCTTTTGCTGTTTTATGATGCTATGCCTGCATTTCTTCTCATTATCCTTACCTTGTTGTTTTTCCTGTTGCTTGTAGACCCTAAAAACCTTCACCTCTGTGCGTCTTCCACTACTCCTTTTCTGTATCACGCCACATTGTTAATGGGGAGTTAATACATATGGTAGGCACATGAGGATTCTGGAGGCAGCTGTTACTCAGTATTTGCTGCACCACAGAGGGGTAAACTGCACAGAAGGAGCTTTCTCAGAAAGGTATCTGTCTCTACAGTCTTGTGACGATCGTGTCGAAGATCTACTGGTATTGATAAATAAAGAAACTTTCCCAGTAACGGTGCTCTGTGGCCTACATTTCTGTCACTGCCACCAAATCTATATGTGATCTTTATTGGGGGTGGGGGTGATGCAGTGAGGGGGAGATAGCTGTGGTTCTGTGTTAGAACTGGCACAGCATGGAACCATGCTCACAATATCTCTGATGCTGGAGTTAATAGTTGAAAGAACAAATAAGACTAAATCACAGAGGAGAAGCACTCACAGAGTATGAAAGAAGGAATTGTCATCCAAAAATGCTGCAAAAGTACCGTTTCTTTAAACATAAGGAGCAGTGGCAAGTGCAAGCTGGAAGTGCTGGTCAGACCACAGGGCTTTGCCAAATTAAGACACACTTATTTATGAACCTTTATTTTACTCTGTCTGTCCACTGCATGCATTTCAAAAATGTATTTTTTTAACTTGTGTGGTAACTACAGTTGTATTTTTATCTGCCAAGCTACTGAGAACAGCTGCAGTTGTATTTTACTATATGTCTGCCTACTGCATGCATTTTGAAAGTATGCATTTGTTCTAGGGACGTGGATATGTTGTTCATCCACACTTCTTGGCATGTCTCTTTCCCCTTTAATTCTTGCCAGAAAAGTCTTAAAGCTGGCTCCTCCCACCCACCCGGGTGGTATAACCCTCAGCTCCGACCCATAATGCAAGATCGTCCTTTCCGCTGGAAGATGCAGGTTGCCTCCTCTTTGCTCCCACATTCTGTAGGCCCTGGCTTAGTTTCCTTCAGATTCTTTGATGATTAAGCTCATTCGAGCTAGCAATTGCGATTGTTGTTTCTCAGTCATTGAAAATAAATCTTCCCCCGGTTTCTGCTGGTGCCTGTGCGGCCAGAAAATGTTGCACACAGATACACATACCGCATGTGTCTACTGTTTGGGTGCTGGCCATGACACCCAGACCTGCAAGATTTGTCACGCATTCCACCCAAACATCTTCGACAATCGTCTCTCATGACTCAAGCTGGGCAGGCCCAAAAAACAGAATTCACCAGTGAAATCGAAGGAGGTCCACTGGGTGGTCTCCGTGGCTGCTGGGTCCACCAAGAAGTTAGAGCAAATGCAGGCCTTCGAGGAAGAGGCTGCAGAACTCTCCTCTCGGCTGATTTGCCAGTCTCTCCCCACTAAGGGTGGGTGACCTTTGGGCGAGCATGTCTCCTGTTCCCGTACAAAGGACAAGGAACTGAGAGATTCTTCATCTCTGCAAAGATGTTCTTGGGATTGAGAGTGATCTTGGTCCCAGGAATCTCCAGTCTTGACCTCGGTTGAGATTGCAACTTTGGCCGCCGGCGTTTGGTCACGCCGTCTGGTCAGCCGACTGAAGACTCAATCGACGATGCAGTTGAGATATCTATCGACCCCGTCAATCTGTTGTCGCCCACGAGGCCGACAACTCTCTTAACAGGACCCCTGTTCTGTTTCTTCCCAATGAGGAGACCCTGCCTGTTGGCGATCCCATTGAGGAACCGGTCCCTGATCCATGAAAATCACCGGTTCCCCTGATGTCTCCCGAGCGACCCAATTGGTCAGTCCAATCAAGGTATCGGACCCCCTCAACCGATAGGCCGAGGAAGGTGCTTAAACACTCAAAGAAAAGGCAACACCGACATTCGTCTTCGTCTTCCTCAGATAAAGAGATGCTTCGACGGAAACTCTGTCGACGTTACAAAGATCTCATGTGGCAACAGCTGATTTTGTCTGGCATGAAACTGGCTTCAGTTTCCTCACCAGCCATTACCTGGCTTTCGCCTTCTAGGCCGAAGCCGGCTCCCTCGAGACCGATCATCTCGGTTCCTTTGCCCGAGGAGCCAGTAGAGCCCACCCCAGTTCAGCCAAAATTGACCTCTCCATCTATAGTGGTGGAGCTACTGCCCAAACAGCCCATGGGAGGGGCTCCTTCGAAGGAAGCTCGGACTGTTCCAGGTCTTCCCTGCAGGATTTCAGTCACTCTTACACCTGACTGCCCCAGGCATGCAGAAGGGGACCTTGGTGGCCAGCCGATTTATCTGGATGCTTCCGATTCTGATAACTCCAACCTCCACTCTCATCCACTTGATGATGTGTCGGTGGGTAGTCTGTGGACAGAGGAAGATCCTTCGTCCTTTTTGAGGATTCCCTGCCTCATCTCCGAATCCACGGGGATGACCCTGGAGCCTGTCCAGAAACAGGTGAAGTACCCTCTTACAGATATTCTTAAGAGAGGGAATACCCCT
The DNA here is from genome assembly GCA_016271365.2 of Neoceratodus forsteri. Lineage (NCBI taxonomy): Eukaryota > Metazoa > Chordata > Ceratodontiformes > Ceratodontidae > Neoceratodus > Neoceratodus forsteri. Next base: position 694,233,412 of record CM057456.1, read on the forward strand.
ACGGAAGCCTTCCCAATGGCCGAGGCCATTGTTGGTCTGGCTTTGGAGCTTTGGCAGCACCCTGCCTCCTGCCTGGCACTGTCTGCCTGGATGGCCCGCAAGTATGCAGTGCTCGTTGGTTCATGGAACACCGTTTGGCTGAGGGGCTGGTGACCATTTCTGTGTTCAGGTACACAGGCAGTTCTGCCGACACTGATAGACCTCTGGACAAGGAGTCAAAAAAACTGGACCGCTCTGCCAGGAAGGTTTATGCCACCTCCTCACTAGGCCTCCGACAAGCAAGCTCGGCTGTCATCATGGCGTACTTCTCTCATGCCCTGTTGGGCTTCTTGGGTGAGGTTCTCCCACACCTCCCCATGGACCTTCAGACTATGGTCAAGCAGATCCGGGATCCGGGCTGGGCCATTGCCAAGCAGCAACTTCAGACGGTCCTGGGCCTCGGGGATTCATGCACCCGTTCGGTGGTAGCCGCGGTTGCCATGCGCTGCAGGGCTTGGCTAAGACTTTCCACCTTCACAGCAGATACCCAGCACAAAGTCACTGATGTTCCTTTCCTGGGTACTGATCCCTTCAGCCCAGGTGTGGATGGTCACCTTCAGTGAATTGAGCAGTCCAATGCCACCACACCTCAGGCTTTGAGTGGTCAGAATATATCCCTACCTCAACATTTGGCTCTTAGCTGGTTCCACTTAGCAAGAGGTTGAGAGGTCCAGGGACCTGGCCCTCCAAACCTGCTCTCAGCTTGGCCTCCTGATCAACAAGGCCAAGTCAGAGCTCGTGCCTTCACAGGTGATCTGCTTCATTGGGGCAGAGCTTGACTCCTGCCGAGCCAGAGCACAGCTCCCGGCGGACAGGGCGGAGGTTCTCTCCTCCTTTGCCCAATCATTTCTGGTTGGACACTTGCACCCTTCCCAGGACTTTCTACGCCTTCTGGCATACATGGTGGCCTGCATCACCTTGGTCCGATGGGCCCGGTGGCATATGCGCCCCCTACAATGAGAGCTGGCCACCCAGTGAACTTAGCGCCAAGGTCATTTTGACCAGCTGATCACTGTGACCCAGAAGATGTGGGACATTCTCCAGTGGTGGACCATCCTGGATCATCTGCAGGAAGGGATTATGTTTGTCCACGCAGAGCCGACAATCATCCTGATGACTGATGCCTGTGTCACAGGCAGGGGAGTCCACATGGTGGACAACAGGGCCCACAGGTTCTGGATCCCGGAGGGATCCCAATACCATATCAACCTGCTGGAGCTCAGAGCGGTCAGACTGACACTGTCAGCATTCACTCAGCAGCTTCGGGGACAAGTGGTTCAAGTTCAGATGGACAACATCATGACCATGTACTACCTCAACAAACAGGGCGGCACTCACTCCCAACTGCTGTACAGGGAAGCGCTCCACATCTGGACACTCATAAGCCAACTGGAGGCAGATCTCCTAGCCATCCATGTGGCAGGAGCCTCAAATCAACTGGCAGATGCCCTCAACCGCATAGGCGAGACATACCACAAGTGATGTCTCCACTCAGAGGTAGCTTACAGCCTGTTCTCCCACTGGGGAAAACCGTTGGTGGACCTGTTTGCCTCCAGGGAAAACAAGTTAAGGCTGTTTCATGCCCGCCCCCCCTTAGCAGTGCTCGCTGCTGGGGGATGCCTTCTCGATGCTGTGGACACAGGCCTCTTCTACACCTTCCCTCCATTTCTCTTGATCCACAAGGTGCTTCTCAAGGTGAAGAGGGACAAGGTGCAGGTGATCCTGGTAGCCCCAGACTGGCCCCACCAGTTCTGGTATCCAGATCTCCTCAGTCTCAGCAACAAGCTTCCGAGGCATCTTCCAGCATGCCTGGACCTGGTATCTGTCAATCAGGAGAAGGTATTCCATCCAGACCTTCAATCCCTGCACCAGACAGTCTGGTACCTGAGTGGCTAGAGTTCCAGGCTTTGGATCTCTCTGAGGATGTACTCACAGTAGTGGAAGCATCCAGAAAGGAGTTGACCAGAAGGTGCTATGCCTTCAAATGGAAAAGGTGTTCCATTTGGTGTCAGGGCAAGGGCCTGGACCCTCTGTCCTGTCCAGTGGCTAGCATCTTAAACTACCTTTGGTCTCTGTCCAAAGGGGGTCTTTGGTCTCCGGCCCTTAAGGTGCACCTGGCAGCTATCTCTGCTTACTGGGCATGGGCCGGTCAGCAGACGGTGGTACAGGAGAAGGTGGTCTGGTGTTTTTTCAAGGGCCTAGATCACATATTCCCTCCAGTGTGTGTGAACCTCCACCTCTGTGGGATTTATTGCTGGTTTTGGTAAAACTCATGGGCAAGCCATTCGAACCGATGCACAAGTGTAAGATGTCACACTTGTCATAGAAGACCGCCTTCCTGGTGGCTATCACATCAGCCAGAAGGACTGAGAAGCTCGAGGCACTTTCAGTGGAGTCTTCTTACCTGGTCTTCCACAGGGACAAGGTTGTGCTGCGCCCCCACCTGAAATTCCTCCTGAAGGGGGTGTCAGAGTTCCATCTCAACCAGGTGATGACCCTGCCAATTTTCCACCTGAACTACACCTCGGATGCCAAGTACAGGCTCCATACTCTGGACCTGAGACAAGCTCTTCCCTGTTACAAGGAGAGAATGGTGCAAATTCTGGGAGAGGTTCGGCGGCTGTTTGTCACCTACGCTGAAGCCGCACCTGGCAAACCTGCAGCAAAGCAGATGATTTGCAAATGGATCTTTTCCTACATTGATCTGTGCTATAGGTTGGTGGGTAGGGAGCCTCCAATAGGGCTATTTGCTCATTCCACCCACTATACCACTGCGTCGGTGGCTTCTTCCAGGGACATCCCTATCCAGGAAATCTGTCGGGCTGCTACCTGGAAGTCAGCAAACACCTTCATCATCTACTACCACATCGAACTTGAGTCACACCGGGATGCTGGTTTTGGGGCCTGAGTCCTCCAGTCTCTTTTCCCTAAGTAGGGGATGTGCACCTTGCCTCCCTCCTCCCGGAGAACTGCTAAAAGTCTGCCAAGAAGTGTGGATGAACAACATAGCCACGTCCCTAGAAAAACAGGTTACTCACCTGCAACAGTGGTTCTAGAAGTGGTATATGTTGTTCATCCACACTGACCTACTCGACCTCCCCGGCTGCGACGCACAACCTGGCTTCCAGCGGGCTAATATCTGGCTTTATGGGGTGGAACTGAGGGTTATACCACCTAGGTGGGTGGGAGGAGCCAGCTTTAAGACCTTCTGGCAAGAATTAAAGGGGAAAGGGACATGCCAAGAAGTGTGGATGAACAATATGTACCACTCCTAGAACTACTGTTACAGGTGAGTAACCCGTTGTTTTTTTTTTTACTCGGGGTGGGGCCTCAGCATTTGTATTAAACTCTGTCAGGTTACTCTCTGCGTTTTAAACATTTAAATTTGTTTTTACTCTGGAGGTAGCTGCAGCTGTATTTTACTCTGGCTCTGGCTACTGCCTACATTTTGAAAATGTGACTTTGCATTTTTCTTTTCAGTAGTAGGATTTTCCATGTGGTTCTGTTTGATTTACATTTTTTTTTTATTTGAAATTTGTTAACCGGTTAAAAACCCAAGGGGATCAAATGCCCATTTTCATGGGTGACCCAGAATACATAATGATCTTTTGTTCTGTTTGGTTACTGCTTTTTGGTTAGCATAAATGAGGAGCCAGAATTGGTCAGACCCATTCTATAAAAACAAGAAATTTAAATGTTACAGAAATAATTATTTACTCCAAAGTATTTTTTAATTGGAAATGTTTTTTAAAAAAAAAACACATTCCTGTGGTTAAATCTAGACAGAGTTGTTGTAGTTCACAAAAAAGGTTAAGGAAAAATACCCAGCATGTTTGTTCACTTGTTGTAAGAAAGTACTAATAACATACCTGTTTTAGTCAGCAGGATCCTCGAGTGCCATAAGAGCCTGAGCCATCAATCATCACTTGAAAAATCCCAGCTGTATCACACAACAGAGAAGCTGCATCCGGGATCCTCAGTGTAGGAAGAGTTTCCATGACGTTCACCTCATTTCTGTGCAACAGATTCATGGAGGAGAAAGGAAATATCCATGTTCTGTTTGTGACAAGAGTTTTGCAGCAGAGAGAAACCTCATAATACATCAGCGAATTCACACAATGCAGAAACTATATAAATGTGCTGAATGTAACAAGAGTTTTGCCCAGAAGTGTGAACTGATAATACATCAGCGAATTCACACAGGGGAGAGACCGTACAAATGTTTGGAATGTGGAAAGTGTTTTACTGTACAAAGTAACCTCAAAACACATCAACGAATTCACACGGGAGAGAGACCATATAAATGTGCTGAATGTGACAAGAGATTTACGGCACAGAGTAGCTTCAAAGCACATCAGCGAATTCACACAGGAGAGAAACCCTATAAATGTACTGAATGTAAAAAGAGCTTTACATCACAGCATGGCCTTGTGAAACATCAGCGAATTCACATGGGGGAGAGACCATATAAATGCGTTGAATGTAACAAGAGTTTTAAACAACAGAGAGCCATCATAACACATCACCAACTTCACATGGCTGCAAAACCATATAAATGTGCTAAATGTGACAAGAGTTTTACAACACAGAGTAGCCTCAGAAGACATCAGCGAGTTCACACGGGGGAGAAACCATATAAATGTGCTGAATGTAACAAGAGTTTTACATCACACAGTAACCTTGTAACACATCAGCGAATCCACACGGGGGAGAAACCATATATATGCACTAAATGTGACAAGACGTTTGCCAGAAAGAATGACCTAATAATACATCAGCGGGTTCACACGGGGGAGAAACCATATAAATGTGCTGAATGTAACAAAAGTTTTACATCGCAGAGTAACGTCCTAGCACATCAGCGAATTCACACAGGGAAGAAACCATATAAATGTGCTGAATGTGACAAGATGTTTGTCAGGGAGAGCGACCTAATAATACACCAGTGGGTTCACACAGGGGATAAACCATATAAATGTGCTGAATGTAAGAAGAGTTTTACATCACAGCGTAACCTCACAAGACATCAGTGGGTTCACACAGGGGAAGAGAAAGAATCACAGAGAATGAAGAGTAATGATCACATGGGGTCACCCGATACCAATTGCCAAGAAAGTAGAAGCAAGAAAACCAGGTATTGTAATACAAGGAAAAAGAACAAAACTAGCATTGCTGATTGAAATATCCACCCCTAGTGATTACAGTGTCCTCCGCACAGAGAGACACAAAATCATGAAATACCAAGATATGCAAGCAGAAACTAAACTGATGTGGAATAAGGACTCACAAATCATTCCAGTAGTGCTTAGAGCAATGGGGCTAATCAAAAAGAACTTTAAGGCACACCAAAATATGCTACCAATATGCGTGACAACTTGTGAACTACAACCAGTCATCCTAGGGACGCTCCGTGTGCTGAGAAGAGCGCTGTCAGAAAACATCAAAGACTAATACAATACTGATTTCCTGATTTTTTTTTTTTAAAGGAAATGTGTGATTTCTAAGAAATACCACTTTGTGCTCCATAGCCCAGTACCCTGGGGCAGCGATAGACCCAGTGTGTAAAAAATTTAATTTTTTACTTACTCCGTAAAGTGTGGGAAGGGATTGTAATTCATTCTGAATGGTGAGCCAACTGATCTCTTCCCACTTCCTGGTACACCTGTTCCACCCCCGCGCTCCCCCATTTTGTGACGTTTAACCAGGGAGAGCCCAGGGACGTGCCCCATACAAGTCTAGGGGACTTAATTTCAAAACATTTTTGCAGCACTTAAGTGTACCTGTTGGATAAAACTGAAAGCCACCGCTCGACTAATAAGACCCTATTATTGAGCAGTGGCTTTCAGTTTTATCCAAAGGTACACTAAAGTACAGTAAAAACATTTTCAAATTAAGCCCCATAGACTTGTATGGGGCATGTCCCCACACTCCCCCTGCTTAAACACCACAAAATGGGGGAGTGTGGATATGGAGCAGGTGTACCAGGAAGTGGGAAGGGATCAGCAGGCTTACCATTCAGAATAAATTACAATCCCTTCCCACACTTTACGGAGTAAGTAAAAAATGAAAGTTTTTATGCAGAGGGGCTATCGCTGCCCCAGGGTACCAGGCTATGGAGCTCGAATCAGTACATCACATCATCTCTTCAGATATGCCCTGGCTTAGGAATGGGGTCCATTCTCGTCATGGTACTATAAATCTCTGAATATTTGGAGACACTCACCCCTTGGGGAGAGATGATATAAATGTGCTGAATGTAACAAGAGGTTTTCCAGTAAGTGACCTGATTTAAACATCGGCAAATTCACCAAGAGTTCACCATATTTGTTTACCTGTTAACATACCTATGTGAGCAGGTTATGACACATGAGAACATACCAAGAAAATGATACATGAGGAGACATAATTAGTCAGATCTGTTCAGTAATTATTAAGACAAGAAACAGAAATGTTACAGAAAAAATAATTTAATCCAAAGTATTTTTTTAAATGGTACTGTTCCATTCCTGTGGCTACCTCTCTAAAAAGTTGATGTAGCTCACAGAAAGGTTTAGGAAAACATCAAAAACATTAGTTTCCTCATTGTGGGAAACATACTAATACTATATTTTAGTCAGCAGGAACATTGAGTGAAATGAGTTCACAACAGAGAGTCTGCATCAGTGTCCTCAGTGTGGGAAGAAGTTCCATGACCTTTATCTCATTTCTGTATAACATCAGATCCATGAAGGAGAGATGCACTATAGATACTAAATATCAGAGGAGTTTTAGGAAGCTAAATGCAGTTAAATGTACTCTCAATATTTTTACAGAGCAGTATAAAACTATAGCACAATAAATTCGCATGGAGAAGAAACCATATCAGGGATTTATTTAACTCCAAAATTTGATTAGCGTTTTGCTCATAAAAGTGCTAAAACATTGTGAAAATGCATAGCACTTGCCTCACTGTGTTTAAGAAACATAACACTTCTAGAAAACCTATATAAATACTTTCTGTACAGTTAGCATTGTCCCAAGAAAAAAACTGCTAATCAATTATTTAAAACCCTGCATATAAATGTACTCAATGTGACAAGAGTTTTAAACAGCAACAACACCTAATAATACATCAACATATTCAGAAGAAAGACCATATAAATGTTTTGCATGTGACAAGAGTCTTACATCACAGAATACCCTCATAGCACATCAGCGAATACATACGAGGGAAAGAACATATACATGTTCCTAATTTAGCAACATTTTTGTACAGAAGAGTGATCTAATAAAACACCAGCAAGTTCAAGCTGGGGAGAGATCATATAAATGTATTGAATGTAACAAGAGTTTTGCAACACAGACTAACCTCATAAAACAGCAAATTCACATGGGAAAAAGACCATATACATGTGCTGAATGCTGCAAGAGTTATGGAACATAATTCCCTTCTAACCTGTCAGTGAGTTCAAACAGGGGAAGGACCATACAAATGTGAATGTAACAAGGGTTTTATTGATAAGAGTACTCTAATAAAGCATTAGTGAGTTCACATGGGGAAGAGACCATCCAGATGTACTGAATGTAACAAGAGATCTTACTTCGAGAGGGTTCTTGCAGCAGGTAATAACCATTACGACTAGAGCCACCAGGCGCTAGGACCACACGGAAAACTTTTGCTAGCAGTATCTGGTGGGGGGGCCACCCACCTAACGTCAAAGGATGGACGTCAGCATGATGCTATATAGTGAGTGGTCCCCACACCCACCCTCCACTTCTTTTCTGCCATTGACTTGCGCACGTCAGACCTCGGGGAGAACGCTACTTCAGTCGACCGCCATTTTCAGATGAGTATTTCGGTTTTTTTCTTTCTTTTCTGTATTTTTAGAAAAGCAAATCTTTTTCATGCATGTCTTCTCCGACACCCTCCGAGTCACATAAGAACAAGTACTATTCCTGTGGCACACAGCTCCCTCATAAAGACGACCATTCCCTCTGTCTTTTCTGCCTGGGACCTGAGCACAAGACTGAGGACTGTGAGGCCTGCCAGAATTTCAACCAGGCCACACGGAAATGCCGCAAACAGCCATGGACACCCACGTTCTTAAACTAAAGATGGCTTCCATGGAGAAGGAGCTGCAGAAGCTGCTTGGATCGTCTTCCTCACTGACAGGTTTTTATGACTCCTGCAAAAAGAAGAAGGGCAAAGAGAAGTACTGGGACCTCGATCGGTCTCCTTCCCACCCACAGCCTCCTTCAGGATCCGTGTACACCGAGCGGCCTCCCGTTAAAGTGAGTAATGCTCCACTGGCCAAGTCTGCTTCCTCTTCTACAGGGCAGCCTTTGATCCCCCTGCCTGAGCTGATTGCTGTTCAGGTGGGCATCTCTGGAGTTCCGGAGAACTCCACCACTCTTAGACCCCTCAGAACCTCCAGGTCTAAGTCTAGTGGCACGGCCGATAAGTCAGTTGTCAGCTCCTCTGACAACTGCCCAGCCCAGACTGATAAGCTGCACACCAGCTCCTCTGGCACCTGCCCAGCCATGGTGTTTTCATTGGGCCCCAATAACAGGCCTGACATCAATCTTCTAGATCAGCGCCCACTGCCGCTTTGGCCACAGCCTTCCCCAGAGGGTTCTCCCTCTTGGGATCCTCCTTCCCCGCCTCCTTTGGTGGAGACTCCTGGCTTGCCTATTCTTCCTGAGCCAGAGGTGGAGGAGCATCTGTCCAACACCACCCAGGTGCCAGAGTTGTAACGCCCAACACCGGACCTCCCTCGGAAGCCAATGACTTCTGCGCCGGAGATTCCCCCGTCTGGGCCCGTTGCACCGCCCCAGACCCCAGTGAGACCCTCCACCCATTTGGGACCAACACTAGAACTTCCTCCGGTAGATCCAGTCCCAGACCTGATGTTACCAGGCCCTTCCTACCCTCTGTCAGGGCCCCCGTCAGGTCCCTTGGCCCCTCTGTCGAGGCCTTCGCCTGATTATCCAATGTCAGGGTCACCAACAGGGATCCTCAGCTTCGCCATCAGGTCCTTTGCCCAGCCTTCTGATGCCAGGCTTCCCTGTGCCTCACTACCCCTCTCCAGGGTATCTGACACCAGGCTATCCCACGTCCGGCTATGGTACTCTGGGCTGTCATTACCCGGTGCCTGGTTATTCAACACCAGGTTATCACTTTCCAGGCTACTCACCCATGTACTAGCCTCCTTCGCCCCTTTCTCCACCTCAGGTGGACTTTAGGGTGGCGCTTCAGTCTTGGTGAAGTAAGACCAAGACCCAGCTGGTTTCTGAATTGGACCAACGTCAGCCAGTCGTGGTCTCCCCGCTGGTCCAACTGGATCTTGTGCCCAGGTCCTTTTCACCAGTAGAATCTCGTCCTTCTACCTCGGGCCAGGCCTCGCACCCTACCCCGGTTGCAGGCGATGATAGGGGCCTCATGTTCTCTTCTAAGGAGATCCCTCTTCCTTGGGCTGTGTCCCCAGACAGAAGCCTTTCATTCGACTCTGACTCTTCCGCCTCCTCTGCTTTGGGCTTTGAGACCCCTCCCCCAGAGGATCCCAAGCCCAAGGACTCTCCCAAGTCCCCCCCGAGGATCCCTCTTTCACAGAAATCCTTCAGAAAATTCAAGAGGCAAATAGGAGGAAGACGGAGGACCAGGACCTCAACGTAAGTGACTGGCAGAGCACCTAGGCATGCCAGAGCTGTCACCACTTCTTATTCCTCCGTGGATAAGCCCGCGTGAGGCTTTGGCCTCCACGGTTTGGCAACAGCCTTCATTGGTGGCCACAATCGCCAAGAAGTCCGACCTATTATATTGGGCCCTTGAGGGCAAAGACCACCTTAGTTCTCATCCTAAGGCGGACTCTGTGGTCATTAATGTCTCCCATGACCGAACAGCTAAGCCAAAGCATATGAGCATCTCCCCTCCTGACAGGGAGTTGAGGCAAATAAACCAGTTTGGACGTAAAGTTTGTTTGTCCTCTGCATTGGCCCTCAGGGCCCTGACTTTTCTAGCACACATGATCATGTACCAGAAATCTATCCTAGGTCAGCTTAAGCTGGAGTTCAAGGCCTTGCCAGACTCTGAGGCTAAAACTAAGATTGCTCAAATGGTCAGGGCAGCAGAAATCTCTTGCCATCATTCCCTAAGGGGGTGGATACGATGCCATAAATGCTTCTACCTGGAGCACCACTACGGCCGTTATTATGCATCGGTACTTCTGGCTGCTGGTGTCTGGATTGGCCCATGATGTCCAAGCTGCCATTCAGGATGCTTCCTTCCAAGGTCCAGTTCTCTTTGGGGTGATGTCAAAGACATCATAACTGAGCTACAGGACAGTGGAAAGACCTTGTGCTCTGCCTAATCCATGTATCATTCCAACATTAAGCCTAAGCAGCCCTTTTGTCACCAGCAAAGGTGTCAAAACAGGCAACAGCCCACCCAATGTCACACCAAATGTCTGGCTCTTTCAGCAGCAGCCACCCATCCAGCCAAGTCACGGTGGGCTTCCAGAGTGCCGCTCCCCTACACCCCCTCCGCCTCTTGACTTGCGGCAGGGCCCCCAGCCTCCACTTTCTGCTCCAGAGGAACCAGTAGGGGGCAGATTCACCAGTCATCTAATCGGATGGGAGGTGATCACCACAGACTATTGGGTCCTTCAGCTAGTCGCTCAAGGCCACACCATAGAATTCACAGAAGGACCGCCAACAAATTCTCCAGGTCTCTCTCATTGCCCAAAAGGTCACATTCCTCTCATCAGAAAGGAAATACAGGCTGTTTTGCAAAAATCTGTCATAGAGCCCGTTCCTCAGAACCAGGTGGGAAGGGGATATTATTCTCACTTCGTCCTGGTCCCCAGAAAGACGGGGGACCTCCGTCCAATCCTGGATTTCAGCATGCTCAGTCTGTATGTAGAGTACAAATGATTTTGCATGCTGACCCTGCCGGGTCTGTTGCCCCTATTTCACCAGGGACATTGGCTCTGTGCCCTGAATATGCAGGATACTTACCTGCATATTCCAATCTTTCCCTCCCAGCGCCGCTTCCTCTGGTTTACTTTCCAGGGGGAACATTTTTAATTCAATGTGCTTCCCTTTGGACTTTCCTCAGCTCCCAGGGTGTTCACCATGTGTCTATCGGTAGTGGTAGTGGCGGTGGCGTTACCCTGCCAGGGCCTGTATGTGTTCCCTTACCTCAATGACTGGCTTCTATCAGTGCCATCGAGGGACAGCCTGGTAGTCTCTTTGTCCATCATCCTGGACCTTTTTCGGCAGGTGGGAATCACGGCGAACTATCCCAAGTTGCAACTTATTCCTTCGCAGCACCTCCAAATTTATTGGGGGCAGTGCTGGATACAGTTCAGGGTCAGGCCTTCCTCACCTTGGACAAGGCAGAGACCTTGCTACAACAGGCCAACCAAGTGGCAACCAACCGATAGACCACAGCCTGGTCCGTCTTATGCCTACTTGGTCTTATGGCTGCAACTATTCCTACTGTTCCTCTAGCCAGGCTCCATGTGCAAGTTACGCAGTGGACACTGAGAGTACAGTGGGACCAGAGATCAGACAACATGAATCACAGATTCCTGGTATCCAGCCCCATGCATCAGGACCTCCTATGGTGGCAGGATCTGAGCAATCTCTGTCAAGGGGCTCCTTTCCAGTCTCCCTCCCCTACCCAGACCCTGAGAATGGATGCTTTCAACCAGGGCTAGGGCACATACCTGGGGATCATAGAACTCGGGGATCCTGATCTCAGCAGGAGCTCGCTCTGCACATCGATATGTTAGAGATGCATGTGGTGCTGTATACCCTTTAGGCCTTTCAGTCCTTCCTCCAATCAGGCACACTCCTGGTCCAGACAGACGGTATGAGTGTGGTATGGTACCTGAACAAATGGAGGCACATGATCACACCCCTTTTCAGGTAAGCAATGCGAGTGTGGTATTGGGCAGTTCAGCACAGCATCCAGCTGACTGCACTGCATGTCCCAGGAGTTCACAACGTCCTGGCGGACAGTCTCAGCTGCACTCAGGCAAGGGCACACGAGTGGGAACTGAGACAATCGGTAGTCAAGAATCTTTTCATTCTTTGGGGTCGTCCAAAACTAGATCTGGTCACCTCCCCGTTTAATGCAAAACTACCCAGTTTCTGCTCACTCGTTCCTGGACCTCGTGTTTTCTGGCGAGATGTGCTGTCTCTCTGCTGGACAGGGAGGTTCTTCTACACCTTCCCTTCCTTCCTGCATCTGCAGAGGGTACTTCTGAAGTTACAGGCAGAAGGGGCTCGCATGATTCTGATCATTCCTCATTAGCCTCACCAGATTTGGTTCCCTCTGCTCCAGCAGTTGTTGGTGGAGCTTCCAGTACTGCTACCCCTCTGCCAGGACCTGCTGACCCAGGATCAAGGCAAGCTACTACATCTAGGTCTCAAGTCCCTTCACCTTCATGTGTGGCACCTGCTGACATAGCTGCTGCATGCTTTGGGGTCTCTTCCAGAGTTGCAAAGGTCCTTGTGTAGGTCTGAACACCATCTACAAGAACCACATATGCTATGAAATGGAAGCAGTTCTTCATTTGGGCAACTTCCAAGGGTTAGGACTCTTTCTCTTCCCCGGTCCCACAGGTCATGGAGTACCTGCTGCACCTCTCTGACCTTGGCCTCAGTTACTCTTCTCTGAAGGTCCATTTGTTTACTATTTCTGCCTACCGCGTTCCAGTGGATGGCAAAACCCTGGCTCAGTTGGAGATTTCCAGAACCTTTCTGAAAGGAATTCTCCATCTGAAACCCCCGGTTAGGAACTCTGTTTCTCTGTGAGAGCTGAATTTTATTCTCGAAAAGCTCACTTTGCCCCCCTTTGAACTGGCCGCAAGTTGCGACCTGCACTATCTGTCTTGGAAAGTGCTACTTTTAGTTGCCATTACTTCTGCTTGAAGGATTTCTGAGCTTCAGGCCCACATGTGTAAGGAGCCTTATTTGATTTTCCACAAAGACTGGGTGGCTCTGCATACAAATCCTAAGTTCCTACCAAAGGTAGTTTCTGAGTTTACTTTGAATCAGACGATACACTTACCATTGTACTATCCTGAGCACTCTAACCAGGGGGAGGCCATTCTGCACACTCTCAATGTGCACAGAACTTTGCATTACTATATAAACCGGACTAAATCAGTCCGCAGAACGGATCAGCTTTTCATTTCCTTTGCACCTAAGAGAGAAGGCGCTGCAATTTCCAAACAGTCTTTGTCTAAATGGTTGGCAAACTGCATTTTGTTTTGTTACCAGAGGTTTAACAAGCCACTTCCAGGGGAAGTTAAAGGGCACTCAACCAGAGGCATGGCTGCATCTACTGCTTGTTTCAGAAATGTTTCTGCCGCTGACATTTGTGCAGCAGCCACTTTGAGTTCTGTCCACACCTTCACTAAGCATGAGAGTCTGGATATTGCTTCTAGGCATAGAGCAGGCTCTGGACTAGCTGTGCTTCAGGGCCTCCTGTTTTAATTTAGTACCTACTACAGACCTTTCCTGCCTCCTGTGTTTCTCAGTCTTTGACTTACACTGCTTGGGACTCAGTCCTAATGGTTATTACCTACTGCAAGAGCCCTCTTGAAGTAAGACAGTACAGTTACGTAATAACTTACTGTAACAGATCTTCGAGAGAGGCTCTTGCAGTAGGCATATTTTTCCGTCCCACCTTCCCCCTGCTTCTGCAGCTACTTCTTTCTAGCTTTCCTTTTGGCTCCAGGAGCCCACTCCTTTCTCCTGTTGTACCTTCTTAGGTCTTCGGCGGGAGAACTGGAGGGTGGAGTATGGGGACTGCCCACTATATAACCTCACGCTAACTTCCATCATGTGACGTCAGGTGGGCGGTCACCCACCAGACACTGCAAGCAGAAGTTTTCCATCTGGTCCTATCGCCTAGCAGCTCTAGTCCTAATGGTTATTACCTACTCCAAGAGCCTCTCTCGAAGATCTACTGTTATGGTGCGTTCTTACGTAACTGTACTTTCTGCATAGAAAATTGATTATTAACAAGTTCACACAGGAAGAGACCATATAAATGTGCAGAATTAAATGAGAGCATTACATCACGGAATAAACTCATAGCACATCAACGAATTCACACTGGGGAGAGACCATATAAAGGCACTAAATGCACCAAGGGCTACATTTGCAAAGCTTTGCCTCCTCACAAGCCCCGATTTGCACAGTGTAAACTGGGTTTTGCACCATAGTGTTATTCTCAAAAGCCCAGTTTGCACCATCAGAATGGGCTTGTGCCAGGGCAAAGGGTTCAAGGGGCTGCAATTCAAATTAGGGGGAAGGATCCAGCATAATGGTGCTGTGAAATTCACAAACCATTTTCTCCATGCAATGGCCTTTTGCAGAGGTCCCTTGCGTGGAGAAAATACCGCCATCCGAGACCTGCCAGTATTCCATGCAACCCTAGTTGCTGCTTGAGGTACTGCAGTGGCCTCCACACTCATAACACTGTCACCCTTGTAGTGTTGTGGTCTCTCCCCCTCCCCAGTGTCTGATCGCCATCCCCATATAAGAAAACTCCCATTCCCTAGTAGTCTACTGATCCCTCCCCCCTTACCAGCATATGATCGCTGGCCCTATATATTAGAAATCCCCTTCCTTGATAGTCTAGTGGTCCCTCTCCATTCTCTGATCGCCATCCTGTAGATTTAAAAAAAGTAATGTTCTGCCCTCCTCACCAGTCGCCATCCCAAGAAATACTGTGACACAGGGAGAGGCATTACTGGTGGTATTGTTCCCCCATGTCCTCTGATCACCGGCCCATCAGGAAGTAAGGAATCGTCCTGTGGCTAGCAGTCCCTTCCCTGCCTGATGACCTGTCCAATATGGTTAACACATTACCATTGGTGTCCACTGGTCACCCCCAACATCTTGATCACTTGCATAAGACATATCCCTAGTTCCCTGGTGGTCTAGTGGACCCACCACCCTGTCAGACATTGGCCTCCATCCCACTCCCCCCTTCCAACCTGATCCCCAGCCGGCAACCAGCACAACCCTCCTCTTACCTCCACGGCTGCCCACTGACTGAGCTCTCAGTGAACGTATGCTGTATATAGTACACACTCACTGATTGGCAGCTAAGACTGAGCTATCATTCAATAAGCGTGTACTGTATAGCGTACACACTCATTGAGAGCTCAGTCAGCAGCCAGTCATAGAGGTGAGAATGGCTGTGCTGGTCGCCCACAGGGGATCAGGTTTGGGGTGAAGCTGGGAAAGTTAAATGTCTTACAGGGTGGGGGGTCCACTAGACCAGGTTACAGCAAAAAAAAAAAAAACTGAAGGTGTATCAAGTCTGCTTGTTGTGAAGCTCATGCACACTTTCTGCATGTTACTCTGCTCCTCTCCCCTGTCACCCTCATCTTCCCCTTGAATCTGTAGTACACTGTCTTAAATGCCCCAACTGAACTGTAATTTACTACCCTTTCTGCCAGTGCATTTTATTGTGCCACAACCCTCTCAGTGAAGAAGTGTCTTCTGGCCTCCTTCAAGTGCCCCACCCCACCCCCCAATTTGTAGTCAGGTTCCTGGGTGTTTTTGTTCTCACTTCTGTGAAAAAAAGATCCCCTGTGTCAACCTTGTTAATGCCTTTAAGCTATTTATCAGCTCTATCATATCCTCTTTCTCTCTTCCAGTGAGTAAATGTTCAGGTTCACCAGCCTCTGTTCATTTGGTACATCCTGTTACCCCTGTATGATCTTCGTAGCCCCTCTGTATACTGCCTCCATCTGATTTATGTCCTTCTTGAGGTAGGGGCTCAAGTGCTGTACACAGTGCTCCAGATGTGAATGTACCATGGACCTGTAGAAACATAGAAACAGAAAGGTGATGGCAGAAGGAGACTTAAGGTCTATCAAGTCTGCCTTTGAGTTCCCAAGACTCTAGAAGATCCCAGGACCTAGCCCATAAAAAACGCATAACACCTTTCCTGACCTGGAATTGAACTCGGGCCGTGGTGGAGAGAGCACCGAATCCTGACCACTAGACCACCAGGGATCCCCCGGCAGAGGCAGAATGATCTCTTTCCTCCTGCTGATGAGCCCCCTCAATATACAACCCAGCATCCTGTTCACCTTCCCTGCTCCCTTTTTGCAATGCGTTGATGGCTTCAAGTTGCTTGTGATTGCTGTATCCAGACCCTTCTCTATAATCTTGGTAGCCCCTCTGTACACTGCCTCCATCTGGTTTATGTCCTTCCTAGGGGTAGGGGCTCCAGTACTGCACACAGTACTCCAGATTTGGATGCACCATAGACCTATACAGAGGCAGAATTACCTCCTTCCTCCTGCTGATGAACCCCCTCGAGATACATGCTAGCATCCTGTTTGCCTTCTCTGCTGTCTTTTTGCATTGCGTTAATGGTTTCAGGTTGCTTGTGATTGCTATACTTGGGTCCTTCTCTTTCGATACTGTGACCTTCAACACCCCCAAAAGTGTGTACTTGGCCCTGGGAGAAAAGTCTGTACTTGGACCTGGGTTTTTTGCTCCCTGTTTGCACTACCTTGCACTTTTTAGCATTGAAACCCAATTGCCAGAGTCCAGATCACCTTTCCAAACTTGCCAGATCCTCCCTCAGGTCCCTTATGCCCTCTTCAGTGCGCACCTCTCACAGAGCTTGATATAGTTTGTGAAAAGACATGTTGCCTTTTTTTTCTCCAAAAATAGTTTATTAGGTTAAGGGTATGCAAGTATCAGACATACATACAGCATATGACACATGTTCTGTCAGCTACATTCAATTTAAAAGTTCTAGTATAATTATAAAACAGTGTCTAAATAGCAGACTGACAGGTTGGCAAAGCATAACAAATAATATCGCCCAGCAAGGTGCTATTGCGACCGAGCCGAGTGCCAGGGCAAGCATATATTAAAAGAATTGGCTAGCAGTATCCTGGTTTTGACCTCACCAGCCCCAAGTTCCATCACATTGGGAAGATCCCAGATTCCACAGCAGATATCAGTGGATGCCAAATCTCAAGGAACTTATTAGATCTACCCAGTGAGTTCATCTGTGCTCTTTCTGGGCTCATGCATGACGTAAGGTTGTGAACCCATCTGACTACTGAGGGAGGGGAAGGTAACTTCCAAACATGAGCCAAGGTCCTCCTGGCATTAATAAGTGCCAGAGAGGGTTATTCATCTCCTGATTGGGGTGGACGGGGTCTGCGCCCAATAGTAGCTCCAGGGGAGAATTCGAGGGAGTGTAACCCAGCAACTGGCTCATTATGTTATGAAGGGAGCGCCAGAAAGGGGCAACCGTGGGGCTGATCAAAGCTAGGTGGATAGTCACCCACTGCTACTCCACATTTGGGGCATAGATCAGATTTCAAACTGTCCATAGTGTGGAGCCTGGCCGAGGTTATGTAGGCCTTATGCTTAAAATTTAGCTGGATCTGGCAGAGCTTATTAGTATGTGAACAATTAAAAAAGTTGGAGCAGGCCAGTCTCCAGGTGTTTCAGTCTATGGGGATGAGCAAGTCCCTGCTCCAACCGAGCCTACTGGAGTCTGTAGTATCCTGCTGGTGATCCTGTATGATATGGTAAAAGACCGAGAGGGGTTTCTGACCCGGCTGGGGCTTCAAGAGTTCTGCCTCAAAAGGGGATGGGGGTGCCCACCCATGTGCAACTGAGATCGTATCACCACAGCTCTGACAGATTCATAAATAAACAAAGAAACAGTGAATCCCCTACTGCCTACAGATCGTTCGAAAACTCTCTATCCCCCCTTCCTCATACAGCTGTGCTACGAAGACCAGTCTCCTCCTTCTCCATCACCAAAGCCATTGAATTAGTGGGAGCGTACATGGACCCTTTTTACTAAACACTGCAAGCAAGCTCGAATGTGGGGACATATTGCCATCATGATCAATGAGTTGGTGAACCCAGACCCAGATCCCTAAAGAGGTGTCCATGAATGGGTTTGATAATTTCTTCTCTTGCTGGGTGCCCAGTGTCCCTGTCTGAGTGTTATTTCTGAGGTTATCCTTCAACAGGTCCTCCTCCAGTCCCAACCACGAACACCCCACCGTTTCCAGGCGGGTGGGCAGGAAAGCCAATTGTGCGGCCCAATAATAGGCTCTAAAATTGGGTAGCCCAATGCCTCCCTTCTTAGGTGGCAGCTGTAGGGTTGCTCTTCTGATTCTAGTACTCCCCCCCCGCCACAAAAACTTATGAAGTACAGCACTGAGAGATTTGAAATGAGCCTGGAGTATTTTAATGGGCAGGGACTGATACAAATAGAGACATCTAAGCAATATTGTCATTTTCACAACCCCTACTTTGCCGAATAATGACAATGGCAAGGCCGACCATCTGTCACAGTCCTCAGTCACCCTAGAGAGGAGAGGCCTGAAGTTGAGGGCATATAGTGATCTGATTGACGCAGACAGCTGTACTCCCGGGTATTTCAGTTGGGGCACCATTTACAATCCTCCTAAACTGGCACTTAGTTGGGCTCTGTCTAATAAGTCCACCGGAAGAAGTTCACTTTTGGTCCAATTAACCCTATGGCCAGATATGTCCCCATAAGCTCTCATCAATTTGTGGACAACCGAGAGATCATGTGCAGGGTTTAGAAGGTAAAGGAGTAGGTCATCCACATACATGGCTATTTTATGTTCCCTCCCGCCTCCCACAAATTCCCTCATGAGCTCAGAGCTGCAGCCAGGGGCTCCAGAGAAAGAACATACAACAACAGGGATAATGGGCAACCTTGACGGGTGCCATGCCCCGAAGTGAAGGGTCGAGACATAGCACATTCACTGCCACCTGAGCTACAGGCAGCCTGTATAATGTATGTACCCAGTTACAAAAGTTTGGTCCCACTCCCATTCTACTGAGAGTCTCGAAAAGGTACACCCACTCTACATGGTCAAACACTTTCTCGGCATCTAGGGCCACTACAGCCGAACCATGCTTGCGCTTATTCCTGCCCCACCGAAAGATAATGTTCAGGGTTCAACGAGTATTATGTTTCCCCTGCTACCCTTGTACAAAGCCCGACTGGTCCTGGTGTATTAAATCTGGGAGCAGAGAGTCTAAACGAGAGGCCAAAGCCTTAGCCAGGATTTTATAGTCAGCGTTTAAAAGTGAAATGGGTCTATAAAAGGCTGTTGGGTCCTTTCCTGGTTTTGGCAGCACCGTGATTGTTGCAGACCATGTGGAGGGGGGCAGTTCTCCAGATTGCAAACTCTCAGTATATCACACAGTGGTTCAAGAAGAGAGGAACTGAAAATCTTAAGAAAATCAATGGGGAGCCTGTCGGGGCCAGGTGCCTTTCCACCCTTAAGTGATTTAAACGCAGTCAAAATTTCTTGCATTGTCAGTGGAAGTCCAGATCCCTGGCTGACTTCTCATTCGGCCTTTGTAGGGGGACACCAAAGAAAAAGGAGTCATAATCCTTCTGCTCAGGCTGGTACTCTGATGTGTAGAGGGCGTTGTAACATGTATCCTGCACCAAGTGCCCCCTACTATTACAGATTTGCCCCACTGTCCTCTCAGCTTCCCTCTTCTTTATCTGCCACACTAATAACTTCCCAGCTTGATCCACATCAAAATACACCCCAGCATTGGCTAAAAGGATGGACCTTTCAAGCTTTGCACTATACAGGGCATTACATTTCCACTTTAGCTTCTGAATAACATTGTACAGGCCCCTAATTGTGTTCGGTTTATGGGCATTCTCACAGGCCTCAGTTTTAGCTTTCAAAAAGGACAACTCTTCCCCCCCTCAATCTTTCTCTGATGCGTTGAATATGAGATGGTCTGACTCCTGATGTAAGCTTTTAGGGCTTCCCACTTAGTCTTATGTGAGGTATCACTTCTCTTATTGTATGTTAAGTATTTCTTGAATATGCTCAGACATGAAAGATGTATACCCTTGGTCTTTCAGAAGGAGAAGGTCCGGTCTCCATTGTCTGGGCAACCTAGGTGCATCGGAGCCCTTCAGGTTAATGCTCTGCAGAGCATGGTCAGACAGCAGAATTGATAGATAAGTTGTCTCCCCTATTCCCACTAATAAAGAGGTTGACACAAGTATTCTAGCTATCCTAGCATATGAGTGATGGATGTGAAAAGAAGCTATAATCCATTCCAGAAGGATTAAAGTGCCTCCACACATCTATTAGGCCCAGTTCAGTTTGTAACTCCCCAAGGACTTTGGCATTTCTAGACAATGTCACAGGAGTAGGGTTGGAGCGGTCTAAAATTGTATCTGAGATGCAGTTGAAATCCTCACTCAAGATCCAGGGACCCTCCAAACCGACATATCTAGGACCAGCCTCTGGAAAAATCCTGGGTCCTCTGCATTAGGAGCATAGACAGCCCCGATCGAGAATGTACCCCTCCCCGGGATGGTCACCCTAGCTAAAGCATATCTGCCCGCAGGATCCACCAGACTCCCCAAGATGTCAACCTGTGTGCCTCGAGTAAACCATATCGAGGCACCACAGGCCTTTGACAAAAAGGTGGAAGACACCCAAACCCATCCCACAAACTCAGCCATTTTCTGGGCTTCAGAAGCAGTCATATGAGTCTCTTGTAACAGTATTATCTGACCCTTATGTTTCCGCACCTCCGCGAGAACGTTTCTATGTTTTAGGATGGACTTGAGGCCATTAATGTTCAAAGTCACCAATTTAATATCAACCCCCAATTTTCTTTCTGTATGGAACACAGCAAGGCACCAGGAGATCCCAATTCAGCCCCAGGCCTACAACCCTATCCCAGGCCTCCCTTTGCCCATGCTAGCATGCCAAATAAAATATCTCCCCTCTAACAATGAGGTAAAAGCTGCACATCCAAACCCGTTTTTTAACAACTTGTAAAAATAACTCCGAGACCCCTCCCAACATGACTTAAATCTCCAAGAAATCTGTCCTCCCCCTCTCCAGTGGTGCAGGGGAACCAGATCAGTCCAGGACAAGTCCCTTGTGTTAGCCATAGAGGACCCCTCTAATCCAGACATTCAGATCTCCAAAACACCCCTACCATCTGAATAGACCCACCCACAGGCTTCTTCCCTAAGCATGTCAAACGGTCCCAGAGCCCCACAAGCCGAAGCATCTGAGACTGCATTTAATGACACCTTGAGGCTAGTTGGCAGGCCTGTCCAAACCACACTTCCAAAGCAGCTCCCCCCAGCCCAAAACAGCACACCCAACACTAAAGAACTCCCAACACAACTTCCTCACCCACCCAAGTCAGCAATACACCCGACCCACCCTCCCACCACCTTCTTGTTGAACTGCCCAGCCAGCCCACCCAATTTATGCACAACGGTGCCTGCAGTATTCCCCATTACAAACAACAGGCAGAAAGTTAGGTAAATGATCACCACAGAGATACAAACATTATGGTGAGACACCAGTAAAAAAACAACAAAAATAAATTGCATTAACAAAAGCTGCAAAAGTCATAGAACAGAGTCCATAACCAGAACAGAAACTAATAATGGCGCCAATAGCATAGACACTGTTCCTTCAGCATGCCAGAATCCAAGCCAAGGGTCGCAAGTCCTTCTCTCGGGGCAGAAGTTTGTCTCCAAATTGAATTAAAAGGAAAAACGACCCTTCACACCAGGTGAAGTCCCCAAAGCCAAACAGCAAGGATAGGCAATATTTCTGTAAGTTCCTCAGAGGCATTGGGGACTAATGCATGTGGAGGCAAAGCTGTGACCATCCCGCTGATACCCGTGCCCCAGGCACGGTCAGGGGGTCAACAGTAATTGTTACAGTGCCCACAATGAGGTAGTCTGTCTAATATGCCCCTGAATACCAACCAAAAGTAGGGCAACAGAACCAACACTCGAGAGCAAGTTTAAACACACAGGAACTGGGCTCCCCATATCAAAGAGGACATAAGAGCCCCAGGGAGTAAAATATCACTGAAATTACTTATCTGCAGAATAGAGATCTCAAGTTGGTGCAGGCTGTGCCCTTTCCCTCCTGGACTATTCTTCATCTACCCATTTCTCCATGGCTGTAGGACAAACAAAATACCATGGAGCCTGGCCTGGTCTGTCTATACGTAGGCAAGCAGGATACATGAATGCAAAAGTCCTGCCCATTCGGTGCAGTTTACTTTTAATTTGATTGAACTTCTGCCATTGATTCTGCAAGTCTTTGCTATAATCCTGATACACATACTCTTTGGTATTATTATAGAAAATGGGGCCGGCCTTCTTAGCTTTTTCCAGCATCACTTCCTTTTCTGTGAAGCGCAGATATTTAATTAAACAATGGTGGGGTCTCTCTCCTGGTTTCGGAGGTGGGCCCACCCGGTGAGCTCTCTCAATTTCAAATCTCTCACATTCCTCTGGAAGGCCTAGATGTTTCACGAGCCAGCAATGTATTTCTGTGGTAGGATCTCGGCCTTCGGTACCCTCCAGGAGCCTTATAATGCATAGATTTGACCAGCAGGACCAGTTATCTTGATCATCAATTCAAACTAGCAGCTCAGCCTGCGAGGACTTGAGCCCATTCTGTTCCGCTGAAATTGCCGAGATTGAGTCTTCCAGCTCACCCACCCTATGTTCAGGTTCTGCAAGCTGGGTGGAATGCGTGGCCAATGTTTCCGAAAAGGCTGATAATGACGCTTTTCAGATAGGTAAGCTGCGCTGTTATATTTACAAAGCCGGCCTTCATCTCATGCTGCATCTGCATTAGTGTGGAGGGAACACCGGCTAAAGATTTGGTGAGATCTGCCATGGTGGGTTCTTGCTGCTCCCCCGTGTGCTCAGGCTCCCTGCCCCGTGACCTGGTATCATGCTCCATACCCCTGCTCTGTCTGGTTGCTTGCGAAGCCTCAAAAGATAACTTTGCCTGTTTATTTTTCTGTTTTCCCAATGCCGTAGTACAGGAGCAATATGCAAAGCCAAATTCTGGTAGAATAAGTAGCGTTAGACAGCTTTTTTAGGTGGTTTAAATTATGGTGTCTCAAGAAGCTAACTAGCACATATCTGCCATGTTCGCTGGTAGCCACCACCCCCCCATATCTTGCCTTTTGAACTGTCCCTACTATTGTTAATGAACATACTGAACAGGACTGAACCAAGCACTGTCCCTTGCGGAATGCCACTAGTAACATATGTTAACCCAGAGTGCTGTCCTCTAACACTACCCACTGCGTTCTGCCCCTTAGCCAGTTTGCCACTCACTTTTAGTTTCTCCCGTCCCCATGTCTGCCAGTTTTTTGATCAGCCTCTTATGTGAGCTGAGTCAGAGGCCTTGGTCAAGTCCAGATATGGTGTGACTGCCACCTAGACCCTGTCCACTGTCCTAGTGACCCAGTTGAAGAAGCTGATTGAATTTGTTTGGCATGAACACCCTATCATAAAACCATGTTGCCTGCTATCTGTAACCCATTTGCCTCAAGCTCAAGAAACTTAACCAACCTTTCCTGTAGGATGGTTTCCATCAGCTTGCCAACAATTAATGTCAAGCTGACTGGTCTATAGTTCCCTTGTTTATCTCTTGGTTCACTGCTACGCAGAGGCACCACATCAGCTGTCCTCCACTCCTGTGGAACCACTCTTCTTTCTAGATAGCAGCTGAACAGGCCAGCTAGGGGTGTTGCAAAGACTGCTGCCAGCTCTCTCAGCATCTTCAGGTGCATGCCGTCTGGCCCCGGGGACTTGTTCAACTTGAAGGTCTTGAGCCCATCGAGGAATCTGTCCTCAGTTACTGCTTACTTTCTTATGTCCTCCACCCATCCCCTATCCCTCTTTTCCCCTATGGAAGTGGA
Source organism: Neoceratodus forsteri (assembly GCA_016271365.2). Taxonomy (NCBI): domain Eukaryota; kingdom Metazoa; phylum Chordata; order Ceratodontiformes; family Ceratodontidae; genus Neoceratodus; species Neoceratodus forsteri. The sequence goes on from CM057456.1 coordinate 694,257,220, forward strand.
CCATCCTTTCCTATGATGAAGAATCAGAAGTATTCATTTAGTACTTCCTTCTTGTCCATGTTTTTTTCCACCCACTCCATCCACTTCTCAGCTTCACCTGTTCCTCTTTTGTTGTTCTTTTCTCGCAGATGAATTGAAGAAGACTCATCACTTTATCTGATCCCCTTAGTTGTTTTAAGTTCTGTCTCCACCTTGGCCTGCATTACCACTCTGCAAGTTAATTTCAGCTGCCCTGCATATGCAGCCCTGTCCTCTTCCCTCTGGATCTTTTTGCATGTCCTGTATGATGCCCTTTTCTCTCTCCCACTGCTCTGCCCACCTCCTCTGTAAACCACAGCTGCCTCCTCTTCTTACTCTTTTTTCCCCTTCTGCTTAAGACAAGTTTCAGTGATAGGCTGGACCCCTTTCCTAATTACTGCCCACCTTTCTTCCATACCCTTATCCATCCTGAGCTCACACAGTCTTTCATAGAAAACTTTTTATTGACAGAGAAGGACCTTTACACCCATCCATTCTGCCCCTTGTCTCTGCATATTCCATCAACACTGACCCTAATTGATCATAGGTGTTACTCCCTCCCCCAACCTTCTACCAATATGTCCCTGTGCCTAGCCCATGCATGCTTGAAGCTCCCCAGTCTTTGCCCCCACTACCTCCCCTTGCAGATTGTTCCAGTCATCCACCACCTTTTCATGAAGAAGCATTTCCGTACATCGCTCCTAAACTTTCTCCTTCTTAGTTTCCTTGCATGCTCCCTTGTTCTAGTGCATTTCTGTCTCTGAAATAGATCATCCACTTGCACCTGTTCATTTCTGTGAGGTACTTGTAGGTTTCAGTTATGTCTCTTCTTGCTCTCCTCTCTTTCAGGGAGTACAGGTTGAGTTTCTGCAGCCTTTCCTCACATAGTTTGTCATGCAACCCCCTCACCATTTTGATTCCCTTCCTCTGTACTGCCTCCACCTTTTCAATGTCCCTGCAGAGGTGCAGCCTCCAGAGCTGGACTCAGAACTCCAGGTGGGGCCCTCACCAGTGAGTGATACAATGGCAGCACCACCTCCCTCCTTCACCTGGAAATCTCTCTCTCTCTCTCTCTCAGTGCACCCCAGCATCCCAGTAGCCTTTCCCACTGCTTTGTCACACTGCCCAGCCACCTTGAGGTCATCAGATATGATGATCTCTAGGTCTCTTTCTTACTTAGTGACTATAAGCTCCACTCCCCCCCCCCCACCACCACCACTTCTTATACACAGCCCCTGGGTTCTGCAGCCCTAAATACATAACCTTGCACTTTTTGGCATTGAAACCCAGCTTCTATCCCAGTCCATTCCTCTAGATTTCTCAGATCCCTTTGCATTCTCTCTATCCCTTCCAGAGTGTCAGTCCTGTTTTAGATGTTTGTACCATCTGCAGAGAGACTCGCCTTCAAGCTGCATTGCAGTGTCACTTATTAAAACAGTGACAAGGACAGGTCCCAGCATCAAACCCTGTGGCAGCCCACTAATTACACTCCTATTACCTGAGTGGTTACCATTTACCACCACCCTTTGCCTCCTATCCCTTAACCAGTTTGATACCCAGCTTGTCATTTTCACCCCCACCCTCAGGCTGCTTAGTTTCTTAAATAGCCTTCTGTGCAGCACAGTGTCAAAAGCCTTATTAAAGTCCACATAGGCCATGTCCACTGCTGTCCCTTGATCCACCTCCCTTGTAACCCAAAGAAATCTGTGAGATTAGTTTGACATGACCCCCTCCCCGTGAACCATACTGCTGGTGGACCTGCAGCCCTTTTGCCTCCAGGTGCTCCACAAGCCTCTTCTTCAATAGTGTCTCCATTAATTTCCCCATCACTGATGTGAGATTGACTGCCTGTAGTTGCTAGCATCTTCTGTACTGCCACTTTTGTATAGAGGGACCACATCAGTTCTCTGGAACTTCCCTCATCTCCGCTGAGGTGCTAAAAAGTGCTGCTAGAGTGGTGGCCAGCACCATGCTCAGTTTCTTTAGGCCCCTTGGATGAATCCCATCCGATCCCATTTCCTTATTCTTTTTTAATGCTTCCATTCCCTTTCCCAAGCATCATCCTCGTGCATACTGAATCCACCTTTTTGAACTCGAGAACATGTGTTCCCTCAGCTTACAAATTCACCTACTCTTGGCACTTTTAAACATGGGTTAAAAAACTGCTGCTGCAGCAACATTCTGTTTGCAACTATTTTACTAGTTGATTTGTGAATGTTTGTTTTTAGACTTCTGTTTATTGTCTTGTAATTTGTTATAATTAGGACTTTAGGACATTCTAAAACGAGACTTGCTACTCATGGAAGCAGTGCTCCAGATAATGTTGGCAAGTAGGAGTAATTTACTCACCAGTTTTAAAACATAGTGAGTAAAACAAAATCGGGATGTGTGCGTGTGTTGTAAATCTGGAAAAACTGCTCCTTTTGAATCACTAGTTGTGTTATGAAGCACTATTCTTTGGAGTGTGGACTACTTACACATGTTGGGTAAGTACTTGTACTCATTAAAAACATTTTCTTAGGAATATTTCCTAAAATGAGGTGAGTAAAACAGGCTGGTACGCCCCTTATCTGTAGCTCTGCGTGGAAGCTAGTCTCTTTCTCTGCAACTTTTAAATAATAAAAATGTTTAGCACTTCATGTCCCATATCTACCTGAAACCACTTAGATTGTTGATTGCTCCCTCCCAGGGGCTGCTTTTTGATGTGATCACTATTCTTCTGTACTAGGTCCAGGATGGACTGATTCATTGTTGACTCCATCATCCACTGCATCAACAATCCATCCTGAAATGCGTCTAGTATCACTTGGCTCCTGCTGCTGCTGCTGGCCTGTGGAATGCTGCAATCCATATCGAGTGTCCCCCACTATTATCTCACTTCCTGCCTCTGCAGCCTTCCTTTTCTTATCCCCAGCTCCCTGTCTTTGATTTCAACTGGATTTCTCAGTCAGTACACTATCCCCACCCTTATTTTCTTCCCCATCCCTGACTGCAGCTTTAGTCAAAGTGTTTCTGTACTGCTCCCCTCTATATCTTTCCTTGTGACCTTAATCCCTCCTCCAGCATGGATTGCCACCTATGTCCCTTTGTTCTGCACTTCCTAATGAGGATGTATCCAGGAACAGACAGATCGCAGTCATAGTTCGGGGTTGCCCATGTCTCAGTGACTGCCACCAAATCTGCATGGCCCTCTGTTATTATGGTCTGGAGATTGTCCATTTTGTATCCTAGATTCCTGACATTCACGGATCTCTCTCCACATCTCATATGTCCCTTCTCCCCCCCATTTCCTTCCAACATCCCATCCTTTGTTTGACTGCCCCACTGGCTTCCCCTTCCCTCCTACCACTCCTTCACTGTGTTCTCCATACCCTTCACCTCTCCTCATCCCCACTTTGCATACCATGTCCACTGGGGGGGTCATCCTGCCTCCTTTTGTAACTCTTGGGTTCCATGCTTGCAGGTATTCCCACCCCCACTGCTCAGTTTCAGTTTAGGCTATCCTTGATGTACTTCCCTAACCTGTCTCATAGCACCCTGATTCATTCCCCCTGCTGAAGTGTAGCCTCTCTGGCGAGTACAGGAATTTCTCAATCCTGACTCTTCCCCAGTCCCCAATACAACCAAGGGCCTTCTCCTTCTCCTTGCACCAGTCACTCGGCCACTGATTGAGCTCAGAAATCCTGATCTTCCTAGCTGATCTAGCCCTGGGTAGGACCTCTGAAAATGCCAGTGACCTTGACACTTCACTAATTTTCTGCCAAATTCCCTAAACCCATTTTGTACTACTCCTGCCTCACTTCCTTCCAAGTAATTTGTGCCCTTGTCGAGGATCACATCTGGTTTTCAACCCTCATCCCTGCAAAAGGGGTTATTCTTCCTCCTGTGGAAACTATCAGCCTAGCCCTCTACTCCCCACCTTTGCCAAGCTCCATGCACGCATTGTCCTATCTCAACTCTCAGTGTTCCTCAACTCCTCCTCCTTTTTCACTCCTTAGTGGTCTGGCTTCAGAATGTCCTACTCCACTGCCACTCCCTTCTTCAGCTCACTGACTCCATCCTGTCAAGTACGGACCATGGACTCCTCACTTCCAACATTTTTGTCATTTTGACCAAAGCTTTGACACCGTGTGCCCCACCTTCTCCTGAGCATTTTTAAGACAGCAGGGCTTGCTGCCTCTGCAATCAGCTGGTTCTGTTCCTACCTTGAGGGCAGGTTAGAAGCGGTACATATTGGAGGCATCTTATCCTCCCACTCCCAATTTGCTAAAGCATTCCCCAAGGATCTGTCCTGGGCCCCATACTCTTTTCTTATTCCTGAATCACCTCCCTACTGCCTGTTCCTCTGTGTCCATTTACATGTACACAGAATACACTGTGTTGTTTGCCTCTGGTCCTCTGCTGCTGGCCTTGCTGTCTGACTCCAACAAGATTTTGACAGGGTTCAGCACTGGTTGCAATCCAAGCTACTGTCCCTCAATGCCAAGAAAATCGATTCTGTGATCTTTGACTCCCAGCAGAGGCTCGCCATGCTCTTCCTCCTCCCCTCCTTCCACACCCTCAATGCTACTGCAGTTGAAGATATCTCCTTCAGGTACCTCAGGGTTTGGCTAGACTGTCACCTTGACTTCTTCATACACATAGATGCCATCTACCAAAAACTCCACTTCAAACTGGGTGCACACTACAAGAACAAAGTTGGCTTCAGTTTGGTATCCTGCTTCCTTGCTGCTGACAGTTAGTGTCAAAGATACTTCTCCCCATCTTCAACTATGGTGAAATTGACTTCAGCATTGCTTCCTAGTCCTCCCTTGCCAGAAAAGACCACCTTTTCCACTGTGTCTGCTATTTTGCCTTGGGCTGCTTCCCCTGTACCCACCATTGCTCCTGTTATTCCTTCCTCTTCCTCCTTCTCTTGATGCCAGATGCTTCACCAACTTTGCCTTTTTTTCAGTCTTTGCTAACTGGATAAGGCCCACTCTGCACAAGTGCCTGTTTTTAGGGGCAACCTGGGAGCACTGGGCAGTTAAGCGACTTGCTCAGAGTCACACAGTATACAAGTGGAGGTTGTGAGAATCAAACCAAGGTCTGGCCTGCTGGATGTAACAAGCTTGTTCACAGCTCATTACTCTATATTCTGGCTTGGCTCTCTCTCTCTCTTCCTGCCTTCTGCCTTCCTCCATCCCTCACCTTCCTCCTACCCTCTCTTGGTCCCATTCCTGCTCCCTCTTCTACAGTAAAACTGTAGGCCAAGCCCCTTTCTTGTATCTCTTACTTAAGGTCTGGTCCTCTCTTCCCCTGTCTGTTTGATCTGCCTCTTTCTTCTTTTCCCTCAAGTCCCTTCTTCATGACTTTACTACTTCTTCATGCACCTGCACTTGACTCCTGTCATAGCATCCTCCTCCCTATTTGATGGGTACCCCTTATCTCAGAGCAATAGGTCATTTTCATTGAGGATATCTCCTCCATTAGGCCACAGCTTTGGAACTGTATGCTGTGTCAGGACCACGTGGAAACTTTTGTTAGCTGGTGGCCACCTACTGTACAATAATATGTAGTGTCAATGCAGTTATAACATGGGTGGCCCTAATACTCATCAGTTCTTTCTCCCACAATCAATCATCCTCATTGTACCTGCCAAAAGAAACAATGTCGACAAAGCCATCGCCGTTTTTGTTATTTTCATATATTCTTAGTTTAACTGTCATCATCTCCTCATGCTGTTGAAGTGTAAAGAATCTTTATTCAGGATAGTTACACCATTTGTGTGTGTTGCTTGGGCCTTTTTTCACAATATGAGAGCCTGTGAGATTTGCTAGAGTTTCAGCCAGGCTGCAAGGCAAAGCCATCAGAAGTCTCTAAAAACATTAAAAGCCATGGAGAAGGAAAGGGCTACATGTCTGCTTCTACCTCACCACCATCTGGCAGATGCTCAAGACCAAAAGGAAAGGGCATTGTCTTGGGAGTCATCATCTAGCCATAAGCAGGAACATAAAAACAAAGGAAAAAACTGCCTTGCTAGCCAGGTCTTTGTCGCCCTTGAAAACAGGTATGTCCTCATCAGCATCTGCTTTGGCGGCATCAACTAAAACCCTCCCAGTTGTCATTGAGACAGCTAGGTCAGGGTGTGGTTCAGGAACTGCTGTACCTTCTATGGACAGTATTTTGCCATCTTCATTGGGCCCTGGCCCTTTGATGCAGGTAATCCTGGACCCTTTTCAGGTGCCATCAACTCCATGGCATCATTTTCAGACATGATACCTTGCCTGCTACCAGGTGTGCCACAGCAGGTAGCTTTGCCGCCATCTAGGCCATCTTGGCCAAGACCTTTATTGATGAGTTCCTTGAAGATGAGCTTACTCAGTGGTGCTATTCCTGGTAAAATAAAAATGATTGATTGATTGAGTTCTACAAGCACACTGCAGATTCCTGCCTCTCAGCCACCACCAATGTCACCAGCTGCATCGGTGGTTCCCATTGTTGTTCATGATGCTGATGAAATGGAATATAGTCTTGACCTCATGGATATTGAGGGATTGAGAGGAGGAATATGAGGGTGAAGAGCAGTTTGAAGAAGGGATCCTGCCCTCCAGCTCCACCCTCTCATCTTGCATTGAGGACTTTGTAGTGTATACTCTCCTCCTGATGACCCCTTTTTTCAGGCGATAATGCAGCAAATGCAATCTGCCATGAGTTTCATTGTTTAAAAGGAATATGATGGAATGTTTGGAGGTGCCTTGCATTCTCTCCATTGTGACTCCCTCAGTATATCCTGCCTTAGAGGATGCTACCTTTGATGCTTGGTACAAACCTAGTACCATGCCTGCTGTTCTGAGAAAGGCTAATAATCAGTGCACTGCTCTGTCAGCTAAGTAAGCATTAAGGCACAACAAAGGAGTATTCTACTGTGGAAATAATGTATGGTTGGGGGGTTGTGGCATGAGACTGCAGGCTGAGTACCTACAACCACCCAACCATGCATTAATTCCACAGTAGAACACTCCTTTGGAGTGCCTTAATGCACTTGTAACATGGCAAGTGCTGTGGGACATGTGAAGTTTTGTTGAAAAACCATCAAGTTAACAGGATGCAGAAAGGACACAGAGACAGGATATCATGTAATATTTGTTATTCAGTGAACTACGAGTGTCACTAATCTCTCTATAACCTTCAACACACTTGAAAACATGCATGTGCACATTGAACATTTCACGTCTATTAATATACTAATGTTGTTTTTCTTAAATATAGAGTAGTGATAAAACTATACAGCACACCTATACATAATACTCACTGTACCTTATTTTGTTTTCTATGCATATTCTCCATCTCAGCCAGGGGAGTAATTATAGGGGGGATGGGGGCACAAGTACCCCCCAACATTTTAGGTGAGCACATTTGTCACCCCCAACATTCAGGCTGTATGCTGTTGTTGCCTGCTGGTGAGCTGGGAGGGACACAGGAACCTGCTGTTCTGTGGGCGAAGGGTTGGATTTTACTGGTGGGCTGGATCAGGTCCTGGGAGTGAGAGCCCCAAGATAGTGCAGTGACCTACGGCAGCCAGACAGTTAGACGGCAGAGGGGGGACCAGCGCCATGCAAGTGGCCTGGCCAGAACCAGGAGGAGAAGAGTGAATTGTAGCAGGGAGGGAGAAAGTGATGGACCACATCGCACCCGGAAGTAGCATAAGTGCATGCCACCATCAATAGCGAGGAGTTGGGAGGAGTGGGTGGGAGACTGACTGCTCCCATCAAGAGGAAAAAACTTCGGTGCTACCATTGATGTGTTTGCCTGCTTGGTGCTGCTTCACTTCCCCTCTCCTCCTGACTGTGACTGTCATGTCCTGTGACTCCTGCTGCCGCATCTGCCCTCTGATGATGCCTGTGAAGGAGCTGCTGCTTTGCTTTCCAGCCTGGGAGTTTGGGGGGGCTGGAATTTTATGGCCTGGGATAGAGCAGTTCAGGGCTGTGGGCATCAGTGAGTAATTGTGGGGGTCAGATGGTTGGATCAGTCAGGGCGTCAGTCAGTCTGAGCCTGCAGTGGACATTTGGAAGGCAGAGCAGAGAACAGAGGAATATGGACTGCTGGAGGCTGCTGCAAGCAATGATGAAGCAACAACTACCTGGGAGATAGGACTGACTGTTGGTGCTGCAGTGCAGTGGGTGGGGGTGAGTAGTGATTGGGGGACAGTAAGCCAGCAACATCATTATACCGCAGGGGCATTTACTCACAATGCTGTGTGCACAAATTTGCAAAACAAGACACTGGCAAACAAGCAGAGTAGGTGGTGAAAGGGAATTCCAATTTGCACAAGGCAGTTCTAAACTGGCAGGGGCCACACACTATTGGCCATTTGATATGGCACCAGTCAGGATCAGGGAGTGCCTGGGAAAAGAAGCCTGCTGCAGTCTGTGAGGCATTCTCTTTACTGTTGTGTCTGGAGTGGGCCAGTGGCTCTACCAGTAGACTGTGACCAACACAATCAGCAGTCAGCACAAAATTGTTCAACTTGAACGAACATAGCTCTAATAATCTACAAAAGGCAAAGGTAGGTGATATTTCTATTTAATTATGTTTATTGGTGGTCTGCTCTGCTTTGCTTTGTTGGTTGTGTCTGTACTGTCTACAGTCAGTGTCTGATTTAAAATTCTGTGCTGGCTAGTGTCTCTCCTGTGTGCCACCTGAGTCTGACTGTTGCCTGCTTTGGTAAGGGCAGGGTTCTGTTGGCTGTGGGGAGGGAGGGTTAGATGGTTAGCCTAGCATGCAACTGCAGTGTTTTCCTCTGTATTACCAAAGCTAAAGTAATTTCAATGGGCTTGTGTAACTGGATGAGATGTATGCTTGTGTGACTTCAGTGCATTGTGGCTGTTCACCTCTTTATCCATGGGATATACCATCCTGTAGGGGTATGATGCAAGGAACCCTAGTGGAGGGTCCTCCCCAATTGGTGCCATGGGAATGATTTCCTTGGCTAAAGGTAGCTTACGAAAAAGTCCATGGGAAAGAGAGATGAGTCACTGGAGGAGGAGGAGGAGGAGGAGTGGATGGTGGGGCAGCAAAGGAAACAAATGAGGACTGGCCCGGAGGACGGCCTTTTAAGGCCTGGTTGGGGGAGTGGTTTGTTGCTCTGCCCATTGAACTCCAGCCAGCTCTCAGCCCTCAGTTTCAATGGGCTTGCGCAACTGGATGAGATGTATGCCTGTGTGACTTCGGTACATTGTGGCTGTTCACCTTGTTATCCAAGGGATTTACCACCCTGTAGGGGTACAACGCAAGGAACCCTAGAGGAGGATTCCTTCCATAGGTGCCACAGGAGTAATTCCTTTGACTAAAGGTAACTTAGGAAGAAGCCCAGAAAGAATGCCCAAAAGGGTGTCGAGCATCGAAGAGGCGAGAAATCAGAATATATCGAGACCGGAAATTAAGGTGATAGACGTAGATGGGAAGGACAGGAGAAGAATGAGTTATGAAGAGGACGATGAATGAAATAAAAGCAGACAAGATGCAGAAGGGCAGACTTCCTAAAGAGAGAGGGAACCGGGGCCACCATCTGACTCCATCCAACAGCGGAACTAAACTATGGAACCTAAGGAAACTCCAACAGTATCTAATATTATGACCATTGACAATGAGGAGAGGAAAAAAAAACTTTGGGAAGGAAACCTCTGTGGATCCAAGGTCTAGATCACCTTCCCTTCAGGCTGAAGGATGTTTTGATTAGTGACGGCTCAGCTACTGCAATTTAGAGTAGAGATCTAGTGAGAAGGAAAACATTCCAATTTAGAGGAAGCTTTTGCTCTGTCCTTCTAAATGGACAACTGTTGAGGATTACGAGTGATGTCTCTGCAACTAGATGCTCAAAAGAAAGAGAGGAGAGAGAGATGACTGCTAAGGCACTCAGCTGGCCAATGCGAGCCTGTGAAATATCCTAGGTGAACCAGAGGTGGTCCCAAAGGAGAATAGCATAGAGGGTGCCTCCGAACCCACTAGGGCAGCCAAAGGTACTTTGATGATGAGAGCCCCAACCCTCACAGCTGGATGGCATAAATTCTACATCCAGAGGTGTCGCAGAGATGAGGGATCACTGAAGGTCCACCCAGAGCAAAGACATTCTCACTATGGGCTAGGGAGAAGGACCCTGCTCTGAGCTTTGCATGCTCTAAATGCAGACTTTGTGAGTGCAAAGCGAGACCATCGGCTACAGGTTAGCCCTGAGCCAAGAAGCAATGGACACAAAAGGCATGTCTCCGAATGGAAAGCAGTTTGGTGAGGTAGCATAAGACCCAATAAGAAGTAAGCTCAATTAATCAATGTGAATGAGTAGACCCTGAGATCAGACTGATTGAAGGAGAACCAGACTCATGTCATGAGGAAGCTATCCATGATTGGTAACTACAGGAGTGCATGCCAACTGGGTTCATTGACAGCCAAATTAGAATTGGATAGAATTGCATGAAGGTAGCAGCAAGAGCGGCCAGGTGAAGCAGGCAGCCGATGGTGAGGTACATAGTACCAGGAGGACATCTGGATAAGTTTGATTAGAATGAGGGAATAGGGTCAGAGGAGGAGGAGATGAGTAGACAGGGCGATATGCTGGAGGGAATATTAGGCACTGTGATTGATTAGGGTATAGTGGTTATAGCAGGATGGCAGGAAAAGGAAGCCCCCAAAAGAAAGCAGAGGTTAGAGAAAGAGAGGAATGGAGGATGAAGGGAATGGGAGGAGGAGGAGGGCGAGCACCCACCATGGGGAAGCACAGTCAGGGATGAAATTAAGAAAGCGCATCATGGTGTAATCAAGAGCAATGAGCAGCAAAAGGCCAGGGAGAGCAGGGACAAATGGCAAATCCCACAGGAAGGCTGTTGAGTACGCCAGCCAGGCGTACAGTCCAGTCGGATAGATAGTCCTATGATGTGAAACAGGATGGATGGCAAACAGGTTGGGTTGAGGTTGAGGAAAGGAAAGGAGGAGTACCAGGAAGAAAACAAGGTAAAATGGGAAGTAAGAGGAGACCAGACAAGAACCGACAGTAGGAGTCACAGTCCCCATAGAGAGCAACTGCCCCTTTAAAAGGGAGCTGGAAACCAATAAGGGAGATAGGGATCCAAACCACAGGGCAATAACAGTAGATGTGGTCCAAACATCAACACAGGCCATCAAAAATGAAGTCCTGGAACAGGAACGAGAGGCCAGGAGGTGGGCAGCGACCAGGGAGAGAACAGAAGTTGAGAGGAGTGAAGTAAATGCTGTCTCTAGCTCACAGGAACTGCTGAGGAGCTCAACAGCACAGGGCACAGGAAGTCGCGGTGGAGAGAACAAAAGCAGAGGAGCGAGGCATCCTCTGTAGCAGTGGGGATGAGCACAGTGGGCAAAAGGGACAGAGAGTGCAAAGGAAGATGGATCGAGGAAGAAGGAGAAGCGGTGAATGTATGAGGGAAAGCTGGGTAGTGGCAACACCAGCACAAACCTGGAAGAGGGAAGGCAACAGAGACAGGAGCAGCAAATGGAGAGAGAGAGAGAAGGGAAATGAAACTACAATTTTTTATTTATTTATTGCAGTTGTTTCACCAGGAAAGGCACACTGAGCAACAAGATGCTCGTCTCCCTGTGCGACCTGGGGGACACATGGATATGATAACATGCAGGTTATCAAGTGAACAGTTACAGAAGCAAATAAAAAGCAGCATAAGGATACACAATTGCATGAATATACAAGCAGTGCACATTGAAAGCTTAGGATATTATAGTATCAAAAAAGGTACAGGGGAAACAGAGTGAGGAGGAGGGATGGGAGAACTAAGGAGCCACAGACAGCCACTGAGCAGTGAGACAGGAGGAGCACAGACAACAGAAAGGGGGGCCACATAGAGCCGCGGCCCGGAGGTAGAACTGGCAAAAGGGTCTACTCAGCATACCGGACCAGGACGGGAACAGGATGGAGGCAAGCAAGTGAGGGAAAAATGAACACCGGACTGGAGGAGACATGGGAATAGGGGTTGGGTGGGAGGGGAGAGAGCCGAGGCCAGTGCAGTGAGCAGTAGGATGAACAAAGGAAATGGAACAGAGCCGGCAGTTGCAGCTGCTGCCAAAATGCAGTAAACAACAAGCAAGAGAACAGGAGAAGAGGTATGAGGAGCAGCACCTCCAGCCACAACAAAGAAAATGAATGAGGACTGGCCCCGTGGGATGACCTTTTAGGGCCTGGTCGGGGGAGTGGTTTGTTGCTTTGCCCATTGAATTCCAGCCAGCCCTCAGCCGTCAATAAAAAAAAAAATCAAACCCTTACCCTGCAGGTGGGTCTGGGTGCATGGTTCAAATGAGTCATTATGGAAAGGAAGGGGGGAAGGAGAAGGAGCTGTAGATCAAGTTGGGTCTATGGACCATGGTGATAATGTAGGTAGGGAAAAATGGTCAGACTGGGTAAGTCAAGTGAAGCAGTCCTTATCTTCCATCACATTTTATGTTTCTGTGTTAAAATGAATTAACAGCTGTGCAAAATAAAAAAAATAACAAGCATTTGTCACTGCCAAATGTTTGCCACTTGCATTGCTGTTGTGCTGGTGGGTCCTGCTAGCTTGTGCACAATTTTAGTATATATTTAACCAAAATAGACCAAATTAGATGTAATCTGTGATATGTCATTTGCAATTGGGTTCTGATGTCTACTGCATTTTCCAGGATAGTAGAGGTGAGATGCAATATCTCGTGTTTTTATTTTATTTATTTTTATTTAGTTTTTGTTGACTGGGTGAGGCACACTAGCCATAGAGATAACTGTTTGCAGGCACGGCCTGGGAGGTTACAAAGCAGAGAATATACAATACAGAGAGAGTACAACAAATGAGGTAAATAATACAATTTCTCATGATGGCAGAGACAAATAACGTAATAGGAAATACAGTCGTGACCTAGTTATACAATGTACTTCTTAGAAAATGCAGGCACATAAAACATTGGAGAGTAGCACTGAGAGTATAATGGAAGGTAAAAACAAACAGTAGCATGAATAGGAAGGAGGGAAAAAAGGGAAGATATCCAGCTAAGCAAAAATACAATGATAAGTGCACATAGTATTGAACTATAAGGAATGAGTGGCAGTCTGGCAGAGTACGATTTTCAAATAGTAAGGGAACCAAACAATGGCAGAGACACACAGTGGTTTAGTATCAGGTAAGTGCAAGCAAAGAAAATGAGCAGAAGGATAAATGGGAGAGGAACTATTCGGGTAAAGTTAAAATCAACAGAAAGTTTAAGGTAGGAGAACATGTCAGAGAAGCAAAATTAGAACGGGTCAGGTAATCTGGGTAAGGATAGGGCAGTAGTAAGTGGACTAGATAGAGGAGGACCAGGTGGGATCAAAGCACAAGCAAGGGACAGATTTGGTTAGGAAATTTCGCAGCTCCTTTTTAAATATAGCATGAGTTGGCGAAGACCAGGTGGCAAGGGGAAGAGAGCTCCAGTGCTTCGAGGCAGCGAGAGAGAAAGCTCAGGTACCCTTTCAGGTTTTACATTAGTTTTGTCCTGCTTGTATAATGTATTTATGTATTCACTTTCAAAGGTATGTTGATAGAAATAATTATATTTTTCCATAGATAATTTACTTTTTGCTGGGTAGCATAGCACTCGTGATCTGAGGCTGGCTGAGAGTGATGTTGTCCCCCCCCAGCCTTTAAGCCAAAATTACTCCTCTGATCTCAGTTCCATTTTTAACGCTACATGCAGTGCTTTGCTGTTGCACTGTGGGTATGTCTGTGCATTCGCATACTACCATGCCATGTATCAAAATAGTATCTGACAGCACTTCAGGTTAAGAGAGGCACTCTGTCAGTTATTGGCTTTATTTTCTGGCTTTTTTCTTTCTCTCAACTTGTGCTCAGATTCCAATTTTCGGTGCGATGCTATGAGGTCCCATGGGTGGGAAACATACAATGTTCGCGTTACAGAAACCGAATGCCTACAATGCTATTTCATCACTGTGGGAACCATGGAATGTCATTACTGCTGCCTATAAATGTATGCTGTCAGTGCCCTGAGTTTCCTCGGGCCAGTGGGTGGAAAAGGAACATATTGAGGATGGGAAAATAAGGACACTGCGCAGGCTACCAGCACCAGCAGTGGGCACAAAATAGGCAAATCCTGAACATTTCGGGTCTGTCACTGACATGGAGAAAGAGAGTCAGACACTGATCGCTGCTGTGTGTGTGTCTCACTCTCTCTCTTTCTCGCTCTCATCTTTCTCCAAAATGAGCAGTACCGCTTGTGCCAATTTTTGATTTTTCCAGGACAGCAGTACAGTAAATAATTGAGCAGAGAGGATGGGAAACAAAATGAGCAGCACCGCTTCTACTGACTTTTGATTTGTCCAGGACAGGGAGTGAGTGTTCGTGTTTGTGTGTGTCTGCGTCTCTCTCCTGCTGCCCGCCCGCTCCCCTTCGAATTTCATAAGCGTGCTCTCGATGCTAACCATGCATCACTTGGGAATTAATGCATGGCTTTTTACTACTTATTAACCAATAGAAATGCTCCATTTGTAATGTTTCCTTTCTGCCATGTTACAAGCCTTATTATGCCACTCAGCCAGAGACTGACCCTGTGGTTATTATAGCAGCTAATTATCTCTCTAAAGCTGCTATACAGGAGTACTTTGCCTCCAGATAAAAAAAATATAGAAGGTTGGATGGCATGGGTAAACATACCTATGCCTCAGCATCCTTGGGACTTAGGATTTCAAGTTATGAGGCCATATGATTAAATATTAGGATAGCTTTTGTAAGGCTGCTTATACTATGGCCCAGGCTTTGCCTCATGGCCCTGCTAAAATTGACTCGGTTAGCATCTTACCTGCTTATGCTGAAGTTGATAAACACCCATTACATTCAGCTTACGATGCATCCAAAATGTCTTCCAGGGCTGTAGACTCTGGTATTTGCCTTAGGCATTATTCTTGGCTGAGAATAGAGGGGTTTGCTAATGATGTACAGCAGGCAGTTTTGAACAGTCCTTTTAAGGGCTCCAAACTATTTGGGTATGATGTGGAAGAAACCCTTTGTGGCCTTCAGTCCTCTAAGATGACTTTAAGGTCTAGTAGCTCCTTCTATCTGATTCCCACTAGAGGCTGTGGTAGGGGACTTTTTTGTTGGACTGCTTCCATGGGTAATTGTATTTACTATCAGCATGGTTATAGTAGGGTTGTTACTCCATTCCAGGGTCCCACTCCTGGTGTCCATGCTAAGGTGCCTAAAGGCATCTGTTCCAATGACCATGTTGCCCCCCCCCAGTTCTGCCTGATTCTCTTTAGTCTCTCCCCCTCCCTCAGCTATTGCCTGCAGGGGTGAAGGCAGGAGTTGGCTCTCCCTGTTTTTTTGAGACGTGTGAAGGAGATATGTATGGGGAATTGGGTCATGGTAGGCACCTCAGGGACCTCGGTCTGTCCATACAGTGATGTCTCTACCAACACTGATTGCCTTTGTTACCTAGAAATGTAATCAGTATGCCTTTGCATAAAGTCTGCTTGTGTCCCAGGCAGTGTGTCCATTTTACACTGGAGTAGTGACGCTGTTTGGTTTTTAGCTGTGCTTGCTACACACCTTTCCAGTGCAGGGATTTATATCTTCCCTTATCTAGATGTCTGGCTGCTGCTGACATATTTATGGGAAGCTCCTTTCTTCTGCACTGTATCCTGAAATAGACTGCTGTTCAGTGTCCTGGGGGGTGGCTCAGTGTCTGTCTCAGGCTATATTGTCTCATTATTACTGCATGCTATACATCAAAGTGATTTTGTAACTTTCTTACTGTTAGAAAGTAACTCTGCCCACTGTACACCCAAATGCTGCAAAATTCATCCTGTCCCATTTGTAATAGTCAATGCAGTGCCTGTATGTAGAAATTTGTGATAGAATTTTCACCCCAAAAACACCAGCCAGCACATTCCTTCATTGCCTCCTGCACAAATTTGCCCCCATGCTGTGACATCCTGCAAGGGAGAGTGTGGGGAAGCACCCCATTGAAGTGAATGGGGCTCAATTTTGTTTGGTATTTAACAACACATAATGGCTAGTCTGAGATTAATGAAGGACACCGCTCGACTAACAAGGACCTTGTTAGTTGGGCAGAGTCCTTGGTTTTGAACACCCATTGTTTACAATCACTTTTCATGTGACTGTAATTAACTAGTATTCAGACACTGCTCACTGACATTACAGGATAGCTGGTGTACAAGAATAGCTAAGAATACTGATGAAAGTATGGTCCAAGTCATATTAAAAGGAGAGCTCCATTTATCATTTCAAATGTGAAACAATGTGCTAAAACACTCAAAATTGGGAAAGAATGGCATATTAAAAGTATCAATATGGGGCAATCTAAAAGAGAATAAAATGTTGTAGGTGAAAATTTTCACTGCTGTCATGTACTTTAATAGCCAGAAGGCAGTTGTAGCACCAAGACATAAGAGAAAAAAAAAGTTACCTGAAAAGATTTAAGAGTTTGAACTCAGAGAAAGGAGAAAAAATGTACGCCTGGTTGGAGTTACCACAATCATGTGCTTTAATAGCCAGAAAACAGTTGCAACACCAAGACTTAAGAGAAAAAGAGTTACCTGAAAAGATTAAAGAATTATAACTCAGAGCAAGGAGAAAAAATAAATGCCTAATTGAAGTGCCTGTAACTTGGGAGCAGTTTGGTACTTTGAGACAAATTGGCTTGGAAATATTTGATTCCTTTCTGTTTGGCCCCAAAATGTTAATACTTCCACCAATTATACTTTTGAAATTGGTAGAATTCACCATAGGCTTCTATGAAAGTTAGCAGATCACATGCCTCCAGACCTATCATACTAAAATTTCTGCGTTTATTCGATAAAGGTGCTTACAGGCAGGTTGTAAACAAAGAAGGATTTTATTATGACGTGTCATCATTATAACGTACCAATATCTGGCACCAGAAATGCTCAAGGATGGAAATTTGATGGTTTGCAAAAGGTACCTTTGGGCAAAGGATATCAAATAATGCTGCTGATCCCTGCAAAAAAGGTCCTTATTAATGACTGGGCTCTGATCTATAGGTGTCAGCGTGGCTCAGTTGGTAGCACATCCACCTCTGGACCAGAAGGTTGTGAGTTCTCAGCCCACACTAGGATTGGACTTGCACCTAAAAATTGCTGGCATCCAAGTGCAGTATTGGGGGGTGCTGTACTGCTGGGGTGTGCCATCCTTCGGATGAGACGTTAAACCGAGGTCCCTTCTGCCCATCCTGGTGGGTGTCCAGGTGGAAGTAAAAGAACCCAGGGCACTCTTCGCAAAGAGTAGGGAACATTCCCGGTGTCCTGGCTAACATTCCCCTTCCCATAAACTGGTTCATGCAATTATCCAGGCTGTGTGTGGGTGACAATGTGCGATAGGGCCGCCACCACACATTCAGTCACTTCACTACCAGTCTAGCATTGCTTGTAAAGTGCTTTGGGATGTATGAAAAGCGCTATATAAATGCTGATTCTTCTTCTTCTTCTTCTATACTATAAAAGGAGAGAGAGAGAGAAAAGGATCTAAAAATGAGGTTGTCATGATCTTTTTCCATGTTGCATTATACAGAATTTGGAACTCTTACTTAATAATGAAACTGTCAAGAATGAAATAATATTAAATTTATCCTAACTGTTGATTTATTATTCACCTTTTTTCCATGTGCCTATTTCCTACAGAATTCCTTTTATATTGTATGGAGCTGCTAGATTTCCACTTGGCTCTACTCCTAAAATGGAGAGCAGGTCAGCGTGTTCACAATAATGTCTGACACCTTTTTCTTGTGTTATTTTTTATTTATTTTTTTGCTCCTCCCCTGGCCCTTGATTGGCCACTCCTTCAGGCCACCAGGGTCCATAGCCAGCCTGTCCCCATCACCATCCACTGCCCCAAACTATACTGTGACCCCGGGTAGCCCGACATGTCCCTTCAGTGGGAGGGACCCTCCCTTGTAGGGGCAACCAGGAAAGGAGAATGCCCATAGGTGTACAACGTATCCTGGGTACGGCGGGGGGGGGGTCAGCATGGACTATTGTGACTGCAGTGACCGGCAGCCATCATCTGGCTGGCTAAGGGCCAGTTTTCCAGTTTTCTTCCAACCCACCCACACCCACTCACAAAGGGCTGGCCATGTCAGCATCCTGGGGGCAGGGTTGTTTGGTGGTGCATTGAGGCCACACGCCACCAAGAACACCTACCCCCACCTACCTCCAAAGGCCAAAAAGCTGTGGTCTGAAGCCCCCCCCCCAGGAGGGGAGTATCTGAAGGATGCTCCAAACTCCCTCCCTGCTGGACTCCACTCCTTACACCTTGGAGCACAAACCAGGGTCACCAGCATTCTGAGTGAACACCCTTTGCTCAGTGCCATGGAGCCAGCTTGTTGTTTGTGTTATTGAAATCAATTTTGTATTGTTTACTTTTATATTTTTTATTTCTTCAATGCATCTACATTAATAAATTAGTTAAATATTGCATTACTTGTATAGAATGAATGGGAAAAGTAGGTTGTGGGGGCTGCAATAGCATAAATAGCTTTATCTGGGTATTACATACATAAAGGGAAGGGACGTAGCTAGTTGCTGGCAAAATGGCAGTACAAAACATTCACTGCTGCAGCTCTCCGAACAATTCCTTCAGCATCCATGTAAAATTTCTGAGGAAACAGAAATAACAAGTACGTGACCTGCAGCTTTTCTTTCTGTATCAATCCATACCTTACTTTTGGAAATATGAACTTTTTGACCTAAACTATCTAGTGGTGGATCCAGAAATTTACAGAAAGGGGGTGGAGCACACTTGTCCTGGAAAACCAAACTTCTTTAGGGGGTCTGGGGGCATGGAAATCTTGAAAATGTAAGAAGTGAACTGGTGCATTTTAGGCGCCGTTTCAGGAGCAAAGTGTTGATTACCCCCTCAAAAAATGTCCTAGTTTCCTTTCTATCACAGAGCACCTGCAATCAGTAATGGCTGCCACACAGGGATATATTGATTCTGAGGGAGATGTCTGGTTGTTCTACTAGAACAACCAAGCATGTCCGACAGCTTCCCTCCCATCCCTGCTGAGGCAACTTGTCACTAGACTGTGATGGAGAGAAACTAGGAGGTGGGCTCAGTTGAAAAGGACGTGAAAGAGAAACGTATGAAAAACTGAAGACAGGTGTTTACAAGTTATAGCCAGAATGGGAGGAGTACAGGGAACAGTGGTGGTGGTACTAGGGAACAGCTAAAGGTAAAGAGACAGAAAAGAGGGGTGTAGTTTACCCTATCTTTCTGTCTCTGCCCTAGGCTATTCCCCTAACCTACCCTGCTCCTTCTTCCCCTCCGTCATGATGTAGATGCCTCACTCACTGTGCCTCCTTTCTCTCCAAATTCTGGCTCGGCTCCTTCCTCATAGTTGCCTCTTCCTCCCTCCCTCCCACTCAGGATACAGAAAGAAGCTGTTAGCTCAGTTTGAAATTAAAAAAAAAAATGTTTTAAACAAGTCATTTCCAGGCCCAGCCACAACCATGGCAATACAATGCACAAAACAAAACACACACACACACACTATCAATGTACTAAACAAATCAAATACTCCTGCAGTTTGAAGACAGAGCCAAGTAATTTGAAATTCTTTTAATACAGTAATCACTGCACACTAGAAGCAAGAGTAATTATTTACAAATGCATTTTTTCAACCTGTAAATAAATTGCTCTGTTCCAGTTGGCTTGGCCCCCCCGCCACTTCTACCATCAGAGACCAGAACAATTCTTTTAAACGTGTGCCAGTCTGCTGCACTTGTCCCTCCACCCTCCATCAACAACAAACCACAGAAGCAAGGGATGGACCAAGACATATTGCTCCAACCCTTGTCTAACATACTCTTGAAAGACCATACCAGCCTGTGACCTCCCTCTGACCCTCACCCAACATACTGTTTTGAAGCACCATGCCAGTCTGTGCCCTTCCTCTAACCTTCACTAAAATAGACCCTTTTTTTAAATCAGCATGCCAGTCCTCTCTCTCTCCCTCCACCCCATGAGCATGTTGGCTAGTGCCCTCTCTCCAATCTTTATTTTATATGAATGCACCATACTGGCATATGTCCTCCCACCTCCGCACACCAATGTCCTGACCTCACTCTGCCAACGTCCTGCTCTCCTCTACACCTCACATGCATTTTTTTAATACTCTGTGCCAGCTTGTACTCTACTATGACCACTCCTTGCTCCTTCCACACTCACTTTGTCCCTTTCCATGACATTCTATCTCCCAAATGTTTGTCCCCTAATAAAGCAGACTCAGACTTACCAGTCGCAGGCAGGCAGAGAAGCACTCAAGTGTCAGTATTTATTTATTTATTAAATTTTGGTGACCGGGTAGGCCTACTGAGCCCCGGAGATCCCTTTTTCAGGGGTGACCCGGGATAACGATACAAATTATAAGAATGAACAAGGACATAAGGAACATTTGAGGCATTGTGAGTTACATAATGAGGTGGTTACAGTACAGAAAAATAGTGGATACAGGCATGGCTGACAGGCACGGTAAAAGGAAAGCAGTGGATGCAGGCATGGGTATAGGCATGGTTATCATCATGACATGTAAGCAATTGGTAGTACTTTGCTTATAGTTTATTCAGGGGTTACACGTGGCCTCTAGCGAACAGTCTGTATAAGGCAGGTAGTAGGAAGGTTAAGCTAGGAGACAGGAGTTGGAGAGGAGGGGAGTACCTTAGGAGTTTTAAGTGCCATGACAGTGGCATGCGCTTGAGGTCAGCAGATAGGGCTTAAGCCTGGTGCGGAAGTTCATGAGTGAGGAGGAGGCCTGGACCTGGGGAGGGAGCTTGTTCCATTGACAGGCTGCTTGGGAGGAAAAGGATCTTACGCCAGCATTTGTCCTTACTCTAGGGACTTCTAATAGCATTCTATCTGAGGTCCTTAGGTTCCTTGGGTTGTGTTTGAGGGTTATGGTCCTGGTCCTGGCAATGCTTGATGGAGTGTGGGGTTTGAGAAGCTTGTAGGCCTGGACAAGCAAGGGGTGTTGGAGGCGGGTGACCAATGTGGGCTAACGAAGATTGGCCAGAGTGTCACAGTGGTGACGTCTCGGGTGGTCTAAGGTTGCGAAACGAGCTATTTTATTATATAGGGTTTGCATCCTGGTAATCTCTTGTTTAGCAATGCCCTGTATAATAGGGTCTGCAAAGGTCAGGTTGGGTAGAAGGACGCTGGTAGCTATGGAGAGCCTGGCTTCAGGGATGAGTTGGTCCCTGAGTCGGTACAGGGTGCCAAGTTTCCGATGTAGGGTCCTGGTGACCTGGTCCACGTGTTCCTTGTATGTGATATTCTGATCCAATGTGAGGCCTAAGTATTTAAGGAAGGGAACTACGTTAATGGCTTTACCAGAGAGTGAGGTTAAGGAGAGGGATGAGGACCTATTAAATCCCAGGGATCTTGGCCCGAATAGCATTGCCTTGGTCTTGTCGGCATTTAGTGCCATTCTGTTCTTACATAGCCAAGTCTCTAGTGAAGAGAGATCCTTTTGGAGTAGAGGGCCTAGGGCAACCACGTCATGCAGGGGTCGGAAGATGACAGTATCATCAGTGTACTGCACAACCGAGCTCTCCCCGCAGTGGGTACGCAGGTCATTGGTAAACAAGAAAAACAGGAGGGGGCCTAGAATTGAGCCCTGAGGTACACCCTGGTTTAGGGGTAGTTCGTCAGACATGGTTCCTTTCCATGAGACCTTCTGTGCCCTGCCTGATAAGTAGCTCCCAAACCACTACAGGGCATGATTGTCTAGGCCTATATTTTGCAGCTTCTGTAGCAGCAAGTTGTGGTCAACGAGGTTGAATGCCTTGGATAAGTCTATAAAGACTGCACCAGTGGGTATCCCTTTGTCCATTGCCCTGAGAACTTCATCCGTGAAGTTAATGAGGGCAGTGTCAGTACCATGGTTTGTTCTAAATCCATGTTGGGAGGGGGCAAGGAGCTGATGAGCTTCCAGGTAGTCCCTGAGTTGATTGTAGATGACTCTTTCTTGCACCTTAGCAAGTGAGCAGAGGAGAGAGATGGGCCTGTAGTTGTTGAGGTTTTCCCTGAGCCCCCCTTTGTGAATAGGGACAACACTGGCATGTTTCCACGGGTCAGAGACTGCTCCTTCCCTCAGCGATTGACTGAGGAGCATGGTTATAGGCCAGGCTAAGGAGGTAGCTCCTGCCTTGAGTAGCCGAGGGTTGATACTGTCGGGTCCCCCTGACCCTTTCGGTTTCAGGTTCCTGAGGAGGTTTAGTACTTCAGTGTGTTTAGCCAGTCTCAGGTGAAATGGGGGTCTTTCCATGTGAGGTGGTTCATCTGAGGTAGGGGGGAGAGTCTGGGGAGACAGGCAGGTCCTCGAGGTCTGAGAAGTGCCTGTTATGGGCAGCTGATATTTGAGAAGGGTCAGTTGTGAGCTGACCGTTAATCTCCATGGAACAGGACTCAGGCTTTTTGCTGCCCTTGATCAGGTCATTGATATGATTCCAGAATTGCTTGGGGTTGCTCAGGCTGGTTTTCTTGAGGTGTGTTAAGTAATCTCTCTTAGCAAGTTTTATGGCTCTCTTGGCTTTGTTCATCAGGGCTTTGTATTCAGCAAGATCTGCCGGGAGGGAAGAGAGCCTAAACCTTTTCCAGGCTTTTTCCCGAGTAGCCATTAGGGCTTTGAGGGAGTGAGAGATCCACTTGTAGCAGCTGCCTTTAGCCCTCATTCTCTTCATTGGAGCAAAGAGGTTGGCGCTGTGGTTAGTTCGTCCTGGAAGTATTGCACAGCCTCAGTAAGAGTAGGGAGAAGATTTATGGGGTTCCAGTCCAGACTACCTAGGTAGCGATTGTATTATAGTTCAGAGTACTTGGAGAAGTCACAGGTGGAGAGAATTCTAGGTTGGACCTTGGGTGGTTTGTTTTTCCATATACAGAAGATTGGGGAATGGTCACTCAGGGAGTCTGCCATTGTGCCCGCACTCTGTGTATTAGTGGGGTTAGACACCAGAGCCCAGTCAAGGGTGGTGTGGTTCCCAGTTTTGTAATTAAGTCTGGTCGGTTCAGAGATTACCTGCGTCAGACCTGCTTCATGGGTAGGTGACTTCGAGGCATGACCAGGGTCCTGGGCCCAGTTAATGTTGAAGTCACCCAGGATTAGTTGCTCTGTTGTTACCTTGGTAGCCGTATCATTTGTGATGGCTTCAAGGGATTTGAGGGCTGATTTTGGTGGGTGGTAGACACAGCCAATTGTTAGTTGTTTGGCATGTCCTAGGGTTATCCGGATGTATATGCTCTCTCCCTCAGCAGTAGAATTAGTCTGCTGGGGTAGAGGTGACATGGAGAGGTCATCCTTAGCATAGATTAGGACCCCACCCCCTTTTTTGGTTTCTCTGTCATTGCAGTAGCTATTGTAGCCCACGACCTGAATCTCGTAGTCATGGATATGGGCTTTTAGCCAGGTTTCAGAGATGGCTAGCAAGTCCAGTTTGTAGAGGTCCAACCAGGCCTGGACTTCATGTATTTTTGGTCTAAGACTACATATGTTCATATGTGCTATCTTCAGACCCTTGGTGGCCGCCTATTGATGGTCCTGGGGGGATGCTACCAAGGTATTGGGTATGTATGGGCCAGGGTTAGGTTGAATATCATCTGATAGAAGAAGTAGCAAGACTAGTAACCTGAGCAGTTTAGTGCTTGGTATTCAGATGAGGTGTCTTCGACGCGTCCTGCTCATATAGTAAAGCAGGTCATAGCATACACTCTTTTTTATGATCTCATGCTCTGTTAAGAGACTAGATATACTTGAGATAGGGTAGCTGCTAAGGAAGTCGTGTGGGGGGATATTATGTCGATTGCTCACTGGTTCTGGGGGGAATGGGTCTATGAGCCTGTCCACCCAGAGTAGGGCCAGTGAGTAGATTATGGCAAGTAGTACACCCCTATTAGGGGGAGGGACACTTGGGTTCCTAGCACACCAAGTAGGGCGGAAGGAAGCATATACTAAGTAAGGCATTATTATTGGATGATGTCAGCATAGTGTAGTTAAGAATAGGGTGCTCAGAGTCTATCCTAACACCTGGTGGCAGGTAAGGCAGAAAGTGTCCTCCATCAAAATCCTTCAGAAGAACAGCCCAGAACTGCAGCACTGCTGATCACATCAACAGGGGCTAGGAAGGGCTGGAGAAAGAGTAAGAGCTGGGACCCATAAGCCAGAAATCACAAGCAGGGCAAAAGTGAAAGGCTGTGCTTCTGAATTACAGTTTGCTCGGCTCGGTGGTTCAGCATTTGCTCAGCTGTTCAACAGCATGGAGTCCAAGCTTGGAGGCTGGAAATCTCAGCGGCATGGATGCTTCCCAAGGAACAGGGTTTGGCGTCTGATAGTCCCCCTCACAACCTGCAGCCCATATATAGGGCTCCGGTGGACCTGGGGGGGGACAAAAACCATAAAAAAGGCACCAATTTTAAAAGTAAATGTGGCAACCGTGATTGGCTGCAGACCAGTTCCTCCCTGTTAACATGTCAGATGCTGATCCTGTGGGGTGGAATGGACAGTCTGTTTAGGTGGCAGAATGCTGAAAGCCACGCGGTGATGAACTCTGTGGCACACACTAGATACAAACACAGAAACCCTACGGGGCCAGGAGAGGAGTATAACATCATGACTTCTCAACCTGACGGGCCACAAATGAGGAACACCACCCATTAAAATCAGGGACAAGTGCTCAAAATCAGGGATACCATTTTTTACTTGATGTATAGCACAGCACCACAATCTTTGTGTCTATGTAAATGCAAGAAATTAATAGACTTGTTGAATATTTCATAATGTAGTAAATAACACAATGTGGCACTTCACATGGCAAAATTCTTTGGAAACTATTTTTGGCTATTTGCAATTCTATAGAAACACAATAACCTTAACAAACATAACTAGTGTAGCATACCTCCATGTTGATCCGTAGTCCACCATCAACACACCAAACTAAATTTATACAAATGGAAGTAACTGAGCCGACAAACTGTAATAGCACAAACAGTTTCTGAGTTTGCAATCTATTATTTGTATTACATAATAAACAAACTTATTTATATTTTAAACACCAAATCCTGTCCCAGGCTAAGGGTAAGAAACACAGTAGTAATTTGTACTGCATAAGTCAAAACCACAAAAAGATAATAAAGATTTGCCATATGCCACCAATGAGGAACACAATATACTGTCAACAGTAAAAAGAGTGAGCAAGATAACACCATAGCAGGACAGGCAGTAGCAGAAGCCAGGTTAAAACACTATTTGAAGCTAAGGCATAAAAAAATTATCAGATCAAGTGAGCCAGCTTGGTCTCATGCACCTCAATATAGTTGTTGCCACACATGGAGCTGTAAACGGGGGTCACTGCCAGGGTCAGTCCTCAAGGATTGCTCAAGTCAAGCTGCTTTGCTTGCTTCCAGGGCCAGGCTGCAACAGTAATGAATTAAAAGCTAGTGTCTTGGCTCCAGACATCTCAGTCAGTCAACAAAGCAAGGTCTCTGGAGCATGAAGAGGTGCTTTGCTGCTGTGTTACACTTCTTGTTTTGGGGTCAGGTCAAGCGGAGTAGTGAAGTCTCTCTGTCAGATGTCCCAGGCTCAGGCTGCAAATCTCGCCACAGGAAGATAACGCTTGTTTCTGGAGGCCATCTCCTTTTACAGTTTTAGAGATGGATCTGATGGGAGACCTGCAGTTAATTACTAGTCATGGTTAAACTTTGGGAGAAGGTGGGGAGTGGGGGAACAGGCTTACAGCAGATAGACAGCTGATGGGTTCAGCTCTGTAAGATGGTCGGTGGGTACTTTGAACACAATGCCTGCAGTCGGCTAAAAAAACGCATTGTGATTGCTTTAGCATTTCTGTTATCATTCAAGCCTGTATGTGAGACAGATTTGTCTTTCCTGGATGTTGCTGCCGATATTATTGAAAGACATTAATGACATGACGTGAAAGTTGTTGATGTGGTAAAAAGCCATTTATTTGATGTGCTGCCTGTTACCGCTACTGCGAGTTTGTTTGTTTGATTGGGCTTTTGTTTATGTTAAATTTAGCATGTTAGTGTGACCCACACAACCTTTTCATATGCACACCTGACTGGCTGTAGGAGTGGGTGTATTAGGTCAGATGACAATAGGCATCTCAGCCAGAAAGTTGGGTTAGGTTTTTAACTGAACACATCAGGACAATAGAGAGGTGGTCAAGGAGGATGCTCATCAAAGGGGGTGGCACGCGTCCTTGCATCAAGGCCTCAATCCATCAGTGCTATGAGTTCCAGATGGTGGCACTTTCACTATCTTTTCACTTATCTGGGATGCACCGGGCTGACTCGCTCCTGCTAGGCCTACCTCCAGGGGTTCCAGTAACTCCAACAACAGCTCCATTGGACAAGGCACAGATTTCAGCCATGCTGGCCCAAATCCTCAAACACATGGCAGAGCTGAAAGTGTCCTCAGCACAAACAGAGATCTCTCAGTGCTCGTGGCTCAAAATGAGACCACAGACCAGCACCTTTACAGAGTTAAAGTGCAGAAAGATTAGCTCCATGCCTACCTGAAAGACCAGCATAGGACCAGTAGATGATATTGAAAACCAGGCTTACTGCAATAACTTGCACCTGGTCTGTGATAGGCATGACACCTCCTATCACTGTTTAAGCAATTAGAAATACAGAAAGGAGAGAAAGAGAGACATTAAGGTCCCCCCTTTTTTCTCTATTTCATGCAGTGGAGTCCTTTTTTTTATTCTGTGCCCTTGGTTTCACCCCTAGTCTGACCGGACAGGGTCTCTCTCTCTTGTATATCCTTTCTGCCCTACCCCTCTGTTTTCCCTCTATTGCCCAGAACATACTCCCTTCCCTTGTTAGTTTGGCAGTTTCCATGGTACCAGTGCTGAAACAGCACTGCAGCTCCATACAGAAGCAAAAAGAACTAGCATTTGTCAATGCTGAATGTTGATTGAGTTGGTCTGTTGAGTTTGCTCACTGCCCCTCTGTCACTCACTCAGTCTGTTTCTCCCAGTGCTGCAGGCTGCTCTTTTGTACTTGGCTCCTGCCTGCATTGGCAGCTTTTTCTGCCCACTAAGAAATCTGCAGCTGTCCTGACAGAGCGCCGTTGAGGTGGCTCACTCCCCCTCTCTCACTCGCTCATTTTGTTTCTCCTGGTGCTGCAGGCTACCCTTTTGTACTGGGCTCCTGCCTCTGTTGGTGGCTTTTTCTGCCCACAAAGAAATCTGCAGCAGTCCTGACACAGGCCTGTTGAGCCTGCTCACTCCCCCTCTCTCTCACTCACTCGTTCCGTTTCTGCCGGCGCTGCAGGCTGGCCTTTTGTACTGGGCTGCTGCCTGCATTGCCGCCTTTTTCTGCCAACAAAGAAATCTGCAGCAGTCACAATAGAGCTCCGTTGAGCTCGCTCACTCCCCCGTCTCACTCGCTCATTGTGTTTCTCCTGACGCTGCAGGCTGCCCTTTTGTACTGGGTTCCTGCCTGCATTGGACCTGTTTCTGCCCACAAACAAATCTGCAGCTGTCCCGACAGAGCTCCGTTGAGGTCGCTCACTCCCTCTGTCTCACTCACTCATTTTGTGTCTCCTGACACTGCAGGCTGCCCTTTTGTACTGGGCTCCTTCCTGTATTGGCACCTTTTTCTGCCCACAAAGAAATCTGCAGCAGTCCCGACAAAGTTCCGTTGAGCTCGCTCACTCCCCTTCTCTCACTCGCTCATTCTGTTTCTGCCGGCGCTGCATGCTGCCCTTTTCTACTGGGCTCCTGCCTGCGTTGCTGCCTTCTTTTGCCCACAAAGAAATGTGCAGCAGTTACAATAGAGCTTGGCTTGAGCTCGCTCACTCCCCCTCTCTCACTCACTCATTCTGGTTTTCCCACCAGTGCAGGCTGCCCTTTTGTACTGGGGCCCTGCGTGCATTGCTGCCCTTTTCTGCCCACAAACAAATCTGCAGCAGTCCCAACAGAGCTCCGTTGAGTTCACTCACTCCCCCTCCCTTACTCACTCATTCTATGTCTCCCGCCGCTGCAGACTGCCCTTTTGTACTGGGCTCCTGCCTGCATTAGTGGCTTTTTCTGACCACAAAGAAATCTGAAGCAGTCCCGACACAGCTCCATTGAGCTCGCTCACTCCCCCCTCTCACTCACTCATTCTGTTTCTGCCAGCGCTGCAAGCTGACCTTTTGTACTGGGCTCTTGCCTGCATTGCCACCTTTTTCTGCCCACAAAGAAATCTGCAGCAGTCACAATGGAGCTCCGTTGAGTTCGCTCACTACCGCTCTGTCACTTGCTCATTCTGTTTCTCTTGGCGCTGCAGGCTGCACTTTTGTATGGGGCTCCTGGCTATGTTGGGACCTTTGTCTGTCCACAAAGAAATCCGAAGCTGTCCCGACAGAGCTCTGTTGAGGTAGCTCAGTCTCTCTTTCTCTGTCACAAGCTCATTCTGTTTGTGCTGGCGCTGCAAGCTGCCCTTTTGTACGGGGCTTTTGCCTGCATTGGTGCCTTTTTCTGCCCACAAAGAAATCCGCAGCAGTCCTGATAGAGCTCTGTTGAGCTTACTCAGTCCCACTGTCTCACTCGCGCATACTGTTTCTCCCACCGCTGCAGGCTGGCCTTTTGTACTGGGCCCCTGCCTGCATTGATGCCTTTTTCTGCCCACAAAGAAATCTGCAGCAGTCCTGACAGCGCTCCGGTGAGTTCGCTTACTCCCCCTCCCTCACTCGCTCTCTCGTTCTGTTTCTCCCTGTGCTGCAGGCTGCCCTTTTGTACTGGGCTCTTGCATTGGGGGCCTTTTTCTGCCCACAAACAAATCCACAGCAGTCCTGACAGAGCTCAGTTGAACTCGGTCACTCCCCCCTCTCACTCGCTCGATCTTAATCTGTCCCAGACACTGATTTCCCACAGTGACCATGCTATTCTCTGGCAGGAGTGAAAAAACATATTTTAGCCAGGATGTGAAAAATGACAGCTGTACTGTTCATAAGGAGGTGTGAAAAAATGCCACTGTTGAAAATGTGGTGTGAAAATATTGCAAATTTGTGAAGTTACAAGGGTGGGTGGAAACAGTTCAATGCACGCTTGTAACACAGTCATGTTATGGAGTTTCGTCACCAAATTTTCAACATAGGGATTTTAGGACCTCTGCTCATGAACAGTGCCACGGTCACTTTCTTAATCTGTCTCGAACACTGATTTCCCACAGCGACTGCGTTATTCTGCACCGGAACTGTGAAAACACATTTTGGTTAGGATGTGAAAAATGACAGCTGTATTGCTCATAAGGAGGTGTGAAAAAATGCCACTGTTGAAAATCTGGCGTGACAATATTACAAATCTGCGAGGTTACAAGGGTACGTGGAAAGTGCTCAGTGCACACCTGTAACAGTTATTTGATGGGCTATCATCACCAGATTTTCAACATAGGAATTTTAGGACCTCTGCTCATGAACAGTGTCACTGTCATTTTCTTAATCTGTCCCGAACAGTAATTTCCCACAGGGACCTCCCTATTATGCGTGGAAGTGCGAAAACACATTTTGGCAAGGATGGGAAAAATGACAGCTATACTGTTCATAAGTAGGTGTGGGAAAATGGCAATGTTGAAAATCTGGAGTGAAAATATTACAAACTCGTGAAGTTACGAGCATGCTTGCAAACTGCGCAATGCATGCTCGTAACACAGTCATTTTATGGAGTATTGTCACCAAATTTTCAACATAGGCATTTTAGGACCTCTGCTCATGAACAGTATCACTGTCATTTTCTTAATCTGTCCCAAACAGTGATTTCCCACAGCGACCGCCCTATTCTGTGCCAGATGTGCGAAAACACATTTCGGCAATGATGAGAAAAATGACAGCTGTACTGTTCACAAGGAGGTGTGAGAAAATGCCAATGTTGAAAATCTGGCATGAAAATACTGCAAATTCGCGATGTTATGAGCATGCGTAGCAACTGCGCAATGCACGCTCGTTAAACATTCTTTTTTTAGATTTTTTCCACCAAATTTGCAACATAGGCTTTTTGAGAGCCCACCTCATGTACACTGGCACTGTCGCTTCATTAATCAGCCCCAAAAGATGATTCCACACAGTGACCGCAAAATCACCTTTCAGGGCCGATTAACGCCATGACAGTTCCAGAATTCATGAAGAGGGGTTCCAAAAAACCCATGTTGAAAATTTGGTGCCAAAATTCCAAAAAATGACTGAGGTATGCATTAAAGTAGGAAAAAACACATTTTTTCCATTATACAGCTTACCAGCATTTCCTCAGTTTGCGGTTGGCTTTGAAGAGTGCAGACGTGTTCCCGGTCCACCGAAGATCATCGCGCTGAGCTCTGGAGGTAAGTATGGGGTGAGGGGTATGGGAGGAAGGGTGTGCAGTGGGTGGGCACAGGTTGCGGAGGGGGCAGGGAGACTGCCAGGGCAGTTTCTTTACAGGTAAAAAACAAAAGACATCATGGGACCGTTTTTATTTTGAGAGGCATGTGGCACACTGGGGTGGTCTCCCAGCATGCCACTGGAGTGTTTCTTTGGGGAGGTCACGCTGTAGCCGGAGGGGATTGGGCACCCTCGTTGCGGCACCACAAAGGGGGTGACATTATGCCGACAGTGATAGCAATCTCCGGCAGATGTATAAGCGGAGGGGTTTATATATGCCAACGGGAGGGACTTCCATCAGCAACAGAAACATTGGGGCACTGATGCCGATGGGATTGGGGCCCTGTCAGCAAATAAACATGGTGGGGGGGTTAATATTGTTTGTGAACATGGTGGCAAACCACTGCAATGTTCACAAACAATATCAGTGTGTCCAGATCCTGCCCAGCAATGACTGGTCACTCCCTCATTGCAGCGAATGGCTTACACTGCAATGACAAAGTTGACGCTGATTGCAGCGGCTAAATTTCAACCTGAGACAGGTGGCATGCTGGCTGAACTAGTGTCAGCAGCAGCGTGTACGGCATTAAGGGGAGCTGGACAAGCTTTTAAAGGCTGTGGGGGCATTGGCCACAACAGTGCCGTGCCTCCACAACCTGCTTGTGGAGAAAGCTGCTGCAATATGTTTCTTGCGCATGTGCGCAATCAACATAAAAAGGATAGGATGCCTCAATGCAGAAAACTGGTGGGGAAAGCTGATAAATAGAAAGAAAAAATTATATAATGTGTGCAGAAGCAGTGAAGCAGTAACTAGATATATAGTGTCATCATGTTTTGAAGAAAATACAGTGCAACAAAATTACAGGAAAGTTACTGGCATATTCTAGGATTTTTATGACAATCGTTCCAGACAGCAAGTACCACACTTCTGGTTAAGTTAGCAAATATTTCTTAGGTGTTTGCCTATTTCTTATATATTTATAGCAATAAGGCACATTTTTGATATTGAAGAACACTGATTGCACTAAATGCATTATCTGTTATGTTCAATGCCATATTACAGTTGTGTACATTCTAGTACTTTCTGTGGAGGTTGATGTTCTGTGGGACATATGGGAATTGGGAGAGGACATTTTTTTCTCTAAAAGAATCCCTGTTGATTAGGACTTGAGTCAGCTGGTGTCTGGTCACTGCAGAGCAAAGATTACTTGTTGAAGGCACTGCTGAAGGATGGAATGACACTTAGGAACAGAGCCTTGTTTCTGGGAAAGACCATATTGACACAGATTGCTTCACAGAGTCTTCAGACTTGCCACTTAGCATCCCATAAAGGTTCTACAGTGCCAAAATTTGATTAAAGTGACTGTGTTAGTCCAAGCTTTTATTTGTTACTTTATTGTGCTTGTTCTTCAAATAAATACAGATGTTTTCCTTGAGATTTGTCATCCCTGTGCTTCTTGAACTCCCATGCCATGACAATTTGGTGATGTGTCAGAGTGGGATTTACTGGTCACTGGATGGCTAAGGTGTTGAGCCAAGCATCAAGTAAAGCACATTGTGGTTGCTGTGAGGACAAGGGTGTGGTACAGGAAGAAGGACTTCATCTGTTCCTCTGAGTGTGATGATCAGATGCATTGCTACAAAATTCAAGGAGAACCCAGTGATTTGTTCTAAGGACCCACTGAGGCTGATTGATGCTACAGGAATGGAGGAGGAGGACATAGAAGAGGGAAACAGAGAGAAGGAAAACCATATAGTGAAAACGCTTCTCCTGAAGGACTTACTGAACTTCTCAAATGGGTGACTCTGAGACAGGAAGAGGCAAATCATGAGAGAGTACATGAAATCAAAAATATCCATACATTGCTAGAAACTGTATAAAAGACTGTACAAACATCTCAGCCAAGTGCAACTGAAGTCAATACCAGCAGTATATCCCAATACTGCCCACACTGGAGGGTATTATTATGCTTAGAAAATGGGCTACATGTGGCATTTTAATGTTAGAAAAAAACTGCTAAGAAAATAGAGACAAAATTGTACAAATGATTGAAATGATTTTTAGGGTAAAATAGTCCCTCCACTGGTATATTTGCCAGTAGAGGGTACCACCATCTTTCATGGTTGTTTGCCTGCACAGAGGTTCCTCCCACTCCCACAAAGACACAGAGAGCTTATGATGAGAGATGTGAAGTTGACAAAATTAGGTCCAGATGATGATACCGAGGCCTATCTTAGGACTTTTGAGAGTATGGCCATAGCATGCTACTGGCCCAGAGATCAATGGATAAACCATCTCATACCTTATCTTACTGGCCAAGCACAACTTGCCTTCAGTCATATTTCCTGGTCCAGAGCCACTCGTGAGGGTCGGGTTCTCAGTGACAGAATCAGTCTAAACAACAAAAGAAGTCACTGAACTCACTTCCACATAAAAATAAACTGATGTCCATTCAAATTTCTTCAGGATTATGCAATTTTATTTCATGCAAGCAATGCAAAAGCAGGTAGAAAAAGAGACTAACATTTCACCTACAATTAAGCTTTGTCAAAGCCTAATTGTAGGTGAACCGTTAGTCTCTTTTTCCTCCTGCTTTTGCATTGTTTGCACGAAATAAAATAGCATAGTACTGAAGAAACTTGAATGGACATCAGTTTATTGTTATATGGAAGTGAGTTCAATGACTAATTTTTCTGTTTGCCTACAGTCATATGGACAGCACCAGGGCTACCAATTATAACAGAATCAAAGCCGTCATCCTAATGTAATATGACATCATCAGTGTGTCATGCAGACAGAAGTTCCGACCTTTGTGGCACGAGCAGGTAACCATCCACAAAAATACTCTGTGAGGCTGAAGGAACTATGCTACAAATGGATTAAACTATGAGGGCACACAGCACAACAAATCACTGAGGAATTGGTATCATAACAGTTCACCCAGGGCTTACCAGAGGACCTGCAAGTTTGGGTAAAGGAGCATTGGTCAAAAACAGGTGAACAAGTCATCAGACTTGCTGAGGACTTCCAGCTTGCTTAGCAAACTACACCAACCACCCTGAGAAAAGATCAGAGGAATCAGACTGGTAAGACCTTTTCAAACCCCTTAATCTTTACCTTCTAAACCATACCCCCCACACGCTGATAAACATGGTAATAAAGTACCATCCTCCATACATAGCTCTGATATTGTTTGCCATCAATGTGGGGAAAAGGGACATAAGTGGAGGTCCCCCACTAAGAAAACATCTCCTGTAACACTTGCTTTATCTAATTCGGGACCATACTTGGTGGAAGTTGGAGTTGCTTATGAAAAAGTGCAAGGGTTGTTGGACTCTGGAAGTAGACAGAGTCTAGTCTATGATGATGTCCTCAATTGGGGTTATGTTAAAGGACCTTGGACAAGGGTGATAAGTGTTCAAGGGGATTGTCATTGTTACCACATACTACCATACCTCTCTGCATTAATGGAGAAGAGGTTGAAAGTAAAGGTAGGTGTGGACCCCACTGTTCTAGTACCTGTCATATTAGGTCAAGACTTGCCAGGTCTGGCTCTCTTCTGCAAAAGAAGGACTTGAATCCTTCCTCTAATATGACTGCAGTGACAACTAGAGCACAAGTCAAGGCCCAACATAAGCAACAGCTTGTTGATATATTACCCTTTGAGGACTCTGACTTATTCAGATCTAGGGTAGGCCTTAAGAAGACCAAGGGGGAGGTCAGAAGGGCCAAAGCAGCTAGAAAGAGGTACATTGCAGAACAGCCACAAATTAAGTCACCTTGGAACATGAAGGACTTTGATAACTGATAAAAAAAATGATGACACATTAAAACCATTGTTTGCTAAGGTGGGGATTGTGGATGGGGAATATCTGTATCAGTGTTGAAAAATGAGATCTTGTACAGAGAATGTATCAGTCCTCAAAATAAGGGGGTATGCACACAATTGGTGGTTCTTTAAAGAGCTGCTGACGCTTCAAAGAAAAGTTTGAAAAGCATTGTAATTAGGTGCAATTCAGCTTATATATATTCTACAGATTTCTCCTCTCTATTATTTATTACTGAGGAAATCTGCATAAATACAGGACTTTATCCCTTAGAGTTCATTTGCCTCTATAGCTGACTCCCTGCTTCAAGTCATAATCCTCTGTTGTGACATCACAGTCTGTTGCCATGTGAGTAACTGGGATGTCACAAGCAGTGCATTGTGACCTCAAGTAAGGAGAAAGCAACAGGAATAGATAAACTCTTCAGGAGCAAAGATCTTGTTTTCATACAAATGGCGTCAATAATAACTAATGGTGAGGAGAAATACAGAACTAATGTGAAATCATGTATAAGTGGAACTGTGTCTAAATATTATGATTTGTTAAAGTTCTCCTGAAGGTGTCAGCTGCTCTTTAAAAAGGTTGATGAAATTGGCACATGACATCCCTCTGGTGGGTCATCTGAAGTAAGAACATACTTTAAGTTGGCTGCTCCTTTTATTGGCCATCTATACAGCAGCAAATAGATTACTTTCAAATGTATGAGGAGTGCCAAAAAGTGGCCACTGTGAGCAAAAAAGAAAAGGTGCCTCTCATGTGGTTGACATACCCTGCTGATGGGTCACTGTGAATTAGCTGGACCCCTGGAATGGAGTAGAAAATGCAACAGTTTCATTTTAGTTCATATCAACTACACTGCAAGATACCCAGAAGCGGTCCCTATGAGAACTATTACTGCTTCTAGGGTAGCTGAGAAACTATCCAAGATTTCAGTCAGCTGGGTATCTCTGAATTTATTCTAACAGATCAGAGGACAAATTAAACCTCCCAGATACTGAAGGAATTGTATTGGTTGCTAGCAATAACAGCCATTGGGACTTCACCCTACCACCCCCAAATGGACAGGTTAGTAGAGTGGTTCAATCAGACACAGAAAAAATGTTAAGGAAATGTGTGCCTGAAGAAGGGAAAGACTAAGACCTTTATCTCGTTTACTTACTGTTCATATACAGAGAGATGCCCCAGGTATCTACAAGCCTCTCCCCTTTTGATCTCCTTTGTGGAAGAACAACTTGGGGGCCACTTGATGTGACAAAGGAGATGTGGGGCAGGTAGAATTGATCAGAAATAGAACGTGCTGCAATAGTACATCACTGACTTACACCAGTGGTTGGATGAATACATTCAGATCACCAAAGAGAACTGCCACCAGGCTCAGGAAAGGCAAAAAGGACACGGTGATGTGGGGTTGAAGGACAAAAGGTTTAACCCTGGGGATAAAGTCTTGTTATTACGACCATCACATGAAAACAAATTGTTGACAAATTGGCAAGAGCCCTTCATAGTGATGGTAGGACTGGACAGGTGGATTATGAAATCGAGATCCCAGGCAAGCGTAGGTCTCGTATTTACCATGCCAACCTGCTGAAGCTCTGGAAGGTGAAAGAGGAAAATAAAGACCTGTCCCAATCCATGTGTATTGTACTTTCTGAACAGAAAGATGGAGAATTAGAACAAGACTATCAGGCCAGACAAAGGCAGCCCTGATAATGGCATTACCCGCATAAAGGTAAATCCCAACCTAGAACCTTGTAAGCAAGCTGATATAAAGGGGATATTACAGGAATTTAAGGCAGTGTTCACAATGACCCCAGGAAAAGTTAGGTTGAACACATTATTGATACAGGGTCAGCTCCACCTATATGGCAGAGGCCATACAGAATCCCAGGAAAACAAAAACAGGCTGTAATGGAGGAGCTAAAATAAAAATTAAGTCACTAAGGATTATTGAGCCTTCAAGCAACCCTTGGTGCTCTCCTATTGTCACAGTGCCTAAGAAGGATGGGAGCATCCATTTTTGCATTGATTTTAGGAAAATAACATTTCTTAATTTGACAGTTAACTGATGCCCTAGGTGGATAATCTTGTCAACCAGCTGGGATGTGCCACATGTATAATAACACTAGACTTAACAAAAGGGTACCGGCAGATTCCATTGGAGACCTAGTCAAAAGAAAAAATAGCTTTTGCTACCCCTGTGGGATTGTTTTGGTTCAGTGTAGTGCTGCCTGGTCTCCATGGGGCACCTGCCCCATTCCAACATTTGATGGACAAGATCTTGGCCCCACATTACCTATATAGTTCTTCCTATTTAGATGATGTGTTGATATTTAGCCCCACTTGGGAGAGCCATTTGTCACACATCAAAGCAGTGACAACTGATATTGCAACAGTTGGTCTCACCATAAACCCTGAAAAATGTGCACCAGGCAGGGTGTAGACCAGGTATCTGAGATATGTATTGGGAGTTGGTAAAGTTAAACCTGAAATATCCTAAGTGGAGGCAGTCGTTAACAGTCCTATATCCAAAACCAAAAAGCACGTAAGATCATTTTGGGGTTTAGCAGGCTATTATTGATGTCTTGTTAAAGGTTTCTTAGAGCTAGCTGCACCCCTGACAGATCTATTCAAGAAAAAGCCCAATAAAGTGGAATGGAATCCAGAGCATAATCAAGCTTTTAATGCCATGAAAGCCTGTTTATGCTTTTCATCAGTTTTGAAAAGGCTTGATTGTTCCAAACCCTTTTTGCTTCAAACAGATGCCTTCGAGGCGTAGCTGGGAGCTGAGCTGCGCCAGAAAAGTGATGAGGGAGAACAGCCCATTATCTACAGTTTATCAGTCGTAAGCTCCACGATTGAGAAAAACTATTCAAGTATCGAGAAGGAGTGCTTGACTGTAAAATGGGCCATTGAATCAAACAGGCCACAACCCTTTAAAATGGCTCCAGGAAATGAAGGATAAAAATGCAAGGGTTACTAGGTGGTACCTGGCTCTGCAGCTTTATAAATTCAAAGTGGAACATAGACCATGGCTAATGCACAAAAATGAAGACTTCCCATCAAGATACAGGGCAAATGTGTAAATGAAAATGTAGAAACTGGATAATATAACTGTTGAATGTAAAAACTGTATGATGTAGCTGTATGAGTTCATATCTGATGTTTTATCAAGTGAGTTTTTGCAAGAGTATAAGTAACATGACTTTAGAAAATGGGCTTCAGAAATCCTGAATT
This sequence comes from Neoceratodus forsteri, assembly GCA_016271365.2. NCBI lineage: Eukaryota > Metazoa > Chordata > Ceratodontiformes > Ceratodontidae > Neoceratodus > Neoceratodus forsteri. The sequence goes on from CM057456.1 coordinate 694,294,723, forward strand.
CTGATTGGCCCAGAGCTATCTGTAGACATACATTTATTTCTTAACAATGCCCACCAAATAACAAGTACCAGTAGCAATGGTCACTTCACCAGCCTGTATCACTGTGCCCTCAGAATCCTGAAATTCAAAACAACTACAAAAAGCACTTTTCACTGTAAGTGACATTCACATAAAAGTGAAACTGTGACCTTAACTGCCCCACTACGTACTGTAACTGAGTAAGAAATGCAAAGACTTTGTTTTTGTTCAACTAAACCACTAACACACTCAATAAACGAATCTTGTTTTCTTTCTTATAAGTAAACTGCCATCATACTTGTAGCCGTTCCTCACAGCAGCAGTCTTGTGCCACTCATCTGTGCAGAGAAGCAACAGCTCTGTGTCTCTGTGGGAGGAGGAAGAATCTCTGTCCATGTCCAGGCAGTCAACCATGAAAGACATTAGTGACCTTTACTAGCAAATATACCAGTGACGGGACTACCCCCCAAAAACACACAAAAAAAACATTTTCAATCATTTGTACAAGTTTGTCTCTATTTTCTTAGCATTTTTTTCTAACATAAGAATGCCACATGTAGTTCATTTTCAAAGTACAATAATGCCCCCCACAGTGGGTGATATTGGGATATACTGGACTGTCCAGGGGCTACAAGGCCCTTTACCTCTGGCATTGGACCTCATTATGCCTCCAGTGCAGTGTGGTATATTCCAATACCACCCACTCTGTCCGGTATTATTGCTTACTTAAACAACAGAATTATGAGATTCCTAGGGGATTATACTGATGTGTGCATTTGTGTTCTGATGTATATACAGTATGCACCTGTATTATGTCTGATGCATATGTAAGTGTGATTATCTCTGCACTTGCTTAGGGTCCTTGGGAATGGGATTCCTGGTGAGGGTGGAAAGGAATCCCCTTAGCTGCAGCTATTAGTGGAGAGTATTTCAAAGCCCTCCTGGGTTTGTTTTTAAGGGAGTGGGGTATGGGATAGAAACATATATAATCCCAGGTCGGTATGCCGTTTGAATCTGACAGCAATACCAAGTGGGCTGGGTTCGGGGAGGAATAGGGCACTTGGCACAAAGGCTAGGTTTGACTACTCTGCACAGGGGCACCCAAGTAATTCTGAACACAGGAAGCAATAACTGTAATGTGCAATACCAGAAGTGGGATTATAAAGTGTGGCTTTTTATTCAACAAAGCATAGATGGACCCCCACGGGGCTACACTCCTAGTAATGCAGATTAAAATAAGCAAGAACACTTCCTCAACACTTTAGCCCTCAGGCTCTGAACCCACTGGGTACACAGCCCGGACTTGCACACTGCTTTGGGTTACACAGCCTGAACTTGTACACTGTTCTGGGTTTTCCCTGGCTCAGCTCCCTTGCCGGCCACTCAGACACCTTCCATACTTCATGGAAACATTTTCTGGTGGCTCCCTAAACCACTAAGAGCACCTCGGCTCCATCAGGGAATTCTTCCTTTCAATCCCACGTCTGGGTACTTTCCTCAGGCACTGGCCAAGTACCTGCGAGAAAGTAAAATGTGTCTCAGAGCAAATCCATAGAGGTGAATTTGGTTACTACTGATGGGGGGTCTCCCACCTCTCGCTCCCACATTTCATACCCGGCCATTTCTCTGGACAGAAAACACCTTATCCTGTAAAGCTTTGCAATGTAGATTCTTGCTAAATGTATATCACATTCCATCTACTTGTCTTGCTTCCCATTTGTGCTGGACCTGAACATACTTTTAAGTGGCATTGTCCATTTCTCTAGACCCCCCACTGAGTTAAGCAGTCCAATCCCCACTTTCCAACTGTTCAGGTGAAAAAACACTTGGCCCTTTTTCAGAGCGAACTCACCCTTTGGTTGCAGATGCCCCACAGGCGATTTCTCCACAAGGAATTTCTCTCTCAGAGCTTCTGGTGCCTCAGCACAACTTGAATAGGCAGCTTCTTTCCCTTAGCCTGACACAGGGGGGTTACCCCTGGAAAACAGGCAAAAACCTTCCCCCCATCCCCTCAGGGATGGGGCTCTTGAACCATTGAAAGTGGTCTCCACCACTTCAAATTACCAGTTCCTGTGTTCCTTTTCAGGTGGAAACACACACCTTCAAAAAGTAGCTCTAAAACAGAGCTTAAAGCTCTGAGAGCCTGCACACACTCAGCTGTACTACTGTCTCTCACTCAGACTGCGCACAGACTGAATTCAAAATCCCCAACGTTCTACACTAACCTCCAACTGCAACATTCCAGTGTGGCTTATGCAGCTGTGAAAGTTCTATGGTGATGTCATCCCTCAGTCTCAGCTGAGACTGAGAAAAGAGTGAGACACTGTGAAATCCATTTAACTGGAGTTTCACAAGCTGCCTTCCCTGCCTACCACTAGGTCTTACTGGGATTCTAGTAACCCCGGGTAACAGGGGGTCACATTCGCCCTGGGCCAGGAAAATGGCTGTCCGCAGTCATTAGTTACCTGACCTAGGCCATCCTTCCCTATGTGTTACCTACGGAGCGGAGTGATCAGGCCCCCTCCTACCATGTGCTAGGCACAGGCAGGCAACACTAAGGGCCCAGAGGCCATCGGCTGATGCATCAGCCTCTACTCTACCCGCTGACTATGGGTACTCAGTGGCTCTGGAATAACTGTCCAGAGCATAGCCCTAATAGATCAGCACTGCAGTCCCTATGGCCGTTTAGGACCACAGTCTGTCTAACCCCCCTAGCCCTCTAGGGAAAACCTGACTGCCTCTAACTCAAATCCCAAAACAAAACAAACAGGGGACCTCCCCTACCCTGGACACCATGCAACCACACACCAGGAGCTAATGCCATACCATATGCACTAGTCCCACATTTCCCCACAACCATACCTGTGGAAGAAAAAGGTTACACCCAGTAACAACAACAGTGCTTCAAATACTACACACTAAAGTACTAGTGAGGAACTCTGATGAGTCCCTCCTCTTCTTGTCTTCTCTTCTAACTTCTTCAGGAACACCTGCAAGAAAAAGAAAGACAACACACACTCTTGATCTGCATACACAGTCTATCTAAACCACTACCATCAAAACACTGCAGAATCCCAAAAATATATATATTTTTTTAGAAAAGGTAGAAAAACAGTATAAATGTTAGAAAACAGTAGAAAACAATGACATTATTTACAATACACCATTTGGGGGATGGAGTGCCCTAAGAGTCCCATCTAGTGACCACAGTGCCTGAAGGCTAGTCCATTAAAGAGTCTCTCCTGGGACATATACTGGAGAAGCACAGTTCTAGCAGGCCAAAGTTCCGAAGGGGAGAGTCTTTGAGGACAGTTCAAACATCTGGAGTCTGCTAGTGTAGGGTGTGTACTGCAATGTCATAAGAATAGAAAAGTCTGGACTTACCAGTCCCTTGTAGAACGAAAACAGCACTGACCTGGTCCTCAGCCGAAGACTCTCCCTGGCAGCATTCTTCCGATACAGCTGGGCGGACATCTTCCGGGAACGACAGGAGGGCACATCTGGAAACTGCTGGGATAATATGTCATCTCTGGAGATGGAACATTGGAACAGGAACAAAAAGGAAAACAGCTGGTCTGACGTCATCCGGATACCAGGCGATGAATCGGGATCAGCTGGGCTGGTGTCCTCTCTGGATCTGAAGTCATCTGGTGGGCCAGTCAATGGATTCTGGAAAGTCAGTACACTGTAGAACTGATGAATGTGGGGCACCTGAGTCCTGGACATCCATACTGGCGGAACAACAAAGGCACTGCAATGGCTGGAGTGGCAGCACTGACTTCCACTGTTCTGCTTTCCATTTGGTAGGCACGGGCACATTTGCAGGGAGATCTTTGCATTGTGGCCAATAGCACAATGGGTCAGGCTCTTGAATTATTACCCCGTCTGGGTGCACATAATTCACACTGTGAAAGGTTTCACGTCCCTCTTCATCCACTATTCGAACAGTGTCCATTAACAGTGTCCTGCCTCTTTTCCACTGACTGTATTTTTCGTGAAACATTCTGTTCCTGACATGCTTGTTTGCACCAGGATGCACACATTTCATTGCTTCTGCCCAAATCCAGGACTTCCTGTTTTGTTCAATCCGGTAGGAAAGGACATCCGATAGATTTCATTCGCCTTCCTACGAACCAGTCTCTCCTCTTTACTAGCTTTGGTAAACTTGAGACCTCTGGCCTGGCTTGGGGGTGGCCAGTCCTGGTTCTGCCAGCTACGCATTCTCAAAGACACAAAAAATGGATCCCTGGCTTCTTCTTGCACAGCTAGGGCAGTGGAATCACCACTCTCTTCCATGCATTTCTCTGAGGCAAGAGCTTGAGGCTGTGTACCAGTTCCTTTTTCACAAGGCCACATAGGTTCCTCCTCTTCTTCTTCTTCACTGAGAATCTGTGCCCAGGAGTGAGCAGTCGTCCTCACTCCTGTGACTATCCACTCTTTGCTGGGCATGGAGGTTGAAACCTCCCATTCAAAGGCCTCCCTCATCTTGTCTTCTGCTATGAGACTTGTGCTAGGCCCCCCTCTCCAAGGGTATACTGATGCTCTTCCTGAATTGTCTCTCAGCAATTCAGAATCCAAAACATCAGCACATTGTTCTGTCTGTAAATCTGCACCCTCTAGCTTTGTGCCACACTCCCCCGAGGGGCCTTCTCCAACAGGCTCCGCCTGGTGCTGTGTGCTGCCAACTGCAGATTCTTGAACTTTTGTCCATGTGGGAGCCAAACGAATCTTGGGCACTTTAAATAAACCATATTTCTCTAGGCACCCAGAACAGTGAGGTACCATGAAGACGTCCCTTCCAGCATTTAAGCATATTAAGCACACTTGCACTGGATATCCAGGGATCACCACATGAGGAGACAGTTGTCCTCCGTAGTAATATCTCTCAATGTCCCTTAACTTGTTTACTTCTACTGCTACCACAGCCCGGGTATGATCCGGGTAGCGGGCTGGTCCTGATGCCATGACTGCAGAGAAAAACACACAAACGCTCACTGTTATTGAAAGTCCCACATCACTGAACACTTTCTTTCACTTTCAAAATAGCTCCTCTGCTGCTCTGTTTACATTACTACCCTACCCTGTAATGGCGGCGGCGGCACTCCTACGCGTCAACATTCTGAAATTGGGTCAAGCCACTGTGCATCCGATTCACACACTCTACTGATAACTTTGCTCAAACTGCACAAACTTGCACTGTTCTTTTTCCTAGCACATTTATATGATTTACCACGGACTTTTCACTTGCTGAAGACATTGCTGTAGCTCACAGTCCCTTAAATCCTCAGTATTTCAAGCACAGGATTGCCTGTAACTCTTGCTGCATATCTTGATACAACTCACAGTCTCTCTCGTGGCTTTGAAACTTACACTGATGCTGAACCCATAACTATGCTCACAGTCAATGGCTTAAAAAGCTTGCTTTTGCTGGTAAACCTAACACAGTCTTTGATTTCAAAGCGACTACACTGCTGCACACAGATTCAGCTGGCTTTTGGCAAAAATCGCTTGTTTGAGCAATTATTTCTGTTGGTACTCACTGTTATCAGTAGCTGTTTGCTGCAATGGAAAACAGCCTGCAGGAAGTCTTGGAGGCCTCTGAACAGAAGCGGGTTAGCAGTCCTGCCGATCATCCCTCTGAACACCACACTCCCAGTCCAGTCAATTGAGATGCGGGTTGAGAACGAATTTAAACAGAACAGACAGTTTTTTGAACTTTTACAGTGCTTTCAGTCACCGCGACGCTCCTCCTGTAAGCCACTACACACACTCCACTCACACTCCCTCTTGAATGCTGGGCAGTCACTGTAGAGCTGGCTTGGGGGCAGGACTGATTGCAGTCTCACCAATCACACAATGCCATGCAAATGAGCCTCTTTCCTCTCGAGTGCTCTTCTCCTCACGGCGATTGTCGAGCAGGCAAATTTAAACTGCAAAACCACACTTTTTTTTTTCTCGACTGACTCCATGGTGGGAGCCCATTTCAACCATTTTTCATGGCCACTAATACAACAAGTCTCTCAATTCACTCAGAAAGCATTTCCAACGTCCAGGGCACAATTTTCCTTTTGCTACCCCTAGTTTTCCACAGTTTTAAAAGCTGGCAAAACACCATAATTTTGATGCAGGACAAGGGCATACTCTCTCGGGCTTTACTGCTCCATGGTAAACAGTTGGCATTTTAACAGCAGCACATGGACAACAACACATAGCGGCACATTTAGTTAACCTTGCTTCAGATTTTTGGGCTACCCACTGCCAGATAACCAAAATGCTAGCCCCTTGCCCGAACACCTTTCTTGCATTCCTCCCTAGGTTCCAAACCCAAATCTTCAGTGGTGCCTCCATTTTTGTAATCCCAGGCCGGTATGCCATTTGAATATGACAGCAATACCAGGTGGGCTGGGTTCAGGGAAGAACAGGTCACTCAGCACAAAGGCTAGGTTTGGCTACTGTGCACAGGGGCACCCAAGTAATTCCGAACACAGGAAGCAATAACTGTAATGTGCAATACCAGAAGTGGGATTCTAAAGTGTGGCTTTTTATTCACATCCAAACAGAATAAACAAAGCATAGATGGACCCCCACGGGGCTACACTCCTGGTAATGCAGATTAAAAGATGTAAGAACACTTCCTCAACACTTTAGCCCTCAGGGTCTGAACCCACCGGGCACACAGCCTGGACTTGCATGCTGCTTTGGGTTACACAGCCCAAACTTGTAGACTGTTCTGGGTTTTCCCTGGCTTGGCTCCCATGCTGGCCACTCGGACACCTTCCATACTTCATGGAAACATTTTGTGGTGGCTCCCTAAACCACCTAAGAGCACCTCGGCACCATCAGGGAATTCTTCCTTTCAATCCCACATCTCGGTACTTTCCTCAGGCACTGGCCAAGTACCTGCGAGAAAGTAAAAGGTGTCTCAGAGCAAATCTGTAGAGGTGAATTTGGTTACTACTGATGGGGGGTTTCCCACCTCTCGCTCCCACAATTCATACCCGGCTATTTCTCTGGACATCTCATCCTGTAAAGCTTTGCAATGTAGATTCTTGTTAAATGTATATCACATTCCATTTACTTGTCTTGCTTCCCATTTGTGCTGGACTTGAACATACTTTTAAGTGGCATTGTCCATTTCTCTAGACCCCCCCACTGAGTTAAGCAGTCCAATCCCCACTTTCCAACTGTTCAGGTGAAAGAACACTTGGCCCTTTTTCAGAGTGAACTCACCCTTTGGTTGCAGATGCCCCACAGGTGATTCCTCCACAAGGAATTTCTCTCTCAGAGCTTCTGGTGCCTCAGCACAACTTGAATAGGCAGCTTCTTTCCCTTAGCCTGACACAGGGGGGTTACCCCTGGAAAACAGGCAAAAACCTTCCCCCCCCATCCCCTCAGGGATGGGGCTCTTGAACCATTGAAAGCGGACTCCACCACTTCAATTACCAGTTCCTGTGTTCTTCTTCAGGTGGAAACACACACATTCCAAAAGCAGCTCTAAAACAGAGCTTAAAGCTCTGAGAGCCTGCACACACTCAGCTGTACTACTGTCTCTCACTCAGACTGCACACAGACTGAATTCAAAATCCCCAACATTCTACACTAACCTCCAACTGCAACATTCCAGTGTGGCTTATGCAGCTGCAAAAGTTCTATGGTGATGTTATACCTCAGTCTCAGCTGAGACTGAGAACAGAATGAGACAGTGTGAAATCCATTTAACTGGAGTTTCACAAGCTGCCTTCCCTGCCTACCACTAGGTCTTACTGGGATTCTAGTAACCCCAGGTAACAGGGGGGTCACACATAGAATCTGTCAGCAGATAAGGATCTGATGGCACACCTTGTCTGTCCTATTTTCCCTACCTATAGTGTTGCCGCAGACCCTACTCAGTCTCCAGTCTCCCCACCACCACCATCACTAAAATTCCTCTTCGTCTATCCCATGTGTTTTTTCTGCCCCCACCACCTCTGCTGGTAAACTGTTCTGTGCATCCACCTTTCTCTCCATGAAGAAGTACTTCCTCACATTTCCTGTGAACCTCCCTTCTTCTAACTTCATAGCATGACTCCTTGTCCTTGACCTTGAGCTTGTTTTTTTGTGCAAAATGCTTCCCTCTTGTACCTTGTTTTTGCCTGTGAGGTATTTGAATGTCTCTATCATATCCCCCATTTCCCTCCTTATCTCCAGGGAATTTATGTATTTATTTATTGGAATCTCGGATTAATACCTTTCAGCTACAAGCTCATTTACAAAGGTTCCATATCACAGTTGGGAAACAAAACAGGTAAACAATTTTACAACAGAAAATGCATAATAGAACAATTATACAATGGAAGACAATCAATACAGTCATTCAGTATTCGCTTAAGCAGAGGTGATAACATACGTTTCGGTGACAGGATAAGAAGAGAAGACATGGTGTAGTGAGGAATAGTAAGGATAAGAAGGAGGGGGGAGAGAAGTTGCAGTAATCTCTGGGTCTGGATTACATTGTAAGGAAAGAAGACTAGTAGGTGGGGGTGAGCAGGGAGATGGGAGGAGAATTTGAGAGAGAATAGGCAGGTGGAAGTAGCAAGGGAGAGCAGGGAATAGGAGTCAGGGGTGGAGGAGCTAGTGTGGGATGAGCATGTGAGAGGGAAAATGCAGGTGAGAAGGTGCATGGGAGAAAGGGTATGGAGAGGGGGGAAGGCAGGGCAGGAGACTAAAGTAGCAGGGAGAGAAGAACTAAAGTGCAGGTTGGGGAATCCGAAGTGCTAAGAGGTGAAAAGAAGTAATGCAACGGTGAGGGCCGTTCATGGGAAGCAGGTGCATTTCAATTGACTAGTTAGATGAGCTCATAGTTCGGTTTTAAATGGACCAAATTTATTGATGAATAGTAGATAAACTGGGAGGGAGTTTAGCCATAGGAGAGCCTGATAACTGAAGGATCTTTGTCCTTGAGTGGTCCACTTGAAGGGGATCTTGTAAGCGGTGCTGTTAGAGGCTCTACTCTGTCTTCTTGATTCAGCCAGGCAGAGCATTGTGTTGGTGCAGGGAGGTAGGATGCTTAGGGTTGCTTTCTTGGCTAGTAGACAGACATAATATTAAATCCTATTATCAAGATTTAACCAGCCAGAATGTGAGTGTAGACTACATGTATGAGTGAGACATGCAGCTCCTAGGACTAACCTTCAGGCTTTGTTTAGTGTGATGGCAATCTGATTGAGGGTGGTATCGTAGGCTGCACCATATATAGCTAGGCCATAATCAATGACTGAGAAGACCGAGCTGATTATAGAAACATAGAAACATAGAATTTGATGGCAGATAAGGACCGCTTGGCCCACCCAGTCTGCCCATTTCCCTACCTAATGGATAAGCTGCAGATTCTAGTTAACCAGCAGCTTACTTCTTTCTACCCCCACCCCTTAGAACTGCCTTATGGCTGTCCCATGCATGCTTGAATTCAATCACTGTTTTTGACTCCACAACCTCCTCCAGAAGGCTGTTCCATGCATCCACAACCCTCTCTGTGAAAAAATACTTCCTTAAATTACCTCTGAGCCCCCATCTTCAAATTGTGCCCCTTGTTCTTGCACACTTTTTTGAAAGATGCTACCCTCTTGGACTTTGTTGATTCCCTTGAGGTACTTGAAAGTTTCTATCATGTCCCCTCTCCTCCTTTCCTTGAGGCTATACATATTAAGCTCCTTAGTCTCTCTTCATATATCTTCCTGCAGACCCTGCACAATTTTAGTTGCCCTCCTCTGGACAGCTTCCATCTTGTCTATGTCCTTGGGAGACTGGGTCTCAGAACTGCACACAGTACTCAGATGGGGTCTCACCAGCTGTCTGTACAGAGGGATAACAACTTCCTGTTTTCTACTGGTGATGCCTCTCCCTATGCATCCCAGTATCCCCCCAGCCCTCCTTACTGCCCTCTCACATTGCTTGCCACCTTTAAGTCATCTGATATGACTACCCCCAGGTCCCTTTCCATTTTTGTTGTTGTTAGTATCTCACCCCCCATTGTGTACTCTTCCCCTGGGTTTTTGTTTCCCAGGTGCATTACCTTGCACTTCTTAGCATTAAATCTAAGCTGCCATACATTTGATCCTTCCTCTAACCTTGCCAGTCCCTTCTCATCCTTTCCACCCCACCTTGTGCATCAACTCTGTTGCAGATCTTTGTGTCATCTGCAAAGAGACATACTTTTTCCAGTCCCTCTGCAATGTCGCCACAAAGACATTGAAGAGACTAGTCCTAATACTGAACTCATGCACCCCACTAGTAACCCCCTTCTTCAGAGGTGGACTCCATTTGCTATTACTCTCTGTGTCCTATTCTCCAGCCAATTCTTTACCCAGGCTATCATCTTGGGACCCACTCCCAGGCTGGCTAACTTGTATATTAATCTTTTGTGTGGGACTGTGTCAAATGCCTTGCTAAAGTCTAGGTAGGCCATGTCCACAGCCCCTCCCTGATCTACTACTTTGGTCACCCAGTCAAAGAAATCTATTAGATTCGTCTGGCATGACCTTCCCACTGTGAATCCATGCTGCCTTTGGTCCTGTGCCCCTCTGGCCTCTAGGTACTCAACAATTCTTTCCTTCAGAAGTGATTCCATCATTTTCCCTATCACTGAGGTTAAACTAACAGGCCTGTAGTTTCCTGCTTCTGCCCTGCTCCCACTTTTGTGAAGGGAATCACATTTGCCCTCCTCCAGTCCTCAGGTACTACCCCATCCTCCCATGATTTGTTCAAGAGGGTAGTCAGTGGTGTCACTAGTTCTACCCTTAGTTCTTTTAGAATTCTGGGATGAATCCATCAGGCCCCATTGCTTTGTCCACCTTCAGTTTTAAGAGTTCTTTCAGAACCCTTTCTTCTGTAAATGGGCTGGTATCAACTTCTGTATCCAGAGTGTTTCTATTGTTTGTTTTAGGTACCTCCCCCTCTTTGTTTGTAAATACTGAGCAAAAATATTTGTTTAGTACCTCTGCCTTTTCACAGTCACCCTCTGCCCACCCCCATCCCTTTATTAAGCCTCATTATCCCTCCCTTAGTCTTCCTTCGCTCTCTGATGTACCTAAAAAAGGTTTTATCCCCCTTCTTAACTGAGTTGGCTATCTTTTCCTCAGTTTGGGCCTTTGCTGTTCTGACTGCCTTCCCAGCTTCTTTTTGTTTTAACTGATACAATTCTCTGTCCTGCTCCTTCTGTGATTCCTTGTACTTTCTGAATGCTTTCTTTTTCTCTTGAACCTTCACTGCCACCTCCTTTGAGAACCATAGTGGTTTCTCACATCATTTTGTTTTGTTTATTTGCTTCACACAAAGGCTTGTTACCTCTGTGATGGCAGTTTTTATTATTCCCCATTGTTCTTCCACCCCTCCTTCCTGCCCATTTGCTGGTGCATTCCTTGGGCACTCACCCATTTTGGCGCAGTCAGCCCTCCTTAAGTCCAGTACTTTTGCCTTTGTGTGAAGCCAGCTCTATTGCTGTGTTTTTGTGGACCATACTGTTTGATGGTCGCTAGTTCCCCAGATGGCTACCCACTTCTACATCTGTGATCCTCTCTCCATCTCCATTTGAGAGGACCAGGTCTAGATTGCTCCCTCTCAGGTGGGTTCCAATACTAGTTGTCTAAGGCATACCCCTGTAGGGCATCTAGAATAACCCACTCTTAGAAGTGGCTGCTGCAACTGCACTCCAGTTAACATCTGACATATTCAGATCACCCATCAGCAATATCTCCCTTTATCTGCCATTTTAGTATATTTCATCATTTCCTTGTCCATTTCTCCCCTGAGAGGTGGGTCTGTATACAACCCCTCTGCGGATTGTGGTGCCATTGCCTGCCTCCAAATTGACCCACAGTGCTTTTTCTCCTCCCTGTTTACCCTTTTGTTCTGTTGCTTTGATTCCTTCACTTATGTAGAGAGCTACTCCTCCTCCTCTTTTAACCTCCCTGTCCCTCCTGTAGATAGTATATCCTGGTATGTTTACGTCCCAGTCATGGTTCTGTGTGTACCATGTTTCTGTGACTGCCATGATATCCGGATGTTCCTCCTCCATTAAGGCCACTAATTCAGGAAGCTTGTTACCCAGACTATGGGCATTGGTACTCATTGCTCTCCATTTTTTGATGGCTTTACCTTCTGTAGCAGCATCCCCCACTGACCTTTCTACCTTGGTCTTTTTCTCATTTAGTACCCTGTTTTGTAGAGGGAGGCTGGGATTTTCCTTCTGCTTATCAGTGCCTTCCCCCTTGACTAGTTTAAAGGCTTGCCAATGAAGCATTTAAACTGATTGCTAAAAGACTTGTTCCTTCCTGGACAGATGCAGACCATCCTGCCAGTATAGGCTGGTGTCCCTCCAGGTGGAACCCCAGTCCCCAATGAAGCCAAACCCTTGTGCTCCACACCATTTTTTCAACCATTCATTAAACTGCATGGTGCAAAGTACCCTTGCCTCACCCATGCCACTGACAGGCAGCACCTCTGAGAAGGATACTGTGCTGAAGGGCTGCATTATTGAGGCAGTGCTGGTGTTTATATAGCTGTCCCAGTTTACGACTAGCAGTCTTGGTGACAAGGTCAACATGAGTGGAGAAGGAGAGTGAGCTAGCAAGCGTGATGCCAAGATATTTAAAATTGTGCACCATTTTGATGGATTCATTTTGTTTGTTCCGTTTATTGACCGTGGATTACTTACGTCGATTGTGGGTTGAGGCAAAGAGCATGGTCTTTGTTTTTTTATAATTTGGAAGCAGCTTTGAGTTACTAAACCAGTCTTCAACATTTTTAAAGTCCTGCTGGAGCCATTGCTCCAAGGTAACAAGGTCTGAGTGGCTAGTGTAGATGGCTGCATCATCTGCATAAAGGAGGATTTTCTGCAGATAAGCTTGGGGAAGCTGGTTGAGGAAAAGGCTGAAAAGTAGTGGGCCTAATATGGATCCTTGGGGCACTCCAGTGGTAATGTGACAGGATTCTAAGAGGGTGTTTTGTACTTTTACCCACTGTATCAGTCCTGAGAGGTAGCTCTTAAACCAGCACAGCGAGTCAGGGGATAGGCCCGTGGCCCCTAATTGGAACAGAAGGAGGTCATGGTTGACAGTATTGAAGGCCTTGGTGAGGTCTATAAATGTAGCCCCCACCAAGTGCCCCGATCAAAGGCATCATGTATGTGCCCTGTGAACTCAGCCAGTGCTGTTGTGGTGCTGTGGAGTTTTGTAAAGCCATGTTGCTGCTGGCATTGCAGTTGGTATTTATCAAGGTAGTCTACGAGATAATCATAAACAACTCTCTCTCTCTCTCTCTCTCTCTCTCTCTCTCGGGCTTTGGAGATGGGGGGAAGAATAGAGATTGGCCTGTAATTTGTGTGACATGTCCTAATTCCACTTTTATAAACCAGGGTTACTACTGTAGCTTTCCACAGATTGGAGAATTTACCGGAGATGAGGGAATACATGTCAAGTTCCTTGAGCCTTACCCTATAGGGCTTTTGATGCAGGCCATGCAACTTTTTGGCTGCCCTCCTTTGTAATGCCTCCACACTCTGTATGTCTTTATGGAGGTGGGGCCTCCAGATCTGTACTCAGTACTCAAGGTGCGGCCTAACTAGTGATCTGTATTGGGGTATTATTACCTGCCTCCTTCTGCTGAAGATTCCCCCTCCTATGCAACCCAGCATCCTTCCAGCCTTCCCCACTGCTTTGGCACACTGCTTTGCTACCTTCAGGTCATCAGAAATGATCACCCCAGGTCCCTTTCCTGCTTTATAACTGTTAGTACATCTCATCCTAGTTGATATGTTTCCCCCAAGTACATTACTTTGCACTTCTTTACATTAAAACCCAGATGCCAAGCCCTTGACTATTCTTCAAACTTTTCTAGATCCCATCACATTTTTCCCACTCCTCCTGGTGTGTCTACTTTGTTGAAGAGTTTAGTGTTATCTGCGAACAGGCATACTTTCTCTTCCAGCCCTTCTGCTATGTCACTGATGAAGACATTGAAGAGCACTGGCCCTAGTACTGATCCCTGTGGTACTCCACAGGTCACTTTGCCTACTCCAGAGTGACTGCCATTTATCACCACCCTCTAACTCCTACTGCCCAGTCAATTTTTCACCCATTTTACTCCATTAGGACCTACTCCTAGGCTTCCCAGCTTGTTCAATGGCCTTCTATGTGGAAAGGTGTGGAAGGCCTTGCTGAAATCTAGGTAGGCCATGCCCACTGCTCCCCCTTGATCCACTTCCCTGGTCACCCAACCAAAGAACTTGATCAGGTTTGTCTAGCAGGACCTCCCCCCTGTGATCCCATGCTGCCTTTGATCCTGTAGCTTATTGCTAACTAGGTATTCCCCAATTCTTTCCCTTAATAGTGTTTGCATTACCTTGCCTACCACCGACATCAGGTTGACTGGCCTGTAATTTCCTGCCTCCTCCCTATTTCCACTTTTGTGCAGTGGGACTATATCTGTCATCCTCCAGTCCCCTGGTACCTCCCCTGTTTTAATGACATGTTGAAATGGGCTGTTGGATGTGTAACTAGCTCCTCTTCCAGTCCCCTCAGTATCCCGGGTTGCACTGCATTTGGCCCCATTGCTTTGTCTACTTTTATCTTTGATACTTCCCTAAGTACTCTTTCTTTTGTAAATGATTTTGTGTCCACATCCCATCCTTTCATACCCTTGCCCTTTACTCTTGGCCCATTTCCTTCCCTCTCCTTTGGAAATACTGAACAGACATAGTTGTTTAATAAATTCCCTTTTTGGTGGTCCTCTTCCACACTGCACCCTCCTTTCCCTTTCAGTCTTATTATGCCCCCTGGTCCTTCTTTTTTCACTTATGTATCTAAAAATGTTTTATCTCCCTTTGTCACTAACTTGGCAATGCTTTCCTCTGTTTGTGCCTTTGTGTTTCTAACTGCCTTCCCTGCCTCCCTTTGTTTCGCTCAGTAAGCTTTCCTAGCCCCCCTCCTTCTGTGTTTTTTGTACATTCTAAATGCCCTTTCTTCTGCTTCTTCCTTAGAACTAGGACTGACTTCTCCTATCACTGTTTAAGCAATAAGAAATACAGAAAGAAGAAAAGGGATGTTGAGAACCCCCACCCCCCACCCCTTTCCCCTGCTTCGGGATGTGGAATCCTTTTTCAACCCTGTGTCCTTTGTTTCACTCAGGTCTGGCCAGACAGGGTCTTTTGTGCATCTTTTCTGTTCTTTCCCCTCTGTTCCCTCTATTGCCTAGAACATACTCCCTTCCCTCGTTAGTTGGGAAGTTTCCATGGTACCAGTGCTCAAACAGCATTGCAGCTCCATACAGAAGCAAAAATAAAAGGATAAGATACCCCGATGCAGAAAGTTATCTGGTGAAGAAAGCTGATAATAAAGAGGAAGTGATATAATGTATGCAGAAACAGTGAAGCAGTAACTAGATATATAGTGTCATCGTTGTGGTGAAGGAAAAACAATGAAACAGAATTACAGCACAGTTACTGTTATATTCTAGAACTGTTACAACAATTGTTCTGGAAAGCATGTACTACTCTTCTAGTTAACTTAGCAATTATATCTTAGGTGTTGCCTGTTTCTTATATGTTTATAGTAATAAGGCAGAGTTCTGATATTGAATAACACTGATTGTAGTAAATGCATTTTTGTTTGTTATGTTGAATGCCACATTACTGTTGTATACATTCTAGTACTTTCTGTAAGGACTGATGTTCTGTGGAGCCTATTGGAATTGGGAGGTAGAGTTTTTCCTCTAAAGGAATCCCTGCTAATTGGGACCTCAGTCAGTTGGTGTCTGGTCACTGCAAAGGAAAGATTTCTTGTTGGAGGCACTGTTGGATGAAACTGTGACTCTTGGAGACTGAGCCTTGTTTCAGGGAGAAACTTCATTGGCACAGATTGTTTCACAGAGACTTGAAACTTGCCACACAGTATCCCAGAAAGGATCCCCATTGCCAGAATTTGATTAAGGTGACTGTGATATTCCAAGCTTTTATTTGTTAATTTTATTTTGCTTGTGCTTCAAATAAATACACATCTACTATGTTTTCCTTGAGATTTGACATCCATGTGCTTCTGAACACCCGTGCCATGACATGGGAATTTCCCAACATTTTCTGACATGTACCCTTTTTACAAAGAGCAATAGCATCACTCTACACAGATGGCTGTCCACCACAGAGTTCAAGCACACCCACTGCTCACTGCCCCCATGACCAAAGCAAGGGGAGCACCCGTGGTCGGTTCTGGTCAAATTCTTACACAGGTTAAAGAAAATATTCTTCATTTAGCTATAGAACGGGGCCCTCTTACCTGGGAAGGCCTGTGCATTCTAGTATTCTAGGACCTCTCAGACTAACTGTCCAAGAAGTAAAGGGCCTTTGAGGGACCTAAATGAAAATTTCACCACCTGGACATTAAGGACACTTTACAATAGAGGGTGTTTCAGTTTAAAAGTTTATTTGTTCAACAAAATTTGTCTTTGCAAAGATTAAAAAATTAAAACAGAAGGAAAACGAAAGAAAACTTGTGTACATAACATAAAAGCCAGTGATAAAACAGTTATCAACCATTCTACAAACTTCCAATAAAACATTGTCAGTATAATCAGTCACTGTTTGTGCTTGATGAGGTAGTCATAAATAAATAATCCATCTCAGAAACAAAAAACAGCAATACACACGGACTGTGGCTGTGAAGAATTTTATACTTTATTCATGAACAAACAAACGGTTCCCAGGAGCTTCGAGGGTAACAACCTTCTTCATCGGGGGTAGAGTCCCCATCTCACAACACAACTTAAATACACCTTCCAATAAAAACATGTGATTAAATTAGCCAACCATGTGAACAACTTCATTAAACATCTAATTAATAAATGATTGCCAAATTTTGGCTATAGATCCATTCATAAAATGCACTTCCAACTATGTGGCAAATCAAAAATTCAGAAAATTACTACATTAACATCTGATATTTTTAAAACCAATGTCCGAAGTACAACTTCAATGTGGTTTTAGTCAAACTTTATCATTTAAAGTAGTATGATAATCATTAGGGATGTAAGTTTGTCATGGCAGTCATACACGTCATTGATTCCATGAAGTTTGATCTTTATTCAGGACTTCCATGACTTTCACTAGTGTCATCAGAATGTAGCAATGATGACAGTGCCACAACATTTACTACTGTTTACTAATGATTTCATGAACAAACAATGAGTCATTAAAACCTCATCCATGACAAACTTACATCCCTAATAATCATATGAAACATCCTGGGCAGGATTCACAAAAGAGATGTGCCCAGCGCAACCCAGATGTGCTGGTGCAAGTCAGAAATGTGCCACAGAATGATTCTCAAATGGGGTGAATGCACCAACACAACCGAGATGCCCTCCGCCAACGACAAGCACCATAGGCATAATGTAATGACATGAGGCACATATACAAGGGGTGTACCCATGCATACACAGCACAACCCGATTCACTGTGCAAATCCACAGTGCATCCATGGGGCATTTCCAGCACAAAGGCAAGTTGCGCCATAGAAAGATAAGTACAAGAGAAGGAGATTAAAGTCTAGCCCACCTGCAGGTCATTGACTGAATTGCTGCAGCAGCACACTGCCTGATCCAGGGGGAGAGTGGAAGACAGAGAGACAGAGACAGAGACAGCCAGCCAGCCAGCACAGCACGCTAGAGAGACTGGGCCAGAGGGCCGGACTAAGTACCCCACAGCAGAATTAACCCAGCAGCAGTGGCCATTGCAGGTGCACTAATGAGGAGAAGGAGGCAGGGCAGTGGAAAGTACCGTAGGCGGCCAGCCCCATAGCGGTATTGTGCCAGGCTGTCCTTTGAGCAGCTGACTAAGGTGGAGACAGTAAGCTGATACCACCTGAACAGGGCCATGCTGAGGCAGCTCTGGGAGCTGTGTCATGATATGATGCAGGCACCCACTACATGAGGTCATGCCATCCCTGTGGAGACCAAGGTTACAACAATCACATGCCAGCTCACCATGGGAACCTTCCAAAGGCCTACTGGGGACACCATTGGCATCTCACAGGCCTCTACGTTCTGCCTCCTCAAGCAGTTCCTCACTGCACTGCTACTGCAAGCTTCGGAATATATCCATTTCCCCAGCACGCAGGTGGAGAAGGCAGAAGCCATGCAGGGGTTCTACAGGGTGACACACATGCCAGGCATCATAGGGGCCATAGGCTGCACCCATGTGGCAATCTGCGCACCACCTGGTGAGGATGCCACTGCCTACATCAACTGGAAGGGATACCACTCCGTGAACTGCCAGGTGGTGTGCGATGCCATAGGGTGCATCACCAATGTCTGTGCTACACACACTCTGGGAGTCCACATGATTCATTCATATGGTACCATTTGGCACTGTGCATGAGGTTTGAGGATGGGGACACACCAAGTGGCCACCTGATAGGTGTGTGTGACAGGGCCCAGCAGCACAGGAGGGAACCAAGGCCAGGACACAGGGGGTGAGCTGAGGGCACCCGCACAGTGTGACACATGTGCATGGGCCGTGGGGCAGCGGGCTGTGCAAGGGTACACAGGCTGACACAGGGAGACATGCAACCGCTGGGCTCCACACAATGGACAGGGGCATGCAGGCACAGCTGGGGTAGGGATGCAGGACTGCCTGCAATGGGGATTCATGGTTGGTAGAGCAGGAGAGGTGTACACACCACTGAGGCCAGGGATAAGGACAGGGCACATGGCAAGGTGTACCCCAACATACTAATGGACACACGTCTACCCCCACAGGTGACACCGCATATCCGCTGAGGCCATGGCTCCTCACTCCCTTCCGAAAACCTGGAACAGAGGCAGAAGAGCACTATAATGAGGCAAACAGCGCGACGTGCACCATCATAGAGCGTGTCTTCGGCATGCTGAAGATGCATTTCTGGTGCCTGTGTCAGTCAGGTGGTGCCCTACAGTATAGCCCTGAGAAGGCCTGTGGCATATTCCTGGCCTATTGTATGCTACACAACATGGCTCTAGATCTTGGAATACCTGTCAAGGCCGGTGTGGGTGACAGTTCCGGGGAGGAGGTGGAGGAGGAGGGGGAAGAGCACCCCCAGAGGGCCACGATGGCAACACTGGGCTGGGACAGAGGGACCCGAGGCTGATGGTCAGAGCAAGGGACCACCACAGGCATGTGGTGGAGGAACACTTTGGGCCACACAGGTGATTATGCAGGTATGTATGTATGTACGTGTGCAGGATGTGCACTAAGGTGCGGAGAATGCGTGCCATGGGCACAGTGGACAATGGACAACACACAGACATGCACACAGGCACACACACAGTGAGGGACACACAGACACAGAGACACACACCAGGCATGCATCAGCCGTGCACCACCCAGGCTTTGCCGCAGACATCATGGATAGGTGTGCACAGTGGCCTATGCAAGGGCACAGCGGACATTAGAACACACTCATCATTCCCATGACACATGGCACAACAGTGGTGCACACAGACACATTTGTGGTCCTGCACAGGTAGCATGCAGTGGTGCCAGGGCTGCAGTGGGGTGGGTTCCCACTGCACACACCACCACTGGCACCACCCAAAGGGCATCTTGTGCACACAGGTGTGCGAGCCTGCCACCACAGGCCCAGGGCCATGGGCATCACAGGGCAGTGCCCCGGCAGCCATGGACATGGGGGCAGCCTCTTCCATGGCTGGAGGTGGTGGTGGGCTTGCCACCACTGGCCAGAGGGGGTGTCGCCTGAGACCCTGCAGGGGTGCTTCACTGAGACTGTGAATGGGTGCCCAGTGGAGTGACCAACCCATGGCCACCACCCGAGCCATGGACAGTGGGTGTGGAGGCCAGCAGTGATGGAGTCAGCAGCAGAGGGCTCACCTGGCTCCACCACCGGGGTGTGTGGGACATTCTCCATGGCGTACAACTGGACGCATGATGTCCATGGCATGTTGCGGTGGCAGCCACCACCTCCACAGCAGCTGCAATCCACCATGGACTCATGCTCCTGGACCATCACAGTCCTGTGGCTATGGAACTCTGCATGGAGGACCTCCTACTCCTCCACAGTTGCCCACAGAAGGGCGAGGTAGGCCCCCATGTCATCAGCGGGTGATGCTTCACGATGGCATCGCCGATGTGCAGGGGATGGAGAAGCCTGTCCTGGTGCATCCATGGGCAGTGGATGCATCCTGGCAGGCTGGGACATGGGTGGGGCTTGGTTGGACAATGCCACTAAATGCCCATGGGTGGGGTCCTCCAGGGCCAATGGGGCTGGTGCATGCACCATGGCACCGTGCCGAGATGCCACTGATGTTGCCGGCACTGCATATGGCAGTGGCACAGGGGGCACAGCACCCACAGCTGCAGGCAGCTGTGCCACGTCTGCAGCCTCACCCCCACAGTGTGGCCATCAGTGGCAACCAGGGCCATGTGCACAGGCATCCCCATGTTGGGTGCACCTCCAACCACCATGCCTGCGCTGGTGGTGACAGTGCTGACCACAGTGGCACCGAGGCCCCCCCTGCACTCCACTGGTGAGCACAAGGAGGGCATCAGCAATGTCCACCTTGTCACCCTCGTCATCGTCAGGCAACCCGGACAGGCTCCCCAGCCATGTGATGTACCCGCTGGCTGTCCTGCCATCACCGGCCATCCTGCCTGTGCCGGCTGAGGGACCCATGGGGCCCACTTGTGTCGGGGCTGTGACCGGAGTTGCCCGGGATGTGGATGGTGCAGCTGCAGGGTCATCCATGGTGATGTCGATGGCCCCATGAGCTGGGCCAGCATCATCGCCCGTGAGGGCGTCACGTGCAGCCGTGGCCATGGCTGCACTCTGGAGTCATGATGGTGCTGAGGAGGGAAGAAGGGGGTACATGGTAAATGCACAATACACATACATCACATTGGTGATGCACAACAGTAGATGGCTGTCCACATGGTGCCAAGGCTGCAGGCCTGACCATGGCGATGCCATGGTGTGACATGGCTAGCCACACCATGGCACAGTCACGCCTGTCACCATCCCATTATGCACACTGCACAGCAGTGGTGGCACATGCAACGTGGATGCACAGTGGCATGTGCCCCCCGGTGCAGTGGCATGGTGGCAGCTGCACCACAGGGCATGTCACATCTGGCCAGGGGCAACCGACCCTATGTTACTGTGCCTGGGTGTACAGGGGCAGGCATGGTGGCTTTGGCACATGGGTGGTGGCCATGTCCAGGACACACGGCTACTCACAATGCTGCGACGGGCTGCCACTGGTCAGGAATCCACTGCTGGGGATGCCCTACATGGCTGTCTGGGAAACACTTGCAGCCAGGAGGGCCTCATTAGGGCTCAGCTGTTTGGCCATGCTCGGGCCACCCCCTGTCCACTGCAGGGAGGTCTGGATGTTGGCTACCTTCTCCTTGGCCCTCCTGTGCCCATCATTCCAGTGCTTTCTGCACTCTGCAACCGTGTGGTTATACTGTGCCACGGCGTTCACCTACCAGGCCACCTTCTCCCAGCCTACTGCCCATGCAGTCCAGCTGCCTCCCCTGATGGTGAGGATGGGCAGGCATAGGTGGCATGCCTCAATGAGCGCCCTCTCCTCATCATACATGAAGTTCAGTCACCGCCTTGTGGTGACGCTCGCATCCTCCAACATTGTGGCTACTGTGGGGGGAAGCATCCAGGTGTTAGGCATGCCTGTGGCTACACTTGCTCCCTCCCTGCCCACCTCAGTCCATCGACCCCCCCGGACCCCTGTAGCAGGTGGTCTGGGTGGTGGTCTGCGTGTAGGTGTCCTGGTATAGTGTGCGGTGCCCCACGGTACAGGTACCATTGGGACAGTGCACCTGCCATGCTTGTCCACTGGTCCACAGTTGGGGTGCCTGTGCTGCCACCCCAAGGGGGCACACAGTGCTGTCCACCATGGACATGTCCTGGTGCCTCAGCAGCATGTGTGTGGCTGCAGTGTTACCACGCCTGACCAGGGTCCCACCTATGCTGCACCGGGGGAGCACAGCCCAGTGGATCACAGCCATGGGGCAGCTGGCTGCAGTGTGTGGCACGGTGACACTGTCATGTTGCCTGCACAGGCGCCACTGTATACCTCTGACTGACTGGAAGCGCATTGCTGCATCCACCACACATGGCCACCAACACCAGGTCACATATACCTCTCCACAGTACCACTATACAGGGCACAGTACCTCCGTTTGGGTCGCAGGACCATCGTGTGCCATGGTACATGGCCATGTCCCACTGCAAACCGTACCTGTGTACAGCAGTGCCCTGCCATATGCTGCCATGTGTGCACCATGGTACTGTGACAGGTGGTCTGGACATGGCAACGACCAGTCTACCAGTGTTCTGTGCATCCTGTGTACTGCACAGGTTCAGTGTTTGACATTATGGACATTCGATCCACATTCTGTGCATGTTGGGAGGCACTGTTCCACATGTGGTGGCCGTGGACATTCAGAGGCTTGCATGCACCTGTACATTCCCCCAGTGCATTCAGTAGGCCATGTCAATATAGCTGTGTACTCACCTTCAAGGCTCTGTTTCCTCTCAGTCACCTGATCTCAGCCTGCAGCTTTGGGAGCATTTATGGCTCATGGCATGCAAATGAGGCCTGGGCCTTTGGTAATGAGTTGCTAATCGACTGAGATGCCCATGCATGTGGAATGAGGAGGTTTAGGGTGCATTGTCTGTGAACTGCATAATTGCCCCCAGCTCATCTCACTTTACAAGGAGCATCTCAGAGATACGCCTATGAGGTTAAGGTGCATCTGTCAAACATGCGCGATCACCATGTGCAATGGCACATCTTCCGATGTGTGCCGCTACACTGCTTCCACGATGCACCACTGCAGGAACGCTGGCCATTGTGTGGTGTCCTGTATCGCACACCATACACCCACATGCACTGGACGTGCTGCACTGGGTGGTTGTAGTGGCCATGGATCGCATGTTGTCTGCCATAGGTGGCCATAGCATGTGTCATGCACAACATGGTGGCCGCACTCACATCATGCATGCGCGACCCGGCATGACCTCACCATGCCTTAGCAGTTGGCATTGCACATGCCGTGCTTCCTTTGACCTATCACACTTCTTGCACTGTGTGCGTTGTACTGCACATGGATCTGTGTTTCACGTGGTACATATCAGGTCCTCGATCGCGCTTCACCGCGTTTTGCTGGGTGACAGTTACTGTCAGTGAGAAAATGCCTAGAGCTGGTAGACAATCCCCTAGGGCCATGAACTGGTCCCACGTGGAGCTGCTGCATCTGGTGGCACTTGTTATACCGGTGGAGGGGTGGTTGTTTGGGCAGGAGGACCTCCATGTACCCAGGGCAGAGGTGTGCACCTCTATTGCCAGGAGGCTGGTACAGCACACTGGGCTGCCATGCACTGGGGAGCAGTGCAGGCATTGTTTCGGTGACCTCCAGCGGCAGGACCCGGAGAGACTGGAGCAGCCGCGTTGCCATGCACACCCGGGTGTACTGCCAAGGCCAGGTAGGTGTCGCTCATCTGGCTCCTTTTGTGGTGCATGCTGGGTGTGTGTGTGTGTTGAGACCCACATGGGGCACCCACTTGGGTCACTGTCATCCTGAACACATGGCAGTGGCTGCACCTGCTCAGTGCATCCCTGTTATGTGTGCCATGGGGGAGACTATGGGCAGGACTGTGGTTGCGTGCAGGCCACTGGGGATGCACGGCTGGTTGCCATTGTGTGCTACATGCACACATGCCTGGGGGGTGGCACTGTGGCAGTGCATCCTGCACAGTGGCGCTGTTTGGCTGTCCCTGCCCCAGAAGCCAGGTGGTGGGCCATGGCCATTGCTGAGATGCAGAGGAGGAGGCTCCTGGGTGCCAAGCCTGGTGCCCTTGCAAGGTCAGTTAGGTGGTGCATTCTGCTGTTGCTGTGGTCTGCTGCTGTGGGTTACTGCTGGGTGGGGGTGTTGTCTACGTTCAGGCCCTCAGTGTGTGTTCTTTCTGTTATTGCTGTATATCTCCAGGGATGACATGCCGTGGCAGGGGGTGGTGCCCAGCCTCATGTGGAGGGGCAGATCCATGTGGTCATCCAGGCAGCCCTGCAGCCTATTTCCAGGATGGTTCAGTGCCTGTCAGCTGCCCTGCAGAGTGTTCTTTGGCAATTGCCCTTATGTGATCATGCATGGATGTGGCGTGGCAGGCCACGGCAGCGCTAGTGGCCCCCTGCCTCTTCATGAGGCCTTGCTCTGTTTATTTTTTCTGTTTATGGCCTCCTGTTTCCTTGTTGTTCTGGGGTTTCTGTTGTATAGTTTTTTATCTGGTTTTACTGGTTTATAAACATGTTGCTATCAGTACCTGTGTCTGTGGGTTTCATTCTTCCAGCGTCATGGTTGTTACCTATTGCCCTGCTGGCTTGCTGCACTTGCTCTGACTTGCTTCCTTGTGTGGCTTAGGGGATATAGGATGCCCTGGCGCATCTCCTGTTGCACTGGCGCATCTCCAGTTGCACTGTCCTGTGTCTGGGCAATTCACAAAGGGGATGCGCTCAGCACATCCCATTGCACATGCCTCTGTGAATCGCTCTGTCTGTGCTCTACGCATCTGACTAGTGCCAGTGCATCTGGATTGCACTGGGCACATCTTCTTTGTGAATCCTACCCCCTTATTTTATCTTTATTTTTTCTTTTGTGTATTTAAATTCCTTACCTAGTCCTTTTAACACATTTAATACCTTTCAAGATTTATGAGTAGCCCTTTTTAAAAAAGAAGAAAAAAGGGAAGAAAGAGAAGGTAGAAAATAAAAAAAATACATATATTTATATATATATATATATATATATATATATATATATATATATAGTGGGGGGTTTGCTTAATTATAGCGACAATTCGCCCCTTAGTTTATTATCATACGTTGTCAAACGTGAACAATAATTGGAAGAGCCCCAAAAATATACCAAAACCAGTGTATCCCAAATGGTACGAAAGAAAAGGAAAAATGAAAATAAAAAATAGAGAAAGGAAGAAAAATAATATTACAGAAAGACATAATATATTGACAAACAGATTGGTAGAAAAAAGGAAAGGAACAGTAGGCGAAAAGCAGGATAAGCACTCAAGGTGGGGGAGTCTTATCAAACTAAGCATATACTTGTAATATTTTATATTTTTTTTAGTTGTTTAACCAGGTATAGCACACTAAGCCGAAAGCTTTTTTACAGGAGCGACCTGGGAGCACAAGGAGGTTAAGTGACTTGCTCAGGGTCACACAGTATGCAAGTGGAAGCTGTGGGATTCAAACCCATATTTCTCATGGATACACAATTAAATCTAAATCTCATAAATATACAGTTAGATCCAAATCCTTGTTGAGACCTTTTGGGTGCAAAGAGCCCAAAGTAAAAATCCATTTTGACTCTTTTTGTAATAGAATCTGTTTTCTACCACCTTCACGCAGAAGTGGCTTTACGTGATCAATTATCATGAATTTCAAAAGTAATGGGTTACTATTATGAAATCCCAAAAAGTGCAGAGCCACAGTAGTCCCAAAATGATTATTCTTAACATCTCTAATATGTTCCAGCATTCTCTCTTTTGCCTGTTTCACCGTCCTGCTCACACAGAGTTTTGAACATGGACACTGTGCCACATAAACTATATATTCAGTGGAAGAATTCACAAAATCCAAAATGTCTACTTTGAATTCCTTAGTTGGGTGGTTAAATAATCCAAATGTAATAGGAAGGTGTGAATATAATTTAAAAGGACTTGAAAAGTATCATCACAGTGAGCAAGGTTGTACAGGCTCTATGAACATTAAAGCCATTGGTGTTACTCCAAATAAATGCATAATGGCAACTATTCTGCAATGGGCATGTAGCCACTCAGTGCCCACCACTGCACACAGTGTCCGATTCACCATGAGGGTGCAGGACTGGTGTGCACCCGATCCTCTGCCCATGCACCGAGCTCCACGATGGGGGCAGGCTGGGGTATCTGCCGGGGGCGTGCTGGCACTCTGCACCATTCACAAACATGCAGAGTGCCATACATGGGTACCGGTGGCAGTGCATTCAGATGGCATACGTACTGGCAGCGCGCCACCTCCAGGTGTCACCATGGACCCACCGGTGCAGACAGGGGGTCTTTGGACCCCCACAGGATGGAGCCCCTGATGTCAGGGGATGATAATTGGGCCTGGGGAGGGTGGCCAACACATGCCCCCCCGGCAGCTGTACTGGTGCTTAATGCACCCACACTGGGATGGTGCCAGCATAGGGCAAGGTATCCACTGCGGTACCAGGCAGGGCAGCTGATTGGCTGCTGACCCAGGTTTGCAATCCCACCCCCGCGTACCTGTGCGCTGTGGGCGGGGCCCGCCGAGTGGAGCAAGGAAGGCACTGCTGCTTCATGAATGCAGTCCCCACATGGAACTCTCATGGGTGTGGAGTGGCACTTGCCTTTCCATGCTGGCTCCACAACCTTTCGAGAATAGAGCCCATTAAGAGGGAAAACCATGCACCTCAGAGACCATGAAGAATGCTAAATTAGAATCTTTCACATCATTATAGATGCTTCTATAAATGTTATTAAGAGGTTGACTCCTAGTTCCCATTTACCATTCAGAGATAACTGAAAGTTCTAAGTACTCTGATTGTTAAAAGATTTTCCATATCTTAACAGCTCCCTAAGAAATGTAGCCAAGGCAATAGCCTGTTTGTCTTCCATGGGGTGAAGCAACATTCAGTATATAGTCCATCATCCGGATTGTTAGCATAGGGTTTTAAGTAGTTTTCTATGTAAAGATTCCTCCATTTTTTTAGACAGTCTACAAAAAACAATCATATGTAAGAGAGTTTCCTTATGTCCCTTATTACAGGGACAAGTACTATCCAGCAGGTCCTTTTTCCTCTTATTACATCTATATTCCATATGTTTTGTAGACAGAAGTTCAAGTCTAGCCATCGTTATCAATCTTTTATATTCTGGGGAAATGGGAATTGTCAGATAGATTTCTAAGCTATGCAGTTTTTTTTTATTTAACCATGGAGCCACTCTCAGTTTCCCTATTAATAACAAGTCTTCCTGTGTGGATTTGTAAAAAAGTTTTTCTTTAATCCTTTGTTGAAAGGATTGTGCAGTTAGTACCTTATTTAGATGGTGGGACCGGAGGGACTCATAATGAATATCAGATAATGTGTTTTTAAGACATTGCAGCCACCGGGAGGTCAAACCTATCTTATACCATTTTACTTTTTCTTCAATAGCCCACAGGACTACAGGCACAACTTTTCCTTTAATTATTCTGAGCCAACATGTTACAAACTTCAGAATGACTATGGTTTTATTAGACACCCTACCCAATTCTGCACACACAGCATAGCTGGAGTTAGATCTTGGAATTTTTTTAGCAGAGTCTTATGAGTAAGCAATAACCCACAACAGGGTATGGGGTGACTGGGGATTAACACCCCGGGTGTGTTGTGAGGCATGAGGCTGCAGGCTGAGTGCCCTCACAGCACCTGGGACATTGATTAATCCCCAATAACCCCATACTCTGGTGTGGGTTATTACATTTATCACATGGGGTTTTCCATAACAGAAACATAGTCAAGAAAAAGGTTGTTATTCCTGTACTGAAAGAAATCCCACTGTATCCTGTTGAGTACAAAAGTACTTCCCAATAATTAATGCATAGCCCAATGATGTTATGAACAGACAAATGCCACAAATATACTATTAGCTTGATTTCACACATTTGATGTTCAGAACATCAGTGTTACTATTACTTCTGTACTGGGTAACACTGTACAGATTTTAAGCAGTTGCCTCTCACTGTGTCTGTTTGCTGGCTGTGACTCCCACTGTGCCAGTTTCAAGCAGCTGCCCCTCACTGTGTCTGTCTGCCAGCTGTGACTCTATCTCTCCCTCTCTCTCTTTTTCCACACACCATTCCGCTAGGCTGCTCGCTGTGTCTCACCCACAGAGGTGACAGCAAGTCATAGCTCTGTACTCAGCAGCATATTTTGGATCCACTGTCACAAGGGGTGTCATTAATGTGTAGGGACAATATGGACATATGACAGCCATCGGTATGGCTGCTGAATGGGTTGCGGGGGGGGACGAGGGGGCTGAGTGAAGGAAGGAGGCTATCACTGGCATGCACAAACAGAAAGTTGACCACAACTGCTGCATACAACAGAACTGTGGAGAGAGTTGTACTCAGTGCAGCTGGTGATCTTGTGGTGGGGGACTGGCAACCTTATGGAGGAGAAGCTGCAGTTAAGTAAGTTTCAGGGAGGGTGAGAAAACCATGAGAGGTTAAACATGTAGAGAAAAGGCACAGTGACTGCAGGACAGAAGAGTTGTAGTGCAGGGAGGCTGAGTGACTTTATTTGGAGGTCCCAATCTTACACTCGTAATCTGTCTCCACTTTTACATGGACCATGCCATCAGCTGTGAGGGACAAATCCCTGTGATTGTTGGGGGTGGTAAGCATCAAATGTTGGAGGGGAGTACAGCTTTGAGATAGATCTTTTAAGAATTCATCAGATAAAGTGAGTCCGTGTTTAAATTTCTTAAGGGCATTGCTGAGGGTCAATAATGACCACATCAGGTTCCCATGAAGGGGGGGGGGTTGTGACAAAAGGTTATACTCTTCCTCTCCCTCTTCCTCTCCCTGTCCCTCTCTTTCCTTAGACTCTTTTATACTAGATTTTCCTTTCTGCGATAGCCAAGTATTTTTCCATTTGAGGGTAGAGGTTTCAACCAACATCTCTATCTCCTCCAAGTTCTCATGTTTAGCTTTGAGTAATAAATTAATGCTTTTAGGTTGATTTTTAACGTAAAGATTTTTCTTCTTCCTTTTATTGCTTTTTTATAAAGTTTTGTCATGGTAATTCATCATATCCACCAATTCTTGTTTAATCAACTGACTCCTTGTATTAACCATGATGATCTGATATAAGAAACAGTAAACAGTTCAGATATTACATGCCCATTCACAATATTAACTTGGTCAAATTTAGGGAACAGATTCACGATTTAAAAATGCAGAGCTTCTGTATACTTTTGTATATCTTTATACTTGAATAGACTGGATAAAAGGAATTATATCACCATATCACTGAAGTTTATTATAAAACAAGAAAAGGCGGACAGGTCGAAGAGAGATGCTATTTAAATTGCACTAGAAGCACTAAATACTAAAGTATTCAAGTCCTTACACAGTAAAAAAGGCATTCACTAACAATAAAATATAATATAAATACCATAAATACAATAGATATTAAGGTGTGACTATGACTCTAACAGAACAAATCCCCTCCCAAATGACCCCAAAATTCCCCAAATGTCCAGTGACTGATGTTAACATACAGTAGCTCAAGGAACCTTACCATCATGAGCTGGAGTGGTTTCCCTTGCCTTTGCCGATGTTATTCCAATTCCAGTTCCAGTTGTTTTTCCTAATAAGATGAAACAGCTCAGGTGCTAATGTCTTTCTTGCAATCTGCAGTGCTCTGGATCTTTGCTTTCCCATGTTACTGTGGTAAAATCACTGCTTCTAAACAGGTATTGCAAACAGAATTTTTGAGGCTGATCGAAAAACTCAAGATGTTTTGCCTTTCAAGAGAGGTAAATAAAACACAAGGCACACGAGACAAGCTGTACCCTCTTGAAAATGTATCACTAAAATAAATAATAAATAAAATGATGAGGTTAAAAAGTATTCTGTTAGTTATAGACTTCTAGTGCTATATTTTATAATTTTCTTATGTAAAACTAGCTATGTTTAGTTTGTTTTAAAACCCATTGCAGCCAAAACCTCCCCGAATGGGGTGGCTGATGTTGCAGACAATTTAACCAGCAAAATTACATCAGAACAAAGTAAAGACTGAAACACATACAATATTAATAAAGAATAATCATTTCACTAAATACGAAGATACTCACACATACTTCTAGTATTTAGTACACAAATACGGTTTCTTTACTACAAATCAATACTTTCACATTATATAACTATAGCTCATTTAAGCTCACTCATTCATCTAAAAAATGCATAAAAAAGATGATTTGTACTTCATTGTTCTAAAAATTAGTTTGCACCATCTAGCCTGTTTCTTTAACCTACAGTATATACAGCCACATCTTAAGGTGGTAACAAAGAGTGCAACCTGTGTTGAGGGTTACATATCTCCTGAAACAATTTCTTTGAGATTTATTTTCTCCTTTCATCTAACTTCACCAAATTACACTTTTCAAAGCCTCTTCATATGAAATCTTAGGCCCTAAAACTATTTGTAAAGTCCTCTTCTGTATTCTTTCTAACTCTTTATGTTCTATCTTTGTAAGTCCTGCCTCCCACACTGAGAAACCATATTACAGAATTGGTCTAACCACAGTACAATACAAATAGATCATATCTTCCTAACACCAGCCTTTTTTAACATAGTCAAAAAGTGTACTCTCGAGTTCCCCTTTTTTAACATCCCTTCCACTTGTTCTTTCCATCCAAAATCATGGTTTGACACTTTCAACAGTCTTTAATGTAGCACCTCCAATAAAAGGGAAGACAGTGACACTTTATTAGTTTTTCCAAATCTACTTTCTTGAATCTTTTCTGGATTTATCTGTATCAAATTTAGTTATGTCCAAACCTCTGTTTTGTGTAAGTCATTCTGTATGGTACTCTGACTGATTTCACTAAACCTATCAACTACTGTGGTATCATCCATGTACTTGATGCATAGCCCATCTGTTTTTAAATCAGTTATCATTATCAAGAACAACACTGGCCCCAACTTTGTTCCTTGTAGCACCCCACCACACATATACTCCACATTTGATTTAATCCCTTCCTTTTCAAGCCACTGTGACCTGCCTTCTAAAAAGTCATAAATCCACCTCCTAATACAAACTGGAATGCCTAAGTCTTGCAGTTTTCTCATTAAAATTTCATGATCTATTAAATCAAAAGCCTTCTATAATCTACTAATACTGCTCTTACTAGCTCCCCTTCTTCCCATGATTTCATACATAGGTCCAGAAATGTTAACATTGCTAGGGCTGTTGAACCCACCTTCAAGGATCCAAACTGATTGTCATCTATTTCATTTGACAACATTTCTAACACCCACTTTGTGATAAATTCCTTATACATTTTGGAGACTACACATGCTAACAAAAGAGGTCTAAAATCTAGGATCCAGAGACCATAGAATCTGTCTGGGATAGATCAAATGACCAAATAACTGTGTAGTTCAAAGTAAACAGGACTGAGCCCATGAATCACTCTAAACAGAAGGTCCTGGACTTCAGAAAGGTGGACTTCCTCAAAATGAAACACAGTTTAAGACAGAATCTGGGTTGCATGGCAGATGGCGGGAGTGGAAGAACACTGGAGGAGACTGAAGGAAGCAATAACAATAGACACATTGCAGTGCACCAAGCTAGTAAGAAAATACAAAAGAAGAAGAAAGCCACTCTGGTTTTCAAAGGATACTGCATCTAAAATAAAGGAAAAGAAGAGTGCATTTAGGAGATACAAGGAAACAAAAAGGGACAGTGAAAAGGAGGTTTATAGAGAACTGCTTAAAGAGACCAGAAAGGCAATTCAGACCTCAAAGGCTCAAACGGAGGAGAGGATAGCGAAGGGGGTCCAACATGATGACAAAACTTTCTACTGGTATATGAGGGAGAAAAGAAAGAGCAAAGGGGGGGTAGTTAGATTAGCAGACAAAAAGGGCCAACACACAGAAGATGTCAGGAAAAAAGGAGAGGTACTGAACAAATACTGCTCAGTTTTCACACAGGAGTAAGCAGCTAAAGGATCATCTCTACACGAAAAAAGAACACCACCTCGGGGTAGCAGACACAAATTCCTTCACAGAGGTGAGAGTTCTGGATGAACTCAGGAAATTGAAGGTCGACAAGGCAATGAGGCCAGACGAAACACACCTAAGGCTACTACAGGAACTTGCAGAGGAACTATCAGCCTCACTGGCAGAACTCTTCAACAAATCACAGGAGTGCAGGGAGGTCCCTGAATACTGGAAAAGAACTACAGTAGTACCCCTACACAAGAGTGGTAGTAAGGAAGAAGCAGGAAACTATCGACCAGTCAGCCTCATCTTGGTAGTAGGACAGCTAATTGACTCCCTACTAAAGAAAAGGATAGTGGCAATCCTGGAAGAGAGTGGACAACTGGACCCAAAGCAGCATGAACTTCAATATTCTGAAAAAGAATAACAGTTTTTTGGAAAGACATTTTGGTGGATAATGAATTTCCTTCCTACCAACAACTTTTGAAACTTTTACATCTTACTACTTGGAATATTTTATATTATCATATTCTACGTAAGAAATTTCTGAAAATTCAGGGAATTTTTGGAAATTCAAAGAACTCATTGGTGTCCCTGATGAAACAACATTCAATGCTGATATCACAAAAGTCAAAAAAACTATTAGCATATTTTTATGAAAAAAGTATGAGTAAAAATTGTACATCAGGTTATAATAATATCAATAGGAAATGGAATCTTGAGGCCACCATTTCTTTCACCCACAAACAATGGGATCAGCCGAGAACAAATGTGAATAAGATATATGTTTCTGCAAAGAACAAATCTGTTCAGAGAAATAAAGTGGATAGGGCTATTTTATGCCAGCTGAGATTCATAAAATTAATAACCAGTACTCTGATCAGTGTAGGCATGGTTGCAATCATAAAGCAGATCTTACTCATTATTTGTGGACATGCCCTGAAATCCAGCCATGATGGCAGAAAGTTAATGCAATTTTATCCAATTGGCTGGAAGTAGAAATCCCATGTACTTTGGAAATATATATTTTAAATTTCTTCCATGCCATTGTTTTAACACCTATATAGCAAAAAATAATAGCATTGGCATCAATAGGTCTTAAACACCAAATTGTGTCTAAATGGAAGGAAAAGTTACTTAAAGGTTTCTCTTTCACTGATTGGTGGTACATATTTCAAGAAACCTTACTGCATGAAAAATGTATTTATGAACATAATGAGGATTGTGATTGTATTTTTGGAACCAGGTGGAGAGAAATTGAATTAAATATTCTGCCACTGTTGAGATTAGATATTTAATATATTCTCATAGGTTATTCTAGTGTATTTATTACACCTTGTGTGTATTTATTATGGACTATATCATAGTAAAAAGGGAGAGGGTACGGGTATGTGTATTATGTTTTTGTTTGTACTGTTTATTGTTGATGCTATATTATTGTATGTAATATGTGTTACAAACCCACTCAGCAGGTCAGCCCTCTAATCCCAAAGTGCCAACCTCCGAGCACAGTCTTGTGAACAGTTTACAGAAAGAGGGTAAACCTCCTGTCTGTTTTGGGGGTTCAAATCAACCTTTGGTCTTAAGTCTTGGAGGGATTCAAACTGTGAACCTCTTGTTAGCGTACCCAATGCACAGGCTCAGATATTTCTGTCTTCAGAGGGCCAGATATTTTTGCCTATGGGCACCTAACCAGGTGTACAGAAATGAACCCTTTAAAACTATAATAAAAGACCTCAGATTAAAATGCTTACTTTTTTCCAGTTTGGTATCACCATTCGAATTTATGTACAGTGTCTGCTTTAACCATATATACTCCACTTGTAAAAGGAAAGAAATCAAAGACAGACCAAGTAGGCTCCAAAGATAGACTTTTACTAAAATAGATAAAAAAATATGTAAGACATAAAATACAGAACTATTATCACAAGAACCATACAATCTTTTAAAAGAACAAAGTTTTAACCGTGCAATTCCTACTACGGTACTTAGATTTGTCTCTCTCTCTCTAAAATACCTGCTTAAAGTGCTCAAAGATGTTTCTTTATCAGAGTCTAGATAGAAGACTCTGAAGGAAAACAGAATTCTGTTTAAAAGCTGGCTTTGCCCACCTCTTTGCATGAGGTCACCTAGCTCATCCTCTGGTTATGAAAAATCATACACCCAGGATATTTTATCATATTAGAAGGTAACTTAATTAAGGTTACATCAGCAGAAACTTCTTTCCCCATGTGACTTCCCCAATTAAGTCTTCCCTTTCATCATGTTCTTCTTTCATGCAAGAGCAGCATCCTCTCTCACACAGACATCAAAGTATCTCTTATGACTTTGCACTAAAATGTCATGACCTACTCTTCTTCCTCTAAGTGTTATAAAAGTTTATGATTTTCCCTCTTAGCAACTGCAGCTATAGTTAACTTAGTTAAAGTCTGTAATTAGCTTCTGGCCTTCAGGTAACACCTTGTATCTAAAACCTGTGTGTGTGTCATACTCACATACTTTTTCAGCATTTCTCAAAAGAGGCAGTCCATAACCCATTTTTATATTACAAAAAATGATACAGTGATCAGAACCAGATCTCCAAGTGTCACAATTCCTCCCTACCTAGACAGAATTTGGGGGCTCTATCCCATGCGTGTTCACTCCTCATAGACCCTAGACAGCCCATCTGAGTTCTGATTTTTGGCTCCAGCCCTATGTAATATTGTCATATCATACCCTTGCAAAGCAAGACTCCTCCTTAGCAATCTACTGTTGTTCTTTCCCATCTGCGTCAGCTGAACCAGGGGGTTGTGGTCAGTCTGCACTACAAAATGCTGCCCATACAAGTAGGCTCCAATTTCTTTAGGGCCCACACTATAGCAAGACACTCTTTTTCCACCGTGAAGTATGCCAGCTCCCTGGGAAGTAACTTTTTACTCAGGTATGCTATTGGGTGATCTGTCCCTTGGCTGGATGTCTGACTCAGTACTGCCCCAATACCCACATCTGAGGTGTCAGTCTGAACTATAAAGGTTTTACTATAGTCAGGACTTGTCAAAGCAGAAGCACTGCACAGTGCCTCCTTTAGTTTGGAAAAGGCTTCCTCACAGGCTGGGCCCCAGGTAATTTTTTTGGGCATCCTTTTCTTTGTCAGGTCAGATAGGGGAGCAGCCAGGGCACTGTAATTGGGTACAAATTTTCTGTAGCACCCTGCTGTCCCTAGAAAATTCCTGACCTGCTTCTGTGTTTCTGGTATGGACCATGCCTAGATTACCTCTATTTTTATTTGGTTTGGACGGAGCTGTCCCCGGCCTACCACATGCCAGAGGTATGCCACTTCTCCCATGGCCACCTGGCACTTCTCATCTTCGACAGTGAGCCCGGCCCTCTGTATCCTGCCCAGCACTTCCCTAAGGTGGGATAGGTGTTCCTCTCAGCTGGTATTAAAGATGGTAATGTCATCCAAGTACACCACGCCGTACTCCTCAGCACCATTTATCACCTGGTTCACCAACCTTTGGAAAGTGGCCGGGGCATTCTTCATTCTGAAAGGCATTACTTTAAACTCAAATAAGCCTATTGGAGTGATGAAGGCCAGTCTCTCCCTAGCTCTATCAACTCTACGTACCAATACCCTTTTGTCAGGTCAATGGTCGTAAGGTAGGTTGCCCCTCCCAACTTGTCCAGGAGTCTGTCCGTCTGGGGCATCGGGTGGGTGTCTGACTTCGTGACTGCATTCAGTCCATGATAGTCCACACAGAAATGAGTAGAGCCATCTGGCTTAGGCACAAGGACTACGGGTAAGGCCCTGGGGCTGTGGGATCTCTGGATTACCCCTAAATCCAGCATCTCCTCCACTTCCCTCCTAATGTCCTTTTGGATAGCCTCTGACACCCGATATGCTGTCCACCGTAAAGGCGTCTGTGTCCCTGTCTCCACATCATGCATCGCTAAGGGGGTTAGTCCAGGCTTGGTGCTAAACAATGGGGCAAAGTCTGCTAAAACCTCCCTTACTTTCTGGATCTGGTCTGGGGCCAGCTGGGGAGACAATTTAACTGCCTCCACAGAGGACTCCCACTTACTTTCTTCCAGCAAGTCCAGAAGGGGGTCTCCTTCATCCATCCCCTCCCCAGGTCTACACACTGCAAACACCATGTCAGCCCTATTTGCATATGGCTTCATCATGTTGACATGGTACACCCTTTCTATCTGTCTTCAGTCAGGTAATTCCACAATGCAGTTCACATCATTTACCTTCCTAACCACTTTGTACGGTCCTGCCCACTCAGCCTGCAGCTTGTCTTTCCAGACCGGAATATGGACCATGACTTCCTGACCCACCATGTACGAGCAAGCTCTGGCTCTGCGGTTGTACCATACTTTTTGGTTTCTGTTGGGCAGCTGCCAGGTTGCTCTGGGCTGTCCCCATAAGCTCCTTCAGCCTTTCCCTAAACCTAAGGATGTAATCCACAATGGGAGTTCCCTGGGTGGCGTACTTGCCTTCCCAGTCCTACCAGATCAAGTCTAGGGGCCCACATACCCGGCATCCATATAAGAGTTTGAAGGGTAAAAATCCTGTCGACACTTGGGGCACCTCCCTGTATGCAAACAACAGGTGGGGAAGGTATTTCTACCATTCCCTCCCATGCTGTTAGGCAAACATCCGGAGCATTGACTTCAGGGTACCATTGCATCCTTCCACAAGCCCATTGGCTTGTGGGTGATATGGTTTCGTGCATCTCTGCACCACCCCACACTTCTCTCATAAACATTTCATCAGGTCCGACATGAAGGAACCCCCTCAATTGGTGATAACCTCCTGTGGAAACCCAGCATGGGAGAAAATCCCAAGTAAGGCATCTGCCACTTTGTCCGTCCTCAGTGAGGATAGGGCAACTGCCTCTGGGTACTGGGTAGCATAATCCACCACAGTCAGGATGAATCTCTCCCCTGAGGAGCTGGGGGTATTTAAAGGGCCCACAATATCCATTCCCACCCTCTGGAATGGCTCCTCCACTATGGGCAATGGAATTAGGGTTGCCTGGGTATTCTTGCCTGCCTTCCCTATTTCTTGGCACCGGTGACAAGACCTGCAATACTCCTTCACCTGCGGGATGAAGTTAGGCCAGTAGAAATTCTGGGCCAACCGTTGTGTAATGCACGTGATTTCCAGATGACCCAACAAGGGAATATTATGTGCAATCTTGAGTAACTGCTCACGATACCCCTGGGGAATGACAAGCTGCCTGCCTAGCATCCCTCCCTCTGTCTGCACAGCCTGAGTATACAGCAGTCCATTTTCCCAATAAACCTTCTGTCTGTCATCACCTCCCTGTGCACCATCCGAGTCTGCCCAAGCCCTCAGCTTCTCTAAACTAGGGTCACTTCTCTGAGCATCTGTAAACCCCTGACACATTCCCAAGGCATGGGACAGGTTCACTTCAGTCGCTAAAGTAGGGTCCCTAGCACTAGCATCAGGGCACTCAGAATCACTGTCAATCCCAACCCTCTGACAATGGGTCACCCCTCCCTCTACAGAGGAACCCTCTGTAGCTGTGTAGTTACTTGCTACTGGGGAAATTTCTAGCCCCTTTTTGTTAGTCTCCCCATCTGGAGACACAGGCTGGGGAACCGGCCTGTCAGTGGTTTCCACAATGGCTTCTGTGGGGTTCAGGGAATTACAATTTTCCCTTGCTGCTTGGCTACGGGTAGCTGCACATACCATCCCTTGTTTGAGATTGTTGCCCAGGATCACATCCACTGCTAATGATTCAGCTACACCTGTTGCACAGTTCCCCCTGTTTCACCCCAGTCTAGGAGAACACTAGCAAGGGGCAATGTTTTCTCCCTATCCACAAAGTCCTGTACAGTGATGTATTTATTGGGTATAAGCTGACCAGGTTGTACCAGATCCCCCTTTACCAAGGTCAGGGATGCCCCTGTGTCCCTTAACCCTTGTGTCTGTATACCATTCAACATGACTGGGTGCATGTGTTCCCTCATGTTCACTAGCATGCTTCCAGGGACACACAAACAACCCACTTCCTTTCTAGCACCCTGTTGTGTATTACTCACCTTTTTGGGACACTGTCTGGCAACATGCCCAGTTTCTTTACACAACCAACATTCATTTCTTCTCTCAGAGAAATCTTTTCTCTGAAACCTGGGGCTAACTGGTTTTGGTGGAGGCAGTGAGGGTTTTAACTGCCCTGAAGGTGTGCTTTTCCCTTTCTGTGCTGCCACACCCGCCCCATTCGCTCTCAGAGCAGGTCTGCTCTTGGCATAGCGGTCCGAGAGTTCAGCAGCCTCTTGTACTGTTTTGGGATCTCGGTCCTCTAGCCAGGTTTTTAGCTCTCTGGGCATGCCCAATAAAACTGTTCTAATAAAATCACATTTTCAGTTTCATCAACAGAGTTTGCCTCAATTCCTTCCCACCAACATTTTAAAAACTGACGTTGTTTCATGGCTAGCTCCTCGCAGCTCATATCAGGGCTTCTCCTGAGCTTAAGGAATTTAGCTTTGTATAATTCAGCAGTTAATTTAAACTTTTTTAACAGTGCAGCTTTTAGTTTGCCGTAATTATTACTGTCCTCATTGTCCATTTGACCCAGTGCATCCCGAGTTTTCCCGGTAGGTAGCGGGGATAGCTGGAAGCTCCAGGACTCTCTAGGAATTTTAGCCTGAATACAAACTTTTTCACAAGAATTTAAAAAGGCATCCATATCCTCCCCTCTTTAAATTCTGCTATTAACTTGTAATTCAATTTGTAACCCAGTTCTGTAGTCCCAGTTAAACCCAAGCCACTTACCTGCTCTGGTGCCGCTGGTTGGAGTCGTAGCTTCTCTAGTTTATGGTGCCTCTGGTGCTCCTGCTCCTCATGGTCTGTGTCTCGGTGTTCTTGCTCCCTCTTCTCCTCTGCAGCTCACTGGCAGAAGACACCAGGAGAAAGGACTGCTGTGTGACTGAACTTCTCTGCTGGGACTAAAGTAGAAGAACTTTTGTATTTGACCTTTAATTTAGGGTTAAAAAACTAACATAAAAAAAAGTGTGTGTTTGGGTTAACTGAACTGAATGGGTGTCTGAAGAGTTATCTAGGTGTAAATCTCAGGTGGCTGAAAGGACTTAACTGCTGTGAGGTTTAAATTACTTGTAGAAAGATCTGGTAAGTAGGGGGAGTGGCTTAGCTAGAAGGAAGCTACATTTAAAGACTGCCTTAGAAAGTTTCTGCTAATAGCTTGGCAGAAGACACCAGGAGAAAGGACTGCTGTGTGACTGAACTTCTCTGCTGGGCCTATATTGTACTCCTTCCCTCCCATCCACCCCCCCAGCCAAAGCTAGTTCTGTTTTTATAGGCACAGAATTTGACTGACAACAGGAACTTCCTGCCCCTAAACAGGAAGTGAGTGATCACAGAACCACCAAGGACCCACCATCCTAGAAGGGCAAGAGTAGCTCTCCGGCCCCCTCTAGCTGCTGGAGGTCTGCCTCTGAGTAAGTAAGTGGTCTACTGTGAAGTATAGGATATTCTTGTCTCAGAACAGGACAATCAGGAGCTTAAAGGGCACACAGGCAGAAAGTAAGGAGAGAGAGAAAAAAACAGAGGAAAGAGTAAGGATTGCAAACAGTTAAGGGGTCAGAAATAAGACATGATTGGAGTGGTGCAGTGCAGTGGCTGTGGAGCAGCAGTCTTCCGGGAGATGTTCTGGAGGATGTGGTGTTGTCCCATCTGCAAGCACCTCTCTGGGCTGAGGGAGGAGGTTGCTCATCTCCAGGCTGAGTTGGCCAGGATTTGTGGGACCTCCTCTTCCATTCAGGGACCACTAGTGCCACTGCCATTGCCTCAGAGGTTGCCAAGAAGGAGGAGCGGTTGGACCACAGTGGGCTCAGGGAGGGTGAGGGTGGTGGAACAGAGGTGCATCCCTCCCATTGTACCTCTCCACAATTCCTATGCCATTCTGACAAAGTGTGGTTCCTCTATGGAGGCACCTACAGTGGAGACCAAGGAGTATGCTGGGAACCTCCACAAAGGAGACCCACAGGAGGGTGGCAGGGGACCCTGCAGGGGAAGGAAACAACTCCTGGTGGGGGACTCCATTGTTAGGTAGAACAGGGGGAGGAAGGGGAGAGACAGGTAAGGTGCCTGCCTGGCACCATGGCTTGCAGGGACAGGAAGCAAATCCTCAAGATTGCCAGAGCAGCTGCACAGGGGAGGGAGCTGGATGTCATTGTCCACCTAGGGACAAATGACCTGGCTAAGAAAGGGATTAGAGAAGTGCAGGAAGAGTTTGTGGAATTGGGGAGGGGCCTTAGTCAAGTAGCACGCACGGTAACCTTCTCGGAGGTGCTACCCATCTATGGCATAGGAGAGACTAGGGTGTTCCACACCATGGGATTCAATCAGTGGTTGAAAAACTGGTGTGGAGCTCATGGATTTGGCTTCATTGGGGACTGGGGGTCCACCTGGAGTGATGCAAGCCTATACTGGCATGATGGGCTGCATCTGTCCGGGAGGGGAACCAGGATCCTAGGTGATAGGTTTAAATGCTTCATTGGCAAGCTTTTAAACTAGCCAAGGGGGGAGGCACTGGAAAGGAGCAGGAAAATCCTAGCCCCCCCAAATAATCATGGTAGTAAGTGTGGCAAACACCAACATAGAGGTGTCGATAGGGAGAAGGGCAGGGGTAAATGGAGAAAGTGACAAAGTCAAGAAGGACAGGGATGGGGCAAAAGGAAGTAAGGCCATCAGGAAATGAAGGGTAATGAGTACCAATGCCCATAGTCTGGGCAACAAGCTCCCTGAGCTGATGGCCTTAATGGAAGAGGGATACCTGGATATTGTAGCAGTCACAGAAACATGGTACACAGAGAACCATGACTGGGATGTTAACATACCAGGGTACATAACCCACAGGAGAGACAGGCAGGGGAGAAGAGGGGAGGAGTAGCTCTCTATGTAAAGGAAGGGATAAAAGCAACTGAACAAAAGAGTAAACAGGGAGGAGAGGAGGCACTGTGGGTCACCTTGGAGACTGGAAAGGGCACCACAATCCACACAGGGGTTGTGTACAGACCCCCATGTCAGGGGGAAGGAATGGACAAGGATATGATAGAAGGCATTCTTAGAATGGCAGAGAAAGGGGAGATACTGTTGATGGGAGACATGAATATGCC
This sequence comes from Neoceratodus forsteri, assembly GCA_016271365.2. Lineage (NCBI taxonomy): Eukaryota > Metazoa > Chordata > Ceratodontiformes > Ceratodontidae > Neoceratodus > Neoceratodus forsteri. The sequence continues at coordinate 694,335,719 of CM057456.1, forward strand.
AGATGTTAACTGGAGCACATTTGCTGCAGCCACATCCAAGAGCAGGGCCATTCTTGATGCCCTACAGGTGGCAGGCATTAGACAGCTAGTTTCGGAACCCACTCATGAGGGAGCAATCTTAGACCTCGTACTCTCAAATGGGGGCAGTGAGAGGATCTCAGATCTAGAAGTGGGTTGCCATCTGGGGACAAGTGACCATCAAACAGTGTGGTTCACGTTAAACTCAGCTACAGAGTCAAGCCATACAAAAGTGAGGGTACTGGACTTTAGGAGGGCTGACTTTGGCAAGATGGGAGAGTGCCTCAGAAAAGCACTAGCAAACAGGCTAGAAGGAGGTGTGGAGCAACAATGGGGAATTATCAAAACTGCCATCACAGAGGCAACAAGCTTTTGTGTGAAGCAAATGAAATCAAAACAAAAAGAAAAGCCACTATGGTTCTCAAAAGAGGTGGCTGTGAAAGTCAGGAAGAAAAAGATAGCATTCCGAAGTATAAGGAAACACAGAAGGAGCAGGACAGAGAGCTGTACCAGTTAAGGCAGAAGGAAGCAGGGAGGAAGTGAGAATAGCAAAGGCCCAAACTGAGGAAAAGATAGCCAACTCAGTTAAGAAGGGGGATAAAACCTTTTATAGGTACATCAGCGAGAAAGACAAAGGGAGGGATAGTGAGGCTGAATATAATGAACAGTGGGTGGGCAGAGGGGGACAGTGAAAAAGCAGGAATACTGAATGAATATTTCTGCTCAGTATTCACAAAAGAGGAGGGGGAAGTGCCTAATCCAATTAACAGAAGCACTCTTGATAGGGGGGTCGATCCCAGTCCTTTCACAGAAGAAAGGGTTCTGCAAGAACTCCTAAAACTGAAGGTGGACAAAGCAATGGGTCCTGATGGAATTCACCCCAGAATTCTAAAAAAAATTAAGGGATGAACTAGTGAAACCACTGGCTACTCTTTTTAATAAATCATGGGAGGATGGTGTGGTACCCGAGGACTGGAGGAAGGCGGATGTGATTCCCCTTCACAAAAGTGGGTCCAAGACAGAGGCAGGAAACTACAGACCTGTCAGTCTGACCTCTGTGGTAGGGAAAGTGATGGAGTCACTTCTGAAGGAAAGAATAGTCGAGTACCTAGAGGCCAGTGGAGCACAGGACCCAAGGCAGCATGGGTTCACAGCAGGAAGGTCATGTCAGATGAATCTAATAGATTTCTTTGACTGGGTGACCAAAGTAGTAGACCAGGGAGGGGCTGTGGACATGGCCTACCTAGACTTTAGCAAGGCATTTGACACAGTCCCACACAAAAGATTAATAGTCAAATTAACCAGCCTGGGAGTGGGACCCAGGGTGGTAGCCTGGGTAAAACATTGGCTGGACAACAGGACACAGAAGGTAATTGTAAATGGAGTCCATTCTGAAGAAAGGGGGGTTACTAGTGGGGTACCGCAGGGTTCAGTATTGGGTCCAGTCCTTTTTAATGTCTTCATCAGTCACATTGCAGAGGGACTGGAAGGAAAAGTATGCCTTTTGCAGATGACGAAAATCTGCAACAGGTTGATACACAAGGAGCGTGGAAAGGATGAAAAGGGACTTGGCAAGGTTGGAGGAATGGTCAGAAGTATGGCAGCTAGGATTCAATGCAAGAAGTGCAAATTAATGCACCTGGGAAACAAGAACCCAGGGAAGAATACACAATGGGTGGGGAGGTAGTAACAACAAAAACAGGAAAGGGACCTGGGGGTAATCATTATACAGATGACCTTAAGGTTAGCAAGCAATGTGAGAAGGCAGTAGGGATGTCCGGGTATACTGGGATGTATAGGGAGAGGCATCAGCAGCAGAAAACAGGAAGTTGTTATCCTCTGTACAGACAGTTGGTGAAACCCCATCTGGAATACTGTGTCCAGTTCTGGAGACCCCATCTCCAAGGACATAGACAGGATAGAGGCAGTCCAGAGGAGGGCAACTAAAATGGTGCAGGGCCTGCAAAAGAAGCTGTATGAGGAGAGACTAAAGGAGCTTAATATGTATACCCTTGAGGAAAGAAGGGAGAGGGGACATGATAGAAACTTTTAAGTACCTCAGTGGAATCAACAAAGTCCAAGAGGGTAGCATTTTTCAGAAAAGAGACTTGCAAGAACAAGGGGACACAATTTAAAGATAGAAGGAGGGCGTTCAGGGCAATGTGAGGAAGTATTATTTCACAGAGAGGGTAGTGGATGCACTGGAACAGTCTTCCTGAGGAGGTTTGGGTCTAAAACTGTGGAAGAATTCAAGAATGCATGGGACAGACATAAGGCAATTCTTGTGGGGGATAGGAAGAAATAGGCTGTTGGTTAACTAGGATCTCCGGCCTATCCTGTAGGTAGGGAAATGGGCAGACTAGATGGGCCTAGCGGTCCTTATCTGCCATCAAAGTCTATGTTTCTATGTTTCTATATTTCACTGGTGCTCACACGTCTCACAGTCTGCATCTCTGTTCTCACTCTGCCTCTCAGTGTTCTCACTCTGCCTCCCTTTGTACATGGTCCCTCTCTCTGGAGCTCCAGCTCCATCCTGCACAACTCAATTTGCAGCCTGAGTACTTCTGGATCCAGGATACTGGTGACCTTCCCCTGCTGCTGTGGCCCTTCACTGACAGTGGCCCTGTTGCCCTCCTCATCAGATCTGGACACTGCACTGGCCACTAACCCTGCCATACTTGAGGTCTGGTCCTTTCCAGTCATGGTCTGTGACTCACTGCTCTGGGTATCTGCTGCCATCAGGGCATCTATGAGGTTCTGCTTGCTGGCTTTCACCTTGAATGGGACTCCTCTGTCCCCACACAACTGCTTTAAGTAGTCTACAGTGTGCCTGCTGTAGTTGGAAACCATCTTCCCTCACTACTGCTACTCTGACTTGCACTTTAGGAAAAAAAATAAAATGGGTAGGAACTTGACTGTACGCCAAGTGATACAGTCTGTTTCCTTTTTAAAATAAACTCTGCCTTTTTCTTTCTTTGCAAGTGAGCTGACAGTCTCAAGCTGACCCACTGAACAATAAAAGCTTGTAATGCCAAAATTATGCCACTGCTGGCAACCAATTTGTCATAAACCCACTCAGCAGGTCAGCCCTCTACTCCCAAAGTACCAACCTCTTAGCGCAGTCTTGTGAATAGTTAACAGAACATGGTAACCCTCTTGTCCATTTTTGTGGATTAGAATCAACCTTTGGTTTCAAGTTCTGGAGGGATTCAAACTGTGAACCTCTTGTTAGCATACCCAATGTACAGGCTCAGATAATTCTGTCTTCAGGGGGCCAGATATCTTTGCCTATAGGCACCTAACCAGGTGTACAGAAATTAACCCTTAAAAACTGTAATAAAAGTCCTCAGATTTAAAACGCTTACCTTTTTCCAGTTTGGTATCACCATTCAAGCTTACGTATAGTGTCTGCTTTAACCATATATACTCTACTTGTAAAAGGAAAGAAATCAAAGACAGACCAAGTAAGCTCTAAAAATAGAGTTTTACTAAAATAGATAAATATGTAAAACATAAAATACAGAACTATTATATCACAAGACATACAAATCTCATAAACAAAACAGGTTTAACAGTGCAATTCCTACTACAGTACCTAGATTTGTCTCTCTCTCTCTCTCTAAATACTTGTTTAAAGTCCTCAAAGATGCTTCTTTTTTCAGAGTCTAGATAGAAGACTCTGAAGGAAAACAGAATTCTGTTTAAAAGCTGGCTTCGGCCACCTCTTTGCATGAGGTCACCTAGCTCCTCCTCTGGTTATGAAAAATCATACACCCAGGATATTTTATCATGTTAGAAGGTAACTTAACTAAGGTTACGTCAGCAGAAACTCCTTTCCCCATGCGACTTCCCCAATTAAGTCTTTCCGTTCACCATGTTCTTCTTTCATGCTAGAGCAGCATCCTCTCTCACACAGACATCAAAGCATCTTTTATGACTTCGCACTAATACGTCACAATCTGCTCTTCTTCCTCTAAGTGTTATAAAAGTTTATGATTTTCCCTCTTAGTAACTGCAGCTATAATTAACTTAGTTAAAGTCTGTAATTAGCTTCTGGCCTTCCAGGTAACACCTTGTATCTAAAACCTGTGTGTGTGTGTGTGTGTGTGTGTGTGTGTGTGTCATACTTGCATGCTGTTTCAGCATTTCTCAAGAGAGACAGTTCATAACCCATTTTTATATTACAAAAAATGATACAGTGATCAGAACCAGCTGTCCAAGTTTTACAATATGTATATGTATATTTGTAATATGAACATTTACAATTATAATAAAAGGTATATTTGAAAAAAAAAGGAAATTAGAAGAATGGTCAGAAAGTTGGCAGTTAAAGTTCAACACCAAAAAGTGTATGGTAATGCACATAGGACGGTGCAACCCAGGAAAGAAATACTTTCTAAATGAGGAACAATTGGCAGTAACAAAACATGAGCATGATGTTGGGATTATCATTGCCGATGACTTGAAGATGGGCAAACAATGTGAAAAGCTTGCACAAAAGGCTAGCAGCATCTTGGGTTGCATAGGGAGGGGTATAACCAGTAGAAAAAGAGAGGTAATTATGCCACTGTACAGGTCCTTGGTGAGGCCTCATCTGGAGTACCATGTCCAGTTATGGAGTCCTCATCTTAGGAAGGACATAGATAGACTAGAGACTATACAAAGAAGGACAACAAAAATGGTCCATGGTCTGCATCACGAGCCATATGGGGAAAGGCTAAAACAGCTCAATATGTATTCCCTGGAACAAAGAAGGGATGGGGGGACATGACAGAGCCTTTCAATTACCTCAAGGGTATCAACAAAGTACAGGCACAAAACCCCTTTCAGGTAAACAATTGTACCTGGACAAGAGGTCACGACATGCACCTGAAGTGGGGGGTGGTAGGTTCAGGAGCAATGCAAGGAAGTTCTTCTTTACAGAAAGGGTGGTGGAACCTAATGGCAAACCCACAGAGGTGGTGGGGTCAAAGATGGTCAGGGAATTCAAGCTGGCATGGGAAAGACAATGTAATGGGGGGTTAATACACATGGGCAGACTAGATAGTCCACATGGACCCCATCTGCCCACACATTCAATGTTACTTTATTTCTGTGTTTTAACATCCTATGCACAGCCACTTTTGGTAAAGACAAAACGTGTGCCTGTTTACACTGATTTGGTAATTTTCCAAACAAAATAGATTTGTTAAATATAGTACATACCCAGGGTGCAAATAAATCAGCTTCCTCTCTCCGTATCCAGTTTGGTATATCATCCAGTCCTACTGCCTTATTAATTTTCAATTTTGGGGGGCTTTTGCTGTTTCATTCATGGAAACAAGATATTTATTGGGCACATCCCATAATTCCTCTTCTATTTTCACTAGGGGTTTAAGGCCTTTACTCACATCACATAACATTCTATTTAACTCCTGTACAAACATGTTACCATTTTCCTCATCTTCAAAACCACAGTTTTCTGCCCATATACTCACTTGCCCCTTGGGTTTACTATTTTGCAAGATTTCTTTCATTTTTGTCCACCATTTTTTTGGGACAGACTTTCCTAGGCCATTTACTTTTTGAACGTAATATATATTTTTCATCCTTTTACCCGTCCTAGTTACTTTGTTTCTAAACTGACTATATTCTAGTTTGTGTCCTAACTTTAAAGCATTCTGTCTGTTATGTATCGAAGTTCTAAATTCCTCATTCATCCATGGTTTGTAACCTTCCTTTGATATTACTTCACTCACGGGAGCAATCCTATCAATTATTTCATGCAAAGTGTCAGTCATCGTGACCCAGCTAGAATCTGCAGAATCTAATTTAAACATGTCAGGATCCAATTCCCCAGCCATTGCATCTAACACTCTTTCTTTCTTTTATTCAATTTTCTGCTCAAATGCACCTGTCTCTTTTCTCTTTGCCTTTTGAGTCCTTCAGAACTTGATGTCATTAGTACAACATTATGATCTAATAATACAATGGGAGGTTCGGTCTTTGGTGGTTTATACCAATCAATCAAGTTTGTTACTGCTATATCTAATACATTTCCCCCTTATCCCTTCCTTAATCCCCTGCTTCACATTTCTCCCATGTCTTATTTTTGATAATAGTAAGTGATTTGCATCCCCCATAAGATATATCCACTAACTAGATGCTGTTCCAGAATTCTATCAGGACTCCAGTTCAAATGTTTATTCATACTGAAGTCACTGTTTGAAGGAAGGTGATAAAGCCCTCCCACAAACAAGGGTCTGCAATTTCTTGGTAACCTGGATATTTTAATTTCCACTCATAATGTTTCAAACCCCTCCTATTCTAGTTCACGCATCCTTCTATAACTTGTTCCTTCCTGCATGTAACATGCAAGCCCCCCCCCCTTTTTTCAACTCTATCCCTTCTTTCCACCTGATATCCCTCAATCGCTATTGCAACATCTGGCACATGGGGGCACACCATGTCTCAGTGATTACTGCTATCTATACTCAATTTGACTTTAATACTTCACTTAACTCATCAATTTTTTTAACAAATGCTCGCACATTTGTATTCATCACTGTGGGAACCCATGACTTTTGTATCTCTGTTTTCACTAAGTTATCTGCTTGTCTTGTTCTTCACTTATCCCTGTACAAATAAACCCTTTTTTTCCTGTCAGTAACCAAAACAGGTATTTTAGACAAGGTTTCATTGGCTTCATTTATCTTCTCCATGCACTTTACCACACACAGGCCTCCCCAGTTTACACATTTTGTTCTAATTCTGTGACTGGTGACCAGAACAGGGATTGGATTGTCAGCATTCATTTCAGTTTCCAAATTTACAGTCCACACACCTGCTTTAACTCAAACAAGCATTTGTCAATGCCGAATGTTGGCTTGCTGGCATTGGCATTGGTAGTGCAGGAGTTAGACAGATGCATCATAGGAATGGCAATGAAGTATTGAACTGATGCCAACCCACCCCCACCCTGCAGAGAGTCACAAGCATTAGGGTGTCCCTTTGGGTGTTTGGTAGTGCAGTGCGGGAAAACATGTCGGGCAGGATGTGAGAAATGACAGCTGCACAGTTCATAAGGAGGTGTAAAAAAATGCCAGTGTTGAAAATATGGCATGTAAATATACCAAATTTGTGAAGCTACTAGGATGTGAGGGAAATATGCAATGCACGCTTGCAACACTGCCATTTTATGGGCGTTCGGCACCAAATTTTCAACATAGGCATTTTTGCACCTCTGCTCATGTACAGTGTCACTGTTATTTCCTCAAAGTGTCCCAAGAAGTGATTTCACACAGCGACCACGCTATTCTGCACCGGAAGTGCGAAAACACATTTTGGGCACGATATGTCAAATGACGGCTGTACTGTTCATCAAGAGGTGTGGAAAATGGCAATGGTGAAAATCCAGACTGAAAATATCACAAATGCACGACGCATGAACGCAGTATGCAATCTGCCAACGCATGCTCGTAACACAGTTATTTTATGGAGTATCATCACTAAATTTTCAACATAGGCATTTTAGATCCTCTGCTCATGAAATGTGTCACTGTCATTTTCATAATCTGGCCCAAACACTGATTTCCCACAGCGACTGCACTATTGTGTGCCGGAAGTGCGGAAACACATTTCGGGCAGGATGTGGAAAATGACAGCTGTACTGTTCACAAGGAGGTGTACAAAAATGACAATGCTGAAAATCCAGCAGTAAAATATTGTGAATGCGCGAGGTTACAAGCCTGTGTAGCAACTGCGCAACGCACGCTCATAAAACAAGCATTTGTTGGATTTTTTCCACCAAATTTGGAACTTAGGCTTTTTAAAAGGGCACCTCATGAACACCGCCACTGTCATTTTGTTAATGGGCCCTGAAAGGTGATTTCGCGCAGTGACTGTGAAATCACCTTTCGAGGCCAATAAATGCCATGACAGTGACAGAATTCATGAGGAGGGGCCCCAAAAACCCCATGTTGAAAATTTGGTGCAAAAATTCCCAAAATGCCTGAGATATGCAACAAAGTTGAAAAAACCCTATCTAGCCCATTATACAGCTTACTGGCATTTCCTCAGTTCGCGGTCGGCTTTGAAGAGTGCAGATGTGTTCCCGGTCCACTGAAGATCGTCGTGCCAGACTCCAGAGGTAAGTATGGGGTGGGGGTGGGGAGGCAGGGTGCACAGTGGGTGGTGCGGGTTGTGGGAGGGGCAGTGAGAAGCACCGTGGGACTGTTTTTAATTTGCAGGTTTTAAAAAAAAAGATGATGCGGGACATTTGCCATGCTGGGGTGGGCTCCCAGTGTGGCAGAAGGATGGCTGGGGGGGGCCGTGGAGCTGATGGGGGATTGGGCACCCCCGTTGGCCATGGCATCAGTTGCCACGCTGGGGTGGGCTCCCAGTGTGGCACCCTGTACTCTGGGGGGAGAGGACAGTGGAGCTGATGGGGAATTGGGCACCGTCATCAGCCATGGCATCAGTTGCCATGCTGGGGTGGGCTCCCAGCGTGGCACCCTGTACTGGGGGGGACGGCACGTAGTAAAGTGGACATAACTTCAAAACAAAGTGCCACTGCATGATGAGCTTGTCTCTGATTGCAGCGGCACTTTGTTTAGAAGTTATGTCCACTTTACATAATGTTGGTGTCAGCGTTAGCATGCTGGCTTATTGGGGAATGAGGGACGCACCTACTGATGCGTGCCCTGCATTCGCCCAACAGCAGCCACGCCCCCAAAGCTGCACTCTCCCAATATGTTGACTGCCTCGCAAGCGCAGCAAGCCAACACAAAAAGCAAAGACCCAATATCTTAGGTGACAACAGACAGAGGGACTGACAAATAGTACTAAATTTTGGAAAACCATTAATAATAGGATTGACCCTCAGTCTGAATCAGAGTTCCTTATGAACAAGGGTAGTGAAAAATTAACTGATCCCTTGATAGTGGCAAATGAATTCAACACATTATTTACATATTTGGATCATTATAGAGTGCAATGTGTACCTAATTCAGTTAGTGGTAATGTGGTACGCTGTATGGAAAATCCAAAATTCTATATAAAGGCAGTTACGTATTTGGAGGTGTACAAACTTTCGAAACAACTTAAAACAGACAAATCCTGTGGGTTTGATAGTTTGTCTCCTAAAATGTTACACTTGGCTTCAGCAGAGTTAGCATATCATGTTAGTTTGATTTTTAATTTGTCTTTCTGTTTGGGAGAAGTAACTGATCTCTGGAAACACACTTATGTGATACCGATCCACAAAACAGGTTTAACTAATGAATTTACAAATTACAGACCAATCTCTATTCTGTTGACTCTGTCTAAACTGCAAGAGAAAATTGTCTTTGGGCAGTTAACTCATATAGAAACATATGGTTTACTATCACAATGCAGCACGTTTCAGGAAGGGGGGCTGAGAGTGCCTTGGTCGAGTTCACAAGCGTGGTCTATGAAGGTATGGAGAGAGGGTGCCTGACTGGGGCTGCATTCGTGGACTTGACCAAGGCATTTGATTTAGTAGACCATTCCCTTCTCATTGAGAGACTCAAGTATATTGGGGTGGGGACACCAGCACTGGTTTGGGTATCAAATTACCTTTCAAACAGGTTTCAAATGGTAAAGATTGGAAGCAGTATATCTGTCAGGGCATTGGTCAAGTGTGGAGTCCCACAGGGCTCCATACTGGGACTAATTTTATTTTCTATTTTTTTTTATTCTGTCACCACATCTGTCAAAAATGTGCACTTAGTTATGTATGCAGATGATGCTGTTGTTTTTTTTGTCAGGGAGGAGTATTGTCTGAGCTTAACACAGCTCTGACCAAGGAACTCAAAGCTATGCAAAATTGGTCATTAAATAAGAAATTAGTATTAAATAAGCAAAAAGCAAAATTATGTTATTTGGCACTTCAGCTAAGCTAAAAGCCATTGGTACCAGTTTGCAGGTTGAGTCATTGGATGGAGTTATGTATGAAAATGTTAATAACTATAAGTACTTAGGGTTAGTTTAAATCCTACATTAACATACAAATCACACACACATGCTATTACAGCTAAGATGCATTCTAAAATTGCTTTACTATACAGGCTGTGTAGTTTTTTGACAGATGAGGTACATTTGGCAATTTAAATCAGTGTTTGCTGCCTATTCTGAACTATGCCTCCATTGTGGTAGATAATGCTCCTGATATCATTGTAAGATGGAAATCAGTGCTGTTGCACAAAATTGGCAGATTTGCTCTATTGATGCCTAACAGTGTACATCACTGCACTATATTGGAAAATCTTGGGTGGTTATCAGTCAAACAGTATCACAAGTTTGTCATGTCTAAATTTATTTATAAAACACAACGAACAGACACACCTTTAAGATTAAAAAATCAACTTGAGACTTCTAGTTCTAAATTACTGTACATACTAGATCTTCAGGGGACTTAACTATGTTAAAAATCCAATTTATGCACACTTTAAGTGGTCTGCGATCTTTTGCATATCATGCACCAACAATATGGAATAATATCCCAGCACAAATTAGAGGTATGGGCGGTTATGGATTGTTCACAGCAGCCTTGAAAGTATGCTTTAGGGATTTGTCTAAGTGTAGCTGCGTCTTAGACCGTGATCTTCAATAATTGCACATATTAGTCATGGAATTACAGTTCTTGTGATATAAATTTGTATACGGTCCAAATAGTATTAGGACATCTTTTAAGTTTATGTTTAATTGTGATTTTTATCTAGACGTGGAATATTTATTCCTATTTATATTTTTTGTATTAAGTATAATTTTTGTCCGTTGTAATTTTGTATATATTTTGATTGACCATGGGTTGTACCTGTAAAAGGTATTGTATCCCAGTGTGCTTACCCGTATGCAAATAAAAATCAAATCAATTAAGACATCACAGAAGTAATTTACTTCCTCATGTAACTTATTCACAATTTTGATTCTCTGTACAGATAAAAGTTTACTCTTTTTTCCATAAAATATAGACATCCATAGCAAACTTAAAAACAATGTGCACTTCACTTTACTCATAAACATGTACATTATTCACACATTCTATCATGCAAAGGTTAGTACATGTAACTATATATATTTATTTAACAGTCTCCCACTGAGCCTCTCACTTGTGACTATCACTGAGGACTCTTGCCACTCCTGTGAGAAACTTTCCACCATCTCTGCTTCCAAAAAGCATGGACAAAGTTGGGGAGGATGACAAAACTACCTGTGATTCCCCTTGAACTTACTCCACTGTGGTGCAATCTAAATGTTTGCATAGGGAGAATGCTGGGATGGCACTTCTGGGAGCAGTGGAGCATCTCCCATTTAGGTGACATCCTGCAGCCTAAGACTATACATATGGATTCCCTTGAGGGCCTCCAAACCAGATACCACTTTCCCCGAGCTGACTTTTGGTGCTACCTACAGATTTAGAGCTTAATATCTACCATGCTGAAAGAAGCCCCCCCCCAAAAAAAATGGTCCCAGCAGGTGTTCTCAGACTGTGTCCTGGGGAACCTCTGCTAAAGGGTGAGCCAGGAAGGTCTATAGAATAATCATAGGAGCTCTTTATGATATAATTATGACTAAGGCCTTACTCCTGACTATTCTGTATCAAAAATGGTGATTTGTAGGAAGCCCTCCCATTTTTGATACAGAATGGTCAGGAGTAATGAAACTGGATAATCTTGCATATCTAGATAGCTGTAGCTTACTGATAGCATGACACACACTCTGGAGTGCATTATTCCTATTATACAATGGCTCCATTGTTGAAAACAAAGGAAAAATTAAAAAAAAAATACATTTTGGAATACACTTTCCCTCTGGGCATAAAGTACTCCCTTTTTCTTAAATCAATTAACTCTTATTTCTCTTATGGGTGCAGCAGTATGTAAGCTAATATGCTGATTTACATATAGCAACAAGGAATTATAGGTAGATTATAAAGTTAACTTACATTTTCCTTACTTAGTAGTGCAGTCACTTTTTATGGTAGTGGTGACTGCAGTATAGCACTTCAGCAATACAGCAGCTACCATGCTGATTTACATATAGCAACAAGGAATTCTGGGTAGCTTATAAAGTTAACTTACATTTTTCTTATTCAGCACTGCAGTCTCCTTTTCTTAGTAGTGGTGACTGCAGTATGGCACCTAATATGCAGATCTACTGTATGTGGCAAGGTATTGTGGGTACAGTATGAAGCTGCCTTTCATTTTTCCTTACTTGGAGGTGCACTCTCTTATTTTTGTGGTGGTTACAACAATATAATATCTCAAATGTTTATTTTCAAAATGAAGCATTGTGCATACACTGATGGGTGACAAGAGTTCTTTACTGAGAAAAGTAGTCTCCTATTTCTGTAGTGAGTCAGAAATATGATAGTCTGTAGACTAATTTAGGAATGGTGGGTAAAATAAATAGCTATGTTTTCTATCTTCTTACACTGCATGTGGAGTGATTTTTTTACTGATGACATTCGGTAATGTATGTGCTGGGACTAGATCCGTAACGGTATGCTGGGATAACATCACGGGTCCAGCCCCAGATTGACCAATCAGAGCCCAGCAATCTTTCTTGCCATTGTATACTGAGTATTTTTAAAGTGCAGCCTTGAAGTTTGACTCAAGATACCAGCAGTTAAAATTTGAGGTACTGAATTTCAAAAAATGTGGTAAATGGTATCATAATGATTTTTGACCTATAGTAGTTATCATAGTGGGTATATGGAAATAATTATTATTTGAATATGCATGGGTGCAGGATGAGGCAAACCACTGCTGGGGAAAAAAACAGTGAGAAAATTCAGGAACTTTTTTCAAAACAATTTTTCTGGCCAGTGATCTAGTATGTAACTTCAACCTCTGGTCTAGAGAATGACACTGTAGTGTACTGAAAAGAAAACAATGATGTTTGAGTGAAAAACCTAGCTAACTGATTATAAAAAAACCTGACCCTGGACAGCATACTGTTACCAGCAGAAAAATAAAATAATGTACCACAGTCAATAATGGGAAGCAAGAAGCTTTGTGGAAGCAGTAACCTAGTAGATGGAAGCAAAATTGGGTTCATCCTATAAAGGGTGCTCATTATCTGATGTACGTTTTTTACCAAAATTGAAATATGAAAACTGTAGGACAGTGTACTATCCAGAGTAAGGCCAAGGTACATTATTTATTATTTAAAATCACAAACTTGTTCTATAAAAGTACCCAGAGTGGTCTTAAATTCTGAGATGTATGCTGGAGGCAGTTTTCTTCTGGCATTATGAAAAAAAACATGGATTTGTTTTTAATAACATTTAACACCAATTTCTGAGACAAAACACATTCTTGAACAAGATTAAAATCATTTTGTAGTATTTCCTTCAAATCAAGAAAATCCCATGAAAATCACTGTATTGTCTGCATTTAACAAAATGCTAGATTTCTTACATAGTGCCGGAAGGGATTTTAAAAATAAACCAAATAACAGGGGTCCAAAGTTTGATCCCTGGGAGAATCCAATTGTTACTATGGCTATGGAAGAAAGGACGAATGAAACTTTAATTTTCTCTGTCCAATCCTGCAGATAGTTTTGACACCATCCCAGTACTTCTCCAGAAAACCCCAGGCCACTAAATGCACTAAGAAGAAGTTGATGGTTAACTAGATTCAAGGGCTTGGTGAGATCCACAAAGATGGCCATGGAAGAATACCCCTTTTCCAGGGCTTCATGTACCCTCTGCATGAAACCCACCAATGCCATTGCTGCTGTATTGTGACCTGGGCAGAAACCATACAGAAATCATTGCAGAAGAAGCCAGAAGGGGAAGGAAGGAAACATATTCAATTCAGTGCTTTAGAGTAACTGGTAATTGCTATTTTTCTTTTAAACTTAGATTGTGGGCTTTTAGTGACACTATACTTTCTTTGTTGTCTTTACTTATAATTGTTTTTGGGCTGTTGAAAATTTAAAACATAGTGGTGGTGTAATTCTGTGCTGTCTTTAATTGCTGCAAATTTTATCTTGGCTTGTCTGGCTGCCCTGTAGTTGGGTGAAGGGTGTTAATTGTCTGGCCTCTGACCTCAGCTACGTGATAACTGGAGGTGGGGCTTAGTCAGAGTTAAAGTAGCAAGCAGAGTTTTAATTTCTCAGAAGAAGCCAGAAGGAAGGAAGGAAGGAAACATATTCAATTCAGTGCTTTAGAGTAACTGGTAATTGCTATTTTTCTTTTAAACTTAGATTGTGGGCTTTTAGTGACACTATACTTTCTTTGTTGTCTTTACTTATAATTGTTTTGGGCTGCTGAAATTTAAAACATAGTGGTGGTGTAATTCTGTGCTGTCTTTAATTGCTGCAAATTTTACGCCCCCCTCCTCCCTTCCCCAACTCTTAATTATATGCCCTGTTAAATCTGATTGACAGGAGCTAAACACAGGGTATAGTAAGGGGTGTGAAGTAGGAGGGGCATAAGGGGGAAGAAGCCCACTCAGCATGACAAGTGTTTTGACTAATTTGTTTATTTATTGGTTTCTTTTTCTTTAAAAAAAAAAATTATCTGAGGATCAGTGGCAGGATTTTTAGTACAGCAAATTAATAAAAAGGGAACTAGGAGAGCTTCAGTAGCAGACAAGTAGTGGAATTACAGTATAATGTGGGGAGTGGTGCAATGCTGTGGCTGTGGGGCAGCCATATTCAGGCAGACCTTCTGGACACTGAGGTGTTGCCCTATCTGCATGCATCTCTCTGGACTGCGGGATGAGGTAGCCAGACTCAGAGCAGAAGTAAACTGGGTCAGGAGTACCATCACCCCTATTCAGGGACCACCCAGTCCAATGCCACTGCCTCAAAGGATGCCGAGAGCGAGGAGCACTTGGATGACAGTGGGCTCAGGGAGGTTAGTAGTAGGAGAGGCACATCCCTGATCCTATTCCACTCAAGAACTCATATGCCACACTGGCAAATGAGGACAACCAAATAGAGGTACCCAGAGAAGTGGAAGGAAAGGATGTGGAGGTTAGCCAAGGAGGTGACTTCAGCGGGGAAAGCAGTGGACCCCAGAGGAGGAGGAAGCTAATCCTGGTGGGGGACTCCATCATAAGAGGGATCCAGCTAGGAACACAGGAGGGGGAGGACAGGGAGGTGAGGTGCCTACCAGGTGCTACGGCATTTAGGGATGGATGGAAGGAAGATCCTGGGGATCACTGGGAAGGCAAGATGGGAGGGTGAGCTGGATGTCATTATCCACCTAGGTACTAATGATCTGGCAAATGGGGAGCCAAAGGAAGTTCAGGAAGAGTTTAGGAAACTCGGGAGGGGTCTCAAGCAAGTAGCTACTTCTGTCACTTTCTCAGAAGTACTACCTGTGAGAGGCAAGGGAGAGCATAGCAGTGTATGCACCAGGAACTTTAACTCATGGTTGAAGAACTGGTGCTGTGAGGAAGGGTTTGGATTCATTGGTGACTGGGGACCCACCTGGAGGGATGGAGGTTTGTTCAAGCCTGACCGCTGCATCCATCCTGGAGGAATCAAGCACTCAATGATAAGTTTAAATGCTACATTGACAAGCATTTAAACTAGCAAAGGGAGTGACAGGCCAGCAAGGAGGGTAGCCTCTTGCCACCCCACAGCTAGCAGTGGAACCAGTGAACCAGAGGAGTGGCTATCTCTGCAAAAGCAGTGTGCAAAAGATGGAGATTAGTGCCCAAGAGGTGGAAAAGGGGCAAAATTCAGTAGAAGGGCAGACAGCAAGGAGAACCAGGGATAAATGACAACCAAGGAAGGGGCTGGAGTAGAACAGTGAAACAGTCTAGGGAGGTCAAATCATGTAAAGCCATGTGTGCAAATGCCAGGAGCCTTAGCAACAAGATGGAAGATCTGGAGGCTGTCATGGTACAGTCAGATCTGGACATTGTGGCCATCACTGAAACCTGGTGTAATGATAACCATGACTGGGAGATGACCATACCTGGCTACAACATATTCAGAAGAGACAGAGCAGGCAGGAAGGGAGGAGGAGTGGCACTGTATGTGAAAATGACATAAGGGCCACAGAGATCCAGGAGGAACAAAATGGGAGAGATACTGTGGGTTAAGCTGGAAAGGAAAATGGGCCAGCCATCGCACAGGTGTGGTCTATAGACCACCAGCCCAGGAGGAAGAAACAGATAGGGAGTTGATGCTAGCCATCCAAAGGATGGCAGACAAGGGTGAGGTAGTACTGGTTGGAGACTTCAATATTCCAGACGTGGACTGGAGCATCCCAGCAGCAGCATCAACTAGAGCAGATTTATCCTGAACTCCCTTCAGGTGCCTTCCTCAAGCAACTGGTCATGAGACAACTCAGCAGAAGGCAATACTGGACCTTGTGCTACAAACAGGGACAGTGTGATGGGGGGGGTAACAGTGGGGAGCACCTCGGAAACAGTGACCACCAATCATTGTGGTTTGAAATCACAGAAAGAGCAGAACCAAACCACACAAAAACACGTATCCTGGATTTTAGGGGGCAGACTTTGGGAAAATGGGGAGATACTTGAAAGAGGCATTAAGGAAATGGGACAGGAATCAGGGGTTGAGGAACAGTGGGCAGTATTTAAAATGGGATTACAAGAACAACAGAATTATGCATTAAACAGGTTAGCAAGAGGAAAAGGAAGAGGAGACCATTATGGTTTTCCAAAGAGGTAGCAAAAGAAAGTGAAAGCCAAAAGATTGCATTCAGGCAATACAAAAGACACAGGCAGAAGGGATAGGGAGAAGTACCAGGAGAAGCAAAGGGAGGCAGGGAGGTCAGTAAGGGAAGCCAAAGCTCAGACAGAAGAACACATTGCAAAATCAGTGGTGAGAGGGACAAAACCTTTTACAGGTACATAAGTGAAAAAAGAAAGACAAAGGGAGGGATAGTGAGACTGAAGGGAAGATGGGGCCGTGGAGGATGACAACAGTAAAGCTGACATTTTGAACAGGTATTTCTGCTCAGTCTTTACTGAGGAAGAGGAGGGTAATGGGTCTGAAGGAGTACAAGGGTGAGAATGTGCAGAAATGGACACAAGTCCCTTTACGAGAAAGGGTCCTGAAGGAACTGGAAATAATAAGAGTTGATAAAGCAATGGAGCCAGATGGGGTGCACCCAGGGTCCTTAAAGAACTAAGAAGGTGGTGGCTGAACCTCTGGCTATCCTGTTTAGCCAATCACTGGAAACAGGAGGTACCCAAAGACTGGAGGACAGAAGTAGTCCCCTTATACAAAGTGGGAACAAAGAGAAGCAGGGAACTACAGACCAGTCAGCCTCACCTCAGTAGTGGGAAGATCATGGAAGCACTACTGAAAGAGATTGGTTGGAACATCTGGTTGTCAATGGACTACAGGACCCAAGGCAACATGGTTTCACCAGGGGAGGTCATGTCAGACCAACCTTGTTGAATTTTTGACTGGGTGACTAGGGAGGTGGATCAGGGGAGGGCAGTGGACATGGCCTATCTGGACTTCAGCAAGGCCTTTGACACTGTGCCACATAGAAGACTATTACACAAACTGAGGAATATGGGTGTGGGCAGGACAGTAGTGGTGGGTAGGTAACTGGCTGGGTGGCAGGACACAGAGGGTGGTGGTAAATGGCTGTCACTCCACAGAGGGAAGAGTGACCAGGGGTACCACAGGGATCAGTGCTGGGACGGTCCTATTCAACATCTTAATCAGTGACATTGCTAGGACCTAGAAACATAGAAACATAGAAACATAGACTTTGTGACAGATAAGGACCGCTAGGCCCATCTAGTCTGCTCATTTCTACCTACAGGATGGGCCTAGATCCTAGTTAACCAACAGCCTATATCTTCCTGCCCCCACAAGAATTGCCTTATGTCTGTCCCATGCATTCTTGAATTCTCCCACAGTTTTAGACCCCACAACTTCCTCAGGAGGCTGTTCCATGCACCACTACCCTCTCTGTGAAATAATACTTCCTCACATTGCCCTGAACCGCCCTCCTTCTATCTTTAAATTGTGTCCCCTGTTCTTGTAAGTCTTTTTCTGAAAGATGCTACCCTCTTGGACTTTGTTGATTCCTTGAGGTACTTGAAAGTTTCTATCATATCCCTCTCCCTTCTTTCCTCAAGGGTATACATATTAAGCTCCTTTAGTCTCTCCTCATACGGCTTCTTTTTGCAGGCCCTGCACCTATTAGTTGCCCTCCTCTGGACTGCCTCTATCCTGTCTATGTCCTTGCGGAGATGGGGTCTCCAGAACTGGACACAGTATTCCAGATGGGGTCTTACCAACTGTCTGTACAGAGGGATAACAACTTCCTGTTTTCTGCTGCTGATGCCTCTCCTATACATCCCAGTATACCCCCGGACATCCCTACTGCCTTCTCACGTTGCTTGCTAACCTTAAGCTCATCTGATATGATTACCCCAGGTCCCTTTCCTGTTTTGTTGTTGTTACCTCCCCACCCATTGTGTATTCCTCCCTGGGTTCTTGTTTCCCATGGTTGCATTATTTTGCACTTTTTGCATTGAATCCTAGCTGCCATACCGTCTGACCATTCCTCCAACCTTGCCAAGTCCTTTTCATCCTTTCCACGCCTCCTTGTGTATCAACCTTGTTGCAGATCTTTGTGTCATCTGCAAAAAGGCATACTTTTCCTTCCAGTCCCTCTGCAATGTGACTGATGAAGACATTAAAAAGCACTGGATCCAATACTGAACCCTGCGGTACCCCACTAGTAACCGCACTTTCTTCAGAGTGGACTCCATTTACAATTACCTTCTGTGTCCTGTTGTCCAGCCAATGTTTTACCCAAGTTACCACCTTGGGACCCACTCCAAGGCTGGTTAATTTGACTAATAATCTTTTGTGTGGGACTGTGTCAAATGCCTTGCTAAAGTCTAGGTAGGCCATGTCCACAGCCCTCCTGGTCTACTACTTTGGTCACCCAGTCAAAGAAATCTATTAGATTCATCTGACATGACCTTCCCGCTGTGAACCCATGCTGCCTTGGATCCTGTGCTCCACTGACCTCTAGGTACTCAACTATTCTTTCCTTCAGAAGTGACTCCATCACTTTCCCTACCACAGAGGTCAGACTGACAGGTCTGTAGTTTTCTGCCTCTGTCTTGGTCCCACTTTTGTGAAGGGGAATCACATCTGGCTTCCTCCAGTCCTCGGGTACCACACCATCCTCCCATGATTTATTAAAAAGAGTAGCCAGCGGTTTCACTAGTTCCTTCCTTAATTCTTTTAGAATTCTGGGGTGAATTCCATCAGGACCCATTGCTTTGTCCACCTTCAGTTTTAGGAGTTCTTGCAGAACCCTTTCTTCTGTGAAAGGACTGGGATCGACCCCCCTATCAAGAGTGCTTCTGTTAATTGGATTAGGCACTTCCCCCTCCTCTTTTGTGAATACTGAGCAGAAATATTCGTTCAGTATTCCTGCTTTTCACTGTCCCCTCTGCCCACCCACTGTTCATTCTATTCAGCCTCACTATCCTCTCCCTTTGTCTTTCTACATCGCTTATGTATCTATAAAGGTTTTATCCCCTTCTTAACTGAGTTGGCTATCTTTTCCCTCAGTTTGGGCCTTTGCTATTCTGACTTCCCTCCTGCTTTTTCTGCCTTAACTGGTACAGCTCTCTGTCCTGCTCCTTCTGTGTTTCCTTATACTTCCGGAATGCTATCTTTTTCTTCCTGATTTTCACAGCCACTCTCTTGAGAACCATAGTGGCTTTTTCTTTCATTTGATTTGTTTATTTGCTTCACACAAAGGCTTGTTGCCTCTGTGATGGCAGTTTGATAATTCCCATTGTTGCTCCACACCTCCTTCTAGCCTGTTTGCTAGTGCTTTTCTGAGGCACTCTCCCATCTTGCCAAAGTCAGCCCTCTAAAGTCCAGTACCCTCACTTTTGTATGGCTTGGCTCGCTGAGTTTAACGTGAACCACACTGTTTGATGGTCACTTGTCCCCAGATGGCAACCCACTTCTAGATCTGAGATCCTCTCACTGCCCCCATTTGAGAGACGAGGTCTAAGATTGCTCCTCACAAGTGGGTTCGAAACTAGCTGTCTAAGGCCTGCCACCTGTAGGGCATCAAGAATGGCCCTGCTCTTGGATGTGGCTGCAGCAAATGTGCTCCAGTTAACATCTGGCATATTCAGGTCTCCCATCAACAGTATCTCCCCTTTCTCGCCATTCTAAGAATGCCTTCTATCATATCCTTGTCCATTCCCTCCCCCTGACATGAGGGTCTGTACACAACCCCTGTGTGGATTGTGGTGCCCTTTCCAGTCTCCAAGGTGACCCACAGTGCCTCCTCTCCTCCCTGTTTACTCTTTTGTTCAGTTGCTTTTATCCCTTCCTTTACATAGAGAGCTACTCCTCCCCTCTTCTCCCCTGCCTGTCTCTCCTGTAGGTTATGTACCCTGGTATGTTAACATCCCAGTCATGGTTCTCTGTGTACCATGTTTCTGTGACTCTCTACGATATCAGGCATCCTCTTCCATTAAGGCCACCAGCTCAGGGAGCTTGTTGCCCAGACTACAGGCATTGGTACTCATTACCCTCCATTTCCTGATGGCCTTACCCCTTTTGCCCCATCCCTGTCCTTCTTGCCTTTGTCACTTTCTCCATTTACCCCTGCCTTCTCCTATTGACACCTCCATGTTGGTGTTTGCCACACTTACTCCGTGATTGTTTGAGGGGCTAGGATTTTCCTGCTCCTTTCAGTGCCTCCCCTTGGCTGGTTTAAAAGCTTGCCAATGAAGCATTTAAACCTATCACCTAGGATCCTGGTTCCCTCCGGACAGATGCAGGCCATCATGCCAGTATAGGCTTGCATCACTCCAGGTGGACCCCAGTCCCCAGTGAAGCAAATCCCTGAGCTCCCACCAGTTTTCAACCACTGATTGAATCCCATGGTGCAGAACACCCTAGCCTCTCCTATGCCATAGATGGGTAGCACCTCCGAAGGTTACCGTACGTGCTATTTGACTAAGGCCCTCCCAATTCCACAAACTCTTCCTGCACTTCTCTAATCCCTTTCTTAGCCAGGTCATTTGTCCCTAGGTGGACAATGACATCCAGCTCCCTCCCCTGTGCAGCTGCTCTGGCAATCCTGAGGATTCGCTCCCTGTCCCTGCAAGCCATGGCACCAGGCAGGCACCTTACCTCCCTCTCCCCTTCCTTGCCCAGTTCTACCTTCCTAACAATGGAGTCCCCCACCAGAAGTTGTTTCCTTCCCCTGCAGGGTCCCCTGCCACCCTCCTGTGGGTCTCCTTTGTGGAGGTTCCTAGCATCCTCCTTGGTCTCCACTGTAGGTGCCTCCATAGAGGAACCACACTTTGCCAGAATGGCATAGGAATTGTGGAGAGGTACAACTGGAGGGATGTGCCTCTGTTCTACCGCCCTCACCCTCCCTGAGCCCACTGTGGTCCAACCGCTCCTCTTTCTTGGCAACCTCTGAGGCAACAGCAGTGGCACTAGTGGTCCCTGGATGGAAGAGGATCCCACAAATCCTGGCCAACTCAGCCTGGAGATGAGCAACCTCCTCCCTCAGCCCAGAGAGGTGCTTGCAGATGGGACAACACCACATCCTCCAGAACATCTCCCGGAAGACTGCTGCTCCACAGCCACTGCACTGCACCACTCCAATCATGTCTTATTTCTGGCCCCTTAACTGTTTGCAATCCTTAATCTTTCCTCTGTTTTTTTTCTCTCTCTCCTTACTTTCTGCCTGTGTGCCCTTTAAGCTCCTGATTGTCCTTTGTTTTGTTTTGTTTGTTTTGATTTGTAGAAGGCAGAATTTCACTGTTCACTGATGACACAAAGCTCTGTAACAGAGTAGACACACCAGAGGGTGTAGACAGAATGAGAAGGGACCTGCAGAAACTTGAAGAATGGTCAGGGGTTTGGCAGTTGAAATTCAATGCAAAGAAGTGCAAGATAATGCATATGGGGCACAAAAACCCTGGCACAATATATCAGTTGGGGGGTGAGGATATAGCATGCACCAAGCAGGAAAGGGATCTTGGGGTTGTCATCTCTGATGACCCAAGGTAGGGAAACAGTGTGACAAGGCGGCAGGTAAAGCAAATAGGATGCTGGGATGTATAGGCAGGGGCATCACCAGCAGGAAAAGGGAGGTCCATAATTCCACTATACAAGACACTAGTGAGGCCCCACCTGGAGTACAGTGTACAGTTCTGGAGACCATACCTACGTAAGGACATAGACAGGGTAGAGAAGGTTCAGGAGGAGGGCAACAAAGATGGTGCCTGGATTGCATCACAAGTCCTATGAAGACAGGTTGAAGGAACTGAACACGTACTCCCTGGAGAGAGGAGGGAGAGAGGATATGATAGAGACATACAAGTATCTTAGAGGAGGAACAGGGTGCAGGAAAACACTATTTTAAGCAAAAAGATGTTCCAGGACTAGAGGGCATGGGATGAAGTTGGAGGGAGGATGATTCAGAGGAAACATGAGAAAGAATTTCTTCACAGAACAGCTGGTGGACAAGTGGAACACCCTGCCAGAGGAAGTGGTGGGGGCTGAAACAATCACGGGATTTAAGAATGCATGGGATAGACATAAAGGAATTCTGGAGGTCAGGGGTATGCGGCAACAGACTTCTAGGAAAACAAACTGAACTTACAAGCTCAAATGGGCAGACTGGGTGGGCCATAGGCCCTTATCTGCCAACACTGTCTATGAATCTATGTATCTATGTATCATACTGGGCAGGAGTCAGAACTTCACACTTAGTAAGATAATCAAAAAATTTATAAAAAACTATACATTCCATAACTTTTGAGAGTGGGGCAATAATTTTGAATATTAGAAAAGTCACCAGAATTATGCAAGGGGACAACTGTAGCACTTTTCCATAGTAAAGGAACCTGACTTAAACAAAGTGAACTATGAAACATTTTTGATAAAGGATGACATCAAATATCTGTGGTGATCTTCACAAGCCTCTAATTCAGATTATCAATTCCTGCTGAAGGTTGAGGGTTCATTCTAGTAAGATTATTATAGACTTCTAATGGAGTTACACTGTATTGGGCTGCCAATACCAACCTCTCCCTTGTGAATGAAATTCTCCTCTTTTTAACCAATCACGGATCAGGTCTGCAACAACATGGTGTTGTTGGCAAAACTCTTGTTACTTTCAGGACATTTATATAGTGTCTCCTAGGCAGTGCCTCCTTTTACTACCATGGCATGAAAGGATCCCATTCTTAAAAAGTAACAAAACATTGCAGGGATCAAACAAATTGCAAACACTCATGAAAAGATCTTTCATTGGATGTACTGGGCTTACTTTTAGGTGTCAGGAGTCCTTAGATATGAATATCTCAATCATATTTTAATTGAATCAAGGCAGTAACTATTTCATGGACTCCTGAGACAGAAAAATATGTCACTGAGGGGCAAGCTGTATGTTATTAATTGCAGCTTGCCCCTCAGTGACATCACCTTCTGTATCAAAAGACCATGAAATGGTTGCTGCCTTGATTGAATTTATAGATGATTTCAATATTTGTATCTCAGAACTTCTGACATCTACAGTTAAGACCAATATTGTACTCCATTTAAAAAGATAATTTCATGGGCTTTTTCAATTTAAGTGTCCCCTACAATATTCACTTCTCCTTTAAGCCAGGGTACGTTCAAAGAACACAGTACTGTATTTGTCTTTAGTATTTGATAGAAATGCTCCTCTCTCCTGACATTATTGTGTCTTTTTCTTTTCAGATCTTCTGACTTGAATACCTCAGATCCTACCACTAGATGGGATATAATTTCTAACTCTATGAAACATAACCTACACTTGTCTCTTTTTCCTGCTTTTTCTATGCAGCTGATAAACCAAGTTTGTGGCCAGTTTGTTGAATCATCCTGTGTGTAGTCCATTGTCTTAGACTACCAGTATCAACTTCTCCTCTCACAGCTTGAATTGCCCTTTTTTTAACCACTCATGGGTCAATCCTTGGTCAACATGGGGCTGTTGCAGCATTGGGTTGTCTCTTCCCAATGTGAATTCACAGATGTGATCAGGTTTAGGCTCCTGAACCTGAGTCACTGATGTGTTATGATGTGTTATGAAGCTACTCTATTGTATAAAACTCTTGGCACATTCAACACTTTATATGATTCCTTCCTTGGTAGTGTCTCCAATGTTCAGGTTTTTTTAACTCATTCAGCTCATGGAGGCCATTTTGGATAAGGTTAAACATAGAACCTTTTGATTCACATATGCGCTCCCATGCTAAGTGAGTTTAATACTATGACAAGAATGGATACCATTCTTAAGCCAGGATATGTTAATATGAAACAGGAAATCAGTACTGTGTTATTCTTTAATATTTGCTTAGAGTGCTAGTTTTAATGTAGGCAAGGTTTCTTAGAGGTGTGCCTTCTGTAATCCATGCAGTGTCACAGATACTGGTAGCATATTCTCCCCATATGAGCTCACTGATGTACTATTAGGCCCCTTTTTTGGGCAAATCTCTTGTTACATTCAGTATATTTGTATGGTTTCTCCCCGTATGAACACATTTATGGTCTATTAGGTCTTTCTGGTAAAACTCTTGTTACATTCAACACAATTATATGGTTTCTTCCTGGATTAGTGTCTCCAGATTATCAGGGATTTCTAGTGCTGTGACGAGAATGGACCCCATACTTAAGCCAGGACATATTCAAAAACCAATAAATCTATACTGTATTAGTCTTTGATATTTGCGAGAATGCTTTTCTCAGCACGCACAGCATCTCCAATGTAAATTTGCTGGTCCTATTTTTTGTAGCTAGTTTCAATTCTTCCCCTATTTTTGCAAATTTAATTTGTTTTTACATTCTTTCACCCTTTTACCAAGAATTCCATTTTTCTGGAGAAGGATCAATTTTTAATTTCTTGAACATCCTTGTTTTTCTCCTTATTAAATGCTTAATGATGCTACGCTGTCATGTAAAACTACTTTCTCCAGGAATGCTATCCTTCACCTTGTTGTGGGGTGCCCAAAACTGTGCACAGTATTCCAATTGTGGCCCAACCAGGGCACTGTACAATGGCATTATGACATTCCTGGCTCTGCTTCTGATATGCTTAAAAACACACCCTAGCATTCTGATGCTTCTCTTTGTGACCTCTTTGCAGTGTTCATTGAATTAAAGGTTATTTGTAACCACAGCTCCCAGATCCTATTCCCTATTTGTTTCCTGTAGTTCAGTGCCATTGAGGGTATATTTAGCCATCACATTCTTGGGCCAAAGTGCATGACTTTACACTTATTGTTATTAAACACTAGTTTGTGATCAGTTGACCAGTTTACTATGTCCAGTAAGTCATTTTGTAACTGGTTTATAGCTTCTTCACTGTTAACTATTGCACCACATTTTGTGTCATCTACAGATTTGCATATCCACACATTGTGAGATGTTTTCATAGATGGTATATAGATATTAAATAGTGATGGGCCCAGTACCATGCCTTGAGGAACACCACGGGTCACCTCTCCTCATTCTGAACAGTGACCACTGATACATGCCATCTATCTTCGATCATTCAACCATGATTGGATCCACCTCACTATACAATGGTTAAGCTTTAGCTCACTTAGTCTATCAAATAATTCTTTATGGGGGACTAAATCAAAGGCCCTGGAGAAATCCAAGTAAATCACATTCACAAGGAGACCATGGTCAAATTCTCTGCTTATAGGTTCGAAGAATTGGAATAGATTTGTTTGGCACAATCTTTTCTGCCTAAAACCATATTGTGAAACATCTATTAGTCTACAGAACCAGATAAAGCTGTTAGTGGTATTTTAGTGAATGGGGGAAATTTTTCCAGGACAAGGGGGAAATTCCCTACTCTGTGGTAGGGGAGCTGTTGCTCTCTTTCTAGTGGTCAGCCAAGATGGCTGACACAGATGTTGAGGAGGAGGCGTCTCCTATTCACTCTGTGCAAGTACGGCTTTGCACACAGACTGTAGCATGGCTTTGAATGAAACAGAAGTGCTGAATAAAGTAGAAATTATTATGTCTCAGACGGATGAAGAAATGGATCAGAACGAAATGGAGATAGGCGCACCTAGTGCCAATGGTTTGCCAGTGCTTGCTTTGCATCAGATGGAGGAACATGAGGATTTGGTGGAGCTTTTATTGAAGAAGACTCTGGAGGAGAAAAAAGACAACTGCTCTTGCAAATAGAGGAAGAAGAGGAACACTACCAGATTGCATCTACTAAACTGCAGCAGTCAGTGCAGCAGGCAGCCACACCTGGCACTCAGTTGGAGCAGGTGACACCTGAGAGGGAAGTAGGAACAGCTGGAGCCAAATCACACAGTCAAGGACAAAGTTCTGTGCCCATAAGGACAGGACTGCCTCAGAGAAAAACAGGCTTAAAACAGAAGTCTAGGATGGGAAACGTAGACAAGCAAAATGTAGAGGAAAAAATCCTACCTGGACAGTAACTAATTTTTTTCAGAATGCTGGCTGGGTGCAAACAGCACAAGGAACTAGGGTCCCAGATCCAGATGATCCTGCAGTGCAAGAGTACAGTGCTCCTGACCCTAATCAGGAGGGTGTCAGTTCTGACTTGCAAACTGCTGGAAAAAATCCAGCTTGACACCAACTCTGATATTCTGAGCATGAGCAAACTCCCCAAGAAGGCTGTGAGTATACACACTGACATTGTCTTCCATGATAAAGTTAATGTGAACACTAATTCAGTGACAGTTACAAAAGTAAACAAAGAAGTACTGCTGATTCACCCTTAATGGGGCCATCAAATGGACAAATGCCAATAACCCTGATATATGAACAACCAACTG
Source organism: Neoceratodus forsteri (assembly GCA_016271365.2). Taxonomy (NCBI): domain Eukaryota; kingdom Metazoa; phylum Chordata; order Ceratodontiformes; family Ceratodontidae; genus Neoceratodus; species Neoceratodus forsteri. Next base: position 694,362,547 of record CM057456.1, read on the forward strand.
ATGTGACCTCACTTAAAGTGGGGATTGGAGAAAACATCATGCAGGACCCAGCTAAAAAGGTTTTTTTTTTAAACCACTGTTAAGGATGTCGGAGTTGTTTAAAAATCCAGGAGAATCAGCCCCAAGATAAAATGCAATTTGCCTAATGTACAAAGGAGGCTTAGAGACACTCCCAAATAGGGTGTATATCACTCAGACCTTGTTGAAGAATTCTATAAAGTTCCATGCATTTGAAGTCTTTGCCCTTATTCAAACAGATGAACATAACTATGACATAAACTTTAAAACAGTGGAGGGGTTGGACAGATTCTGGGCAAAGTATAACTCTTAGAAAAACACTCCAATATGGATGCCATTTTGGCCATCCCCATCACCAAACCAGCTGTTTGAACTCTCACAATCATTTTTAAGAATGAAGGAGTCAGTTTTTCAAACATTTTATTTTGGCTTAAGAAGAGATGTGAGGTTATAGAACACCCATCTCTAATAATGGACTCCAAACAAATATGGACTGATGGCTGGAGGGTGAAAGTTTAATTGATTGTGACGAATAATGATGTGATGCATTTACCCGGTTATTTTTACCTAGGGAGAGATAGGGGCTCACTGTTCTACCCAGGCCAGCCAAAGTCTTGTCACAAGTGTGACTCACGCTTGCATCCTAGCAATGCCTGTGACATCTCTAGGTGCATTCACTGTCTAGACCTAGGTCATCTGGCCATGACATGTGCAAACTTACTTAGATGTAATTTGTGTGAAGAGAAAGGTCATTCATATGTAAGGTGCCCGTGGGCTTCCCACAATAGCTCAGATGGTGTCACACATGACCACCCCATCACACAAGCTCAGAAAAAAGGTTGTGCACATGCCTCTGAGTGCACATTACAGGATCTATATAAAGAAAAGAAGCAGGCAGCCTCATTTGAGACAAACCCCATCCCCACAGAGGTAGATCTGATGGCTCTGGGCCCTGCCCCTGCCCCTGCTATAGCAGATTCAGATCTTGTGGAAGCTGCAGACCAAATAGAGACTTTGCATGCTAATCACAATGCTGCTCATGGTGAGAATACCCAGGACCCCACAGTCAGACAACAGGAACAAATGAGCATGCCCCCTCCGCCCCCTCAACCCGGTTACCACTCCTTAGGAAGAAGCTGGGTTTAGGCCAGTGGAACAAAAAAAGCGACCCCAAAATGTGAAAGGAAAGGGTAAATGAGCCTAAGGAGAAAGAAAGGAGATTGTTAAAAAGCAAGACATCCAAAGGGACAGTACAGAAGTTGATTAAAGAAAATCAAGGGCTCCCTGTAGAAAATTGGTTCAGAATTTTGGTTCCAGATAGAAATTTGGGGAGATACAGATGAAAAAGATGAAGAATCTGACTCCTCCTCTATCGCCTCTTCCACTAGGGAGCATTCTTAAGGCATGGAGGAGATGGGAGGAAGTGACACAGTCAAGAAACAAATATGCATACCAGGTCTAAAACTTCTTGATTCTGTATCCCACACACTTTCTGTTAGCTGACATCACTATGTATACAAACCATTATTGTTAACAGCATTAAGAATAGTAAAAGAAGACTGACTATTCTAACGGAGCTACTGAACACCGATGCAGACATTATTTGTTTACAGGATACCAGGTTGAAAACCTTTTATGAAATTTCCCAAGCATCAAAACTGTGGCAGAAGGGTGTGACCTTTTGGTCATAGAAACATAGAATTTGATGGCAGATAAGGACCGTTTGGCCCACCTAGTCTACCCATTTCCCTACTTAATGGATAAGCTGCAGATCTTAGTTAACCAACAGCCTACTTCCTCCTATCCTCCACTAGAATTGCCTTATGTCTGTCCAATGCATTCTTGAATTCCCCCACTGTTTTTGACTCTACGACCTCCTCAGGAAGGCTGTTCCATGCATCCACAACCCTCTCTGTGAAGAAATACTTCCTCACATTACCTCTGAGCCGTCCCCTCTATCTTCAAATTGTGCCCCCTTGTTCTTGCACATCTCTTTTTCTGAAAGATGCTACCCTCTTGGACTTTGTTGATTCCCTTGAGGCATTTGAAAGTTTCTATCATGTCCCCCCTCTCCCTCCCTTCCTCGAGGCTATACATCTTAAGCTCCTTTAGTCTTTCTTCATATGTCTTCTGGTGCAGACCCTGCACCATTTTGGTTGCCCTCCTCTGGTCACTGGACAAGAGCACTTGTGATGGTCTGGGGATTTTGTTTCCTAACAATGCCCTGAAGATCACTAGATTAATAGATTTAGAACCTTGGAGACTGCTAATTTTAGACATTCAATATGGGACAACCAGATTACGGTTAATAAATAGTTATGCCTGCCCCAGGTGAAAACGCAACAAATCGAGTTTTTTAGAAGGATTCAGCACTATCTGCACACCTCCAGATTGGTCATCTAGGGAGGTGATTTTAATTGTGGACTACATCAGTCTGATAGAGGATTGAAAACAAAAAAAACCTTTTTGTGACTTGAATGCCTTAAGAGAGATCATAATCTCCACTAAGCTAAAAGATGCCTACAGGACAATACACTCAACAGGAGGGAACATGTATATCAGAGGATCTATGGCACTTGGATAGATTTATTTTTCCTTTGCCAAGCTATTGCAGTCCAACATGCCCGAACACAAGATATGGCCTTTACTGACCACAGGGCAGTGTGCTTGGATTATACTTGGGGAGGCAGCACCAAAGTGTGGTAAAAACCTCTGGCTTTAGAATGCTGAACTATTGGAGTAAACAAATAACAGCAGAATGGCAGAAGCTGTGGCATGCACACAAGTCAGTACTCTGCATGTATGACACAATTTCAGAATGGTGGGAAGATTCCAAAAAGAACTTCAGGTCCTTATTTCAAAACTCAGCAGGTAAAACTGCTTTAAACAAATATTTGAAATATTTAAAGTTATGTAAGCAGCAACATCTACACATTTCAAAATCTGAAACTTTGAAAATTAAGTACAGTCAGCAAATTTCAGTGATAAAAAAAGAAATGTACAAGATGCAGTACAACAGGGCCGAAATGCTTTATCAAGAAATGAAATTCGGAACCAGGGGAAGAAGCACGCTTTGACCCCAATAAAGAGTGCAAGCATAGAACAGACCACAGATTAATAATGAGATTGGAAGATGAAACAGGGACCAATCATGACAATAAATCTGGTATCATGAATATAGTGAACTCCTTTGTTACTAAAACATTGGGGACGCCCCCTTTGATTGGTTTAGATGCTGGATATTTTAAAGAATTTGAGATTCCAAAGCTATCAGATGAGCAGAAAAACACATTAATAGCTCCAGTTACTGAAGAAGAAGTAAAACTAGCCATCAGCGCTTTACAAAATAATACAGCACCGGGAAATGATGGGTTAATCCCAGAACTTTATAAAAAAATTTCAGTTGAATTTGTTCCTTATTTAACGCTGTTATATAATGAAATTTTGGACACAAATACACTGCCAGCAACTATGGCAGCAGCCAATTAGATTTTTTTTATTTAAAAAAGGAAATAAGAATTACTTGACCAGTTGGAGACCAATCAGTTTATCCAACTCCGATTATAAAAATTTAGGGAAGCTTTTGGCTAAAAGATTGGCTGTAATATCTCACTCCTTAATCAGTAAGTTACAAACTTGCACTACACCTCATAGGAGCATCCAGGACAACTTAATTACATTAAGGAAACTGTTCAAAAGCTGTCAACAAAGTACTGAAACAGGCTTTCTGGTAAGTTTAGATCAGAAAAAAGCATTCAACTCTGTTTCGCAAGACTACTTATTTTTTACACTGTTCGGAATACCTCTGTTTTTATCGAATGGATAAAATGCCTTTACATTTGGACAATGGTTACACCAGTTATTAATGGTTGGAGGGGGGGATTCTATTGCTCTTCATAAAGGAATACATCAAGGATGCCCTATTAGCCCCCCTTCTCTATGTATATTGTATAGACCCTCTGTTGTAGAATATTTTACAGTCTAAATTTATAAAAGAGATTAAGCTGTCGCAAGCAGGGCCTTCCTTGAAAGTGATGGCCTACGTGGATGATGTGGTGGTTATTGTAAAGGCTGGCACAGTAGAATCAGCAGTAAGGGACCAATTGCAAGCATTCACTAATATTTTGGGTTCCAAAATCAATATACTGTAGATAAAAAAATATTGGTGTGTCTTTGGGAGACAACCCCTCAAACACCCCAGATACATATGAATCTGCCAGCAGAAATAGGCCTCATAGTCTATCAAGTCTGTTCAAATGTGCAGCTGGTATAACACTTACATCAGGTGCTATTACCATACCGGGTGTACAGTTTGGATCAGGAGACTTGGCTTAGTTTAATTGGGAGCAGTGGATAAGAAAAGCAGAAGGATTAATGACCCAGTGGAAGAATAAGCAGATTTCTAAATTAAAATGAGTTTTACTTATTAAAACATTATTGCTCCTAGTATTTCTGTATGCAAGTTATGTTTTCCCTCCTTCAGCAAAATTAAAGACAAAAATATATAGCATATTTTTTCAAGCTTTGTGAGGAAGCTGGTGTAACCCTATTAAAAGGGAGACCACATACAGAACACTTAGAGAAGGTGGTTTAGGCATGGTTAACCCTATTGCCTTTTATTCTAGTACTGTTTTGTACTAGAATGTAATCCAGTTAGGTCCCCAAGTAACCAAAACATGGGCAGTAGTTGCTGTGGAATGGGTAGATATTTGTAAGCAGGCATGGTCGCAATACAAGAGCAGGCTTATGTCCTATACTCAGGTTATACCCATTCACATTAGGGAGATGTTCCAAAAACTTATTACTGGTAAATGGAAGGTGCCATACTTGGCACCATTATCAGTTACTACACACAGTATAGACAGAGCCCTCCAGGGGGCTATCTGCCAAGCAGAATTGTGTATCCCTTTACAGTATGTCTGGCTACACAAAATATCAAAGCATTGTCCCAGCTTAGGAATGCTAGGATACCTAAATATGCCTTGGATATGCTATGGTTAAGCACACATGGTAGGCTTAACATAAAAACAATAATAAACATAAACCTGTACTGGAAAGGTACTGTCCCAGGCTAGGGTGCAGCAAGGTACTAGAAACGCAGGAACATTTGTTTTTAAACTGTAATTATGCAAAAACCTGCTGGACAATAGCAGCCCAGAAGTGGAAATTAGCTTTGTTACAGCATCTGTCATAAAATATTGATTTTGGGCAGTTACCCTCCACAGTGGAAGGCCTTTAACTCAGACATTTTGCTAGTTATTTTTGCCATATTGAAATATTATTTGTGGCAGGCACGCTGCAAATGAGTATTGCAGCAGAAATACATTCCCCCAGAGGTTATGTTGAAAAATATTACCTTATCCTTACAGAATGTATATGATTTGGATGCACAGAAGAGCTCTAAAATTAGACTGCAAGTTTTATGGAAGTCATGTGAAAGTATTTTGTCACTTTAAATAGCTGCCTGATGTGATGGCAGGAATGTATTTGCAGCATTGGTATTTATTTTGTTATGAGACAAAAATGCATGAGCTGGTATGAAACAATATTTTTGTAACCTATGGTTAATGTCTGCATTTCCACATGTTTGTTTTGTTTTGTATTTTACTCTCCTTTTCCCCCAATAAATTTCCCCTACTCTTATCGAGACGTGCCATGTGATCTTTAACGTCCACCTGCACAACCACCAGAACAGGTAGACAAGACCTCAGTTTAGCATCTCATCCAAAAAACAGCAGCACAGGAGTGCAGCACCCCCATCTTGATGCACTACAGTGTCAGGGTAACTAGTTAGAATAGCAAATCCTGAATCGCGCGGTTGAAAACTGCACAGTCAGAATAGCACTCTGTAATACAACGATAGGGATAAAATGCCACAGGTCAGGTTAACGCTATCCCTGTAACTGTATTGCAGTTGCAGGGGTGGGGAGGAAGAGAAAGAGATAAAGCATCTGCTGAGAGGGGTTCTGCTGAGCAGCTGCTGTGGCGCAGGGGGTAGTGCCACAGGCAGTGGAGGGAGGAAGAATGCTGGTTGACTGGGGTTTGATTTCCAGGAGGTACGCATCCTTTGTTTAGTTTATGCTGGCACCGTGTGTGTTTTTTTGTCTCCCCCCCACGCCATTCCCCTTCATAATGCCTCCCCCCGTCCCGTGATTATATATAGTTGGGCATAATGAAGTGTGAGGTGGTCAGAGCCCCCCGAAAAAACAGAAATCTGTGTTATTTTATGGTAGCTGTCCATGTCTTCAGGGACAGCTACTATTGTCACTGTTCTTGCAGTCAGTATTTTGGGCAGGCACTGTTGTGATGAGCAGCATTTTTACATCACTGTTCTGGGCCACACTGTTGTGGCATGCAAGATTCAGAGCTTGTGCTCAGTGTCAGTATTGATATTTATCACACAAGTCCAGTGTGGGGCAAGAACTCACCAACTTCCAATCTTCCAGCCTCAGAGGCAAGTTTGCTACCTGCTGAGCCATTGACACTACACACATTAGCTTCCCTGCATTCTGGTAGACCTTTCCCCTAGTCAATGAACATGCAAACAGCTTAGCAATGGGCCTTGCTAATTCCACTGATAGTTTCATTAAGATTTTAGGATGTACAGTATACCATCTGGCCCTGTGGATTTATTAACATTCAGTTTTTCCACTTGCATCCTAACATCTACTTCTGTTATTTCTATATTGAAGTCTTCAGTGTCACTGAATCCATATCAATAAGTATCAGTAGTTTCCTTGGGCTAAAACACACTCAAAAAGTAATTGTCAAAGATATTTGCCATTTACTGTTCATTTGTGATCTGTCCCCTATTTTTAATGGTCACATCTTCTGTTTTATTTGTTTTGTTTATTGAAATCTCAGAATTACAACCTTTGAGCCAGGGGCTCGTTTACAAAGGCTCCACATCATTACATGAGAGAAGACAAGGACAAAAACAGGGTACAATAAACAGATGTGCATTGGTAACAGAGGAAAACAGTGGGGACAGGAGAGAAATACAGATTAAGTGCTCCAAGGAACAAACAAATTACATGGCAAAGTGTAGAATGTGCAAGTTGCAAGGATACAGTAGTTACAGTGGAACCAAAATTACATACAGTGTAACAGCGGCCGGGGAAGGCCTTGTCACGATAAAGGTTAGAGTCAGGAGAAGGGTAGGGGAGGAAGTGTAAACCAAAAATTGGGGTGAGCAGTGATTACAGCAGCCTGGGTGAGGCATTATCCTGGGGAGGCCCCTATGTCCTAACAACCACCATCATTGTACAAGGAGGAGGTTAAGGAGGGAGAACCACTTAGAAGGTGAAGAAAGTTTACCAAAGCAGGAAACAAAGAAGAGAAAAGGAGGATTTTCAGTGGCGGAGAAGAAGTAGGGGTAGAAGGCATGTACAAAAGGAACTAGGGGAAGAGGGAGGGGTAGGGCAGGAGAGGAAGAAGGGGGGTCTATTGGGAGGAAAACATTATGGTATAGGAGAGACAGGGTGTGGGAGTCGGAACCTTGGGGGTGGATAATGGGAGTTGAGGGGGAAGGGGACATAACTGGGAATGACCCGCATGAAAGAAGAGGTGGGGAGTAGGGAGGAAAGGAGGGGGTAGGAGTAGTGGAGGAGATGGTGAGCGGAGGAAGATGGGTGTTAGAAATAGGTAGGGGTAGAGAAGGAGATGATGTTGGGAGGAAGATAGGTGTTAGAAATGGGTAGCAGGGAGTTGGGTACCTTAGAAGGGGCAATTGCAACTGTTCTGTTTCAGGTAGTGCAATCTAAGTTTAGTTTTGAAGGGTCCCAACCTAGAGACAGCCAGAAGATCAGGTGGGAGGTAGTTCAACCAGCTGGGAGCCCGGTACATAAAAGTTCACTGGGCCTGGGCAGTACGACAGAAGGGGACGAGGAACGTGGGACTGGAGGTGCTTCTGGTATGGTGTTGGTTTGAGGTCATATGGAGAAGCGGTAAAAAAGATGGGGGGGGGGCTACCCCAAGACTTATCTTTTTAGCAATCAAGCAGGTTTGGTAAAAGACAATATCGTGAAGGTTTAGCCAGTTTGCTACAGTACAGAGGTCGCAGGTGTGCGAGTTATGGTGGCCACCGGTGGCTAGGTGGCACACCTTATTAAGGGCAAAATTTAGTGTCCTAATTGAGGAGTTAGAGGTAGCACCATAGAAAATAAGCCCAAAATCAACAGTAGAGAGGACAGAGCTCGTGATGGCTTACCAAAGCACCTCTTTAGTCATGCAGTGCCTATACTATAAAGAAGTCCAAACCTGATGCAGACATTTTGGCTGTGCGAGCTATGAGCTCTGCGTTGTGAGCTGCATGTTTTTGCTGCAACCTAGGTTTTCTGCAGCATCTTTAACTGTTTTCATTTTTGTTTATATTTAAGCTTTAGTGACCTATTCTCTGTTATCGTGGCATCATGAACCAGTTGCACAAATAATTTTTAAATTTTAGTGTAGCTAGCTTAGGGACGCTATAGTGGATGTATTAAGTGAAGCTAGCATTTTTTTCCGGTCCCGGTCATCCTAACGTTATTGTTTTTGCTAGTGTTCTGGCGTGGTGTAAATATTTTTAATTTTCGGGCAAGTGGGATTGTATTTTTTTTTCTTCCCTGTGGATTGGATTACTGGGTTTCTGTTTGATTCCTGGGCCGGACGGATGGAGTGGCATCCAGTGGCACCTTGTGGTGTTTAGAGGAGGTGCCCTGCACAGAAAGGAGCTGCTGGTCTGGATATTGGTGTGGAGGGAAGCTTTCCACCTTTTTCTGCTTCTCTGTTTGAGGAGATATGTTGTACTGCCCTCAGCTAGCTTGGAGTTGCTCCATACTTCGGATTACCTGTTGGATTTGTTCCCTTACTTCAGCATACCTGTTGGTTTTTGACCGTGGAATTGGAGGTATAATCGATCCATTTCCTGGTGGGGAGAGCGAGAGGTACTGTTCGTTCGGGCACAGTCGTTTCCTGGTTCTACTGCTGGTGTGGTGGTGGGGGGCCCATCCTTGCTCCTTGGAGCTCTGTCGTTGGATCCTTCCTTGCGCAGAAGCTGGGGTATGTGTCAGTCGGGGAGTTGACTGAGTCACCCTGGGGCTTCTAGGCTTTCGGAGAGTCGGTTGGTGGGCCATTTCTAACTGAAGGCCGAAGCTGCAAGGGGGGAATATTTATGGTGAGGGTTCCTTTTGGGCAGAGTTTTTTGGGCCCCTGCCAGCCTTCAGGTGACCTGAGCTCCCTAACCCTAAAGAAGATTTGCCTGATAAAACATCTTTGCCTTTGACTTGGTTTGGTCTGACTTTCCCATCTGTCCATTCTCATCTTTATCTGGAAGACATCGAAAGTAATTATAATATTTTATTGATTGGTTCTGTCTGTCTATGTGAGAGGTAGCTCAGTCAGAACCATACTTGGATTTCGTTTTACCGGGTAGTGAGAATACCTATTCAGCCATTTAACAATTCACCAGTTGTCCTCCTGCCTATGTGAGAGGTAGAGCAGGAAGATTATTATGGTTTCATGTTATCTCTCGGTATTGAGAGTATTCAGCCAACTATTTTACATCTGTCAATGTTCTTTCTGCCTATGTGAGAGACTGAGCAGACTGACCTCTTCTTTGGGCATTTATTCGGTGGAGATGTGAGCTCTTTGAACTGAACTGGTTCACGACTTATGGTCCTGAAGTGTTGTTTATTTTATTATACTGTTAACTGAGTTATTTATATGTTTTATTATATTTGACTGTTTAGTTATAAGTATTTTTATTTTTATTTACTGGTTTGGTAGTGAGAGTACCTTATTATCTGTCATTTTAGGTTTGGGGCTTGTGTTTTGGGGTTTCAGTTTTTTAAATTTAATTTGCAGCTCCTTCCTAGACTTATATTAAGAACTTGGAGTTTGTGTTTTCTCCTACTGTTTTGGGATAATCTGGTGGAACTTGCTTGCTTGCCCCCCCTGTCCTGTGCTATTCGGCCTCCGCCCTCCGTACCCTCCACCCGTTTTCTCCCCCCTGCCTGCTTATATCTACCAGCGTTGTTGGGTGCTGGGGACTGCTCGCGGGGGGGGGGGTGTGGACAGCGGAGATGGAATGAGTGGCACTCTCCCATTGGGGTGGTAAGGACCAGAAGATGCCCTGGGGAAAAATGGTGCCTGGAACGTGGTTATCCTTGTCTGGTCCCCATACCCAAGGGCACCTCCCTTTTGGGAGGGCAAGTAGTCAGGACAGATCACCAACACCGTCCAACTCGGGCGTTGTTATGCAATGCCAGATCCATTAGAAACTAGACTGCTCTTATTGCAGATCTTGTGGAAGTGATGGATCTGGTTTGTATTACCGAGACCTGGCTTGATGGAAATGCTGCCCCAATTTTAGAGGCCGCTGTCCCTGCTGGGTACTTGGTTATTCATCACCTCAGATTGGATCACGGTGGGGGGGGGGTTGCGGTCTGTTTCAAGTCCGAATTGGGCCTAACTGGTGTTCCAGTTGAGGAGGCCATTTCATTTGCGTGTACTGTGGTATCTGGTGTGGGGTGCAGGATAGCGCTCATTTACCGTCCACCAGGTGATGAGAAGCTGTTCCTGCAGGAAGTAGCTGACTTTGTCACCGACATGGCATTGGAGTCACCCATACTGATGGTTCTGGGTGACTTCAATGCCTGGGTCGATGATGAATCCTCGCTTTTTGGACAACACTTCCTCCAGGTGATGACATCCCTTGGCTTCAGGCAGGTTGTTTCCTCAGTTACTCACAGTGGCAGTCACTCCCTTGATTTGGTCTTCCTCCTGGGGATCGAGGCCTCCAACCTAGTGGTGGAACCTGTCGGTTGGTCTGATCACTGCACCGTTAGGTTCAATTTTTCAACCCCCCTAAGTAGGTCGGCCCCTGTGGAGATGGTCAGTTACCGCCCTTTCTGGGATGTTGTCCCTGATGACCTGGTGGTGGTGATCGACCTCTCGGCGTTTGGCGAAAGTAGCAAGGATCCTGAGCTGTTAGTCATGACCTATAATACAGCCATTTCTTCAGCTCTCTATCTGATTGTTCCTGTCCATGTTCGCCCCCTTCTGCTTCACCCCAGGGCCCCATGGTTTGATGGGCCCCTGAGGCAATTGCGGAGGTTGGGGCATAGGTTAGAGTGTCGCTGGCGGAGGTCTGCCTTGGATGCTGACCATCTTATTTTGTTAGAGCATTATAGACTCTATCAATTGGAGATTTCCCGTAAGAAGGCAGAATTCCTGTCCAGAGAAATCTCTGTTGTATAGAACTGACCAGCGCAGCTCTTCCGAACTGTGGACAGGCTGTGCAACCCAGTCTGTCTGCAGCTCCATCAAGCTTTTTCACAAGTAGAGTGTGATGAGATTGCTCGATTTTTTGTGAATAAGGTGGCCGACATCGGGCAAGAGTTGCATCAGACTCACTCTATGGGGGATGCCGTTGGTCAGTACGTAGTCGCAGAGCCCAGAGTTTCCTGGAGTACCTTTGCTCTGCCGGAGTTTATTGATATTATGAGGATTGTCCAGGGGATGCGCCCCACATGCTGTAGTTTAGATCTGGGCCCTACTTCCCTGATTTTGGGTTGTAGTGATATTATTGGCACAGGCTTAGCTCAATTGTCCGGTGCTCTTTGGATTTGGGTGAGTTCCCTAGCTCCCTGAAGGTGGCAGTGGTGAGACCCCTCCTGAAGAAGGCTTCTTTAGACCCGGTGAATCTAGCAAACTACAGACCTATCTCTAACCTTCCTTTTGTGGGAAAGGTTATTGAGAAAGTGGTGGCAGCTCAACTGGAGAACCATTTAACCATCCATAATTTATATGAACCTCTCCAATCAGGCTTCCGTAAGAGGCATATTACTGAGACTGCTCTGGTTCGGGTGCTCAATGATCTCCTGATGGTGAGAGATCAGAGAAACCGTTTCATCTTGGTTCTCCTTGATTTATCATCAGCTTTTGACACTGTAGATCATGGGATTCTGCTTGAACGCCTGAGGTTCATCTGTGGACTGTCGGGGACAGTACTCAGATGGTTTTCATCTTTCCTCACCGGTAAAACTCAGAGAGTTGTCTCGGGAATATTTCTTCCCAGTCTTTCTCTCTGTCCCATGTTATTTGCAGTGTACATGCTGCCCCTCGGAGTCATTGTAAGATGGTATGGGCTGAGGTTTCACTGCTATGCTGATGATACTCAGCTCTACCTATCTTTCGCCCCCGACCAGGCTAGTGCTACCTCAGTACTGAACAGCTGCCTCATGGAAATCCAAGATTGGATGAGTTCCAGTGGTTTAAAGTTGAACGCAGGAAAGACTGATTTTCTGGTGGTGGACCCAGGTCACTGGACAGAGAGGTTGAGGGCTGATCTCCCCTCTAGCTTGGTCCTGGGGGGCCTCGCATCCTTACCTCTGAACGGGTGCAGGACCTAGGAGTGGTGCTTGATGATGGGCTGACCCTTCATCATCAGGTGGCGGCAATCGTCAAGTTGGCCTTTTACCATCTTAGGAACATTGCTAGGATCAAGCATCTTGTGCTGTCTAGCGATCTGCCTGTCTTGGTCCACGCTTTTGTGACTTCACACCTTGACTACTGTAACTTCCTTTACTTAGGGCTTCCTGGGGTTGATATCCACCGCTTGCAGCTGGTGCAGAATGCTGCAGCACGTTTGTTGACTGGGGTATCTAGGAGATCCCATATCACCCCCTGTGCTGCGCGATCTGCACTGGCTGCCTGTTCAGTGACGGATCACCTTTAAGGCAGGTTTGTTAACCTACAAAGCTCTACACGGACAGGGTCCTGACTACTTGAAAGAGCTCCTGGTTCCTTACACCCCTCTGTGACAGTTCCACTCAGCTGACGAGGGGTTGCTGGAGATTCTGAGAGTTTATCTAAAGTCATCGGGGGCTCGTGCCTTCAGGTTTGCTGCCCCTACCCTCTGGAATTCTCTGCCCCATCAGTTATGGGAGTGCAGGACAGTGGGGGTGCTTTAAGAAGGCATTAAAGACATTTTTATGAGGTAAAGCCTACTCTGAGTCTTTTTGATTTTACTGATTTTATTGGTATTTATTGTGTTTACTGATTTTACTTGTTTGATCAGTGCCTTGATTTGTGAAAGGCTTATAATAAATAAAATTTATTATTATTATTATTATTATTATTATATATTCCTGATAGGAAAGATGGCTATCAAGGGTAATACCAAGATATCTAAAGCTGTAGACTTGTTCAAGGGGAGAGCTGAGATTGTTTGAGATGTGTAGCTGGGCTTTTTTGTACTTGTTGAGTGGTCTGGCTAAAAGCATCACTTTGGTTTTCTTATAGTTCAGGACCAGTTTATGTTCGGAGAACAAGGCTTCAACTGAGGAAAAACTGTTGTAGGCAACTGGACAGGGGAAAGGGATCAGACTGGGAGGTAAAGAGCACAGCATCATCTGCATATAGGAGCAAGTTGGTGGGACAAGCTTTTGGTAAGGAGTTAAGAAAGAGGCTGAAAAAGAGAGGGCCAAGGATAGAGCCTTGAGGAATGCCAGAGGATACGGGGTGACTAAGCGAGAGTACATCATGAATTTTTACCCTTTGGGTTCAGCCTTCGAAATAGCATTTGAACCAACCTGTGACTTTTTGCGAGACCAAGGGTGGGTAGGGATTTGAGTAGTAGAGAGTGGTTAACTGTATCAAATGCCTTTGTGAGGGCTATATAGATAGACCCCACGAGGTGACCACAATCGAATGCCTTATGGATGAAGTTGGTGTTCTCCTTTTATATTATTTACATAGCTGAAGAAGGATTTTTTATTGTCTTGTGCTTTTGTAGCTAGTTTCAATTCTTCCTCTTTTTTTTGCAATTTGAATTTGCTTTTTACATTCTTTTACCATGGTTTTATATTTATTCAATTTTTCTGGAGAAGGATCACTTTTGAATTTCTTGTACACCCTTGTTTTTCTCCTTACTAAACGCTTAATTGTATTGTTGAACCAGTTGGGAATTTTACCTTTTTTATTATATTTGGGTTTTTCAAGCATGTATCTGTTTATGCAATATTCAAGCTTGCTTTTTATTATGTTTCACATTACGTCACATGGGAGTTCATGTAGATCTACTTTCCAATCCCATGCCTTCAGGGGCTTTCTTATTTCCTTATAATTTGCTTCATAGTAACATTTCACCTTGGTTATACCTGTCTATGGTCTCCAGCTGCCTTTGATTATTACCTGTACCATGTTATGGTGGTAGCACATCAAGTCAGGAGCGGGCAATACTGTGCAGGCGGAAACAGCACGAACAACACCGCTCAAATCAACACCGCACCACGAAAAACCACCTGACAATAAAAAAACAGGGAAGTTTACACATTTCACTGGAGTGTTGGTCCATTGCCGCGTGGTGTTGTAATAGAATATCTACACTCACCACTGATCCATGCTCGTTATCACAGGGTGCGTTGTTGACTTGTGTTGTGTTATCCATGCTGTTCTGACAGCATGGTTTTACATGCAATGACTTGATGTGGAGCCTGTTGTGGTTACTGCCCCCCCTCCCCACTGTGGTTCTCTAACTGTACAGTCTACGGGGTCCTTTTCCATATCACTAAGGACCAACTTGAGTAGACTTGACCCGCTAGTAGATTGTCTTACATATATTGTTCTAGATTATTGATTATTGTTATGTCTATTAATTTCTTAGCTAGTGAAGATGTTCCTTTAAGGAGATTTCAGTTAATATTTAGTAGGTTGAAATCTCCCAATACAAGCATCCTACTTCCCAATTCCATTGCTTCGATAACCTCAAAGAAGTTTTTATTTTCACCATTGTTTAGTTCTGGTGCCCTATAGCAGAGCCTTGCAATGATTTTGCTGTCATCTTTTTGTATTACATGGAACCAGATTTGTTTAACTTTGCTCAGTTTGCCTGTGTGCATGTCAATTTCTTTTGCATTTATTGTGTCTCTAACATACAGCACCACTCCTCCATTACTCTTATTTTTATGATCAAAGTGGAACAGGTCATAACTTGATATTTCCCTATCCCAGTCATCAATTTTCCATCATGTTTCAGTAAAGCATCAGTGTGGATATCCTCCATTAGAAGTAAGAGTTCCAATTTGTGTCTTATATTTCCCAGGTTCCTAGTGTTAACTTGCAATACCTTTAAATTAACTGATTTATTCATATTACTACCTGTATTAGTATCGTGGGGTACTTTGCTTACATATTCAGTAGTGTTAGGTTCTCCATCGTACAACTAAATACCAGGAGAGCAATGGGCTTTGAGCTAGAAACAGAAAATCAATTTACTCCACTACTAAACCTTATTGAAAATAAACTGGAGAGGGTGGTGGATGCATGGAATGGCCTTCCTGAGGAGGTTGTGGGGTCAAAAACAGTGGGGGAATTCAAGAATGCATGGGACAGACATATAGTAAGGCAATTCTGGTGGGAGTTAGGAAGAAGTAGGCTGTTGGTTAACTAGGACCTGCAGCTTATGCAATAGGTAGGGAAATGAACAGACTGGGTGGGCCAAGTGGTCCTTATCTGATGTCAAAGTCTATGTTTCTGTTTTTCTCCTTGTTTATTAGTTTAATGTATTCCATATATGTTTTCATGAATTAAGTTTCCCAATAGTTCGCTACCTTCTCTGCTTAGATGGAGTCCGTCATTGCTGAATAAGTCATGTTTCCCATAAAAGAGTTCCCTTGTCCTTATAGATTTTATTCCCTTCATCAAGCACCATTGTCTTAACCAATTATTTAATTTAATTATTTTTCTAGTTCTTCTATTGTTAGCCCTGGGTCCTGGAAACATTTCTGAAAGAATAACATCACAATTTTTCTCTTGCAGGCATATATACATGGCTTTAAAATTATTAAATATTTCTTCCTCTGTTTGTCTTACAATATTATTTCTACCAGCATGCGCAATAACAAGGGTTTAAGACTCAGGTGGCTTGATTATTCTGGGAAGCATACTCCTAGTATCGCGTATTACTGTGCCTGGAAAACTATTACTTGTAATATTATCTTAATTACCCTTAGTAGTGAATCTGTCAGCATATTTGATCATAGAATTTCCAAGTTTGTAAATTTGCCTAAGTACTTCCTCATTGCTATCATTTTCCTTTATGGTTTCTGGTGTGGGGCTCCTTGTTGTGACTTTCATGTAAGCAATAAGGCATGAAGGGATGTATGTAAAATATATTTTACAGCATGGTCAGGGGCGTAGTAAGGCACAAGGCCGTAGGCCGAGTGATGTTAGCTGCTGGATGTGCTGTAAAATATGTTTTACACACATCCCCGAGTGCCTTATTGCGCTTATAAAATTGGCTCCTCTTTTTTACTTTTTACTACTGGAAAAGGCATGTTTATGTGTAGAAACAATAGATTTACTTGTGTGCATTTGTGATAAAATAGTCCTTCTGCCCACTGCAAATGATGTCATTGATGATGTCATTGTATTATTGCCTACTTTCTTCTTCCTGTTTTTTTTTTTCATTGTTTTTCTCCACATTGAAGATATAGAATGTTTATCATGGAATATTTACCATGGAATACATGGATTCAAAATTCTGCTCAGTTCCACTGGCAGAATGTTTCTCTCCTAACACACACTGTGCACACAGACAACAAAGGCCTTTGTTACAGCCAGAGACTCAGTTATCTCACTGTCAGGGCAAGAAGAAGAGAGTTCCCTGATGAGCAGATAAAGACAGAAGGGGGAATTTTCACTGCCAGCAAAGAAACAGATGTAGTGAAAACTATAAGCAATACTTATTGTTTCTAAATTTGTTCATGAACATAAGGAGAGTGTGATAATCAGGGAAACAACATTTCATTCATTTTTGGGGCCCAGTTGAAGATTTTTTTTTTTTTTTTACAGTTTAAAGGTAGCAGCCATGTTTGTGGTGGTAGGTCAGTTCTGGATGTAGGGGGCTAACTAAAATGCCTGTGTTACAAATGCCCATTGATCTGGATTCCAGACTCTTCACTGCTGAGCAGTCCTTTTTTTAACCATGTGTAAACCATATTTTACACATAAATAAAAAACAATCAGATTACTGGATTTTAACCTGCCATTGTATAATTGTAGTTATCTCGTTGCCTCTCACTATGTCTAGGAGCTCCTGGGACTGGTCCTCAATATTTTCAAAAAGGTTTAGTAGTAGAGTAAATTGATTTTCTGTTTTTAGTTTAAAGCCCATTGCTCTCCTGGCTTTTTTCTTATTTTATTTTCACCTGTAGTCAGAGGCATCATCAGAGGTATAAAGTTGGGGGGGCTAATGCCCCACAGTGAAAATCTTAACAAAGCTAGGAGGTCCGGGGGCATGCCCCCCAGAAAATTTTGAAATTTATACCTTCAAATGGTGGCTTTTCCTGCATTTTAATAGTGAAATACATGTTTGAAAAATCTGGTTATCATTACATCTATTTAAAGGTAGCTGTGGAAAAGTTTGGTTACTGGACCACTGAGGGGTCGGACAGTGAAAAGAGAGAAACAGTTATCCCAGCTGATCTGCTGGGAAGGTTAAGGATCCCAAAGAAAATTGGAAGGTTACTGGACCCCAGAGGAAAACAGACACCGTTATCCTAGCAGATCTGCTGGGAAGGTTACAGTTCCCCTGAATAAATAAGAGACCAGCCAGATACCATCATCCCAGCAGATCTGCTGGGAAGGTTACAGTCCCCCAGAGAAAATAAGAGACCAGCAAGACACCATTATCCCAGCAGAAGCTGCTGGGAATGTTACACACCCCAAGAGCAAGTAAGAGACCAGTCAGACACCATTATCCCAGCAGATCTGCTGGAAAGGTTACAGTCCCCCAGAGCAAATACAAGACCAGCAAGACACCATTATCCTACAGGGAAACATTTTTTATGCAACATAAGGAGCCTCACACACAGGGCTCAAAGTATACAAAGTAATGAGTCTGCTACAGGGAAACTTACTTTTTATGCAACAGACCGATCCTCACACACAGGGCTCACAGTATGCCAACTAGTACCATAAGAAAAATGCTCCTAGTCTTTTATCAGACAGAACTGAGCCTAACACACGCCACCAGGGTTGGAAACTATGCCAAGTACTGAGAAAACGGCTCTTAAATCAAAAAATAAATGACTGATGATTAGCTTAGCTCACAGTCTACCCTAAATCACCCTATATCAAACAAAAAAATAAAAACAGGGTTATAGCTTAGATAGTACTCTGTATCACAGGCTGTCTTATTAATCAATCAACTTTACTTAACCAGGCATAAACACCATCGAGCAAGCTCATTTTCAAAGTGGTCCTGGACATTAATACAATACAGTACACTTCATAAGATTACAGTTACCGTGGACAGCGGTGCAAAAAAACATTGTGAAGGTGCCGATCAATATGGGCCTATACATACCGGTCAACATAATTAACATGCAAAGGTACATAATGATAAGCATTACTGAAATGAGAAGAGACAACAATCCCAGATAGTCTCCACTAAGTAAGAGCTCATACCTAAATGATAATAAATAAGGAGGTATTAAGGAATAGGGTAGAAACTGGGGTGAATGAGTAGGCAGCCAAGAGGGAGGCCAGAATAAGTAGAAGGTAGGGAATAGGCAGGGCCATCTCGGATTAAGGGAACTAGGCTTGCAGGTCCTAGGTTTCTGTTGCTAGGAATGTGGGGTGGATGAGATACTTAGGCGTAGGATTTGAGAGTGGATTTGTCTCTTCTCTGAGCTTGCTATCCTTGCTTGCTACAAGCACTAACACAGAACACAAAACCCTATTAGGCGATTTAGATTTAGAAAAATGCTGTTATTATTTATTTTTTCTCTGAACTTTAGATATTTGTTTGGTCAGAAGTTGAGAATATTACATTTTAAACTCACAATATAACCCCCACCTTGAGAAGGCACTTATTATTCTTTCTGATTTATCTTAATCTCAGCTGTAGCTTTTGATGAGACAGAGAGAGAGCCTTTGATTTCAACTTAGAACAGGGTACACTGCAGTAAAAGTATAAAAAAAGTATTAATCAGTAGCATCTGCTGTCTGAGTTCTTAAAGTTTAATTAAACCCTGTCCCACAACACAACAAAACAGTTTAATTCTGACAGAAACCCAATCTCCCCCCCGACTGTCTCAGTCAGAAGAAGGTAAACTGAAAAGTATAATTACGTTATAATCTGCTAGCTTATTTATTATATATTCCTCAGGTGTACTTGTTTTTTTAACCTGTAGATTGTTTTAAAGTAACTGCTGAATGTGCAACCGTTTGCAATGCAACTCTCAAAGTAGAACTGAAGAGAATGAGACTTCACCGCTGCTCTCCCTTCAATGACCGCCAACAACTGCGACACTATTAAATTTGACTTGCACAGCCGTTACTCAGTGTACCACGTGTGGTTGAAAAACACACCAGGTGTCTGTACACTGGTTGGCTTGACCGTGAAATAAGCACAATGCTGTTGGCACAGGCAGGGCAGCAGAGACAGTCGCTTGGTTGCAAGACCCCCCCTTCCCCAGTCAATCACTACCCTGCGGTCCTAGCTGGCTCATTCATACCTGCTGCCTAGTGTAAAGCCTGCCAGCTACAGTTTGTTCACAATCTGAATCCTCTTCCTTTTCTGAATCTCTGCCTTCTCATCTTTCCTGGATCCTCTTCCGTAGTCTGTGAACCGTCCTGACAGGTCAGACTCGCCCCTCCCAATCCTCTCCTGCAGCACCAGCCAACCAATGCCATGAAGCTGAACCCCAGCCTGCACACCCACACAGTGCAAGCTCACTCAGTCAGACTTTCATTTTTCTCCATGAGCATAAAAATTCCTACGGAGTACAGAGAAAAATGAAAGTGCGCTCCATGCAGTGATGCTGAGAAATACTGCATCATTAAATGAAATCACAGTTTCTTTATTTCTGCAACAGTGAAGCCATGATTCAATGCTCTGAATGAAGGAAATTATTGGGGGGACTTTAGCCTCCCCAAAATCAGCCTGGTGATGCCACTGCCTGTAGTGCACCATTCACCATCCTCATCTTCCCTTTGCCTTTTATTATTCCCCCCCTTTTTTGTCCTTCATTTTCAAAAGTGATATTACCACTTTGTTGAGGATTCTTGACTTCTTGTTCCAAAACAGCATTTTTTGCTTTTAATTCCCTAATTTCTAAATATTGTTTACACTGGAATAGGGTATACTCTGTTCTGGGTTCAATACTAATTTTGCTACATAGTATACATTTAACTTCCAGTTCCCCCCGGGCTAGTGTTGCTATAGTCATATCCATTTCACACTTTCAGTAATTCAGTTAGAAGTAGTAATGCTTTTAACGAGGATTTACAGTCTAGATCAGCCACCTAAGTGTGGCTGGAGCCCAAGTTGTAGCAGGCTTCGAAAAGATAAACGATGAGAGGAGGACTAGCTGTCCCTCGATTGTCCCAGATTGCACAGCTCACCAGTGTGCACTACGAAGTTGACAAACAGGACACACACACACATATATTTTTTTTAAGGTTTTGTTTTCACTATTAAAAGGCTAAGACAAACAAAATAACACAAGCTACATAAAATCACATAATGTTTCTTGTACTCTTAACCCTTCCCCAAGATTCTCATGAACGTAGTGCTATATTAATGGCTACAAATGAGACCTAAATTAGACTTATTTAAAGATATTTACATGGGTGCTAGTTGAGTTAGTCAGTGACAACTGTACCAGACACAGTAAATACCAACTGGTATTGTCTGTAAGCTTCTTTCCAAAGTTTCCATGCCCGCTGCTCCATCTGCACCAGTTGACACAGCAGACATGCACAGATGTGCTTGTCTCTGCACACGTCTCCGCATGTGGCTGCCCCACTCACACTTGCCCCACTCGCAGAGGGGCGAGGATTTAAGTCCCACAACCCGAAAGTGGCTGTTGCGGGTCACACAAAAGCGATTACACAACCCCTTTTAAAACAGATTAAAAACAATGATAGTGTTCCTTTTAGGTGTACAGCCAAGGGCTACACAGCACACTGTTTTTAAATTTTTATTTATTTAGTATGCCTTTTAGTCACTGCCACCACCGAGAGTTCAGTTCCCACTTCTCTCTGGATCCTCCCCTCGCCCCAGGACTTACCTTTGGGTGATACCCCTTGGTTTACCCCCTCGGGGCAGGGCTGTCCAGGATGCATGAACACCCATGATGCCAGTACAAGGATACTGGCAGGAAACACCTACTGGCATTGCCTCCATGGCTTACCCCCAGGATGGGGAGCGGTGTCAGTCCCCAAGGGTGGGTGACGGTGCTAGGTCATCCAAGAGTGCCATGGTGGCAATTGGAGCTGGAGGAGTGGGGTGTAGGGTTGCTACCTTTGGATGAGGTGAAAACCTGATGCTAAACCACACCCCAAACTCTGTCTCTAGCTCCACCCCTTTTTATAACTGATGGGTATATTGTTTCTCCTTTAAAGCTATTTGTAATGTCAGAGAAGACTTCAAAAGTAATAAGAAATCATTTTTATACTGTTATCTTTATTGATTTTTATTCTTTAATAGCCAGTTAACGTCCATTAGCCACAAGTCCCATTTACAGGGTGAACTAGGAGCATAGGGAGGTTAAGTATCTTTCTCAAGATCAAACAGTATGCAACTGAAGGCTGTGGGAAGCAAACCCAGGTCTGCTGAATGTACCAAGCTCATTCACAGCTCATTGCTCTAACCTCTGTTAAACACCTGTTCATTTTGCTTTTCATGTCAGTCATGTATTCTGATAATTTATGTACCAAAAATTTGTCAAAGTTTATCAATGTTTGTGGTACCCTCAATGCTGCATTATGTTTTCTTTAACTCAGTAGCTTCTGCTGTTTCTTTTAATATTTCTAAGACATTCCACAAGTTCAGACACAGCATTCCAGGCTATTCATCGGAATGGCCTGTAATTGTGAAACTAATATCATGGAATGTTCAGGTACTGTAATAATAAAGCTTTTTTGGAATTGCAGCTTTATGTGGTGCAGATTTTTCCTGTTTGGTCCCTTTTAGCTTTGCCCACTGTTCCTCCACCCCGCTCAGGCCCCTCCCTCCCCCGCCAGGTCCTCCATGAGGAAATCATACATCTTTATAAAATCTGCCATCCTGTAGTCCAGGACCCTCACCCTTGTATGATTCAGTTCTGCAGTCATCCTTATATTGAACCACACCATGCGGTGATCACTGGTACCCAAGTGGCCTCCCACCTTGACATCTGCAACACTGTCCCTGTTAATGAATACCATAAGAACATAAGAAAAGTGTCGGCCGATGGGGACCGTGTGGTCCACCTAGTCTGCCCATGGTGGCTACCCCTCCTCTGCCAATTATATTTTTTTCCTAAGTTGCCCACATTGCCTGTCCCAAGTGAGTTTGAATTCTCTTATTGTCTTCAATGCCACCACTTCTGGTAGCAGGCTGTTCCATAAGTCTATCACTCTGTCAGTGAAAAAGTACTTTCTAGAGTTGCTTTTAAACTTGCCTCCCACCAAATGCAATTTGTGCCCTCTTATACGCACCGCCCTGTTTTCCTGGAAGAGGTTTTCCTTCTGATTTGTGTTAATTCCCTTGATATACTTAAATGTTTATATCATGTCCCCCCTGTTTCTTCTCTGTTCCAGAGAGAATAAATTCAGCTCTTTGAGTCTTGTCTCGTATGGCTCATGATGCAGCCTCTGCACCATCTTTGTGGCCCTTCTCTGCACCGTCTCCAGATGGTTGATGTCCTTGCTTAGGTGAGGCCTCCAGAACTGGACACAGTACTAGAGGTGTGGCCTCACCAAGGATCTGTAGAGGGGCATGATAACTTCCTGCTTTGTGCTCGTAATACCCCTTCCTATGCAGTCAAGGATATCATTTGCCTTCTGCGCTGCTTTTTCACATTGTTTTTTTACTTTTAAGCCTTTGGTAATGGTTATACCCAGATCCTGTTCCATCTTTGTCTCCTCTAATTGATTCCCTTCTAGTACGTACTTTTTTCCTGGGTTCTGTTTCCCCAGGTGCATTACCTTTGGCATTAAATTTTAACTTCCAATTTCTGGACCATTCTTCCAGTCTCCTTAGGTCAACTTCCATACCTAATGCCCCCTCTAGTGTATCCACCCTGTTGCAGAGCTTTGTATCATCTGCAAATGGGCAAACCTTCCCCTCCAGTTCATCAGTGATGTCACTGATGAATATATTGAAGAGGACTCTACCCAGCACTGATCCCTGTGGAATGCCACTGGTCACACCTCCCTCCCTTGATAATGCCCCATTGACCAAAACTCTCTGGGTCCTATTCTGCAGCCAGTTTCTAATCCAGTTTACTATTTTCTGTCCAACTCCTGTGTGTTCTAGTTTGTTAGCAAGTCTCCTGTGTGGAATGGTGTCAAAGGCCTTGCTGAAGTCTAGGTACACCACGTCCACCACCCCACCCTGGTCTACTGTTCTGGTGACCCAGTCAAAGAAATCAATCATGTTTGTGCTGTAAAGCCATGCTGTTTGGGGTCGAGTTTTCCAGTTTCCTTTAGGGAATCAACTATTCTCTCCTTTAGTAATGTCTCCATAATTTTTTCCCACTATAGAGGTCAGGCTGACTGGGCGGTAGTTTTCTGCCTCTTCCTTGCTTCCACTTTTCTGCAAGGGCACAACTGTTGCACTTTTCCAGTTTTGAGGTACTTTGCCCCTTTCCAACGACAGATTGAACAGCTCAGCTAGTGGTGCAGCTATTTCTTCCTGAAGCTCTTTTAGTATTCTGGGGTGGATACTATCTGGCCTCATGGCTTCATCCACCTTAAGTTTGCTTAGCTCTTCTAAGACCCTTTTTCACGAAGTGACTTGTGCCTGCCCCTCCACTATCCTGCTCTGTCTTACTTAGTGTAGGTCCTTTGCCAATATCTTCTGTTGTGAAGACTGAGCAGAAGAATTTGTTTAACAACGTTGCTTTGTCTTCATCTTTCTCTAACAGCTGGCCCTCCCTTGTTGCTAGTTGGACTATTCCCCCTTTACTCTTCCTTTTCTCTCTTATGTATCCACAGAAAGTTTTATCTCCCTTCCTAACCCCTTGTGCTATTCATTCCTCTGTTTGGTGTTGGCTATCCAAATTGCTTTTCCTGCCTCCTTGAGTTTGTTCCTACATTCCTCCCTGTCAGTTTCTCCTTTTGTTTCCTTGTACTGCTTAAAATCCTTCTTTCTTTCCTTGATTTTGGTTGCTACCTCTTTGGAGAACCAGAGAGGTTTCTTCCTTCTTTTGGCTTTGCTGATTTGTCTTGCACATTGCTCAGTGACTGTATTTAAGGCATTCTTTAAGTTCTCTTAGCAGTGTTCTGTATCCCCCTTGTTACTGGTGTCAAGCATGGTCTAGATTCTGGATTTCAGTTCAGGAAAGTTTGCTTTCCTGAAATCAAGTATCTTGATTTTTGTGTGACTTTTACCTTCCTCTTTATTTACTGATAACCAGACTGACCTGTGGTCGCTGGTCCCCTGATTGATACCCACATGAATGTCTGAAATCCTGTTGCTGTTTGTGAGCATCAAGTCCAGGGTTGCTTTGTCTCTGGTGGGTGAGTCTACCTGCTGATTTAGACCTGCCCCCCGCAGTGTGAACAGGAATTCTCTGCTCTGCTCTGTAGCTGCTGTGTATGAGGTCCAGTCCACATCTGGCAGATTGAAGTCCCCAACAGCAACAACTCACCCCATTCGCCATCAGTGAGATCACTTCCAGGAGCTCTTTGTCAATTTCACTTTCCTGGGTTGGGGGTCTGTAGATAACACCAGTGGGGGCCTTTTCCCTTGCTCCCTGGGTGACCCATAGAACCTCTGCTTTACTGCGTTTCCCCTGGATCTCTGTTGCAGATTCTCTCCCTTACATACAAAGCCCCCTCCCCCCTTTCTTTCCCTCCTGGTCTTTTCTGAAGAGTGTGTAACCTGGGACAATAGCATCCTAGGTGTGGTTGGAGATGAACCAAGTTTCTGTAACTGTGATCCAGTCTAGTTGTGCCTGTGCCCAAAACCCCCTGGCCATGTTGGCACACCGCTAAGTAACACTGCCCAGATATGTCTCCAGATGTGGGCATCAAGTGTGGATAGTGCCAGAGCGATATCTGCAATTTTCAAAAGGACCCATGTAAATGAGTCTATTGGGCATGCAAGGCACTAAGGGGCCCATTTGCCTGACCATTATGGCCCCATTTGCATGGGTAACAAAGGTAAGTTAGTGCAGCACTGGCTCCCCTTTCCCCAGTCCAAGACATTCGTACATATCCCTGGTTCCTAGTGGTCCCCCAGCAACCAACCGTCAGCCTGTAATAGAAAAAAAGCTTCCCTGTGGGGGCTAGTGGTCCCCCATCCCTCCGATCATCAGCCTATATTAAATATAAACCCTCCCGGTCTTAGTGCCCCCCTGATTGCCACCCCTTATTAAAAATACACCCTCCTTGGTGCTAGTGGTCCCCCTCCCTCCAGTCACCAACCCACTTCAAAAACAAACCCTCCCTGGTATCAGTGGTCCCCCCTCCCTCCGATCCCCAGTCCGCAGTAAATCTTACAACCCTCCCTGGTGCTAGCAGTCACAACCCAACAGGCACCCATCAATGGCACCGTCAGTAGCAATTCCCTACTCCCTGAAGTCCAGTGCCCCCCCCCACCACTGGGGCACTGAATATCCTCCCCCAAGTCACCCCACCAGTATACTCAGTGCTGTGGGTGCATATATGGCCATCAGTGCAGCCCTTCTCACACCTCTTTGGCAGGACTCTGTATGTCCAGGCAGGGAGCATGGTGATGCTTCACTGTCGAATGTGCACCCATGGCACCGAGGACACTGGCATGGTGACTGTGGAGGTGGAGGTTCAGTGCTGCAGTGGGGGTGTGCCGCTAGACACCAGGGACCAGGGAACTGCGACCAGCGGCACCGTCAATTGGTGCCAGCATGGGGGGGACCACTAGCACCAGGGAAGGTCCATTTTTAATATAGGCTAGCAATCAGAGAGAGGGATGATCACCAGCACCAGGGAGGGCCTACCTCCAACATGGGACAGCGATTGGAGGGAGGGAGGGGAGACCACCAGCACCAGGAAGAGGTTTATTTTTTTTAACTGCAGGCTGGTGATCTGAGGGGGGCACCACACACCACAGGGGTGGGTGTGCTCCCCTAGTGGTCTACAGGGTAGGTGGCTACATTACCTCTGGCAGCTGCTAGGATTGCATAGAGTAAGAGGGGGTTTTGTTCAGTGGTATTTGAGTGGCACAAAAGGACTGAGCTAAACCCTTTTGCATGGTGCAAATCTGCTGAATATCAGCTTGCGCTAATATTCCTGTCCTCCCCCCTCCAATTGCATACCCCCACACATTGTGGTTTGCGTAGGCAATAACCCTGTTTGCCAGCGCACCCGACTCTTTTGAATATTGGGCTCCAGCTTACACACAAACTTTTGACTATTGGTCTCCAGAGCTTATATAAACTCTAACATGCAAAGCAAGCCACTGAATCACCAACCGCTACCCACCGCCCTGATGTCAGCCACAGGGGACCCCCAGATCCATAGCAACAGAAGATGTCGGCCCAGAACAAAGCAACTGTCTACTACACTACAGTAAATAGCAAGTAACCAAAATATCCTTGCACACAAAGTGCACACTGGCACCAACCCCACACTTGAGTATGGGGGCCCCTCTTGGCAACCATTCTCCCCCAAACCAACCCAGGCAATACCAGGTCCAGTATTGCCCCATCATGCTTGGGTTCACTAACTACTTGCCTAAGGAATGCCCCCTGTAGAAATCCAAGGATGTCCCTGCTTCTAAAGTAAAACCCTACAAAAACATTTGACATGGTCAGTCATGCCCTCCTAGTTGCTGCTGTCCAGCCATCGGATTCTTGCAAGATGTAACCTCTTGGTTCTCTGACTGTCTGCATGGGTGAACTCAGTGTGTCAAAATCTGGGACACCTTCTCCTCTAGCCTCCCCATCCACTCAGGTGTCCCCTAAGGTTCAATTCTTGGTCCACTTCTTCTCAGTCTCTTCCTCAGCACCCTCCCTCTAGTCTGCACCAGTAACTTGCTTCTTTTTGCTGATGATGCCGTCATCTACTCAAGTCACTCTGACCCCCTTCCCCTAGAAAGTGCCCTCCAAAGGTGCTTCTCTGAAGCTGAATCCTGGTTTCTTGATCATAAACTTATAATCAACTATAAGAAGATCAAGGTTATGGTATTTGCCAACACCCAAAACAGGCACAAGGGGCCGTACCTCAGCATCCTTAATAACCTCTGCCAGCCGCTGGAACAAGTCAGTAGTTTCAGATACCTTGGAGTTACCTTCAACTGTTCCCTATCATTTCATGAGCATGTCAACCTTGTCTGCAAAGTGGCGAACATTAGACTTGTGTTACTCTACAGGCATAGGTACTGCATGCCACCTGATGCCCTCCAGCTGGCAGGCACTAGTTCTATCCTTTCTATCATCGATTATGGAATAGTAATCTATGGCTCTGCCACTGATACTATCCTAAACAGAATAAAGGTTGCCCTCAATAAAGCATGCTGCCTTGTTACTGGAGTACATAGACTCACCCACACATGTGATCTTTAGTTGCAAACTAACTGGCTAAACCTGAAGGGTAGGCTGTCTTACCAGTCCTGTCTGCTGGTAAAGAAGATCACACTTGGCCTCACTCTGCCCTCTTCGCAGCCGCTCCTCATGCATATAGCCACTCCTAGGAACATGAGGAGTGCCACTAAAGCCACCATCAACGTCACACTCTGTAGGATGTCCCAATGCCAGTGAGCGTTTACGTACAGGGCACCTTTATGGTTAAATAGCCTGCCTGCTGAAGTCTTGACTGAGCAAAAGTTGGGCCCCTTTAAACCCAAGCTTCAGCAGCATCTTCTGGCAATTAGTTCCTATGATTGCACTTAGCCTTGCCAGTGTCCCTCTGCCTTCTGCCCATGATATGCCTCGAAGACTATGTCTACTTGGACTGTTGCCTGCTACCATTTTTTGATTGTTGATACAGATGTGCAATTTATTTCTCCTGTATTTGCATATCCAACCACTGTACCACACTCTATTCATCACAGTTATATAGTATTCAATCAGTATTATATTTTGTTTCCTGATGCTACTGTTGATGTACACTGCAATCCATTGTACCCAGCACTCCTCTCTGTCTTGTGTTTCATTTCTCATTATTACTTATTGTTATTGTAATCATTATACCTAGCTCCTTGTTATTCTTTCTCTCTATATTGTAACTAGTTCACTCTGATGTGGAGCCTTTGTAAATGAATCTCAGACTCAAAGGTTTGTAATTCCGAGATTTAAATAAAATAAAAAATAAAAAGCAAGCAGAGATCCCAGGATGTCCCTGCTTTTAGCAGAAACTACATCTGGCAGGCTCCAATCCACATCTGGCAGGTTGAAGTCCCCCATCAGCAGCACCTCCCCCTTTCCTGCCATCTTGCCAGTGGCTTCCACCAGTACCTTATGTAGTTCTTATCCCTGTGCCGGTGGTGCAAATAGTGGCTCCATTCCCAATCTCCATGACGACCCGCATTACCCCAGCCTCCCATTGTATTCCCTGTAACTCCATCACTTTTATGCTTTCCCTCAAATAAAGAACCACCCCCCCCTTTTCCTTCCCACTGGGTCCTTCCTAAAGAGAGTATAGCCTGGTATGGTGATGTCCCAGCCATTGTTTTCAATGCACCATGACTCAGTAATGACCACAATATTCAGGTGGGCTTCTGCCACAATGGCCTCTGGGTCCAAGATCTTCTTTTCTGGACTTCTAGCATTCACACACGGGGCATAACAGATTTTGCCTCCACTCCGCTTGTTATCCTCCTTTTTCCTTTTTGCACTCCCTCCTTCCCCCTCTCTTTTTTTTTAAAGTCAGCTTTATTGTTTTGCCAAGGCATTATAATAACATACAAGCACATGAACCTTATCACATAACAAACATAGGCCTCATAATTATAAATCTTTCTATAACAGGAGGAAAAAAACCTCTCTTAGCCTTTTAATCACTCAGGTTGTCTTGCTGGCTTCTTGCTTGTTCTTATGTCCATGGTTGAAGTGCCGCCATGACTCTGTGGAAACCATCCAATGGTGTCTTGATTTAGAGACTGATAATGATCTACCACCGGATGTTATTAAGGTATACACAGCTTTGTGACCAGAGCTATACAGTAATGGTCTACTAAAATAAAAGAAAATGTTAATGTGGTGGTAGTTGGAATGGATTGTCTAAACTAGAGAGGAACACCCCTTCCGGGTACTAACATGTACCCTTCTGTACTCTATATGACTCAACAGGAGTCTAACTCAATTCAAACTGAAACTGGGAGACCATGCCACACCTCTGAGAGTTCCAAATTGATATTAATGATGCAGGAGAGCTAGGGGACCATCGGGGGGGTGAGGGGAGGAGAGAGGAAGGGAAAACAAGACCCTCCTGCCATCTTCCAACCCCAAGTTTCCAGTCCCGTTTTGTCCCCTTCCTAGATTATACCCACAGGAATCCCATGTCTGCCATTGATCCATGTGCCTATCTAAGGAGAGTCTAAGCCTGGCTGTAAGCTCCTCCACTCTCCTAATGCTCTCCACTCTGCTCTTCCATGCCTCTAGTGTCTGGGAGGGGGCTTCAGCCAATTCCCTGTAATCTCCTTTACAGCTGCAAGACATAGTGTTCTAAAAAGCTTTTGTTGTTGTGCATAAAGTAGGGTGTCTGCAACCCACCACTATCACTTGAAAACTCAGAGGGACCTGTGTGCCCCAACCCCTCTGCATCAACCTGTGGATCTCCCTCCAGTAATCTTGTACCCCAGGGCAATCCCAGAATACATGGTAATGGGTGCCTACCTGCCCACAACCCCTCCAACACAAGTCTGACATGCCCCCAATGAAACATTTTTTGTTATTGAGGGGGCATGGAAGAAGTGAGGGAGACACTTCCAGTGGAACTCCCGCCACCCAGGCGAGGACGTGGTTCTCCAACCCCTCTCCCACACCTTAACCCACTGTTCCCCTGGAATCGAGAGACCACTGCCTTGTTCCCACTTTTGTCTTAATACTTCAAATTGTGTGCACTCTTCACCCTGAAGTGTTTTATAAGCCCCAGAGATGAGTTTACCTTTTGTTACTAAATGGACAGACCAATACAGAAAATGTTCTAGTCCCGTCAGGTCCCTGTTGATCATCAGGATCAAATTATTCGACATTATATAATTCTGGCTTGCAGGTACCTGTGGAAATCTGCTTTTGTTAGGGGGTATCTACTTCAAAGTGACTCAAAGGATGCCACTCCATCACCTGCCTGTTCCAGCTTTGGTATCTGGTGTCCGACTGAGGATGGGTGAAGTGAGGGTCACCCACGATTGATGTGAGAGGACCCACTCCTTCAGGGGTGTGCGTTATTCTTCTAGCCCCTACCAATACCCTTAACATATGTTTTGTCCAGGGATTTCGTATGGCCTTCCACATTCCTGGGGTTAATAGGGCAAATGGCAAGGATCCAAGGAAGATTATTTGCATTTGTTGAGCCTCGATCTCTCTCCCATCCGGTATCCCTCTTTTGTTTAACCCACATCACCACCAGGGCCACCTGCACAGCCATATAATTGAGCTGGCTGGGGTTCAAACCTGACCCCCAGCTTGCCTTTTTAGGTTTACTTCATGTAGATGGGATGACCTTTTGACCTCCCAAGACCGGCGGAAGCAACCACCCCATTTAGAAATTTTGCTTGAAAGGGGAAGTCTAACTGGGTGTGCTTGATTGCATGCATTTGGCTGTGTGTTCAGTTAAAACCACATGACCTCAATCATGGTCTAGTCTATTTGTCTGATTAAAATGACCTTATCCTAAACCTTTATAGTTGTTGTAGAAAATGTCATATTGTCTTAATTCTTTACTTAAAAGTGGTATACAGAATCAACATCATTTGGATCAGCAGTGCAAGTAAACAATCTATCTTTTACTGGAGAGGAATTCTCTCCTACTTTTAGATACAATCATATAAAAAAGTAAAAATAAAATAAAATGCAAGCATCATCTCTCTCTGCTCATAATCAGAGATAATAGCGATTATAAACACACAGTGCCATACCTTGATATCTCAAATGAAGTCCTAGGCAGAAGGACGTGCTGTCACAGCTCCTTCCTCTCTTCTGCCCCCCTTTAGCTTAAATGAGTCTAAATTTAAATGTTTTTTGGATGTACCACGTGTCATACTTCTCAGAAGTATGCCCATGACCATGACACATCTCTTGTAGAAGTGTGTTAATCATGCAAGGTGGCAACAAAAATATCTTATTTTAAAAGTGGAAGGTCATCTCAGATTCTTGCTTCACTGGAACATTGTTTTGTAAGCTCTGTTTTTTGCTGCTGAGGAAACTATGGTTTAGGTAGCATCTGTCTAGCACGTCCTCAAATAAAATCTCCTAATTTTATAGTTAATTTCAAACAAGACATGCAGATATATATTTTTCTTTTAAAACTGTAAACTGTTACTATCACAAAAGCTATAATCATTCTTATTTTAAATGTATCTTTAAACTGTTTATAAGGCACACTCAATAATAATAATAATGTTTGCAACTTACAAATGCTAATGATATAATTTATGTGCTATAGAGGAAACTTGTTTAGCCGGCTGCTTTCTTTTTCACTTCCTCAAATACATGTTCCCCATTCTACAGCTAGTTTTAAAACAAGACATTTTCTTTAACCTGTAAAATGTTAGTTACAACCAAATATTGCAAAGAAGCTATAATCATTTTTGATTTAAGTGTATCTTTTAACTATTTTACAGTAGGACACAATCAATTTATTGGCTAAACAGAACTATGCTTGGCAATAAGGATGTATTTAATTCAGTTCAGGAAAAACAGAAGTAATGCATTTTTTCAATCGTCATTATTTAATTTAGAGAAAAGTCAATAAGTCCGATCTATTTGTTGATTTTTCTCCAGGAAATAATGGGTTCTGCTCCATCATTTCCTCTAGTTCTAGGAAAAGCTGTTTCTTTGGAATATTTGGATCAGGCAGTCCAAATAAGGACTCAAGGGAATTACAGGTTTTGCTTCTTTGGAATATTTGGATCAGACAGTCCAAATAGGGACTCGCGGGGATTGCAGGTTCTGCAATTTCCATCCCTGTCTCAAAAATATGTTGGAGAATAAAATTCTGGATATGCTGGTTGATGCAGAGCATAAGTGTTGATAATATTAACCAAGAGGCAAGTTTGTCCATTATATTGGAGTGATAGGCAGTGGTTATAGTCAGGATGTTGTGGTAGCATAGGAACTTTGATGCTGTCACTCAGTTGATGTCAAGACACAGGATACAGTACATATGACATGAGGGCTGGTGAATGGTTGAAGAAACAGAGCAGTGGCAGAGATCATTTTTCTCCTTATGCCAATGGGGTTTGCCTACCCTCTGTGATGTCTCAACATAGCTATGGCTATATAAAAAAATGGCACGTGGACCTTATTGTGCTGACGGCCATTCTGTGAAAGGCAACAGAAGCAGGATGACAGCAGAGGTGCACACTATCTTTGGCAACTGCAGAACAGTAAGACAGCAATAGCAAGACCAAGTGCCACCAGTATTGTATGTAAGGGGATAACAACCAGGAATACAATGTTTTAATCTAATTTAGTAAATTTTAACTGTAATTAAGGAACTGAAGATTCACTATGTGCGGCTGTAAATGTGTAGGTATGGTAAAATGAGACTTTGTGTATTGTGTGTGGTTGAGTGCTTGTTGAAATTGCATGCTTTGGTTTGTAAAGGTAAGCTTAAAAATTAGCACAGTTCCTAGAACAGTGCTGAATCTGGGGATAGAGCCTTGAATGAGGCCTTGTATGGTAGAGACCAGTGGAGTTTGTAGTCTGAGGGGGAAGTTTAACTATTTGGCAGTGCAATTATTATAAATTTAATCCAACAAGTTATAAAGGAAGGGCTCCACATAGAAACATAAACTTTGACGGCAGATAAGGACCGCTTGGCCCACCCAGTCTGCCCATTTCCCTACCTAATGGATAAGCTGCAGATCCTAGTTAACCAGCAGCCTACTTCTTCATGCCCCCACACCCTATAATTGCCTTATGACTGTCCCATGCATGCTTGAATTCCACCACTGTTTTTGACCCCACAACCTCCTCCAGAAGGCCATTCCATGCATCCACAACCCTCTCTGTGAAAAAATACTTCCTTAAATTACCTCTGAGCCGCCTCTATCTTCAAATTGTGCCCTCTTGTTCTTGCACACCCTTTTTGAAAGATGCTACCCTCTTGGACTTTGTTGATTCCTTGAGGTACTTGAAAGTTTCTATCATGTCCCCTCTCCCTCCTTTCCTCGAGGCTATACATATTAAGCTCCTTAAGTCTCTCTTCATATGTCTTCTGGTGCAGACCCTGCACCATTTTAGTTGCCCTCCTCTGGACAGCTTCCATCCTGTCTATGTCTTTGCAGAGATTGGGTCTCCAGAACTGCACACAGTACTCCAGATGGGGTCTGATCAGCTGTCTGTACAGAGGGATAATAACTTCCTGTTTTCTACTGGTGATGCCTCTCCCTATGCATCCCAGTATCCCCCAGCCCTCATTACTGCCCTCTCACATTGCTTGCCCACCTTTAGGTCATCTGATATGACTACCCCTAGGTCCCTTTCCATTTTTGTTGTTGTTAGTATCTCACCCCCCACTGTGTACTCTTCCCCTGGGTTTTTGTTTCCCAGGTGCATTACCTTGCACTTCTTAGCATTGAATCTAAGCTGCCATACATTTGACCATTCCTCTAACCTTGCCAAGTCCCTTCTCATCCTTTCCACCCCACCTTGTGCATCAACTCTGTTGCAGATCTTTGTATCATCTGCAAAGAGACATACTTTTCCTTCCAGTCCCTCTGCAATGTCGCTTATAAAGACATTAAAGAGGACCGGTCCTAATACTGAACCCTGCGGTACCCCACTAGTAACCCCCCTTTCTTCAGAGTGGACTCCATTTACTATTACTCTCTGTGTCCTATTCTCCAGCCAATTCTTACCCAGGCTGTTATCTTGGGACCCACTTCCAGGCTGGCTAACTTGTATATTAATCTTTTGTGTGGGACTGTGTCAAATGCCTTGCTAAACTCTAGGTAGGCCATGTCCACAGCCCCTCCCTGATCTATTACTTTGGTCACCCAGTCAAAGAAATCTATCAGATTCATCTGGCATGACCTTCCCTCTGTGAATCCATGCTGCCTTGGGCCCTGTGCCCCTCTGGCCTCTAGATACTCGACAATTCTTTCCTTCAGAAGTGATTCCATCATTTTCCCTACCACTGAGGTTAAACTAACAGGTCTGTAGTTTCCTCGCTCTGCCTTGCTCCCACTTTTGTGAAGGGAATCACATCTACCCTCCTCCAGTCCTCGGGTACCACCCCATCCTCCCATGATTTGTTAAAGAGGGTAGCAGTGTGGTGTCACTAGTTCTACCCTTAGTTCTTTTAGAATTCTGGGATGAATCCCATCAGGCCCCATTGCTTTGTCCACCTTCAGTTATAAGAGTTCTTTCAGAACCCTTCTTCTGTAAATGGGCTGGTATCAACTTCTGTATCCAGAGTGTTTCTACTGTTTGTTTTAGGTACCTCCCTCTTCCTTTGTAAATACTGAGCAAAAATATTTGTTTAGTATCTCTGCCTTTTCACAGTCACCCTCTGCCCACCCTCCCTCCCTTTATTAAGCCTCATTATCCTCCCTTGGTCTTCCTTTGCTCCCTGATATACCTATAAAGGTTTTATCCCCTTCTTAACCGGTTGGCTATCTTTTCCTCAGTTTGGGCCTTTTGCTGTTCTGACTGCCTTCCCAGCTTCCTTTTGCTTTAACTGATACAGTTCTCTGTCCTGCTCCTTCTGTGATTCCTTGTACTTCCTGACTGCTTTCTTTTTCTCTTGAACCTTCACTGCCACTTCCTTTGAGAACCATTGTGGTTTCTTACATCATTTTGTTTTGGTTATTTGCTTCACACAAAGGCTTGTTACCTCTGTGATGGCAGTTTTTATTATTCCCCATTGTTCTTCCACCCCTCCCTCCTGCCCATTTGCTAGTGCATTCCTTAGGCACTCACCCATTTTGGCAAAGTCAGCCTCCTCAAGTCCAGCACGTTGCTCTTTTGTATGGCTTGACTTCTATTGCTGTGTTTATTGTGAACCATACTGTTCGAAGGTCGCTAGTTCCCAGATGGCTACCCACTTCTACATCTGTGATCCTCTCTTCATCTCCATTTGAGAGAACCAGGTCTAAGATTGCTCCCTCTCGAGTGGGCTCCAATACTAGTTGTCTAAGGCATGCCCCCTGTAGGGCATCTAGAATAACCCCACTCTTCAAAGTGGCTGCTGTAACTGCACTCCAGTTAACATCTGGCATATTCAGATCACCCATCAGCAATATCTCCCCTTTTTCTGCCATTCTAAGTATACTTTCTATCATTTCCTTGTCCATTTCCTCCCCCTGAGAAGGCGGTCTGTATACAACATCCACAGACATCTAGCTAAAGTGATGTTGTGTGGCAGAGAATCCCAAGCCTGGTTGGCAATCTCTGTGTCTGTTTACTCCACACTTGTTGCTGTGTAGCAAAACTGGTGGTCCAGGTGATATCTACTAATATGATTCACTATCAGGAAACCCAGTACAGCCTATCTGGCAATCCCTGTGCCACCAATTAGGTTCAGATTGCAATTTTTGAAGTGCACTGGCCCCACTTAAAAAGAGAACATTTTGCAACTGACACTTTGAAATTAACTTGATCCACAGAGACAACCACACAATTAAGACCATGTAAAAACTGTTACTAACCACTGTTGTTAGCCTGGTAGAATTGTTGGAGTTATGAATGTTACTGTATAGTTAAAATATCAGTGTTTCTATGGGAGCTAGGCATAAATGAAGAAGATAAACATGATAATAAAGAATACTGTAATAATAACTTTTTGCAACAGTTTACATATGGAGCATTGCTGAGGTTTGTTCTTAACCTTACGTGATGCTGCATGAGATATAACAGATTCATCGAACATGGGATAAGCAGTATTTGTCTTCTTTAAGAAGGGTTTTGGACTCACTGTGTTTTGTCATACTGAAATAAAAACACTAGATACATTAATAAAGGTAGGAGTTGGTAAGCATGTGCTAGTTGTACCGGAAACCAAGCAGAGTAGCCAGAGGAAGTACTGAAAAAAATTAAAATAGTAGAGCAAGCATTAGTTGGTACAATCTTAAAAGGTTTTATTACATCTTTCTGTCTTCTACCCTTGACGGTAGTTTTTGCCTAGGGATTTTTCCACTCTATTACAAATTTTAAACCTTTGAAACGTAAATAAACAATTCGGCTAGAGTAAACACCAAACAAATGGCAAGACAAATGAAAATTAAAAAAGCAAAACAAACAGTAAGTAGTATTATCTTAAAAAGTGTTATTTTATAGAAGTAAATTCACATGGGCTTGATATTTTTAAGACCCATGGGTGTTTAGGCTTTTTTAAGCACACCCAGTTTCTAATGTTATACAAGTTTACTTAGAGACTGTACTTAACTGCCCTATTTAAAGACAGTTGTGTCTGGTATTAGTATCCAGGACTGTTTGTGTTTGCGTTTTATGAAATGAAAGACCATGTTTAGTAAGTGGTTTACTTTTGAGATACATAAATGCCATTTATTTGCTTTTAGTTTAAAATTTATAATAATACTGAGTACCATAGTGCCAATTAATACCATACTGGTCATTCAATTCAAAAACATGAACCTTTTTAAAATGCAAACCTTGAAATGAATGGATGGATGTGAGAAGGGATTCCCCAATGAGGAAACATCTCTTTGGTCATTGTGTCCACAGGAAATTTGACTGTGGCCACCACTGCAGGGAATGCATCACAAATTGGTGAAAATGATCTGTAATAACCAAAACAAAAGATATACATTTTTTATCTTCACTGAGGGATAATGGCCCCACTAAATACTCATGTGTCCCCCAGGGCACATGAAAACTTACTTGCAGGACAGGAGTGGGAACTAGCTGAGCCTGCTGGTATTTTTGACAGGTTGCACAACTATTGATTTAATTAGTAATGTTTGATGTCATGGAAAGCCAGTTGAAGTTACTTTGATACCCAGATCCAAACAGATTTACTTTTGCATGCAGAAATATTTTTTTACCAAATAAATATATCTTGTTAGTTTTTGCATTAGGCCTTCCAGCTCCCATTCCTACAAGTTTTGAGAATACCTTACTGTCCAGGATGTGGCCAACTTCCTGTTCAGCTTGGCGGACTTCCGTCAAGGATTGACTAACTGTGTGCCACAGCGACATGGTATACACAAGTTTCGCTGCTGAATTGCTAGAATGATCACTTGGAATAATACAGTCTGTTCCATGCCCTCCGGATGTGGGAAACTTTTGCAGCAGGAGTTAAGACTTCACTTGCTTGGTAAATTCTGTCCCAGTCTGATGGGAACGCCTCAGGCTGTTTTGGACACGAATTGTAGGTTTGAACTATAGTAACTGCTGTCAATAAATGCCAATTTAGGCTTGTGGGTTAATGCTTTGTGCATGTGCCAAGGCTCTAGTAGGGTGATTAGACAGCTTTTGCTGGTATGACTTCTTGGGTAATAATGGAGTGAATGTTTGTTGCATTATCTTGTAACCTGTAATAATACCTATTGCTAACTTCTTTTATCTTGTATATGTTGTACACTTGTTTTTACCTATACTACAGTAGTAATGGTTGGTATATTTGCCCAATGAATGAATTCCAAATGTGGTGGGCTGTTCTAATTGTGAGTATGATGGGTATAATGCTGTTTTATTATGCCAAAATAATTAATTTATTTATTTGTTGGTTAGTGTACTGAAATTTGAAATTTTGAAGGACTTACCACAAGTGTGGTGTTTGTTTAAGAATACTATAATTACCTTGATGTGTTTTAAAACCTGGAATAATGCCTATTTGGAATATATTTTTTACATGTGGTGTCTGTTGTACCTATGTGTTAGAAGATGTGATAGTGTTACCATATGGTATAGTTGCCAAGGAAATATACATGAAATTTAACTAATTTTACTATCAGAATGGCAAAGACAGTGATGTGTACAAATGCTGGGGGTTATTAGGACCTGAATTAAAAATGCATATAGATGAGAAGTAGTTAGAAAAAATACATTAATACGAGATAACATACAATCCAGTAATGAACACATATATTACAAGAATGCTGAAGTGCATTTGAGCTTAGTGTGAGATGTTTCTACATGCAGTTTTAAATGTTAAGGATTTTGCCTTAAAAATCATGAACAATAAGATATGAAAAAAAAAAAAACTATAAGCACATTCGTGCTAAAGGCATTGAGTGAGAAACAAAAGCCAGGCAACTGTATGTGCATAAATGCACAAGGAGGTCAACGGATTTGCTAAAGGTCACACTGGGTGAAAGTGGTAACTGGTTAGGTTTAAAAACAGGAAGTAAAATCAAAAGATGTGAGCTAACAGTTATATGACTGTAACTTTAGACATGCAGCAGTCAAACTCAGAAAAATAAGAACATATTATCATAAGCCGATTATCAAAGACTATAATAAACATAAATAGAAGTTATGACTAAAATAAAAATAAATAGATTTTATGACTGATGAATATGTTCATTTTAATACTTAGTAGATTAAGGTACAAAACAGAAACATTGGGACCCCCTTGGAATAAATGGTTAAAGGAAAATAAATTTAAATTAATAATGTTAGACCAGTTAACTGCATTATGAAATAATTAATCATGGAATGACAGTAAATGGGTAAATTTAAAGTGAGTTGCATAAACCATGGTATCTCAGAAAGAAAAAGGAAGTAGACAGGCTGCTGACAGTTTAGCAGAAGCCAAAGCAGCATTTAAAAAGTCAAAACTGGATTAAGACACGATAGTCATGTTACAAGTTGAGATTGCTTTGTAAGTAAGATGACATCTATATACTAATATTACAACCAATTTGTAATGAATAAACCAAACCAATAAAAATAACTTTATGAGAGTGTGTGTAGTATTTAGTATGAAGGTATTACCTAGTATTACTGTTTTGCACAGACAGGAAAGAGAGGAAAGAAAAAAAAGAAACAACACTTATGGCTGTGAAACTGGATACCATGATGCTAGTGTAACCCCCGGACCCCTGATTTTTGCAAAACGACAGGTGGCATGCTGTTGAAGCTGACAGCAATACCTGGTGGGGACTGGGTTCGGGAAGGACTAGGTTACTCAGCACAGGGGGGCCTAGGTTTGACTACTCTGCACAGGGGCACCCAAGTAAATCCGAACACAGGAAGCAATAACTGTAATGTCCAAAACCAGGAATGGGATTCTACAGTGTGGCTTTTATTCACATCCAAGCTGAACAAACAAAGCATAGATGGACCCCCATGGAGCTACATTCCTGGTAATGCAGATTAGAGACAACAGAACACTTCTTCACATTTCCAGCCCTCAGGCTCTAAACCCACCAGGCACACAGCCTGGACTTGCACACAGCTTTGGATACACAGCCCGACTTGTACACTACTTGGGTTTTCTCCACTGGCCCGGATCCCCCGTCGACCACTTGATCCATGGTCCATTATGGGAATGAACCAGTTTTCCAATTGGTGGCTCCCCAAACCACCTTAGAGCCTTCAACTCCTAAAGGGAAATTTTCCTTCTATCCCATGTCTGGGTACTTCCTCACTGGCCAAATGCATGAGGCAAAGTAGAAATCCTACAAAGCAACATAGAGGTGGACCCGGTTACTAAGATGGGGGTCTCCCACCTCCAGCTCCCACAATCCATACCCGCCATTTCTCTGGAAACTAAACAACTCTTTTCTGAAAGCTTGGCAATGTAGATTACTGGGTAGACATATGTCACATCTCCTCACATGTCTTGACTTCCCTATGTGCTGGACTTGAACATACTTTTACTTTGGCTAGCCTCATTACTCTAGGCCTCCCACTACTTCAGTAGTCCAATCCCACTTTAACACAGTTCAGGGTGAAACATGGGCCCTTTAGAAAGAGCATAACTCACCCTCCGGTTGCAGGTGCCCCACAGGCGAATCACGAAATCTTCTTGTTTCCCAGACTCTTGGACAAAATAAGGCAGCTTCTTCATTAGCAGTAGCCAGGGGGTTGCCCCTGGAAATGCAGGCAAAACCTTCCTGCTCCATCCCCTGAGGGATGGGGCACAGAGACCCAAATCAGCGGTCTCCACCACTTTAAAAATAGCTCACTGTGTCTCTCTTTAGGTGGAAACACACACCTTTCCCTAATTGTAGCCCTATTTCAGAGTTGAGGCTCCAAGAGCCTAAGCACAGAGCTGCTGTGCTCCTCTCAGAACAAGCTCCAAACTCCAACTGACCACAGACTGACTGTTCAAACCTCCCAACATTCTACTCCAACTCCCTGCTGCAGATTCCATTGTGGCTCATGCAGCTGCGATAGTTCTATGGTGATGTCATCCCTCAGTCTTAGCTGAGACTGAGAACAGAGTGAGACAGTGTGAAACCCATTTAACTGGAGTTTCACAAGCTGCCTTCCCTGCCTACCACTAGATCTTACTGAGATTCTAGTAACCCCAGGTAACAAGAGGGTTACACTCACCCTTGACCAGGAAAATGACTGTCCGCAGTCATTGTTTATCCAGCTTAGGCCATCCCACCCTATGTGCTACCTGCGGAGGGGGGTGATCAGGCCCCCTCCTACCATGTGCGAGCACAGGCAGGCAACACTAAGGGCCTAGAGGCCTTTAGCTGACATATCAGCCTCTACTCTACCCACTTACTATGGGTGCCTAGTGGCTCTGGTAGAACTGTCCAGAGCATAGTCCTAACAGCTCAGCACTGCAGTCCCTACGGCCATTCAGGACCACAGCCTGTCCATCCCCCTAGCCCTCTAGGGAAAATCTGTCTGCCTATAACTTAACACCCCAAAACAAAACAACCCGGGGACCTCCCCGACCTTCGGCAATCTGCAACCACACACCAAGAAACTAATATCACACCATTATATCACTTTACTGCCTCCCTACCCCCACAACCACACCTGTGGAAGGAAAGGGTTAATACAGTAACAACTACAATAACAACACCACAGTACTTTAAATTACTACACACTAAAGTACTAGTGAGGAACTCCAATGAGCCCCTCCTCCTCCTCCTCTTCTTGTCTTCTCTTCTACCTTCTCCAGGAACACCTGCAAGAAAAAGAAAGACAACACACACTCCTAATCTGCATACACAGTCTACCTAAACCCCTACCATCAAATACACTGAAGAATCCCAAAAAGATTTTTTTAGAAAAGGTAGAAAAACAGTATATACATTAGAAAACAGTAGAAAAACAATGACATTATTTACAATACACATTTGGGGGGATGGAGTGCCCTAAAAGTCCCAACTAGTGACCACAGTGCCCGAAGGCTAGTCCATTAAAGAGTCTCTCCTGGGCCATATTCAGCTGGCTTTTGGCAGAAAGGTGAAACACAGTTCTAGCAGGCCAAAGTCCCAAAGGGGAGGGTCTTTGAGGACAGTTCACACATTCTGGAGTCTGCTAGTGTAGGGTGTATACTGCAATGTCATAAAGATAGAAAAGTTTGGACTTACCAGCCCCTTGTAGAATGAAAAATCTGAACCGACCTGCACCTCAGCCGAAGACTCTCCCTGGCAGCATTTCTTCCGATACAGCTGGGCGGATATCTTCCGGGAACCACAGGAGGGTACATCTAGAAACTGCTGGGTTGATGTCATCTCTGGAGATGGAACCTTAGAACAGGAACAAAAAGGAAAACAACTGGTCTGACGTCATCCGATTACCAGGCGATGAAGCAGGATACGGCTGGGCTGGTGTCCTCTCTGGATCTGAAGTCATCTGGTGGGCCAGTTGATGGATTCTGGAAAGGCCAGTGCACTGTAGAACTGATAAATGTGGGACACCTGAGTCCTGGATGTCCATACTGGCGGATCAATAAAGGCACTTCACAGGCTGGTGTAGCAGTATTGACTTCCACTGCTCAGCTTTCCATTTAGTAGGCACGGGCACATTTGCTGGGAGGTCCTTGCATTGAGGCCAATAGTACCGGGGGTCAGGAGCTTGAATTATTACCCCATCTGGGCGTACATAATTCACACAATGGAAGGTTTCATGTCCCTCTCCGTCCACTATTCACACTCTGTCCATAAACAGTGTCCTGCCTCTCATCCACTGGGTATATTTCTCCTGAAACAGTCTGTTCTTTACGTGCTTGTTCGCACCAGGATACACAAATTTCATTGCTTCGGCCCAGATCCAGGATTTCCTGCTGTTCTCAATCTCCTCCCAGACTCTCCGAGGAAAGGTAGAAAAGGTCATCCCATAGATCTCATTCGCCTTCCTATGAACCAGTCTCTCCTCTTTACTAGCTTTGGTCAACCTGAGACTGCTGGCCTGGCTTGGGGTGGCCAGTCCTGGTTCTGCCAGCTATGCATCCTTAATGAGATTAAAAACAGATCCCTGACTTCTTCTTCTTCTTGCATAGCCAGGGCAGTGGCATCACCACTCTCTTCCGTGCATTCCTCCGAGGCAAGAGGTTGAGCCTGTGTACCCATTCCTTTTTCACAAGGCCACATAGGTTCCCCCTCATCTTCTTCCGCACTGAGGATCTGAGCCCAGGAGTGAACAGTCGTCCTCACTCCTGAGACTATCCACTCATCACTAGGTGACCCATTCAAAGGCCTCCTGCATCTCATCTTCTCCTATGAGACTTGGGCTAGGCCCCCCCCTCTCCAGGGGTCTACTGATGCTTTATCTGAACGTTCCAACTGAGATCCAGCATCCGAAACTTCAACATCTGGTTCTGTCTCTAACTCTGCACCCTCTAGCTTTGTGCCACACTCCCCCGAGGGGCCTTCTTCAACAGGCTCTGCCTGCTGCTGTGTGCTGCCAACTACAGATTCCTGAACCTTTGTCCATGTGGGAGCCAAACGAATCTGGGGCACTTTATACAAGCCATATTTCTCTAGGCACCCAGCACAGTGAGGTATCATGAAGACATCCCTTTCAGCATTTAAGCAAATTTGACACACATGCACTGGATAACCAGGAATCGCCACATGTGGAGGCAGTTGTCCTCCATAGCACCACTTTTCAATGTCCCTTAGTCTATTTACTGCTGCTGTTACTGCAACCCGGGCATGATCTGGGTAGCGAGCTGGTCCTGAGGCCATAACTGCAGAAAAACAAACAAAACACTCACTGTTACTGAAAGTCCCACTTTACTGAACACCTTCTTTACTTTTAAAATGGCTCCTCTGCTGCTGTATTTACTTTACTACCCCACCCTGTAATGGCGGCGGCAGCACTCCTGTGCATCAACATTCAGAAATTGGGTCAAGCCACTGTGCATCCGATTTACACACACTACTGATAACTTTTGCTCAAACTGCACAAACTTGCACTGTTCTTTTTCTAACACATTTACATGATTTTCCACATACTTTTCAATTGCTGGAAACATTTCTTTAACTCACAGTCCCTTAAAGCCTCAGGATTTTAAGCACAGGATTGCCTGTAAACCAGTGCTGCACATTTGGCTACAACTCACAGTCTCTCTCTCTGGCTTTAAAACTTTACACTGATGCTGAACTTATAACTATGCACACAGTCAATGGCTTAACCAACTTGCACTTGCTGGTAAAACTTGACCCAGTCATTATTTGCAAAGCGACTATACTGCTGCACACATATTCAGCTGGCTTTTGGCAGAAAATCACTGTTTGAGCAATTTTTACTGTTGGTACTCACTGTTATCAGTAGCTGTGTGCTGCGATGGAAAAATGGCCTGCAGCCAGTCTTGGAGGCCTCAGAACAGAAAACGGGTGGGCAGTCCTGTCGATCATCTCCCCGATCACCACACTCGCAATTCAGACGATCGAGATGCGGGTTGAGCCCGATTTTAAACAAAACAGTTT
The DNA here is from genome assembly GCA_016271365.2 of Neoceratodus forsteri. NCBI lineage: Eukaryota > Metazoa > Chordata > Ceratodontiformes > Ceratodontidae > Neoceratodus > Neoceratodus forsteri. The sequence goes on from CM057456.1 coordinate 694,406,501, forward strand.
ATTTTTAGAAGTTTTACAGTGCTTTTTAATCACCTCTCTCTCTCTCCTCCACAAGCCAATACATGCACTCCACTCACACTTCCTCTCGAATGCTGGGGCAGTCACTGTAGAGCTGGCTGAGGGGTGGGACTGATTGCAGCCTCACCAATCACACGACGCCATGCAAATGAGCCTCTTCTTCCTTGCGAGTGCTCTTCTCCTCACTCACGGCGATCGTCAAGCAGGCAAATTTAAACTGCAGAAACCACTTTTTTTTTTCCTTCAACTGACTCCATGGCGGGAGCCTATTTCAGCCATTTAGCATGGCCATTCACACAGCAAGTTTCCCAGTTCACTTAAAAAGCATTTCCAACATCCAGGGCACAATTTTTCTGTTGCTACCCCTAGTCTTCCATACTTTTCTTTACCACACAGTTCTTTTAAAAGCATTTCCAACGTCCAGGGCACAATTTTCCTGTTGCTACCCCTAGTCTTCCACACTTTTCTTTATCACCACAGTTCTTTTTAAAAGCAGGCAAAAACACTGTAAACCATTGATGCAGGACAAGGGCACACTCTTTTAGCTTTACTGTTCCTTGGTAAACAGTTGGCATTTTAAACAGCAGCATAAGATCCACAGCACACAGCGACACACTAATTAAATTGCTTCAGCTTTTTGGGCTATCCACTGTCAGATAGCCAAAACGCTAGCCCCCTTGCCCGAGCACCTTCCTCCCAGAATTAAAATCTAAAGCAGTGCCTCCATTTTTGTAACCCCCAGACCCCTGCCTTTTTGCAAAACGACAGGTGGCATGCTGTTGAAGCTCAGGGGTGTAGCCAAGGATTTCAGATCTGCACACCAAGTGGACTCAGTGCTACTCCCCCCCTCCCTTGTTAGGGTGTGCTACCCCGCCCCCCCGGGTGTAGCCAGACAATATACAAAAGTACACAAGGACCGTGTTTGTTGCCTCATTTGGCACAATAAATACAACTTTTGTATCTCATGACAATGGTTGTTGCCATGCATTGCTCCCTAAGACACCCAAATGCCAGCCCAGAGCCTGTAAAATTGCATTGTCCTTGGGATGAAAAGACAGTATTAGTGACCAGTCCTTCTTGTTTTGACTCCTATGAATAAAATTACAGAAAGGTTCAGCATTTGCTTTGTTAGTTTTCATGGAAAAAGGAAGCAGTTCAGAGCCTATTTGCTACCCCCCCTTAAATAAAATTGCACACCATGGAGTTCTTGGAGTATGCCTGGCTACACCCATGTTGAAGCTGACAGCAATACCTGGTGGGGACTGGGTTTGGGGAGGATAAGGTTACTCAGAACAGGGGGGCCTAGGTTTGGCTACTCTGCACAGGGGCACCCAAGTAAATCCGAACACAGGAAACCATAACTGTAATGTCCAAAACCAGGAATGGGATTCTACAGTGTGGCTTTTATTCACATCCAAGCTGAACAAACAAAGCATAGACGGACCCCCACGGGGCTACATTCCTGGCAATGCAGATTAGAGACAACAGAACACTTCTTCTCATTTCCAGCCCTCAGGCTCTAAACCCACCAGGCACACAGCCTGGACTTGCACACAGCTTTGGGTACACAGCCCGACTTGTGCACTACTTGGTTTTCCCATTGTCTGCCCCGCCTCGCCACTTCTGATCTCATGGTCCATTATGGAATGAACCAGTTTTCCAATTGATGGCTCCTCAAACCACCTTAGAGCCTTCGACTTCTAGAGGAAATTTTCCTTCATCCCATGTCTGGGTACTCTCTCTCGCACTGGCCAAGTGCATGAGGCAAAGTAGAAATCCACAGAGCAAATCCGGTAGAGGTGGACTGGTTACTAAAGATGGGGTCTCCACCTCCAGCTCCCACAATCCATACCCGGCCATTTCTCTGGAAACTAAACAACTCTTTTCTGAAAGCTTGGCAATGTAGATTACTGGGAGACGTATGTCACATCTCCTCTACATGTCTTGACTTCCCATAAGTGCTGGACTTGAACATACTTTTACTTTTTGGCTAAGCCTATTACTCTAGGCCTCCCATTACTTCAGTAGTCCAATCCCACTTTAACACAGTTCAGGGTGAAACATGGGCCCTTTAGAAAGAGCAGAACTCACCCTCCAGTTGCAGGTGCCCCACAGGCGAATCACGAAATCTTCTTGTTTCCCAGACTCTTGGACAAAATAAGGCAGCTTCTTCACTAGCAGTAGCCAGGGGGTTGCCCCTGGAAATGCAGGCAAAACCTTCCTGCTCCATCCCCTGAGGGATGGGGCACAGAGACCCGAATCAGTGGTCTCCACCACTTTAAAAATAGCTCACTGTGTCTCTCTTTAGGTGGAAACACACACCTTTTCCTAATTGTAGCCCTATTTCAGGGCTGAGGCTCCAAGAACCTAAGCACAGAGCTGCTGTGCTCCTCTCACAACAAGCTCCAAACTCCAACTGACCACAGACTGACTGTTCAAACCTCCCAACATTCTACTCCAACTCCCTGTTGCAGATTCCATTGTGGCTCATGCAGCTGTGATAGTTCTATGGTAATGTCATCCCTCAGTCTCAGCTGAGACTGAGAACAGAGTGAGACAGTGTGAAACCCATTTAACTGGAGTTTCACAAGCTGCCTTCCCTGCCAACCACTAGGTCTTACTGGGATTCTAGTAACCCTGGGTAACAAGGGGGTTACACTAAGAACAGTTGAAAGTTGTTAATCTGATTTACATACTGCTTAAGATACATATTAGACAGATAAAGACATGGTATGAAGTTAGGCTTTGTAGATTTAAGACTACTGATAAGGAAGCACTGCATGGTCAATGCACTGCAGAACAAACACTCGTTGTGGAGTGTATGTGTGTGTGGGGGGGTTGCAACCAAGGCTATAGTGTGTGGATTTGTTACACATACTAAATAGACAGTGCAATAAAGAAGGAGCTTGTTGAAGATGTTAAGGAAGAGGAAACAAAGATTGAAGTGGTATAGAAAACATTACTTCTGCATGATATAATATGACACTAATTTGTTTCGTTGTTATATGGTGGCAGAAAAACTATGATAGGGAATTTTAACTAGCTACAGTATATATATGGGAAAGATAGATAGGCATTAACTTATGTTGTTGTAATATAGCATATGGTAATTGTTATGGAAATTTTTCTTAGTTATTGAGCAACTTTTTTTTTTAATTTTGGGATTTGGTTATAATAACATCAGATAATAATATTCATTTATCACGTCGCTAGAGGTCACCAACTGAGCTAGCTGGGGTTCAAACCTGAGCCCCAGCTTGCCTTCTTAGGTTTACTCCGTGTACATGGGATGACCTTTTTACCTCCCAAGACCGGCGGGAGCAACCACTCCATTCAGAAATTGTGCTTGAATGGGGAAGTCTAACTGGGTGTGCATGATAGCATGCACTTGGCTGTGTGTTCAGTTAAAACCACATGACCTCAATCATGGTCTAGTCTATTTGTCTGATTAAAATTACCTTATCCTAAACCTTTATAGTTGTTTTTCTTTTAATATTATGGTACAATTTATATATACCAATAGTCACAAGTAAGCTTTATCCCCCTGTATTGTAAGTCAACAGCTTTATAAGTAAAAATATTTAACCGAAAAGAAATACCAGGAAATGTCATATTGTCTTAATTCTTTACTTAAAAGTGGTATACAGAATTAACATCATTTGGATCAGCAGTACAAGCAAACAATATATCTTTAACTGGAGAGGAATTCTCTCCTACTTTTAGATACAATCATATAAAAAAGTAAAAATAAAATAAACATAAAATGCAAGTATCATCCCTCTCTGCTCATAATCAGAGATTATAGCAATTATAAACACACAGTGCCATACCTTGATGTCTCAAATGAAGTCCTAGGCAGAAGGACGTGCTGTCACAGCTCCTTCTTCTCTTCTGCCCCCCTTTAGCTTAAATGAGTCTAAATTTAAATGTTTTTTGGATGTACCACGTGTTATACTTCTGGTAGAAGTACGCCCCATGTCACACTTCTCATAGAAGTATGCCCCGTGACCATGACACAGCTCTTGTAGAAGTGCGTTAATCATGCAAGGTGGCAACAAAAATATCTTATTTTATAAGTGGAATGTCATCTCAGATTCTTGCTTCACTGGAACATTGTTTTGTAAGCTCTGTTTCCTGCTACTGAGGAAACTGTGGTTTAGGTAGCCTCTGTCTAGCATGTCCTCAAATAAAATCTCCTAATTTTATAGTTAATTTCAAACAAGACATGCAGATCTATATTTTTCTTTTAAGACTGTAAACTGTTAATATCACAAAAAAGCTATAATCATTCTTATTTTAAATGTATCTTTAAACCGAATATAAGGCACACTCAATAATAATATTTGCAACTTACAAATGCTAATGATATAACTTATGTGCTATAGAGGAAACTTGTTTAGCCGGCTGCTTTCTTTTTCACTTCCTCAAATACATGTTCCCCATTCTACAGCTAGTTTTAAAACAAGACATTTTCTTTAACCTGTAAAATGTTAATGTTACAACCAAATATTGCAAAGAAACTATAATCATTTTTGATTTAAGTGTATCTTTTAACTATTTTACAGTAGGACACACTCAATTTATTGGCTAAACAGAATTATGCTTGGCAATAAGGATGTATTTAATTCAGTTCAGGAAAAGCAGAAGTAACACATTTTTTCAATCGTCATTATTTAATTTAGAGAAAAGTCAATAAGTCCGATCTATTTGTTGATTTTTCTCCTGGAAATAATGGGTTCTTGCGCCATCATTTCCTCTAGTTCTAGGAAAAGCTGTTTCTTTTAAATATTTGGATCAGGCAGTCCAAATAGGGATCCAAGGGGATTACAGGTTTTGCTTCTTTGGAATATTTGGATCAGACAGTCCAAATAGGGACTCGTGGGGACTGCAGGTTCTGCATAATATAATTTAAGATCATGGAGGGCTTATCCACCCCTGCATTTGGGCCGAGTCAGGAGTTAGTGGTTAATTCGCTTCCTGCCCCTTTGCCAGATAAAGTTTGAGAGGGTCAAGTTGACCAGGTTGAAAAAGGAGTCAGGGATGTTTATCGGGAGGGCTTGAAACAAAAACAGGAGCCTGGGGAGGATACTCATTTTAATCGACTCAATCCTTCCTCTAATTGATAAGGGGAGCATGTCCCACCTCACCAGGTCTGCCCTTATCCCCCCCCCATAACTTACCATAGTTAACCCTAAAACATTTTGAGAAATGGGGTGAGATCTTGACCCCCAGGTATTGGACCAGGTTTGCAGCGGCCCATTTGAAAGGAAAGTTTTGTTCTATATCTCTAGGAAGTGTCCCCCCAAACCTAATTGCCTCTAATTTGTCCCAGTTAATTTTATAACCTGAGACCTGACCATAATCCTGCAATTCCCTTGTCAGCGCCAGGAGCGAGATTCTGGGAGAGGTCATAAAGAAAAGGGTGTCGTCCTCATATAAGGAGATTTTGTGTTCTCTCCATCCCACCCGGACACCTCTGATATTGTCATTGGCACTGATTGCCCTAGCCAGCAGTTCTATGCATAAGGCAAAAAGCAGAGGGGAGAGTGGACACCCCTGTCTGGTCCCTCTAGACAAGTGGAACCTCTCTGTTGTGAAGCCATTGACTCTCACAGTGGCTTGTGGTGCTGCATACAGGGCTTTAATACCTGTCCTAAACTTGGGGCCCATACCCATCTCCTCTAAGGTCCTGTGCAGGAACCTCTAGTCCACCCAGCCTAAGGCCTTTTCTGCATCCATGAATATCGCTAATGTCGGTTCCCTCGAGGCCTGTTGGTATGATACGATGTTAAGCAGGCAGCTAATGTTGTCATGTATTAACCTACCATTAATAAAGCTGGTTTGATTCTGGTGGACCAGATTACCCACACAGTCCTGCAACCTGCGGGCCAAAGTCATGGTGTATATTTTCTGGTCTACATTCAGAAGTGAAATGGGCCTTTATGAGCCACACACATCTGGATCCTTCCCTTCCTTGGGGATGACCAAATCTGGGCATACTGCCAGCTCAGGGGAGTTCCCTCTCCCTTCCGAATTCCCTGACAAACTCTACCCAGCAGGGATACCAGTTCCGCTTCCAGGGCCTTGTAGAGTTCCCTAGCTATCATCATCTGGCCCAGGGGCCTTCCCCATTTTTAACTCCCTGAAGCTCCACTGAAGTTCCTCTTCTGATAATGGGACCTCTAATCTCTCCCTATCGTCTGCTGAGAGTTTGAGTAGCTTGACCTTTTGGAAAAAAGCTTCCAGCTTCTTCTGGTATCCCCCCACACCGTCTTGGCTATAAAGCTTTTTGTAAAACTTTTGAAATTGTGCTGCTATCACCGTAGGGTCGGTCACATAGTGACCGGGACCTGCCAGTGCCTTTAAGCGGATGACCGTTCTGTTAGCAGCTTCTTTCCTGAGTTGCCAGGCTAGCAGTCTACCAACCCTATTTCCAGCCTCAAAAAACCTCTGATGGGAGTACCTTAATTGCCCTTCAATTTTGTCATCTAAAATCCTGTTAAGCTTCCTCCTAGTCTCTTCCAACTTCTCTTTAACTCTATTGTTGAGGACAATTTTATGTTCTGCTTCCAAATCAAATAGATGGTTTTCCAGTTCCAAAATTTTCTTCTGTTGCATCCTTTTCAAATTTGAGGCATAGCCTATGGTGACTCCTGTAATAACTGTGTTTAAGCTATCCCACCAGAGTGCTGCAGTGAAGTCCTGAGGGGGGTTGTCTACCTCAAACTGTCTCAGGGTTTCCTTCAGGAGCTCTTTATATTCCTCCCTGTTAAGGAGGGAAACGTTTAACCTCCAGGAGGAGTTCCTGACCTTGGGGCCTGGCCAATTGTGCATGGACACCATTCCATGGTCGGACAAGGTCCTGGGATGAATCTTCTATTCTTCAGCCCTATGGAGCCAGTCAGCAGATATCCACAGCATGTCAAGCCTACAGTAGACCTCATGCAGAGCCAACCAGCAGGTATAATCCTGCACCTTAGGGTGCTGATGCTGCAGACCTCCACTAATCCCAGTTCTCTGCCCATTCTTGCCAGTGTCTGTGCAGCCCTCGGGGGGGGGTACCCCCCAGAATGCCCAACCTATCCAGTGCGGGATTGAGGGCAGTGTTGAAATCCCCTTCCACTATGAACAACTCACCTGTGGGGGAGCCATTCTGAGGAGCACTTCTTTAAGAAAGTCACTATTCTCTGCATCTTGGTTTGGCACGTAAATGTTGAGGATAGAGCACGGTATCTCTCTCTGTACGTACCCTTAAGTAACAGAAATCTCCCCTCTTGGTCCTCTTGTTTACTAATTAACTGGAAGGGGTAGCTTTTGTGAATAAGTGTTGTTACCCCTCTTCTATGGTGGTGGGCCTTATAGGTAGCACAGTAAGCCTGGCCGACCCAGGCGTGCTTTAGCTTAACACTTTCTTTTGGGTCCAAGTGAGTTTTCTGTAACAGCGCTATCTCAATTTTAGCCTTGTGCAATTCATTCAAAACCCTTTTTCTCTTAATTGGGTTACCCAGCCCCCTGACGTTATATGATGTTATTGATCCTTCAGCCATTTGTTCAAGAATCCCTCCTGCATCCTCCAGAAAACAGGCAGCATGATCTCCCCTTCCACAACACTAATAATAGCACTATAAATAGCACAACTTACAAACATCGAAAAGTTTTTAACAATATCAGAACTTCCAAGGTGAAAGAAAAAAGCATCTGGTCAGTGTACTGGATGGTTCTGTGTCAACTGGATGGGGTGCCTGGGTAGTTGCCCTGTGCTAAACTTGAGTTTTTGGGTGATGGAGCTTGTTGTTAGCATCTAACCCTCTATACGAAGCCTTCTGTCAAAACTACCTGTCTATAAGACTTTCAGATAAAAGCTTTCCTCTTTCTGGGGACAGAACCACCCCTGGTAGAGTAATATGTGGGTGAGGGGGAGCTGGACCCAATGGCAGGGCCAACTTAAGGAATTTTGAGATCCCAGGTGGCCACCGTACTATCTTGGGCCATGTATCACCACCACTCCCTCCCAAATGTCAACAACCTCTCATTCAGATTTGCTCTCCCCCCAACCCAAAACGTAAGGCAGAAACTGGGACGGGTCCCATGTGGAACCGATCCGGACAGCTGCGGTTATCAGCTCAGGCCTACTGCCGTCCCCCCACCTGCCATCGCAAGTGTGCCCCCCCAGGCAGAGAGCCCAAGGCAGCCCCCAGAGACAGCATGAAACTGCCTCTGGACCCCCCCCAAGAGAGGAAACCAGCACACCCCAGCCTCGTTTGCATCATGTCAACAAATCCCAAAAGCAGAAGTGCACAATGATGCCCCACTCACCTGTCATGAAAAATATGCATCGAATGTGGACAAAAACTCACAGTCCAACACAGGTATGTCCAAATCAGTTTAAGGACTGTGATTTATTCCTTAGATTCTGAGTTTCTAAAGTAGTGCAAAATACCACATTGCATAAGTGACTATCAACTTGGTGAATAACAGGAACTCTACAAGTAACAAAACACCCCTAGCACCTCGACTCTCACAAGTCTTCAGAGGGGGTAAAGCATTCAAGCAATCAGGTTCTTTTGAGGGCTTGAACTCATTAATATGTATGAGCCCTTACAATAAATTACTACAGTGACATATAACTGCATCAATTCACATTTAACTCTATAATACCATACATATTAAAGTAATCATATAATAAATAGCTCCTTATACTAGTTTCAAAAGTTCTATAAAGAATTTATCAATCATAACATTTAATAGTTTAAACCTGATATTCGAGCTGCAGCAACAGGATCTTATTCTGTTTCAGTTTCAAGCACATTTATCTGCACATTTATAAAGGATACAGTGGAGGCAATCTCAGTATCATAATTCAACCATTATCCTATTGAGAAGGAGAGAAAAAAGCAGATAAGCAAGGAATAAGGGACTGTAAAAAATATAAAGTTATTGTCAAAAATTATCACAAAAACAGAGAAAATTCAGAAGACTCGACTTCTTTGTAAACACTTACAGTCAAAGAATAATAAAGCCTGGTAGCATAAATATGACTTAAAGTTTCACAAGAAATGGATAGTTTCATCTTTCACTATTTTACTTTTTTAGAAATGGTCTCACATCCCATTTCTCATTAAGTCCATTTGGTCTTACACTATTCATTGTTAAGATCCACATACATTCCTGTTTCAAAAGTTGGTTGGATCTATCACCACCAAACGGTAGGGGTGAAACATGTTCTATTCCCATAAATTTTAAACAGTCAGGTGATGAATCATGATAAAGAGCAAAGTGGGTACTCACCGAGGTATCCTGTCTAGCGTTAATAATAGACCTGACATGTTCCTGAATCCTCTGTTTCAGTGGTCTAATGGTTTTCCCTATATACAAGAGTTTACAAGTGCACCATAGAGCATAGACCACATATGGGGTGTCACAAGTTATAAGTTCTCTTATTTCTGTTTTCTTGTATTGGTCTCCTGGGTGTTCAAAAATATTCCCAGGGTTTCCTTATTTACAAATATTGCATCTCTTGCATATGAAATAACCTTTTGACCTCCTAGGTAGCCATGTATGTCTTGGCACATTTTATATTTTCTTGTCTCTGCTATTCACTACCTTGTCTCTGATATTTTGAGCTTTACAGAAAGTGATACAAGGTTTATAACCTACTGCTTTCTCAACCTTGCTCCATTCTGCTTTTGTTCGTGGAGCGTTCTTTTGGATTTTCTCTTGTTTGCATCATGTCAGCAGGAGGCAGGACAGGAAGGAGACTGTCATATATCAATAGAGTGAGAGGAGAGAGTCTGCTGCAGTTAGTCCCATCTGGAGAATGTTCCCTCCCCCTCCCTGTTAGAAATGAGTACACCACTTCCCAGCACCTTTAACCCCCCGCCATTACCCTTATTATTATTACCAAATTTCCTCCTAGCCTGTCCAGGACCATCAGTGCCTTGTGGCCTGGCAGACTAAAAGTTAGAATATGCAACCAGGAGAGTCAGGAGGGGCCACTTTTCCAGTCAAGAGCGGCCGCTCAGGGGTCCCATCCTAGAAGTCAGTTAAAGGGGTCACAATATCCAGCTTTAAACTCATGTTAGCATTGGTCTTGAGTCACCCCCGGGAAGACGATCCGGATGACCCAGTATGAGCATCGCTGTTAGAGGGACCTGTAGAGGTTGAACTACCATGTTTCCGAGAACCTGAAACCTTAGACCATGACTCTTCCCTGCTCACAAGGTCCTGTTCCACAGCCACTGGTCTAGTCAGAAGATCCTGAAGAATTCCCAGTTTCAAGAGTGTTTGTTTGGCCTCTCCCAGAGACCGGAAACTTTGTGGGCCCTCCAGCAAGAAGATCTGGAGCTGGGCAGGTGCAATAAGATGCACACAAATATTCTTGGTGGCCAAGCTCTTTTTAATCTCCAGGAGCACTCTCCGTTTCTGCTGGGTAATCGAGGTGTAGTCATTGTCAAAATACACTCTATCTCTGAATAGAACCTCTTTTTTGTCCAGGCAGCTTGTAGCACTTTATTTTTAATTTGGTGGTCCAGAAACTTCAAGACAACTGACCTGGGTGTAGCATTAGGGCCACTGGGTTTCTTAGCTAAGGCCCTGTGTGCCCGGACAATGTTCAAAGGGAGATTGGCTTGGAGGTGTAGCATTTCTTTAACAAATGAATTTAGAAAGTCCTCCATCTTACCCTGCTCAGTGTCCTCAGGTACCCCTATATTCTTATATTGTCTCTTCTGGATCGAAGCTCAAGATCGTCGAGCTTGTCCATTAGATCCTTCTCTTGGTGCAGGAGGTATCGCAGCATCCCCTCGTGGTGATCGACTGCTCTGTTTGTACTCGTCAGGCCTTCCTCAAGGTCTGCGGTGTGCTTTTCCACCTCGGCAATGTTTTTTTTATTTTCTGCGGCTGGTTGCTGTATAGTGCCCAATGTATTGTTGAGTTTTGCCAGCTCTAACAAGAGTCTCTGGGAGGTAATCGTGAATTCCTCCTCCGGGAGCTCCTCAGCTTGTTCTGGTGTCAGTGCTGGAGCAGCTATAGGCTTAACCTTGCTGTGGGCCTGAGGATCGTCCAGGACCAGAGTTGTAGGTGGCTTGAGGTACTCCATCAGCGTGTCCTTTGCCCTCGGTTTTGGAGGCATTGTGAAGCAGGTAGATCACTGTAAGTTCCCATCTGGTTTCTGAGTGTTAACTGGTGCTGGGAGCAGTATAATTAATGTTAAGTACTCACCGGGGAATGGAGCTCCGTGAATCAGCGGCTAGTTCGCATGAAGGTGGAACCAGAAGTCCCCCCCCTCTCCTTTTAATACTCCACTTCCCATTCCTCTTTATCTCTACCACACTGCTTCCTTTATTAATTCGCACCCTGGGGGATTCCTCTCCCCTGAGGTTCTCCATACTCTCTACTTGAGCCCTTGGTGATGCATAGTTGCTGCCTCCCTAAATCCTTCAGTCACCCCCCTTGGCTTGGATAAATGTTTATGGAAGTAACATTTAATCTGTCCACTGAGAATTGTGGTTCCCCTCTTGGATGGATGCAGGCCATCACCCCTGATCCTCCCAGATGGGTCCCCAGTCTCCAATGTAGCTGAACTCCACCTCTCTGCACCATTCCTTCAGCCATGAGTTGAAGCTTCTGCCACAGAGATCCCTCTCCTCTCCCCTTCATAGATAGGCAGCACCTCAGCGAAAGGCAATGAGTGCGGTACCTGTCCAAGACCCCTCCTCAGCTCCATAAATTCCCCCTGCACTATCCCAGCCCCATCCCAAGCCAGGTCATTTGTCCCCAGCTTCACAATGACATCCAGCTCTCCCCCTGTCCTGCTGCCCTAGCGATCTTCTGGATCCACTGCCCATCCCTCTGGGCTGTGGCAATGTGTAGGCACTTAACCTGCCTCTCCTCCCTTTCCTATTCCCAAATCTATCCCCTCACAATTGATTCCCCCACCAGAAGTTGCTTCTTCTTCCTCTGGGGACCTTTAAAGCCCTCCTTGGGGTCTCCACTATAGAGTGCCCCCAAATTCTCACTGGTCACTACCATGGATGCCTTCTCCTGGCAGTCCTACCCCTCCAGAGCTGCCTAGAAATCAGGTAGTGCTACCAGCTGAGGAGTGTCCCTCTGTCCCACCGCCACCACCCTTCCAGAGCCAATCATAGAAACATAGAATTTGACAGCAGATAAGGATCATTTTGCCCACTCAGTCTGCCCATTTTCCCTACCTACTGTAATATCGTAGACCTTACTTGATCTGCAGTTTAGCTCTTCCTTCCCTAATGACTAAGGTTACCGTATGCCTATTCCATGCGTTCTTGAATCTTGCCACAGCTTTCACCCCCACCACCTCTGCTGGAAGGCTGTTCCAGGCATCCACTACTCTTTCTCTGAAGAAGTTCTTCCTTATATTGCCCCTTAGTCTATACCCCTCCAGCTTCATAACATGTCCCCTTGTTCTTGAACATCTTTTCTTCTGAAAAATGCTTGTACCTTATTTATACCCGTGAGGTATTTGAAAGTCTCTCTCACATCCCCCTTTCCTTTCTTGCCTACAGGGTGTACATATTGAGGTACTTTAGTTTCTGCTCATATCACCTCTGGTGCAGACCCTGCCCATTTTTGTTTCCCTCCTCTGGACCACCAGTACTCTATGTCCATCTGGAGATGTGGTCTCCAGAACTGGGCACAGTACTCCAAGTGAGGTCTCACCGATGATTTATACAGTGGTACCACCAGCTCACTCTTTCTGCTGGTAATACTTCTCCCTATGTACCCTAGCATCTCAGTGGCTCTCCCCATAGCCTTGCCACACTGTTTGGCCACCTTTAGATCATCAGATATGATTACCTCAAGGTCTCTTTCCTGTTTAATGGTCACCAGTACCACGTTCCCCATCTTGTCCTCTGCCTCTGGGTTTCTATGCCCTAAGTGCATGATTTTGCACTTCTTAGCATGGAGTGGTGCCATAGGATTGGAGGAGGGCATATGTGGTCCCTCTACACAAATCCGACAGTAGGGAGGAGGCGGAGAACTATAGGCCGGTCAGCTTCACCTCAGTAGTGGGGAAGATCATGGAGGCACTGCCTAAAGAAAGGATAGTGGGACATCTGGAAGCCATAGGTGCCCAGGACCCTAGGTGGCATGGCTTCACAGCTGGTAGGTCATGTCAGACAATTCTGATAGATTTCTTTGACTGGGTGACAAAGGAAGTAAATGGTGGGGTGGACATTGCCTACCTCGATTTCAGCAAAGTCTTCAACACCATCCCACATCAGAGGCTGATTAACAAGGTGAGTAGTCTGGGCATGGGAGACAAGATAGTAAACTGGGTTAGAAACTGGCTAATGGATAGGAGGTAAAGGGTGGTAGTAAATGGGGTACAATCTGGGGAGAGGGCTAGTGACCAGTTGGGTACCTCAGGGATCGGTTCTTGGGCCAGTTCTGTTCGATGTCTTCATTAGTGACATTGCAGAGGGGCAGGAAGGAAAGGTCTGCCTGTTTGCAGATGACACCAAGATCTGTAACAGGGTGGATACTCCAGAAGGATGGAGAAAATAAGGAAGGACCTGGGGAAGCTTGAGAAATGGTCTGAGGAGTGTCAACTGAGGTTTAATAATAATAAACTTTATTTATATGAAGCGTAATTCAAACATATCAAAGCACTTTTACAAACAATTAAAACCATAAAATAGTTTAAAACACCTTAACAACAAACTCCATAACTTCATGAACAAGATAGGCAAGAGAAAATATGTGTATTTTCAGAGCTGACTTAAAGCTTTCCAATTCAAAAAAGTGCAAAATTATGCACCTGGGGGCATAGAAACCCTGCAGAGAGTTACAGGATGGGGGGGGGGGTGCTGACAGTCACCAAGGAAGAAAGGGACCTGGGAGTTATTATTTCAGATGACCTGAAAATGTTAAAGCAGAGTACAAGGGCAGCAGGGAAGGCCAGTGGCATGCTGGGGTGCATAGGCGGGGGCATCACCAGTAGAAGACGTGAGGTAGTGATGCCATTATATAAAACCCTGGTCAGGCCTCACATGGAGTACTGTGTGCAGTTCTGGAGGCTGCACATTCAAAAGGACATCAATAGTCTGGAGACAGTCCAGAGAAGGGCAACTAAGATGATACAGGGCTTGCACCATAAAACTTATGAGAAGAGATTAAGAAACCTCAATATGTACTCGCTGGAGGAGAGGAGGGAGAGAGGGGACATGATAGAAACATTCAAGTACCTCAAGGGCATAAACAAGGTGCAAGGGGGCGACATCTTCCAATACTGGGGAGTACAAGAACAAGGGGGCATGACATGAAATTGGAAGGTGGCAGGTTAAGAGGGAATGTGAGGAAGTTCTTCTTCACAGAGAGGGTGGTGGATGCATGGAATGGTCTGCCACAGGAGGTGGTGGGAGCAAGCACTGTGGTTGGATTTAAACATGCGTGGGACAGGCATAGGGGAACCATAGAGGCAAAGCAGAGGGAGGGTCAGAAGCCATAATAAAGTACAGGGCTTATGGGCAGACTAGATGGGCCTAGCAGTTCTTATCTGTTGACAATTTCTATGTTTCTATGTTTCTACTCCATTAACTTCTCCACCACTGAGGTCAGGTGGACTGGCCTGCAATTTCCAGCTTCCTCCCCCGCTACCACTTTTGTGAAATAGGACTACATCTGCTCTGCTGCAGTCCTCCAGGACCACTCCTATCTCCAGTGAGTGGATGAACAGAACTGTCAGAGGTGCAGACAGCACCTCTCTGAGCTCCTTTAATATCCTTAGATATATCCCATCTGGCCCCATTGCCATGTTCACTTTTGGATTTGCGAGTTCCTTCAGGACTCTCTCCTGTGTAAATGGACTAGTGTCCAACTCCCTTCCTTCGATGCTCCTGTCACTTAACTATGGCCTCTCATCTTCCCCTTCCTCCATGAACACTGAACAAAGATGTTTGTTCAGGATACCTGTTTTTTCCTGGTCCAACCTCCACACACTCCTCCCATTCCCTCCTTAGTCTTACAATCCCTCCCCTGGTTTTTCTCCTTTTATTTACATATCTGAAAAATGTCTTACCCCCTTTCTTTACTGCCTGTGCTGTTTTCTCCTCTGTTTGCACCTTTGTTCTCCTGACTGCTTTCCCTGACCCTCTCTGCATCTCTTGATACACCTCCCAATCCTCCTCCCTCTGTGTCTCCTTATACTTCCTGAATGCTAACTGTTTTGCCCTAACCTTCCAAGCCACCTCTTTTAAGAACCATTGTGGTCTCTTTTTCCTCCTGCTTTTGATTACTTGCCTACTTTGTTACCTTCCCTATGGCTCCTTTTAGTGTTGCCCACTGTTTCCCCACTCCACTCATGTCTTCCTCCCCCCACAGCATCCCTGAGGTATTTTCCCATCTTTGTAAAGTTGGCCCTCCTGAAGTTCAAGATCCTTTCCTTAGTATGATTCGATTCTTTCTCAGTACGTAGTTATATTGAACTACACCATACGGTGATCACTGGACTCCAGGTTGTCACTCACCTCGACGTCTTCAATCCTTGCCTGCCTCTCATCGCTTGGTTTCTCTTCACAGTCTGTCAATTGGTTCCACAGCTACCTAGCAAACAGAAGCCAACAGGTTAAATTCAATTCTGCTGTATCTGACCCAGCTCCTATAAATGTTGATGTTCCGCAGGGATCCATTTTGGGGCCTGTCCTCTGCTTAGTCTTCATAAACAGTATATCCCACAACTCACCATCATGCCAGACAATTCTATATGCTGATAATCTTGTGCTATATACCTCATCAGCAGATATACAAGCTATAAACAGATGTCTTACCTCTACGTTTATCTCCATCCAAGACTGGATCCATAAACACAGGCTTGTCCTAAACGTCAACAAAACACAGGGTATGCTCTTTGGGTCCCTAGCCAAACTCAACTAAAACTGCAGTCTATATGATGTTTCCTATGCTGATGGCTCATCCCTCATGATAGTAACTTCTTTCAGGTATCTAGGTGTCCTGCTTGACAAAGCTCTCAGCTCTGATGAGTACATTATGGTCATGTGCAAGGCAGTAAACATGAAACTCGGCATCGCTTACAAGACCAGTTGAATGCGGACTTCCTCAGCCAGGCTAGCTATAGCCAGGGGCATCCTCCTTCCATCTCTGGAGTACAGTGCAGTTACTTATATAAATGCCTCAAAAAGCACCCAAGGAAAATGGGACATCACAAACAATAATATTTGCCAATGTGCCTCAGCCTCCCCGCGACTAAAGCATCACTGTTTGCTATACGCTGACATAAATTGGCCCTCCCCATCAGCCCATAGACATATTGCCTTTGGGTCTCTGCTTGACATTATTATTAGATCCAACCTACCCTCCTCCCTGGCCTCCATGATGGTGCCACAGTCCTCTTCCCATGGCCTTCGTTCAAATGAGCTTTCACTTCTTTATACTCTGAGGTGTAGAACACAGAAAGGAACCCTTGCTTTCTCTAGCTTTGCACCAAGATACTGGAACTCCCTACCAGTTGAGGTTGCTCTGCACCCACTCATGCTACCTTCAAAAGATTGCATTATAACTGTATCATGAATCGTACCCAATGTACTTGCTTTAAGCCCCCTTAGGTCACCCACAACCCCCCTTGCTATTTGCTTCCTCTAAGCTGAAGCCATTATCCACTACGGTACTTATCGTTAGACTGTATAAGTGGAAACTCCAACACAGCCTTATGACTTTGCGTATTATGCCTATATGTATCTGAAATGACTGTGTTTATTATTGATTGTATGTTTTCTCATTCTTTATTACTTACTCGTGATTTTGTGTACATGTTTTTTTTCCCTTGTTACCTGCAAGATGTGTTTAACTGATGCGACTTGTCACATTGTATTCCCTGATCTGTATGACAAATCTTTCATTGTTTGTAACCTCTTGGGTCGTGCCTGAAAATAGTCACTTTGTCGCAATGGCACCTACCCGGTCAACAAAAACTAAATAAAATGTTCTCTATGTTGGTGAGTACCAGGGCCAACACTGCTCCCTCATGAATGAGCTCCCTTACTAGTTGTCTGAGGAATGCCCCTGCAGGGAGTCCAGGATGTCCCTGATCCTAGCTGAAGCTGTAGCTGAGATGCTCCAATCTACATCTGGCTGATTGAAGTCCCCCACCAGCAGCACCTCCCCCATGTCACCATCTTTTGGATGGCTTCCATCAGTACCTTATCCCCCCCTTCCCGTGCTGGAGGTCTGTAGATTATGCCAGTGTGAACAGTGGTTCCGGTCTTGTCTCTAGGGTAACCCACTGTGCCTCCATCTCTCCCTGTATTCCCTGTGTCCAGCCATTTTTCCTCCCTGGCATCCTCTGAGGTACCAGTGGCAGACTTGATGGCTGCTGCATAGGGGGAAGAGGACACCCAAATCCTAGCCAACTCGGCCTGGAGTATAGCAACTTCCTCCCTCAACCCAGAGAGGTATGTGCAGTTGGGGCAGCACTGTAATCTCCAGAAGGTCTCTCTGAAAACTGTCACCCTACAGCTACTGCATTGGTCCACTCTCCGCATTCTCAACTTCTTTTCTCCCTGTGTTACCCGGAAATGCTTTTAGGACTATTCAAGATTTATTTACTAGTGTCTGACTATGAAATAATAAATACAGTCTAGTTAGCACTTCATGAGGTAGATGTTTTTAGATTTGAGAAGATATAGTACACAGTGACTAATATATTGGGGTAGATTTTAACATTGTTTTACTAGCCCAAGACCTAGTGCAAATTGACCAGGGCTAGTGCAACTAACTCTTTAATTATCTATCTTGATTAGTGCAGTTTTTCCATGGTTGTTAATGAAGTTAAAAAAAGGCCTTACTTTACTTCCCAGGTCGCCCCTGGAAACAAGCTTCTGCTTAGTGTGCTTTTCCTGGTTAAACTATTTCCCCTTCCTTCTCTTCCTTTAGCAGGCTCTAATCCTCATGCTAATCTCTCTGTTTTCAGATGGCTTAGTGTGATTAACAGCTCATTAAGAGCGGCAATTATCTGGAAGTTCAAGAGGGGGATTCCGCAAAAGACTCAGTGTAAGTCATTTTCATGTCACTCTTCGAATTTTCAGCTAGTGTCCAGGCTGTACTCAAGGGTAGAGTGCTGTTATGTGACTAACTTCCAGTTTTCTAAATGGGTCTGTGTCTGATGATTTGTCCCATGTTATTAAGACCAGTGTCCCTTGTTTCTCTACATTTTGAGTGGCTGTATCTAATTTTTCAGTGGCAAAATGCTAAGGTGTATACAGAGTCGGCTCTGCAGGTGGTGGGTCTTACATATGAACATACGAATCTGCAAGCAGAAACAGGCCTCATGGTCTATCTAGTCTGCTCAAGTACGCAGATAGTGCCCCTAGTTTGCAGCTGCCCCACCCCCCCTTCTCTCCCCAGGAAATTTCTCAGCATTGCCTACCCAGATGACCCCCCCATACCCTATCCCATGCCCTTTTGATACAACCCACCATCTTACATGATATCACCTCCTCAGGTAGGGCATTCCTTTTCAACACCACCCTTTCCATGAAATAATACCTCCTCATCTCCCTCCTAAATCTGCCCTCTTCCAATCTTAGCCCGTGCCTTCTCGTGTCCCTTCTCTTCCTCAGCCTTAATAACCCCTCAGAGCCAGATCTGTTGATCCCCTGCAAATATTTTAATGTTTCAATCATATTTCCCTTGTCCCTCCTCTCCTCCATGGGGTACAACTTCAGTTCCCTCAGCCTGTTCTCGTAAGTGTTACCTTCCATTCCCTGTATCATTTTTGTCACCCTACACTGCATCCCCCTCCAGCAGTCTGACATCCTTCTTGAAATATGGCCACCAGTACTGCAAGCAGTACTCCAGGTGCGGCATGACTATGGACCTATAAAGGGGCAGGATCACCTCCCTACGTCTGGACGAGAAACCCCTTGCTATACACAATAGCATCTTGTTAGCTTTAGCTGCAGCCTTCCTGCATTGAGCAGAGTTGTTCATGCTCTCCATTACCAACACCCCTAAGCCCTTCTCTTCCTCGGAGACCCCCAGCCTCACCCCCCCCCCAATCAATATTTCCTCCTGGTTTCCTCACCAAGTGCATAACCTTGCACTTCTTCATGTTAAAACTCAGCTGCCACCTCGCTGACCACTCCTCCAGTTTGGCTAGGTCCCCCTGTTTTATCCCAGCCTCGCCATAGCTGTTCCCTCTCCCCTCCAAATCTCTCAATTCTGTAATTTCCCAGGACACCACTGCAGACCAGACTCTGAAATTATCATCCATAGGTCCATAGTTGCCATTACTGGCATGTGTAGGGGTCCCCTGCTCTTCTAAATGGACTGTGCCAACCAACGCCATCCATGGAGTAGCACCCTTATCCCACCCAGCATTCCCTTTTATCATAAAAACAAAGCTTTGGGCATGCATGGTACAACAATAAACCTTAATGAAATCACACGTAGCAAGCAGGTGTGGCTCTACAGCACAGCACAGCTCTGTCAACAAAGAGGGGAGCCCTGCTGATGCTTCACGTCAGCTCCCCGCCATCCCCACCACCACACTTGGCAAACTCTGAGCTATATAGGTGGAATCACATGCTGTTTAAAAAACCGATCAGCTCACTTTCCCATTTGCAGGCTATACCGAGTATCCACTAGTGGCCACTACACTCAGGTCTCAGCATTAATAAGACCATCCTAACCCTCGCACTGCTGCCTCTCCATGATGATACAACTGTACCTAATAACCTTCCTTACCCTCATCCCCTGGGTGTCCCTCCCACCATCTAATTATCCTACCAGCCTGCCAAGTACCATGTATCAGGCTGCAAACATATATTGATACCTCTACTACCATAGCTGTTTCACACCATGGCCACCTCTTCCATACACTATCAATTGGCCCCGGGTTAATCCCTTCCACCTTCCAAACTAGCCACCTCGTCCTTCTGCCACATGCTCTGAGATCAAAAGCCTCTATAGCCAAGTCTTATACTATCTCAAGAAAGCGTCAGTGGGTGGCACATCATACCAAACTCCTGGTCACCCTACTACTTCTCCTTGCTGGTGATATCGAGCTTAACCCCGGACCTACCCACCACAACACCCCAAACCCCTCTGTCCCACTCCAACTCCCCACAGGCCTTAAACTGATTCACCTAAATATTTGTAGCCTCCTACGTAAAATAACCTTGCTTCAAACTCTCATCTTGTCCCTTAGCCCAGATATCCTGATTATCTCCAAAACCTGGCTGAAGCCACACATAACCTGACCTTTAGAATTTGCTATACCCGGCTATACACTCCTCCGGCATGACCGTATGGGCAAAAAAGGTGGTGGCTTAGCTATGTCCATCACCTCCACCATCCAATTTTCCACAATTGCCCTATTCCTACCTTCAGAGTCCATTAACGCCTTAATGGTAAAACTATCCATCCCCCACTCAATTCCAATTTACATAGCAGGTACATACTGCGCTCCTGTCACCAACACACCTGCCATTCTGGGCCACCTGGGTTCCTTAAACTCCCTGGCAGCAGGATGTGAGATCCATATACTTGGGGATTTTAACCTGAATTGGCTTGCTGAGTCTCATTCTAAATTTCAAGACAAGGTGACAGCCCTAATCCTAACTCAACTAATCTTCAAACCCACTTGGTTAAACCACAAAACACAGAATCACACTCTTCTAGACTGGTCCCTCACCTCTCACCCGCACAGGATCTTAGCCTCTGGCCTCCTTCCAGATGCCCTTAGTAACCACCACGGAATCTACACTGTATGCAAAATTTACAGACCTAAAGCTCCCCCACCCAGAATAATCATGACCGGATCCTACAAATCTCTGGACCTCCCCTCGCTACTAAATGATTTGAGCAATACTGACTGGTTGCGCATTAGTCAATACACTTCCATAGACGAGGCCCTGTTGTTCTTTAAGTCCAAGTTCACCGCCATCTGGGACCGATACGCCCCTTCAGACGTACCAGAGTTCGAGGTGCTCACCTCCTATGGATCTCTCCCGAAATCCTAGCCCACCTTTGTATCAGAGACAAGGCCTGGAAAACCTATAAGTCCTCCAGTTCTCTGGCTGACCTCCAGATTTACTGTGAGCTTCGGAATACTAGTACCAAAAAAATCCGCCAAGCAAAAGCCCACTATTTCAAAGGTGCATTCAATTCCACCTCCCATCTCCCGTCAAAATTCTGGAAAGTGGTCAAATCGCTCCTCAGCCCTCCATCACAGCCCCCCACCCCTTCCCTGCAGGTAGGCAGACTTACCATCACTGACCCCCCAGCAGTGGCCACATTGTTTAACTCTCTCTTCACAACTAGCCATGCCACTCCCCTGTCCGCACCTCACCCTGATTGGCACC
The DNA here is from genome assembly GCA_016271365.2 of Neoceratodus forsteri. Lineage (NCBI taxonomy): Eukaryota > Metazoa > Chordata > Ceratodontiformes > Ceratodontidae > Neoceratodus > Neoceratodus forsteri. Next base: position 694,427,875 of record CM057456.1, read on the forward strand.
CCTTCCCCTCCACCCCATCTAGTGGCACACCCACAGCTCATGCCTCCTCCTTCGTGCTGGTCACCCCGGTCGAGGTATATAATGTACTGGTTGCCCTTAACCCGAGTAAGGGCAAATGTCCCACTGGGCTGGACTCCAAAATGCTCCACCTTTCGGCCCCTGCCATAGCCCAACCCCTGGCCTCCCTTTTTAACTTATCCTTCTCCTAGTCGAAGTCCCTCTGAATGGAAACATGCCATTGTAATCCCACTTCCCAAGAGTGGTGATGCCTCAAACCCTAACAACTATCAGCCCATCTCCCTCCTACCGATCCTGGCCAAACTACAGGAGTGCCTGGTACTCTCTCGCCAATCCTCCTCTCTGGATTCCTCCTCCTTTTTCCCCCTACCAGTCTGGTTTTAGGAAATCCCACTCTACCACTACCTCCCTTCTCAGGATTACCGATTTCATCCTCACTGCGATGGATGCTGGCCACACCACAGCTGCCATCTTCATCGACCTGGCTAAGGCATTCGACACAGTGTCACACTCTCTTCTCCTGGCAGAACTTGCCAATGCTGGACTATCCAACTGGGCCACATCTTGGTTCCTCTTATACCTCACTGGCAGATCCCAAGCTGTCTGCATCAGTTCTTCCACCTCGGTGCCCCTCACAATCACCTCAGAGGTACCGCAAGGCTCTGTCCTAGGCCCACTCCTGTTCTCGATCTTCCTGAATGACCTGCCCACACTCCTCCATCCACATGTATGTGGATGACACTGTGCTGTATGCATCCGGCTCCTCATCCACAGAGGTCACAACCAGACTGCAGCAAGATTTTATCTCAGTCCAACACTGGCTCCGCTCACATCACCTCCTCCTCAATGCCAAAAAAACAGTCTCACTAACCTTTGGCATGAGGCAGAGAATTTCCAGGCTCCCCTCCCCGATCACATTCCACACCCTGGAAGGGTCCCCCCTGGAGGCCTGCACCTCCTTCAGATATCTCGGCGTCTGGCTTGACCAGCCTCAATTTTCCACGCACGCTCGACTCCATTACTCAAAAAAGCTGCAGGCAGAAAACCTTTACGGAATCATGACAGCATCCCTCTACCTGCCAGGAAGGTCACTGTGCAGAAAATTATCCTCCCTGTCCTTGACTATGGGGATGTAGTCTACTGCGCCGGCCCCAAGTCTACATTAGCCAGACTCGACCCTCTTTTACACTCTTTCTGTCGTTTCACCCTGAACTGTCCCTACTCCACACACCACTGTGCCCTATATCAATCTATGCACCTCACCTCTTTAGACATTCGCAGACAGACCCACTGTGCCAAGATCCCAGCCAAGTTTTGGTCCCAGCGACTCCCCTCCTACCTCACTGATGCCCTGACCAACCTCACACCCATGCACACTCTCTCAGAAACTCTGACTCTCGGTCCCTAGCTGTCCCACACTGGTCTACTACCGTGGGTCAGGCATCTTTCAGCTACCGCATTCCTTTATTGTGGAACTCCCTCCCAGCTTATGTTTGTCACTTTTCCTCCCTCTCGCAACTTAACTCCTTGCTCCAAGTTCATTTCTCCCCTACCTGCGCATGTGTCTAGGTGTTTTCCAGTCTCTGAGTGGCATGTCTGTGTATATCTGCACTTAGTAATACATTAATCTGTGCCAATCTATTGTTCTCTCACCCTACTTTGTCTCTCACAGGGACCAATTTGTTAGAGGCCTACACTATGTATTTATTGTATCATGCTGTATTAACTGTGGTTACCTACTGATTTTCTCAACCCACTATTGTCTAACAAACAGGACCTAATTTTAGTGATCCCCTGCTATGTAATATCACTTGTTTTATGCTGTCTTCAACTTATATCCATGTTCCCTCCTCCTCCAGGATGCATCTGGAATCGAGCAGTAGTCTGCTCAGCATGCCTTCCTGGTAAAATGCTTAAATAAATATGTAACCCCCAGGTGGCGCTATCCCAAGGGCTACTACCCCTGCCTGCTTGACTACAGACAGGTTGTAGGGCCTAGGTTCTATGGCGGGTGCCTCCACCCAGAGGTCAGGGTTTGTAGTGGTTAGACTAGTTTGGTCACAGCCCTCTGGGACACCGTGACCCCCTTTGTTTCCTTCTAGTGGCTCACACAGTGCACAGGAGTTACAGTCCCAATACCCCACATATACACACTGTTCACTCATAAGGCACCACTTACCATCGAGACTGATTCTGCAGCACGTCTCTGAGGACCCCCTGTAAAACAAGGTTAAATAACCTACATAGCACAATATGATGCTTGTTCTGTAGGTACTGACACTTCAGACAGTATAAAGTTCAATAACATCAAATCTGATTTATTTAGGGGAATGGAACACGAGAGGGGGAAAATCAGGTTAATTGGCAGTAATAAATCACAGTACTGTGCATCCATGCAGAGTCTGAAAAGTCACACTCTGGGTACCCAGGTTGGGGGGGGGAGGCTAGCCAGGTATGTTGCCCGGGGTTGACCGGCAGGTGCGGATGGATGGAGCCCTGTAGAAGAAAATATATGCACAACACCCTATTGTAATCTGGAGCAGGATGGCTCAGTCCATGAAGAAGTGAAACAACAAGAATTAGATGACACACTTGTGATTGATAACGGGCTGCAAGAGAATACTCTGATTTGTACTAACAATACCCAAGCTGAGAACCGGATGGTGGATGTTCTTCTGGATTGCCAGAAACAACAAGGCATGGATGCAAGGCCCTTGTGGCTAGACCCCTAGGCAGTTGATAGCAAACGGATTTAGTCCGAAACACGCTGGGGTTCGCTTCCAGCTTCACCACACAGCACACAGTACAGATGTCAAGAAATAGTGATTCCCCACAAACTCTACACATTCATATGTAAAAGGAAAGTACTATACCAGGCAGGCCGCTCCTCGACCCCGATCGCAATTACTGCAAAATACCCGGGAGCACGCACAGCAGCTTCAGTTCCTGACAGACTGAGCGCGATTCAGCAATATCTCCAGTCTTCTACAGGGTGAGCCTGGTATCCACTCTTCAGCCTTCCTTCTCCTCAGGAAACTCGGATTCAGTCCAACTGTAGCTAACAACGGCTGCAGGCTAACTTCAAGGCCTCTCACGCACTTTCCGCGTAAACTGTACACCGCAGAAAAATACAGAGCTCCTACTCCTTTCACTGCCACTAACGATCTCCCTCTCCAGCTTCAGTTCAGGGCATTTCCCTTAGGTTCCAACAGGTCCAGTTGGAGGGTTCGGCTGCCAATCACTCCAGAGCTCCCTTTGCGCTTTCAGCGACTGCAAAATGGAGCGATTACACCACAGCTCAGGCGGGATTCAAGCAGGGACACACCAGTCCCCCCTCCATCAGCATTAATTATGTCTGCAAGTAGACAGCTCTTAAAGAAACAGTATATGGAGGTTCTACAAGCACTCACAGTGCCATTTAAATGGCTTAAACGCCAAACGCCAGCAGGCAGGGGAAACACTTAGGCAAGCCCCTAGGAGGCTTTTAGGAACCCCTGTTTGTAGGGGGGTTACAAATAAATAAATAAACAAATATAATTTGAAAAGTTAAAATAGGAATTCTTGAGGTGCATAGATCATTCCGTATAGAAACAGAGGTAGCATAGCGTTGTTCCCGTGTACTTTGTCTTCTGGGCTGATGAAAGAACAACATTTTAAAAAATCTGTTATTGTTGGGACACAGCATATTAAAATCAATAGTTTTAAAAATTAAAATGTTATAAAGTTTTTTCTATTTCCCAAGCCCCTTAAGTTTGTGTAGCCCCCTCCCCAAAGAAATCCTAAATGTGCCTCTGGCACATCGGGGTGTTTCACAATGACATTAGCGACCACAGGGTCATTGCATGTGTGAGGGCCATACCAAAGCTCACATCTGCTTCTAGCTTCATCTATGAAAGGAATCTCCGCAGCTTTAATTGAGCTGAGTTCGTGACCAGACTGAGTCATATAAGATGGCAGGAATTCTACTTTCCCCCACAGTCACAGAGGCCTGTAGCCTCTTTCAGAACATTGTTCTGAATGTAATCAACAAACTCGCCCCATTAGTGAAGGTAAAAACAAATAAAATGATCCGCCACTGGTTCACTAGAATGTTAAAAACATCATTACATGCCAGAGATGCACTTTGGAAGAGGGCCCGTAAAACCAAGTTAGCGTCCAATTGGTCAGCATTTAAGGCAGCCAGGAACCAATGTACAAACCTCATAATGTCCACTAAAGCAGAGTATTTCCAAAAGGCACTTGATCCCTCAAAAAACAATGCTGCTAAATTCTAGCAAATCTTAAAGAGCTCGTGACACCATTTGGGCAGGCAACTGATTCAGAAGTTGCCTGCCCGATCAACTAATAAACTTGTGCTGCAATTTTTTGATTATAAAATAGTAACATTTATCTCATAATGCCCTGCTTGTACTTTCATTGTACGAGCCAAGCAGTCTTCTCAGCGCTGCAGCCTATCCCTGAAAATCAGCTCTTTGATGATGTTAAGTATGGGTTGGGGCTGCAGGCATGCTGTATAGAAACTAATAGGATGGGAATAGGATGGGGGGGGGCTATCTAAATGTACTAACGTTATCTTTGCTGGCAGTTATACATGTATAGGGACATGATAGATCACCCCCATACGTATATAACTGCCAGCAGAGAAAACATTAGTGCATTTGGACAGCCCCCCTTCCCCAATCCTATTCCCATCCTATTATTTACTATGTAGTGTCTGCAGCCCCGACTCCTATCTAACGTCATCAAAAAGCTGATTTTCGGGGCTGCAGCACTGAGATGGCTGCTCGGCTTGTACAAGGAAGGTACGAGCTGGGCATTGTAAGTTAAAATGTTGCTATTTATTATGACCAAAGAAATTGCAGCACAAATTTATTTAGCTAATCGGGCAGGCAACTACTGAATCAGTTGCCTGCCTGAATCGTGTCACCAGCTCTTTAAGGAAAACTGAAGGGCACAGCTCATTTCCATCCCTGCCCACCAAGACTGTCTCTTGTGGAGACACTTTTACAAACAAACATCACATATCAGAGCAGCTAAATAATCACTTCACCACCACAGGGCTTGCCTTTGATACGTCTCCAGCAAGCAACCTTTCCATTCAGTTGCTTCCACTGACACCCCCCCAGCCACCTTCCCGGCAACCAACAACCTCCAAACTTTAGATTCAGCTCTATCACATTTAAACAGGTTGAGGACCTTTTAATCTCTTTAGACACCAATAAAGGTGCCAGTGCTGACATGCTTGAACCCCTATTCTTTAAACTGGGACATCATTTCCTAACAGCACCTATCTATCACCCACCTATTCAACCATTCTCTCACACAAGGGGTCCTTCCATCTTCCTAGAAAATAGCACACAAAATCCCCCTGTTTAAGTCTGACGATCCCTGTGACCTCAATAACTATCGGCCCATATCATTGTTAGCCATTTTATCTAAACTACTTGAAAAGTTAGTTAATATGCAGCTAAGACAGCATTTAAACACCTCTAACATTCTCAATCCCCTACAATCTGGCGTTAGGCCAAAACACAGCATGGTATCCATTCTGGCTAAGGTGACTAATGACTGGCAAACCACGCATGATACTAAAAACCATATCAGCGCAGTCTTCTTGTACCTGAGTAAGGCTTATGACACTGTGGATAAATAATACTACTTCACAAGTTAAAATACATCAGCCTAGATGCCACTGTTATGGAATGGTTTCCATGCTACCTAACAGGTAGACAGCAACAAGTAAAAATGCAAGATGACCTCTCCCCCTTAAACCTTGCAGAGAAGAGTACCTCAGGGATCCATACCGGGGCCCTTATTATTTGTAATTTACATCGATAACACTGACTCTAACATCTGGACGGTAAACGTTCGCCTCTTTGCCGACAACTCAGTACTATATGTCGCCAGGCCTTCCCTTGAGCTTGCCTGTACAGACCTGCAACAGGACTTTAACCTGCTCCAACAAAATCTCTTTCATCTGAAATTGTTGTTTAATGTGAAAAAAACAAAGGTCATGCTTCTGTCCCCTCATGCCCAAGTTGTAAATGCGACTACCCCCAGTCCCACATATCAGATAACGACCCTTTCTAGTGAGTCACTTGAGGTAGTGGACAAATTTAAATATCTGGGGTTCTGGCTTGATTGTCATTTATAGCAACATAGAAACATAGATGTTGGTGGCAGATAAGGACCACAAGGCCCATCCAGTCTGCCCATTTTTTCTGCCTTATGAATGTGCCATCGGCCTTTACTCTGTCAATGGCCTATTTATTCATGCTCATCTGTATTGCTTCCTTATGCCTATCCCATGCTGTCTGAAGCCCTGCACTGTATTCATATCCACCACTTCCTAAGGTAGGCCATTCCATGCATCCACCACCCTTTCTGTGAAAAAGAACTTCCTCACATTACCCCTTTTTCGGCCCCCTCTAATCTCATGCTGTGTCCTCTTGTCCTGCCATTTTTATTATATTGAAACATGTTAGACTCTTTCACCTTGTTAATGCCCTTAAGATGTTTGAATGTTTCGATCATATCACTTCTCTCCCTCCTTTGCTCTAGGGTGTGCATATTGAGCTCCATTAATCAGTCCTCATATCTTTTCTGATGCAGTCTCTGCACCATTTTGGTTGCCCTTCTCTTGACTGCCTCCATTTTGTTAATGTCCTTGCAAGGTGTAGCCTCCAGTACTGCATGCAGTACTCCAGATGGGGCCTAACCAGTGTCCTGTAAAGAGGGATTATTACCTCCCTCTTACGACTTGTGATACCCCTACTAATACACCCCAACATCCCTCTAGCTTTACCTACTGCTTTAGTGGTCTGCTTGGATGATTTCAGATCATCTGTGATGATTATGCCCAAATCTCTCTCTTCCCTTGTGACTGCCAGCAACTCCCCTCCCAACCTATAGGTAGCTTCAGGGTTTCTCTTCCCTATGTGCATGATCTTGCACTTCTTTGCATTAAACCCCAGTTGCCACTCTTCAGAGCATTTTGCCAGTTTTTCCAGATCTCTTCTCATTTTGCCTACCCCATCTGGATCATCTACTCTGTTGCAGATCTTGGTGTCATCTGCAAACAGGAAAACCTTACCCTCCAGTCCATCTACAATGTCACTGATGAAGATATTGAAGAGGACTGGCCCTAGGACTGATCCCTGCGGTACCACACTTGTGACTTGCATCTCTTCTGACTGTATACCGTTTACCACTACTCTCTGTTTTCTGCTCACCAACCAGTTTGCCACCCAGTTGACCAACTTCTGACCCACCCCAAGCCTACCCAATTTATTAATCAATCTTTTATATGGAACAGTATCGAAAGCTTTACTGAAGTCAAGGAGGCAACATCAACTGCACCCCCTTGGTCCACCACTCTGGTTACCCAGTCAAAGAAATCTATGAGATTAGTTTGACAGGACCTTCCTGTTGTAAACCCATGCTGTCTTGGATCCTGTGCTCCTATGGATTCCAGGTGTTGCACTATCCTTTCCTTAAGGAGTGCCTCCATAATCTTGCTCACTACCGAGGTAAGACTGACTGGTCTGTAGTTCCCTGCCTCCTCCCTGCTGCCACTCTTGTGGAGTGGGATCACATGAGCCCTTCTCCAGTCTTCTGGGACCTCCCTGTGCTTAGAGACTCACTAAACAGTTCTGCTAATGGTGCTTCTAGTTCTACCCTTAGCTCCTTTAGTACCCTGGGATGTATGCCATCAGGTCCTATTGCCTTGTCCACCCTGAGCTTAGTGAGCTCTTGTAGGACCCTTTTCTGTGAAGGGACTTGTGCACACCTCCCTCCCCCCTGTATCCATGGTGCTGAACTGTAGGCCCTGCCCTACCTTCTCCTCAGTAAATACTGAACAGATGTATCTATTTAGGATAGATGCTTTTCCTTGGTCCTCCTCCACACACTCCCCCTTATCCCCTTGGATCTTAGCAATACCCTCTCTGGACTTTCTCCTTTCACTAATGTAGCTATAGAAAGTCTTGTCCCCTTCTTTTACTGTTCATGCTAGTGTTTCCTTGGTTTGGGCCTTTGCCTGCCTTACTGCCTTCCTTGCTTCCCTTAAGGAAGTTTGGCATGCCTCCCTATCTTCATCCAGCTGCGTTCCCTTATATTTCCTGAAGGACAACCTTTTGGCTCTGATCTTTACTGTTACTGTTTTTGAGAACCAAAGTGGTTTCCTCCTTCTTTTGCTCTTGCTTTTCTCCTGAACACAATGGGATGTTGCTTCAAGTATTGCATCCTTAATGCTTGCCCACTTTGCCTGTACCCCCTCACCTGTATTTCTTTTTGCCAGAGCTAGCTTAACTCTGTTGGCCATCTTATCAAAGTCAGCTCCTCTGAAGTCCCATATTTATGCCTTGGAAATGGATGATTTAGTTCTAGTGGCCAAATTGAACCATACAATGTGATAGTCACTGGCCCCCAGGTGACCTTTTACCTGGAGATCTGGGATCCTTTCCCTGTTAGTCAGTGATAGATCCAGGATAGCCCTGTCTCTTGTGGGTTGTTGTACCAATTGTTTGAGGCCCTCCCCCTGCAGGGAATCCACCAAGTGTCTAGTTCTGACGGATGTTCCCGTTGGTATTGACCAATCTGTATCTGGCACGTTGAAGTCTCCCATTATCAGAACCTCTCCTTTAGCTGTCTTGTTTTGCATATCTTCTAACAGTAATGTGTCTATGCTTCCCCTGGTCTGGAGGCCTGTAGACAACCCCAGTTCATATGGCTGTCCCATTTCCTCTTTCCAGGGTGACCCACAGTTATTCTGGCTCCTTACGTGTGTTCTGAATTTCTGTAGCTTTGATATTTTCATTGACATAAAGGGCCACTCCCCCCCCCCCCTTGCACCTCGGTCTCTTCTGAATAGTACATAGCTGGGTACTGAAGTCTCCCAAGTGTGGTTACTGGTGAACCATGTCTCGTTAATGGCTACTATGTCCAGTTTAGCCTCTGTCATTGTTGCCTCCAGGTCTGGGATCTTGTTTCCCAGACTGCGGACATTTGTGTACATGATTTTCCACTGGGCAGATTCCGGTGCGTTAGTTGTGGGTTATCTTTTGTAACCCACATGGAGGAACTGTCCAAAAAACTAAAACAGAGGCTAGGCTTTTTCTTTGAAAATTAAGAATCTATTCAACCACAAAGCAAAATTAAGGCTGGTCCAGACCACTTTCCTTCCCCTCATTGATTATGCCGACTTTCTTTATAGTCATTGTTCTAAAGCAGCCCTTATTAATCTGGGCACACTTTATCATACAGCGCTAAAATTTATCACCAATGCCCCTTTTACAACTCACCATTTTTCTCTTTATGCCCAACTGGGCTGGTCCTCTCTTCATACCAGAAGGCTAAAAAATGCTACATTATGGTCCTATACAGCTATTACAAACTCACTCCCTATATCACAGATTTTTTAAGCGTACACCAGGCACTTACTCACTGAGGAGATATTCCTACAATACTGCTAGACATACCTAGGGTAAGATCCCACTATGGTGAATTAGCAGTCAGCCATGCTCTCCCAGCTATTGTAAATGGAATACCCTCCAGAAATCATTGAAACTTACTAAAATTATTTACCTGCAGACCTTTAAATCCCTGTTGGACAGCTTCTTGCAGGAGAAATGTAGCTGTTACGCATAATCTGCACTCAAATCTCCCTGGGATGCCTGCTCTGTGTTGCATCGCCTACAAAGCACTTGATGACCTGTATCCAGTTTTGTAGTAGTGTGTTATGTATTTTTATTCCTTCTCTTTTCCCTTCACAAAACAGTTATGTCTTACATAATGTTCATTGTATATAGCGTAGTGTATGGTTGCTTTTGTTGTGTAATCTAGACCTTCTGTGTTAGAACATTTTTACACTTGCTGTTGTTGTATCCTCTGGTTTTGGAGGGGGCAGAAAGAGGAATATACATATATATATATATATATACAATATATATATATATATATATATATATATATAATTTTTGTGCAGAGATGGGAAGCAATATGGGAGCAGGATAAATGTGGAAAAATCAGAGAATTTCTTGACTTGCATTTTTCCCTGTATAAGTGATCAAAATTTAGTATTATAGTTGTGGGCTAGTGCAACCATCTGTGGGTTAGTGCAATTTTGAATCCACTTGCCCTGCTGGTTAGTGCAAAAAATGTTAAGGTTGACCCCTGAATATTCATTTCAAGAACACAAACTTTTCTTCATGTGAAAGCATATACAAGTGGCAATATATTTATCCAACAATTTATGCTAATGAATACATGGCGTATAAGACAGTAAAAGATTTATTGTTGAATACTGTGGATGTATAGTGAACCCGCCCATACTTTTTTCAAGAAATCTCCACATTTCTGGGTAACTTTCTACACAATTTTCCGGTGACCCTTCCTATGGGTGGTGGACAGTGTCAGTAGGTAATATGCCGGCTTCTTGTGGTCAAGCAAGGAGGAAGATGTGGCAGAATCAGTGGCTAGGTTACAGTTCACGAAGACAGGATTTTCCAACAAGCTGTTGGGACAGTGGGATGTGGCCACACATTTTGCATTAAGAAAAATTCAAGAAGGGTTAGACTGGAGGTGATGAGTAGAAGCCCATCTCACTATGGGGGCTAACCTCACGGGTTCTGTTTTTAGGCAGCTGCACAATTAGCAACTATGGAAGTAGACAATTCGGTACACCACTCTTCCTGGCATTGTACAGAGCTTTCAGGATAAGGAAGCTGGTAACCATTGCAAAAGAAGGCCAAGTTTGGGGCTCTGGAAAGAGGACGTTGTGGTGCAACATGAGCAAGTAAGTATTAAGCTACTCAGGTCCAAGACAGACCAGCTGGAAGGGAATGATCATCATTTTGAGTAGGTTGGCATAGCTGGACGTCTGTCCCATTAAGGTATCGGAGGATTTCCTAATCATTCACCTCACAGGGAATTGGCAATTGTTGTTTCACACTGATGGTATCCTGTTGACTCTCTACCAGTTCAGCAGGGTCCTGAAGACAGTACTCACTGTGGGGGGGAGGGGGAGGGATTCATGGCAATATGGGACCAGTTTCTAGAAACAGTGTCACAGAAAAGGACCACTTGGCTCACCCAGTCTGCCCAGATATTCCCTGCCAAATCTGTCTCTGCAGACCAATGGTCTCCAGCTACCCTCTCCCCTTCTTGCCTATTAACTAATATTCCTTTATCTATCACATGCATGCTGGAAGCCTGATGCTGTTTTAGCCATCACCACTTCTACTGGCAGTCTGTTCCATGCATCTACCACCCTTTCAGTGAAGTAGTACTTCCTCCCACCCCATTTAAACTCCCTTCTCTGGCTTCATCTCATACCCCCTGGTCCTGGAGCACTTTCTTATTTAAAGGAGACTCATTCTCTGTACCCTGTTCACCCCTGTGAGGTACTTGTAGGACTCCATCATGTCCCCTCTTGCTCTCCTCTTCCAGGTATACATGATGAGATCCCTCAGTATTTCCTCATAGGGCTTCTTGTGGAACCCCTGAAACATGTAAGTTGCCCTCCTTTGGACTTCTTTCACCCAGTGTATGTCCTTTCTGAGGTGTGGTTTCCAAAACTGGACACAGTACTCCAGGTGGGATCTCACCAGCGAGCAATACAGTGGCAACACCAGTTCCCTGCTCCTGCTGAAGATAACCCTGCCTATGCACCCCAGTATCCCGCTAGCCTGACTCACTGCTTTGTCACACTGCCCTGATACTTTGTGGTTGTCAGTTACAATAATTCCAAAGTCCCTTTTCTGCTTTGTGACTGTCAGTACCACCTCCCTATCCTATACTCTGCTGCTGAGCTCCTATGCACTAAGTGAATGATTTTGCACTTTTTGGCATTGAACCCCAACTGCCATACTGTTGACCACTCCTCAAATTTTCCAAGATCTTTGGCCAGCCCGGTGGCGCTGAGGGCTGAGGCGCTGGACGCCACATCTCGCACCACGCCGGCGACCTGGGTTCGGATACGGACTCGGGTTGCCGGGCGTCGGCAGGGGGAAGGAGGATCGAGTGTCCCCACGGATGCTCTACTCCTTCGGGGAGGGACACCAGGGGTGTTTAATACACCCGATGCTCAGGAAACCCGGTGGAAGCACTGACTCTTGGGGCAACAGCGGCTTCCAGTGGGGGAAGCCGGGGAGGGGAGGACGCCACTAGGCACTTGGCAGGCGTGCGTACGCATGTTCCGCCCGAGCCAGGCATCCTCAGTGGGATGGAGGGGAGGGACAAGAAAACCGGAAAACCTCCCTCGGCGTTCCGGATGACGGCCGCTCCTGCCACCCAACCTGTAAACACAGGCAGACCCCGCTGTGCGAAAGGTGCTCCGAGGAGGAAGAGAAGGCAGGTAGGGGACACCGGAGGCACTCTAGGGGCAGACTTAGTGAGGGTTGGGTGACATTGAGCATGGGCCTGAAGGAGTGGAATTACGAGGGCGACCAGGAGGGGATAAAAAATAATTTAAAAAAAAAAAAAAAAAAATTTTCCAAGATCCCTGTGCATTCTTTCTGCCCCTTCCTGAGTGTCCACCCTATTAAGGATTGTGGCATTATCTGTAAAAGGCATATCTTCCTTTCCAGTCCTTCTGCAATGTCACTTATGAAGACACCGAAGAGGACCAATCCCAGTACAGAGACCAGTGCACCCCCCCCGCTGGTCACTCATTCATCATTTGAGTGACTGCCATTGACCACAACCCTCTGTCCCCTGTCCATTAACCAGTTTCCTTCTAGAGCTACCGTCAAGGTTACAAGCTTCAGAATGGCTGATGGAGATGTAAAAAAAATCAGGAGATGGAGTCTGAGTGATTTAGGAGGCATGTAGTTTACTGCAAGACCAAAACTGACTTTCTTCCCTCTCTCTGCTCTTAGGATCAAAGCACCAGATGTGTGTTTGGATAGTCAGTTCCTCATATATATTTTGGGACCAGAAGATGGCAGAAGCACAACTATACTGGAGCAATTTAGGGATGCCAAAAGAGCATGCCATGGTCTTATGGTGAGTGAGAGACATGAGATGGGAATCGTACCCAGCATTCATTTAAAAAAAGGTCAGGGTAATGGAAAACTTGATGATTCACCAGGGGCAAACAACATGGGGGCGCACACTACACTGGAGCTTATGCAGTAAGTGAAACTGGGCTGCCCTGGGTGTTGTTGCCAAAGTGCCACCTGGTGGGGTTGGACATGCTGCCACACTTGGTTTGGCACCATGCCCTGTTGCTTAAGGCAATCAGCAGGGCATGGGTTAAATTGAATAAGGACGTAAGTCTGTACGCTGGACAGGCAGCACAGCTGTGACACATGAGGAAATGTTGACTTCATGCCTGGGGATTTACCAAATGAACAGAGTCCACCTATCGAACTCCACATCCAACATATTTAACCTCTTACTGCAGAATGTGCTGGCATCCATTATCTGTTGGAAAGTCTGCAACCATTTTGAGGGTGACAAGGATATTTGTTGGGTAGGAGGGAGCACAGGCAAGGGTTTGTAGTGCTTCTCTCTGTGGCAGGTGGGGGTGCCTCAAGGAGGCCAATCAAAATAGGTACCTCCTCCACCTACAGACCGAAAACTGTGGAACAGATGGTCAGCAAGACAGTACTGGAGGGTAGATCCTCCCCACTTTATAAGCTAGCAGGGGGCAATTAGTGGGTGTTCACCCACCTCTTCTCAGGTGATGGAGGTGGGAGGGTCCCTTAAAGAGTAGATGGCCCCCTGGTTTTGAGAGGATTGGCTAATAGGTAAATCAGTCCCTGAGATTCCCCTGCCATTTAGTCAGATTTCCATTAAATTATGGTAGAGATGGCTATTATGAAAATAATGCAGAATAGGCAGGAATGGCAAGTGCGTTGCAGGAACTGGGCCATCGGTGTGCACAATCTGGGTGCTAACCAAACTCATAACAAAAATTAAAAAGTATGCACTCAGGTGAATCAGTTGAACCTAAAATAGCAGTGCAAAATAGAATTTAATACTTTATTTTATTTATTTATTCATTCTCGGATTACAATACCTCTGAGCACAGACAGCTCATTTACAAATGTTTCACGTCAGTGGTGAGGGGAGACAAAACATACAAAGGAGGCAAAGTACAATGTTTCTAAAAACAGTAAAATAAAGTGAGCAAATATATATATATATTTATATGCAGTTTTATTGTTCTCATAGGAAGAAAGCATGAATGAGAGGGAGAAGGATAAAGATGGAAGAAAGAAAGGTAGGAAGTGGCAGCCATAGGCCTTGTCAGGCTGGTGTGGGAGGGGTAGGGGCAGGGGCAGGGGGTGAGGTGGATGATGGGGTAGCCAGGGCCCTTGTAAAAGTGCGAAAAGGGTGTGTAGCTTTGGAATTATTGTGGTAACAGCAGAGACACAGGGTTATCCAGTTGTAAGGAGAAGAGTGAATGCTAGTAGATGGGAGTCTCAGATGAAGCAGAACTGTTAGCCTTGAGATGTTGGTGTAATTTCAATTTGAATGGTCCCAATTTAGGTAGGATAGTTATATCATTATGAAGATTATTAAACCGGTGAGGTGCTCTGTAGGCAAATGAGTGTTGCCCCTGGGCTGTCTGGTGTAACCCCTAGGTGGTGCTATCCCAAGGGCTACTACCCCTGCCTGCTTGGCTAATAGCAGGTTAAGGGGCCTGAGTTCTGAAACGGGTGCCTCCACCCAGAGATCAGGGTTGGTAGTGGTCAAGCAAACCTGAGCACAGCCCTCTGCGACACTGTAATCCCCCCCTTTCCTTACCAGTGGAAAGAAACAATACACAATAATCACTTTCACAATACCCCGATACACCACACAAGTACCCACACTGTTTGCACTTACCACCAGGGCTTTCCTCTGGCCCGGCCCTAGGGACCCCCTGCAAAACAAGGTTATACACAGCAAATAACAGCAGTACAGTACTCTTGCACAAACTGGAACCACAGACAGGGTAAATGCAAAAAAGAGTTAGATCTAATTTATTTAAGGGACTTGAACAAGGGAAGGGCGTAATCCGGTTAATTTGCTTAAAGGCTGTATCAATCAAACAGTTATGCATGCACTTCATGGTCCATAAACAGTCACACACCCTGGTTATCCAGATGGAGAACGATGGGCTAGCCAGGAATGTTGCAGCTGGTTGGGGCCCTGTGATGGAAGAAAAACAACATGCACAACACACACTATTTGTAATCTGGAGCTGGAAGGCTCAGTTCATGAAAAGAAACCAACAAGACAATCAGATGTCACACTTTTAGATTAGGCTGCTGTTGCAGGGAGCTACCCTGATGATTACTCATGATACCCAAGACTGGACACAGGCTGGACAAAAATTGAGACAGCAGGTGGCTAATCTGGAGTGCCAAGAGAAGCAGGGCACACATGAATTGCTGAGGCGCCATTCCTGTTCAAGCGTGGAGCAGGGGGCTGATCTCCAGGCAGGTCTCTCATCGGTGGCTTTCTCTGTGCAGTGGGGTAATCTGACTGGGCCAGCGTGGCATGGTCCAGGCCGAATGGAGATGAACATGGATTCAGTCTGATTAGGCTGGATAAAGCTTCCAGCAAGCAGAACACAGTTCACACAGTGGGGAACCAAATCACGACCCACTTTCAATACACAGCACATTTACATGTGAGGAAATTCTACTGTACCAGGCAAACCGCTCTCCAGTCACAATCGCAAAATCTCTGCACAAACCGGGGATTCAAAAGTAGCTGGAAATCCTGACAGGCTGATCGCATTCAGCAAAATCTTCGGTCTTCTTCAGGCATGAGCCTGGTAAAAAATCAGTGGTTTACGTTGTTCTCACAAACTTGGATTTAGTCTGAAATAATTTTCTTCTCTCCCTCTCAGGGGCAGCAGGCAGGCCACAACTTAAGCCTTTTCACAGTTCTCCTGCACAAAACTACTCAGACAGCTGCTTGACTGTCTCAAGCTATTGCTTTTTCAGCTCCCAACTTAGATCTGACTCAACTGCCAGCATGCCAGGGACTTTCCCCAGAATACAAAAGGTTTGGTTGGCTGATCTGTCTGTCAGTCACAACAAAGGCTCCCCCTTCAGGTGCAAAAAGGCGTCAAAAGCCCCAAACTACAATTCCTACATATTTTGACTCCACACAGCTCCTATAGTCCAGCTCCATTTTAGGTCCCACCAGAACTGATTGGTCCAATTCGCAGTCCAGGACCAAGATAGTGGAGATAAACAAAACAGTCCTTGCTGCAAAGAAGGCAGGTTAGACAAACTACATTATCATTATCACTCTAAATGATTTTCAGCAAATAGTTACATCTTTCAACAGAGCTCTCTTTCAGATTACTTATGACTGCAATTCAGGCAGCTCTTAAAGAGACAGTACACAGAGGCTATACAGGCACTCTCTGGTAATCAATTTAAACTGCTAAAACGCAGGACACCAGCCTGGCCATGAGCATTTAGGCAAGCTCGAGGAAGACTTTTCAGGAACTCCCATTTGTAGGGGGGTTACACCCTTCCTTGCCTGGAGAAAACTCGGCATCCGCATCAAGTCTGTGCCATCATGCATCAGTTAACATAAACTTATTTCTTTACTATACATATTCTCTACACTTCACAATACTATATCCATTCTGACAACACATTTTGCATATTTCACACAGGTAAATTGAACATTACTATACTGAATCAGGTAATAATTTCTTGCACCTTAAACAATGCAAAAGGGGGCCCTTCTCTATCAGCTAACTTGGGGCTAGAGGGGGCAGGGGCACCATGGTGAGAGGGAAAGACAAGTAACCTGGAATTGGCTGTCAAGCTCAATTTGGGCAGTGAGCTTGGTGAGACATAAACATCTTTGTGCACCACATTGAGAGGCAAGTCCACTGGCCTTCCCGGAGAATCATAGCTGAAACACAATACTGGCTGACAGCTCTGCCAGTCTTTCTGGGGGGAACAACCACAGTCTCTGTACTTTTAGCAACAGTGTTGGGGCTTTCATCACTTGTGAGGGGTGCCTCTGCCTGGAAGGGAATGTCCAAACTTGGGGCACTGTCGGCTCCTTGTCCTGCAGGCTCTGTTTCTACAACACTTGACTCATTTTGCGAAGAGTCAGGCACAATCAAGCTTTGAGGCACTGAAGAGGGGTAGTCAGCACTCTCATAGTGTTCTTCAAGTTCTAGTATGTCACCAGAAAGACTCATTCCATCAGCCCCTCCCTCAGGCAAATCATACAGTTCCACAATACACAGAGACTCAGCATCTTCAGATGTGATACTTGCACTTCACTTTCAGGGAGCATTGGCTCCAAGAACAAAGCTGTGAGGTTAGGCAGTCCAGAAGGCCCAGCTTCATCCCCACAATTAATCATGGGGTTACCTCAAAACAGCTGACTCAGTTCATAAGAGGGTAATAGGCATAGTCGCACTCACTTTCATCAGAATCTGACTGACAATCACTATCAGTCTGGACCTGCTGGGGGGGGAACCCTTAAATCTGTATCCACTGGGGCAGGTTGACTCTCTCTTCCTTGTAGCAGCATGAATCACCGGCCCAGGGGAATCAATCTCTGATTGTTCAGCCTCAATTATGACTTGGCCAATAGGTAGCAAGTGGTTATGGTGCATGGTCTTGACAGCTTTGGAGTTGTTCTCTGGGCGCACCTTGTACACAGGTAAATCATCCACCTTTCCAACTACTACATGGGGAAGAAGGTGCCACTGATCAGCAATTTTGTGGTTACCATGCAGTCCTAAATTGTGTAACAACACACGGTCTCCAGGTCGAAGCTCTTGAGCCTTTACTTTTTTATCATGCCTCTCTTTGTTGGCTAGATTTCTCTTAGCGGCCATTGTCTGGGCCAGTTGATAGGCATGGTTCAATTGAGCTTTCAGTTTTTGTACATATTGCAAGTAGTTTTCGGCTCAGACTCCATCTGGATAGACCCCAAAACAGACATCAACTGGCAGCCAGGCCTCTCTCCCGAACATGAGGCAGTAGGGGGAGAACCCAGTAGCATCATTTTTCCTGCAATTGTATGCGTGTACCAAGGTGCTAATCTGCTGGCTCCATTTATGCTTGTCTTTTGGGTGGAGGGTGCCCGGCATGTCTAGAAGGGTGCAGTTAAAATGTTCTGGTTGAGGGTCTCCCTGCGGGTGATAGGGGGTGGTTCTTGACATTCGCACCCCCATAGAGAGAGCATTTCTTTGATTAGTTGACTCTCAAAGTCTCTGCCCTGGTAAGAGCGGATCCGCTGGGGAGCACCATAGTGGACGAAGAAATTTTCCACTAGCACCTTGGCCACAGTAGATGCCTTTTGATCTTTGGTGGGAAAAGCTTGTGCATACTGTGTGAAATGATCCATAACCACTAACACATTTCCAATGTTCCGCTGATCAGGTTCTAAACACAAGACGTCTATACAGACTAGTTCCATGGGGGTGCTGGTAGTAATATTAACAAAGGGGGAAGCCCTCTGAGGCAGGGCTTTTCTTTGCAGGCAGTGACTACAAGTCTTTACATGGTGCTCAACATCGGCTCCCATTTTGGGCCAGTAGAAGCAAAATCGTACCAGGTCAAGGGTTCTGTCAATACCGAGGTGCCCCATGTGATTGTGGAGGAACCTCAGTACCAAATCTTTAAAGGCCATGGGCAGGACCAATTGTTGCTTGTCTACTTTGCCACTACAATCTACTGTCTCTCTATACAACAACTGATTGAGCAACTTCAATCTGGGGCCTTCTTTAAACATTAAAGCAGTTCACAAGTCAGTGGAACGTAACTTAGACACATCTTTCCCCGCACGCAGGGCATCAAGTACTGGCTGAATCACAGGATCTTGGGATTGAGTCTACTGAATGCTGTCATTGTCAAATTGAGGTAGTGCACTAATATCTAGAGCAGAGAAGTGGCAATAAGCAACTGGCATGCAGGTGTCAGAAGGGCCCAAGCAATCTACTAAACAGTCTACTGTGTCCGCAGACATTTATTCATCTCTATCAAATTTTTGGCACAATGCTTGAATATCAGGTTCAGACAGCCTGACCCAATAACTCTTGGAAGTGGGCCTTTATGATAGGGCATCAGCATTAATATTTGACAGCATAATCATAGGTTGATAATGCAGATTAGAAAGTGCCTGTCCACGGAATCATTTAAGGCGTCTCTGAAAAGTTATTTATTTGAGTTAGCATTTGAATAGGTCTATTGCTGATTTTACTGTTTTTATGTTGTTATTTATTACGGTTAATGTCATTTTTGATATGTATTTGCACTTTGATATGTTGAAAAGCGCACTACAAATAAAATTTGATTTGATTTGATTTGATTTGAAAGCCACTGGTGCCCAGTGGCGTCTAACTTAGCTGAAGTCTGTACATAGGTCAACGGGTTATTGTCAGTCTTCACCAATATCTTTGTCCCATAGAGGTATTCATGAAACTGGTCAATGATGGCCCATTTTAGCACAAGGAACTCCAACATATGCACAGGGTAGTTTCGTTCGGACAGGGTCAAGCTCCTACTGGCGAAAGCTACTGGTCTCAGGCCATCCTCATGGCTTTGATATAGCACCGCTCCTAGATCCTGCAGACTAGCATCTCTATGCAGCACATAGGGTTTGGTGGGGTCAGCATAGGTGAGGATGGGGGCATGGGTGAGCTGGTATATGATCTCATGGAAGGCTGCTTCACAGTCGGGCATCCAGCGGGGCCCGAAGAGTTCACCTGGATGGGAATATACTTTTTCTGGTTCTTTAATGACCCCTTTTTTGTATTTACGATTGGAAGGAGGGTAACCCTGGGTAAGGTTCAAGAGTGGGTGAATCACCTTGGAATAGTCTTTTATGAACCTGTGGTAGTAGCCACAGAACCCCAGGAAACAATGTAGTTCTTTCAGATTATGGGGCTGGGGCCAAGTAGTCAGTGCTTTAACCTTACTGGGATCAGTCTCTGTCCCTTTTGTAGATACTTTGTCCCCCCATACTTCACAGAGGTTTGGAAAAACTGGCACTTGTCAATGGACAGCTTGAGGCCGAAGTCTTCCAGTTGGTCTAGGACTTTAAACAGTCAGTTCTCATGCTCCTCTAAGATGCTCCCAAACACAATGACATCGTCCAAGTACACCAGGCATTCCAGCAAATTCACATCTCCCACCGCATGTTCCATCAGTCGGTGAAAGGTGGCGAGGGCTCCCGATATCCCCTGTGGCATCCTCAGAAGCTCGTAGAACCCCAATGAACAGATGAAGGCTGTTTTCTCATGCTCTTCCGGGGCCATCGGGATTTGGTAGTATCCACTGTGAAGATCCAACACCGAGAACCATTTGCTCCCATTCAGGCAGTCCAGGGCATCTTGTATATGAGGCATAGTGTATTGGTCTGGGATGGTCCGCCTGTTCAGGGTGCGATAATCAACACACATCCTCACAGACCCATTCTTCTTACACACAACCACAATGGGAGCGGCATATGGGCTCCTGGATTCTTGTATCATGCCAGCAGTGAGCATTTCCTGCAGGTGTCTTCTCACATCATCTGCTAGGGCTAGGCGTTGGGACCTCTCTCGAAATGGCAGTTCATCGTGCAGGCGTATGTGATGCTAAGCACCCAGGACACATCCCACATCCCATTCCTTCAATGAAAACACTTGGTCTCTCTGGGCAAGTCTCTTGCTAATTCTAGCCTTCCATTCAGCTGGCAATGGGGAGTCACCAAAGTCAAACAAGTCTGGGGTCACTCTGTCCTTCTCACCAGGGTGCTTGTTGCTGGGCAATACTGCAGTGTCTGCACAGTGTACCATAGCTAGGGTGCACCCTCTGTTCACCCGGATCTCCCGATCTGACACATTGTGAATCTGGACCATCACTCGTCATGCATAGGCATGGGCATGAGCAGACAAGAAGCTGGGCTTGACCAATAATCCTTCTGGCAATTTTCCATCGCCTGGCACATCCAACATCAATATTTTGTTCTTGACATCTTTCCGGAGGCGGACCTCTACTTGAATGGTACACTGAGCATTAGAGGCCAGTACCATTGACTCAGGATCTTTCTTCCACATGATCCCCACTGGTTCATCCTGGTCTACTTTCTCAGGTTTCTGTTGCAAATCATAGGTCCTCTTAATCAGAGCTGGAATTCTCAGGGATCTCCCAGTCCATTGCCCTTGTTTCTCGTGACAGAGTTGCGCCAGTCTCCCAAACATATGGATGTTTATCCCAATTAACAGGGGGACCCCATCATACAGTCCGGTGGGGGGACACACTAGGGACAATGTCTCTACTCATTCCTCTACACCCGTTACAGTTGCAGGAAAAGACAACCAGAGGTGGACATACCCTAGGTAGGGATAAGACTTGTCGCTCAGGCCCCACAGATGTAGGCCTTCCAGGGATTGCAAAGGCACATCAGATAAGTGTTTGTCATACCAGTCCTGGAATACAATGGTCACTTGCGACCCACTGTCAAGCACAGCCCGAGTATGAATACCATTCACAGTACCGTAGTCTCCATTGAAGGGCCCACTATTTTGGACCAGTCTGGAGAGGCAGTAGCAGAGGCCTGGACAGACGATTTAGCCACAAAGAAATTTGAGTTAGAGTTTCTCGAACTCTCACCGTGGTCATTTCGGGCACCCCTTGGCTATTGATTTGCTTTTCAGAGCTCCCCTTGGAGTCTGTTTACTACTCTTTCTAAGTCCTTCTGAGACCAGCATTCTCTTTTCATATGGCCATCTTGTCCACAGTTGTGACAAATGATAGACTCCTGGGTCATCCTGGGAGAGAACATCATATGAGGAACTGAAGTAGTAGTAAGAGATTAGGGTCTAGTATCTGCTTGCAGCGGTGAGAGTGGTGCAATGTGTCTTAGCAGTTTCTTTAGAGTGGCAGTCAATCCGGTGATCTCAGTCTTGGAGCCACCCTCGGTAGCAGATGTCTGAGGGTGCACCCCCCCCCATGGCAGTCACATCCTGAAAGGGACCAGAATCATATTCCATGGGGAAAATCCTTGCAGAGGCACCCATCTTCAACTCTTGGATTTCCTTTAGTAGCTCGTCTTTCCAATGCTGGGCCCAGGACGAGAAGTCCTTTGTATTCTCAGAGTGCTCGTTAAGTGCTGACTTTTGCCCCTGAGCCTCACTTGGCTGATCACTCTCATCACTTGCGCAGCAGCAGCAGCAGATATGGGTGCAATTCCTCCATGGGGTCGCCTTTGCTCAACCCCACGAATTTCTTTCATTAGCTCGTCATGGGGGGGGCGATTCCAGTTGGCTGGCAAGGCGCAACTGAAGCAGTAACAATTCTGAAAACAGAGCAGACTTAAGGATCCGGTTCAGCCTAATTCAATCTAATTCATTTGATGGCAAACTACCCTTTCTGAGGCACTCTTGTAGCAAGCCGTCTTTCAAGCTGAGGTACATACACAGACAGTGACTCCCCTGGGTACTGCTGAGCATTTCTTACTCTCCACCCCAGATCTTCATCTGAATCTGGGCTCCCATACACATTTTCCAATGCATCAAGATAGCCCTGTGCAGTTGCTTCGGGGTTATTGGCCCACTTGGCATGGATGGTAGCCAGGGCAAGACCTCGGAGGCTCACTCAACCTCTTTCATTTCTCTGCTTCTGAGCATTGTCATTCAAGTACTAGAGGGGCAACATAGTCTATTCAGGTCTCCCAGTCATCCTCCCCGGGAGTGGGGAGGGTGCCCGAGAAAATTCTCAGCCTTCAGTAGGAGTCATGACTAATGGCAGGTATAGATATAGGGACCAGCATTGGCACGGGCACAGAAGGCAGGGCAGTAACAGGTGCTGGAGTGGGAGGGGGTGTTGGGGAAGGAATACCCCCAGGTGGCAGGAATAGTTTCTTAAAGTCCTCTATGGTTTTCCCTTCCTCCAACAACAAGTTAGCAAATTTCTTCTCAAAAGACTCAGATAATGGTGGGAGCTCATCCTCCCCGGGGTCTTTACTGTCTTTTGTTATCACTCTCCAGGCAGCTGGAACCCCTTCTGGGGCAATAGTCTGGGGCACTTTAGAGCTTTCCACGAGGTCACTACACTATAACAAGGCTATGAAAGTTTGGGTGATCAAACCAGTCTGTCAACCCTCCACCAAAGGGTTTTTTAAACATTCAACTTTGGAGAGTGCTTCCTCCACAATGTCTTTACTGGTATCTAGGGGGATATCCAGTATAAGTAAAGCATTTTGGGGGTTGATCTCCTGCCCAGTACACCACCCCACCAACTGGTGTACAGCCATTTCTACTGGGGTAGCCATTGATCTTTAACAATAATTTGTAATTTTTGGCCACTAGAAGGCACAAAATCCCAGCAGTGAGCCTCCAAAATGTAACCCCTAGGTGGCGCTATCCCAAGGGCTACTACCCCTGCCTGCTTGGCTAGTAGCAGGTTAAGGGGCCTGAGTTCTGAAACCGGTGCCTCCACCTGGAGGTCCAGGTTGGTAGTGGTCTGCTTAGCATGGGCACAGTCCTCCGTGGGACACTGTAACCCCCTCCTTACTAGTGGCCAGAACAGTACACAATCACTTCTCACAATACCCCATACACCACACAAGTACCCACACTGTTTGCACTTACCACCAGGGCTTTCCTCTGGCCCGCCCTAGGGACCCCTGCAAAACAAGGTTATACACAGCAAATAACAGCAGTACAGTACTCTTGCACAAACTGGAACCATAGTCAGGGTAAATGCAAAAAAGAGTTAGATCTAATTTATTTAAGGGACTTGAACAAGGGATGGGCGTAATCAGGTTAATTTGCTTAAAGGCTGTATCAATCAAACAGTTATGCATGCACTTCATGGTCCATAAACAGTCACACACCCTGGGTACCCAGATGGAGAACAGTGAGCTAGCCAGGAACGTTGCAGCTTGTTGGGGCCCTGTGATGGAAGAAAAACAACATGCACAACACACACTATTTGTAATCCAGAGCCGGAGGGCTCAGTTTGTGAAAAGAAAACAACAAGACAATCAGATGACACTCTTTTAGATTAGGCTGTTGTTGCAGGGAGCAACCCTGATGATTACTCATGATACCCAAGACTGAACACGGGATGGATGAAAATCGAGACAACAGGTGGTTAATCTGGAGTGCCAGGAGAAGCAGGGCCCATACGAATCACCGAGGCATTGTTCCTGTTCAAGCATGGAGCAGGGGGCTGATCTCCAGGCAGGTCTCTCATCGGTGGCTTTCTCTGTGCAGTGGGGTAGTCTGGCAGGGCCAGCGTGGCATGGCCCAGGACGAATGGAGAGGAACACAGATTCAGTTTGATTAGGCTGGATAAAGCTTCCAGCAAACAGAACACAGTTCACACAGTGGGGAACCAAATCATGACCCACTTTCAATACACAGCACATTTACATGTAAGGAAATTCTACTGTACCAGGCAAACCGCTCTCCGGTCATGATCGCAAAGTCTCTGCACAAACCAGGGATTCAAAAGCAGATGGAAATCCTGACAGGCTGATTACATTTAACAAAATCTTTGGTCTTCTTCAGGTATGAGCCTGGTAAAAAAATCAGTGGCTTACTTCGTTCTCACAAACTTGGATTTAGTTCGAAATAATTTTCTTCTCTCCCTCTCGGGGCAGCAGGCAGACATGCAGGCCACAACGTAGGCCTTTTCACAGTTCTCCATGTGAAACTACTCAGACGGCTGCTTGACTGTCTCAAGCTGTTGCATTTTCAGCTCCCAACTTAGATCTAACTCAACTGCCTGCAAGCCGGGGACTTTCCCCAGAATCTAAAAGGTTCGGTTGGCTGATCTGTCTGTCAGTCACAACAAAGGCTCCCCCTTCAGGTGCAAAAAGGCACCAAAAGCCCCAAATTACAATTCCTACAGATTTTGACTCCAGACAGCTCTTGTAGTCCAGCTCCATTTTAGGTCCCACCAGAACTGATTGGTCCAATTCACAGTCCAGGACCAAGATAGTGGAGATAAACAAAACAGTCCTTGCTGCAAAGAAGGCAGGTTAGACAAACTACATTATCATTATCACTCTAAATGATTTTCAGCAAATAGTT
Organism: Neoceratodus forsteri; assembly: GCA_016271365.2. Classification (NCBI taxonomy): domain Eukaryota; kingdom Metazoa; phylum Chordata; order Ceratodontiformes; family Ceratodontidae; genus Neoceratodus; species Neoceratodus forsteri. Next base: position 694,452,902 of record CM057456.1, read on the forward strand.
ACATCTTTCAACAGAGCTCCCTCTCAGATTACTTATGACTGTAATCCAGGCAGCTCTTAAAGAGACAGTACACAGAGGCTATACAGGCACTCTATGGCAATCAATTTAAACTGCTAAAACGCAGGCCACCAGCCTGGCCATGAGCATTTAGACAAGCTCAAGGAAGACTTTTCAGAGACCCCCATTTGTAGGGGGTTACACTGGCATCTAGGAACATGAAGATGATGGCTGTTTGAGTGTCACGTATGCTGTGAACTACAATGGGGTCTTAGCAGGTTTGCGGTGCCTGGTGGCAGGAGGCCGAGAAGTGCTTTTTTGGCTAAAAGACAGGTTTGGTATTGGATCCTCCTGGAGAGCTGTAGCCAATCAGTCTCAGCGTAAAGATCACAGGTGTGGGTGAAATGTATGGACCCCATGAGTAGTCTGCATGCCTTGTTCAGAGCAATGGATATCCTGTGCAAACGAAGACATGAGGGCTGCTCCATAGATTACAAGACCATAGTCTACAGTGGATGTGATGGAACTATATATAGCAAATTGGAGAGCTTCTGGAATAAGGCAGTGTTTATGTCTATGTAGGAGACCAATCTTGACGTTGACAGCCCTGGCTACGTTATCTATATGTTTAGCATAGGATAGGCAACTGTCTAAGGTGACCCCCAGCTATTTGAAATGTGGTATTTGTTCAAGAGGAACTCCAAGACAGTTTCTGATGGTAAGTGTATGGGATTTGTGCTTGTTTCGGGTGCTGCTGAACATCATTACTTTGGTTTTCTTGTAGTTGAGAATCAGTTTATGTTTAGAGAACCAATCCTCCACTTCCACAAACCCACTGTGAAGGTGAAGTTCCAGTTGCTTGGGGTCATGGCTGCAGGAGTAGATGACCGCATCATCTGCATAGAGGAGGATCCTTTGATGGCAGAAATGAGGAAGGTTATTAAGGAAGATGCTGAACAGTAGTGGCCCCAGACTGAGCCCTGTGGCACACCAGAGCGGAAGGGCTGTCAGTCAAATATGACGTTGGCTATTTTCACCCGTTGAGAGAGGTGTTCAAGATAGCTTTTGAACCAAAGTGCTGTGTCAGAGGAGAGGCCAGTAGCGGTAAGCTGTTGTAGGAGTAGTGAGTGATGAACAGTATCGAATGCCTTAATGAGGTTCATGAAGGTAGCTCCTACTAAGGTGCCCTGATCCAGAGATTGATGAATAAAGCCAGTGAATTCCATCAGGGTAGGGTGGTGCTGTGCCCCTTCTGGAACCCATGTTGCTGCGGGCATTGGATAGAGCATTTTTCAAGGTAGTCCACCAGTTGGTCAGCAACAATATGCTCACATGCCTTGGATATTGGTAGGAGGATAGATATAAGTATGTAGTATGCGTGATGGGTCCTGTCTCCTCTCTTGTGCACCAGGGTGACTAGTGCTGATTTCCAAACTTGAGGAAATTGCAAGAGTTGCAGCGATAGATTGATGATCTTAGTGAGGGGCATCAGCACTTCCTCAAGAATAAGTGCTATGAGCTTAAGATCCAGTGAGTCACCGCTATGCCATGATTTGGCTGTTTCTGTCCTCAATGATAACCTTGCCACACTGATTAATAAGCATGTCCACCTAATCAAAGTCAGGGTGCGTAAAAATTCTCACCCTTGGTTCACACCAGGATTCAAGGCAGCCCTTATTAACTGAGACAAGCTTTGGGCTCAAGCTAGGCAATCCAAGAGCCCTGCATATTGGCAGGCCTTTAGAGTGGCTAGGAATACCTGTGTGAAAAGTGTTCGCACTGCCAAAGCCTATTACTACATCACCTCCCTCGAACGGGCAAACTGGGATTCCCGTAAAATCTGGAGGACACTCAAATCAATTGAAGGGCGGCGCACTGCCCCCTCCGCTCCTACCAAGATATGTACAAATGGCAGGATTGTGGAAAGTAATTCTCAAATTCTAGAAGAACTCAATTCCCATTTTGTTACAGCCGGGCTAGCGTTTGACTCCTCACTCTATGCCAGCTATCCTGTGAATCAGCCTAGCTCCACCCCGCCCACTGGCACCTCATCCTGCCCCTTCCAGTTGCATTTGTGTAACTACAAAGACGTTGAAGACGCACTTGTTAAACTTGATACCCGTAAAAGCACAGGGGATGATGGTCTTGCACCCTTCTTTCTAAGACTAGGCTATGCCCACCTCACAGCCCTGATTCTCCATATCTTCAACCTCTCTATCACTACTGCTACAGTTCCGACCTGTTGGAAATCTGCCCACATCCTTCCCCTTTTTAAATCAGGGGACCCGTGAGACCTTAATAATTACAGACCCATATCCATCTTGCCCATCCTCTCTAAGATCTTTGAAGAGTTGGTCGATAACCAATTAAAATTTCATATGGAAACATTTTCACTGCTTAACTCAGCCCAGTCAGGCTTCCGAGCACATCATAGCACTATTACAGCTTTGGCGAAAGTAACAAATGATTGGATCACCGCCGACGATGCTAAGCTGGTTACTGGTGCAGTCTTTTTGGACCTTAGCAAGGCATTTGATACTGTTGATCACAACCTTCTAGTCTCTTGCCTGTCCAACTTAGGTGCTACTCCATCCACCACTGAGTGGTTCATTGGCTACCTATCAGGTGGAAAACAGAAAGTCAAAGTGGATGGCCTATTCTCTGCCCCCCTGCCTGTTGTTAGAGGAGTCCCCCAAAGCTCCATTCTAGGCCCGATCCTGTTCTCCTTGTACATGAACAACCTTGACTTCCATATGATGAGCTCCAAACTGCACTTCTTTGTGGACAATACTGTTTTGTATACTTCTGGATCCACAGTATCGCAGGTCATGAATGTATTACAAACTGATTTTGCTCAGCTCGAAAATAATCTGGTAAAAGCCAAGCTGCTCCTTAATACTGAGAAAACGAAAGCAATGATTCTCAATCATTGTACTTCCCTGGTCCCCCGACCAGCCAAATGATTTCATAGTTACTGCACTAGGTGAATCATTGGAAGTAGTCTCCAAATTCAAATACCTGGGTATCTTGTTAGATAATAAGCTCTCATTTAATGACCACATTGATGAGCTTTCCTGGAGGCTTAAAGCAAGATTAGGATTCTGTTTTAGAAATAAATCTCTATTCCCCCTCGAGATACGCACTAGGCTTATACAGGCTACTTTCCTTCCATTACTTGATTACGGTGACTTGATATACACTACAGCCTCATCTTTCAGCCTAAGCAAGCAGGACGTCCTTTGTCATCGTGCGTTACGCTTCATTACCAACTGCCCCTACCGTACTCACCACTGTGACTTGTATGCAGCTGTTGGTTGGACATCTCTCACCACTAGACGCCTGCTCCATGCTGGTCTTTGGACCCTCAAGTTGCTCTTGCAGACATTACCATGCTACTTAACATCACTAATCAGCATTTCCTGCAGTCCATTTTCCCTAAGGAAAGCTGACTTTGTCCTGCTCGATATACCTAGGACTCGTACCACTTTGGCAAATGTGCCATTTCTTATACCCTTCGTTTCATGTGGAATCAGCACCAATCAATACTAAACTTAACTAGCATCGTCTCTGTCAACATCTTCAGAGTACTAACTGCATCTAAAATAAAAGATATTTGTAACTGCCACTAAGCTCCCTTTACCCCATGTCTGTTTCTTTCTATTGTTTCTGTCGGCCCTTGTCATACTGAGTCCCTCAACCCCAAGTCTACCTTATCCCTTGATAACCTACTTCTTCCTCCCAACCCTGCCCATCCATGTTATTGTTTCCCTCTCCTAGTTCTTTACCTTCTGATTAAATATTGTATTATACAAAAACAAAGTGTTTAACTGCACCGTATATTGTCAGTTCCGTACTTGTATACATAATTGTAACCTTGTATCCTTGAATCTTGCCACAAATTACCATATTAGTGCACTGTATGCATTTCTGTATATTTGCTTATCAATATGAAGTATTGCATAACGTGCCATTGTATGTGTATGACCTTCAAGACCTCCTTGTGAATGAGCTTGCTCAATGGAGTTTTCCTGCAATAAACTTGAAACTTGAACTTAAAACTAGATTTACCTAATACTTTGGTAAGGTATTTCCTTGCCATTCGTGCTGAGACCGTTTTGAAGTTAAAAGGAGGTGGTTCAAGGGGGTTATTAGCAGGACAGTAGGTACTGGGCGAGTCATTATTCATGAAGAAGTCTGAAAGGAGGACAATGGATAGGTCCATGAATGCATTGTTGAATGTGTTTGCTATGGTTAGCGGGTCCAGGGTTGGAATCCCATCAATATTGAGCATGGAGGGTAAGACCTTAGCGTCTTTCCTGGTGACAACTTTTATGTTGCTCCAGAAGTTTTTGCTGTTTCCCCAGGTATTGGCGAGCATTTGTCTATGATGTTTGGATTTCATGGTACAGATTTCACGTGTACAGGCGTTCTTCGCCATCCTGTATTTGTGAGCATGTGCTTGTTTGCCTGATGCCCTGGCACAGTGCCAGAGGTGATCGCTGTGCTTCATCATAGCAATGAGTTCTGGTGTAATCCAAGGATTTACAGTGCCATGAACTTTCATTTTCTTAATGGGAGCATGGTTATCACAGGTATCATTGAATAGTTTTATGAAATGATCCAGTGCCAGGTTGACGTCATCGAAGGCATCGCGAGGGGACCAGTCAGTGTTGTTGAGGTAATTTTTTAGATGTTCCTGATGTCCACGTTTTAACAATCTACTGTAGACAGTCAGAGATGGGGGCTTGCAGAATTTTATTGGACCAACTGTAGGAAACAGGGGACCAGTCGTTCATAGAATCTGGATGTACTGCCACGTTGGAGATTTATTGTGGGTAGCTGGAGAATATCAGGTCCAGAAGGGTACTTGTTCCCAACTTATAGTTAGTCCTTGTTGGGGATGTAACAAGTTGGGCAAGGTGGAGCGACGAGATAGCATCTTTGCATGGAGAAGCACTAGAGGATAACCACTTGACATTTAGGTCACCCAGTACTAAAGTTTCGGATTTGTGGTTGAGGCTACAAATGTAGTCCATTAAGCTGTGGAAGCCTGTCCTATTGTCTTTTGGACGAACATAGGCAGAGATTACTGTCAAAGCTTTATTTTGGTCCCCAAGCAGTACTTTAATGGTTAGTGCCTGGGCCATGCAGCTCAGATTGGCCGCAGGCAGGGCATATCCATTAAGTGTCTCTTTCAGGTAGATGGCACAGCCACCACCTCGCTTGGTGAGCCTATCCAGCCAGTAAAGGGTATACCTAGGTAGAGCAACTGCAGAGTCAGGAACCTTTGGGGAAAGCCACGTTTCCACCACTGACAGAATGTCAGGGCTATGTTGTGAGATCCATACCTGGAGGTTATCCAATTTAGTCTGCAAGCTGCAGATGTTGACTGTTGCCAACTTAATAGATGCAGAGGGTGGTGGGATGACTGGGCTGGGGAGGAGGGTGGTGGCTGTTTTTTTCTTCTTTTTTTTAGTTGCTGTTACTAGTTCCTGAATAAGTTTAGGCATGAAAATTCAAATCGGAATAACGATTAGTGTATTATTTGTGGCATTCAGGAAATACTGTTCGTTAATCGCACATCCCTAGATACAACCACATTTCTCTAAATACTACAGTGAGGTCCTGCCACTTTAAGGGATTACCCTGTTTCAGAACCCCTTTCCTGGCCCCTCCCTTACTGCAGCACTCTATGAATATTAATGAGATGGTATGAATGGTAGGGACACATTTCAGAGGTGGACAGGAAGTGCAGTTTAGTCTCAGAGGAGAGACGAAAGCTGAGCGAGCTGTGCACTTATAGGGAGTTGCAGCGTGAATTTTATTTGGCTGATGTTTATTCTCTTTGCCTAAAGACTTCACATTGCTGAAAAAAAAAAACTGCATCTGCTCACACTTCTAAACAGTCTGGTTTCGTATTGTCAGGAGGTGGTGGAACTGAAACAGGAGCATGAAGTTAGAGGTAAGACGTTACTGTATTATGCTAAAAAAAAAAGCACATTACAAACGGCACAGAGTTTAATATGGGTTCATGTCAAACTGAATTAATTTCTACAGAGACAAGGCTTTTTTGGTTCTTTTTCAAATTACTTTGTTTTAATCTCTCTGCCCTGATTTGATGGACCTCAGTTCTTTTAGTGCCTGTATCTTTGTATGTTTATGGATATTCTTGCTGTGTTTGTCATTCCCCTTCCCTAGTGCCATAAATTCCATCCTTGTCCTGTATTCTACCTTTTTTTCATGCCAAATTAATTCTGCCCTGATTTTGTAATCTGCCCTGCCCCTAGTGCCATAAATTCCATGGTTGTCCATGCACTCCACATTTTAATTCTGCCCCGATTTTGTAAACTTTCCCTCCTTCTGGTACTATACATTCCTTATTTATCCATGCCTCCACCTTTGTAGCCAAGTTAGTTCTACCATGATTTTGCAGTCTCTGCCTGATGCCACAAACCCCTTACTTGTCCCTGCACTCAACCATTTAGAGCCAAAGTAATTTTGTCCTGATTTTGTAATTTCCAAATGCACAAGATGGTCCAGCATACTTCAGTATCGCCGCTCCACTAACGTCAGGCAGCAGCAGCAAAACAGCATTGGAACTGTATAGCACAATAAGATACAATTTCAACATAAAAAAAACCCCAGAAAAACGGGTATGAGGGGTGGAAGTAAACACACTACACAATATTCAACAGAACTACACCATATTCAACGAGACACCATATTCATTTTCAACAACAAAACTGCAGAGATCATAAGATCAGTTCCCCCAACAGACGCACACAGTACAATTAACTTGCAACTTTTCCAGTACCGAGGGGTGTGTGTGTGTGTGTGTGTGTGTGTGTGTGTGTGTGAATAAACAAACAGCTATGCCATGCTTTCAGTGGGGACCTTTAACACCCCGAGGTGCTGTATTGGTTGAATTTGTTTATTCCTGGGGGGCACGGCCCTCAGAGAAAGCATGGCATGTACCTCGCTCAGATGAATTATGGTTTATGATATCAGATTTTTGGGGCACCACAGTGTATTTTCTAATGCTTATAGTGTTCATTGAAACCATAATTCATCTGAATGGGGTACATGCCATGCTTTCAGTGGGGGCACTCCACCCCCCACACCTCCTGGGTGCTGTATTCCGTTGAATTTGTTTATTGCCGGGGGGCGGAGTACCCCCACAGAAAGCATTTTCTAGTGTTTATAGTGTTCACTGTGGGGCTCCCCCCCCTCCCATTTGTGTATTTTAATGTGATTGTGACTACATATTTTTTGCAGCTTTAGGTATAGCGCGCATGCCATAGTCTGGACAAACTACCGTAGTTCATTGAATAGAACAGGTTGGTCTTGCACTCTTCAGTATCGCCAGTGGAGCCAGTCTGGACGTCAGTAATACCGTTATTCTTTCACATTTTGGGAAATGCGCAGGACGGTCCAGCATACTTCAGTATCGCCTATATCTCGACTTAATCTTCCCTTACCTCTTCTTTCTATACCTGCTGTTGTTATTTGTGCAACGCTCTCCTTCGGCCTGCAAGCCAGTTCTACATATGCTGTGACACGGTGGGCATGGCCAGGGCTACTGGAAAGTAACTTTCTCTATTCTGTCCACAAAAGCTTCACAACATCTTGTACATTTTGGAGTTTTTCATTAACTGTGTTCACAAATCCTAAAATATTCAAAGATATGCTGAAATATACAGACATATGCTGTGGTTGCTACCACTGTTATGTGGGCTCAAACAAGGTTGAGGGGGACCTGGTTCTTATTGTCCAGACTGGAGGGGTCTTCTCCAGATATTTTTAGTTTTGTTGTGCCTCCACCCAGAGATTAAGTTTAAGTAGGTCTGATGTTAGAGTAGTATGATCGCCTGAATACAGTACCTCCGTACCTCCATTGTCCCTACACATGGAAAATCACAGTGCAACCTTAAAATCAACAAAAATGCAATTAGTATCTTACTACTAATAATGTACTCATGCAATGAAATGTAACCTACCAATAAAATATTTATTGGTGAATATTTACAGGAGATACCGAGAAAGGGGAAATTGTTTAACCAGGAAATACGCACTAAGCCGAAGCTTGTCTCCAGGTGTGGGTGTGGCTTGGGAGCACAAGGAAGTTAAGTGACTTGCTTAGGGTCACACAGTATGCAGGTAGGGGCTGTAGGATTCAAACCTAGGTCCTCAGGTTTGCAGCTCAGAGCCCTAAACCACTGTGCTATACTGCCTTCATACAGGGGAATGCAAATCAAAATTCTTTTTGTAGCTCTCTTGAACTTTATTCTACCAGGGCCAAAGTGAAGTGCCTGACTAGGTTCAGCCTGCTAACAGTTTAAAACAGTAGTGCACACCCCCACTAGACAATGCAAGTACAGTGGCAATGTGAATATTGTGGAACCTTTTGTATGTATTGTACCAGCCCACCTATACTGGGGGGCATTACCCACTTCCCACTGGTATCAGTTTAAAACCCTTTTAAAGGGACACTGTAACTTACTTTTTTAAATAAGTGTTATAGGATAAAACTTGGCTTTGAAAAGTAAAGGTGTGACTCCAGATATGCACATCAGTGTTCCATGCCGATGCACGTGCCCGGAGTCATGGCTTTACTTTTTATCATATAATGCTCGTTTTAAAAGTTAACTTGTCAGCTCAGCATGCATCATCATGGTTTGTTTTGGCATTAGTTCAAGTTCAAGTTTATTGCAGGAAAACTCCATTGAGCAAGCTCATTCACAAGGAGGTCCTGTGACATAAACACTTAAAGTACAAACACAGATAGGTAATAACAGTATATACATGAAATACACGTTACATGATACAGGCTGGAAATACATACAAGGGTACCACATAGGGTGACCGCAGGTGGTAAACATTGATATGAGACAGGGAAGCGACTTACAGGTTGCATACTGATAAATGAAACATGATGACTGGTGTGTGCAATACATATACAGTATTTTGGCAGCTAGAACAAACAATGGTCTACAACTGATATGGGGGGGAGGAGAGATTTGATAGAGTAGCAGTGGAACGTAAGCAAAGATAAAGCCAGGAGTAGAAGGAGAAGGGGAAGGGAAAGCAGTTAATATGACAAATCAGTTATACCTTACCAGTGGATAAATATGGCACACATGGGGAAGGAAGAGACTTAATGACAGTTACAGGTGTCTTTTATTTTGGCTGAACTTAGCGATTTGTAGACGTTTATTGAAACTGTGCTAGTTAGTTTCAATACGGTTTATCAGTAATGGTTCCAAATGGAGGAAGGGCATGTATGCAATAGCACCACGTTTACAAAAGAAGTCCGCCTTGGTATTTCAAGCATAATAAAGTCAGATTGTCTTAACGAGTATGCACTATGTGAGACACTAATAAGGGAAGAGAGATAGCTTGGCAATTTCTGCAGGAGCAGTTTAAGAGTCCATAGCCCAGCATGGAGCAGGCGTCTAGTAGTAAGGGATGTCCAACCAACAGCTGCATTCTGCATTCGGCATTAAAATCGTATGGCTTGAAAAAGTTGAACTTGCTTATGAACGAGTTCCGGCATGACGTGCAGGAGGAGCGGACCACAAGTTATGGTCAGGATGCTCAATATATATATATATTTTTTTTATACATATAAAAATACTGCTTTTCTATTATAATTTTGGCACCCCTACACCATATATGCCATCAATGTACACTTAGATTTTTATTTATTTCTTGAACAGTTTGGTAACCGGGAAAAGCACACTGAACCGAGGCTCATTTTCAGGTGTGACCCCAGGGGGAGGGGATGGGGGAGTAGTCAGGTAGGCAATTACAGATATGAGAAGTGCAGTGACCCCGGTTACAAGTGTGAATGCTCAGTTGATAATTAAAATTGTAAAACAGAGACTATACACAGGTTGCTTGCAATTATACAGGAGTAGGCAGCGTAATATCTAGAAGATGAGTTAGGGTGAGATGAGCTTTCTCATAGGAGAGGGCAAGAGTGTGAGGAACATGAGAAAAACAGGAGCTTCTGCTAAGATGGGAGAAATGGAGAAAGAGGAGGGAAAGGGAGCAGAGGAGTTAGTGGGGGGAAGCGGTGACAGGAACATGTAGGGGGAGTGGTGAGCCACAGCAGGTGTTTTAGGGATAGTAGGGAGAGGGCTAGGTGAAGGGGAGCAGGTTCCATGGGGAGGGAGGCCGGTATGAGAAAGCGGCTTGACCAGAGCATGAGCCGGGATAGGGAATAGAGAACGTACGGGTGTCCCTGGAGAATAAGGAGTAAGAGGAGGGGGCAGAGAGGGAGAGGGAGAGGAGAGGAGAGGAGAGAAGCTTGGTAGGAGGGGAAGGAGCCAAACCAGTATTTACCAATGAAGGCAGAGCAGCGGGACCAGGGCTGCAGCTGTGAATTTTGGGGCCCAGACAAGTCACTTGAAATGGGCCCCGTTTCTAACCAGCTAATGCCAGCTTCTCAGGTGGGCCTCCTGCTCGGGGCCCTGACAACTTCCCATCTTCCCCATTACTACAGCCCTGAGGGACTGGCAGGACGCAAGGATGGGGGGCATTGGAAAGGGAAGAATAGAGGGAACAATGGTGGATGTGGGGAGGAGAGTTAGAGACAAAGCAACAGAAGGCATTGCAGAGGGTATTCAGTCTGGCAAGGGGGGACCGAGGAGCTGCGCTATGGCCTTACCTGCATGATGGCAAAAGACATCAAGTTTAGCACTTTAAAAAATAGTCTGCAAAGGCTGACAGTGTCCCTTTAAATCAGTTGGGAACTCCCTGTGCTTCAGTGGATACCCAGATGGAGAAATGGTGCAGGTCCGATGAAGTTGCAGCTGATTGGCCAGTGGTGGTGCTCTTTAAAAACAGAACAAATAATTTTACTAAACCCAAACTCCACAGGCCATGCAGTTGCTTAAATGGCAAACCTCAAGGGAGGTATTTGTAGATCCTGGCCTGGTGGCCAAAACTGTAGCTTTAGTGGCAAATGTTATGCAATCCCACTTGCAGAGTAAGCCGTGAGAGTGCTTACGGTTATGGTGTTACCAACTTCCCCACCAACTTGAGCTCCTCTTCTCCTTCTCCTTCTCTGCAGCTGCAGGTTCTGTCAAACAGTTGAATAGCTGGTCAGTCGCACTGGATGATTCGAACAAAGATGTGGGTCACACTAGCTTCTCAGGTGGATGTAAGTTCTTCCTGCCTCAGCAGTCGTCTGGACCTCTCAATGCTCCCTTGGTCTCTTTGGGTTCACCAGACCAGTCGCGGTACCAAGGGCCACATGGCTAACACACAAGTCTAGGTTTCCAGACCCTTGTGTGAGACACTAGCCAGTGCCTAGCAGTAGCTCTGACCGTACTATGTCCTAGACATTCTGCAGTCTTGATGCAGGCTCTCTTGATCAGGAACACACACAGACTCCAGCCATGCTGCAGGCTGAAAGCTGTGACACAAATACTGGATCAGCACACCTTTTCTCCCACATGGAAGGCAGGAACAGTATCTCAGGTATCGATCTGATGCTAACAGCAATTACACACTGTTAGAACTACACTGCAGGCTGGTGGCTATAACACAGAATGCTGAGCAGGCAAGCTTTCACCTTTGTTTCTCTGAAGGCAGGACCCAGTCTGTTAGCACATGGCAAGCTGGCAGGTGTGGGACAAATGCTGGGCTAACACGAAGTTACATCCTAACTGTAGGCAGGAATCAGTCTCTCAGATGTCTCCAAAGCTCCCTGACAAGAATAGCAAATGCGTAGCATTTATCTCTGGCTGCTTCCTGCTGGTTGTAGAAAACTTGCAAACGCCTCCTGTATTGTGGCTGTGGAACTCAAGGCAGGCCTGCTCAAACTCAGCTGCCCTGGCTCTCCTCTGTCAGATAACAAGCAGTCGACCGAATAGTTTTGGCACTGCCCTCAGCCCTTCACTGGGAAAGGGCAGTGTCTGATTTGTGGACTCCCAGAGCAGCTTTCCAGTGGAGGTAGTGGGGGCCAAAACAGTGGCAAGGTTCAAAATAAGTCTGGTATAGGCACAAGGGAATTGTAGGAGTGGAGGGGGAGTAACAGTGTCATAGGTCAATTTGGTCTGCAGGAAAAATGTAGGTAGAAAAGAAAATTAGTCGGACTGGGTGAACCAAGCAGCCCTCATCTGCCATCAGATTCTATGTTTCAGTATTTCTATGATTGGTCAAAAGGGCTGTTAATCAGTCAAATTAGTAAGCAAAATGTTCACTTGACACTCCATTGGTTACAGGAAAGGGTGCCAAGCATACTACACAATCAATCTCCCATGAGCCGCTTCTGGGTTAGTCCGAAATCCCTGACCGCCTATTGGTTATGAGCTGAGGTCAGAACAATATGGCAGCCCCATAACAGAAAAGGTGCCTAAAGCTGTTTTAGAAACATAGAAGGTGATGTCAGAAAGGGACCTGTGGTCCATCGAGTCTGCCGAAGCGAGGTATCCCGGGACCGATTGTGCACCGGTGTTCTGTCCTCCTAGACTCCCAGCCTAGCCCTTGCCAGTGCCATGTGTTGGTCCCCAATACTTGTCCCACCCGTGCTTAAAGCTTGATACTGACTTTGCAGCCACCACCTCCGGAGGTAATCTATTCCAAGGTTCCACCACCCTCTCTGAGAAGTAATACTTTCTGATGTCCCTCTTGCACACTTCACCCTTCAATTTTCACTCATGCACTCTTGTGGTAGAATTGACGTTCCTGGTAAAAAGCTGTGCTTCTGGCACCTTGTTGATGCTTTTAAGGAACTTGACAAAACTGACCCCAAGTTTAATGAGCACACTTGTGCTCTAGTTTCTGTTTGGGTTTAGAGGCTGATTGAGGATCTCTCCCGCACGCCATGAGCACCAAAAGAGGGCTCTTTATGTAGACTGACAAGCAGTGCCCTCTAAGGTGCTCTGGAGCCACAAGGAACACAGGCTCGCATGCAGCCAAAAACACACAGCTCTTCTCTCCCTCTCCTAGCATCTCTCCTGGCTCCCTGAGTTCCATGGGGACAGAAGGTGATGGAGAGGACATCACTGGTGGCCACAGTCAGTGGCATAAGAGTGGCAGAACTGCTGCTCCCTTTCCCGTGTTGGTGTTCCTTCCAGCCCCCTGAAATGGGACAGAAGTCCCTGGGGCTGGGAAATGCTGAGAGGAGCAAGACCAACAGTCATGGTCAGTGGCAACAATCAGGAAAACTGTGCGCCTGGAAGATTAGCCTCTTGGCTGCAACAGAGCTCCTCTGGTCCTTCACCAGGCAGGCAGTATCAGGGAGCCAGAAGAAAGCAGAATGGGGGTAGCAAGGGGTGGTAGCAGTCAGGACACCAGCTCAGTGGAGCCCAAGGTAAGCCCCACCATTTGGTGGGGGTTGCACTTATAATGATAATGTAGTATACAGACTAGGGTTTGTCCAAAACAATACAGTGTGAGGTGGGGTGGGGTCTAAGGGGTTTTGTGTGTTACTGCTTTTATCTGATCAGCTGCCTGAATTGGTTTAAAGAAGAATAGCTGGCAACAAGGGTCCCTATACTGAAGTGTGGGGCTGGTACCAACGCGCACTTTGTGTGCAAAAACATTTTGGTTACTTACTGTTTACTGTAGTGTAGTAGCCTGTTGCTTTGTTCTAGGCTGACATCTTCTGTTACTACAAATCCGAGAATCCTCTGCAGCTGACATCAGAACAGTAGGTAACAGTTGGAGATTCAGTAGCTTACTGTGCATGTTAGTTAAGCTCTAGGGCCCAGTAGTCGAACGTTTGTATGCAAGCTGGAGCCCAGTATTCAAAAGAGTCAGTTGTACTGGCAAATAGGGTTAGTGTCCATGCAAACCACAATATGTGGGGGTATGCAAATGGAGGGGCGGGGACAGGAATATCCGCGCAAGCTGATATTCAGCAGATTTTCTCCATGCAAAAATGGGTTTAGCTCAGTCCTTTTGCGCCACGCAAATACCGCTGAACAAACCCCCTCTTTCTCTGCGCAACCCTAGCAGCTGCCGGAGGTAATGTAGTCACCTAGCCAGTTGACCACTAGGGGAGCACACCTACCCCTGTGGTCTGTGGCACCTATCTCAGATTGCCAACCCGTAGTTAAAACAACAAAAACAAAAAAAAACTCTCCCTGGTGCTAGTGGTCTTCCCTCTCTCCGATCGCCAGCCCATATTAACAATGAACCCTCCCTGGTGCTAGTGGTCCTCCACATGCCAGCACCAATTGACGGTACTGCTGGTCACAATTCCCTGATCCCTGGTGTCTAGTGGCACCCCTCACTGTGGCACAGAACACCCACTTCCCCAGTCACCATACCAGAATCCTTGGTGCCGTGGGTGTACATTCGACGGTGATGCATCACCACGCTCCCTGCCTGGACATACGGTGGCCTGCCGAAAAGGAGTGAGAAGGGCTACGGTGATCACCATATGTGCACCTGCAGCATTGAGTATACCGGTTAAGTGACTTGGGGGTGGATGTACAGTGCCCCGTGGGGCCACTAGACTCCAGGGAGTAGGGAATTGTTACTGATAGTACTGTTGATAGGTGCCTGTGGGGTGGGGACCGCTAGCACCAGGGTGGGTTGTAAGATTTACTGCGGGCTGGGGATCGGAGGAGGGGGGGCACCAGTACCAGGGAGGGTTTATTTTTAATATGGGCTGTGATTGAAGGAGGGGACTACTAGCACCAAGGGTGGTGTATTTTTACAGGGGTGGCAATCGGGGGGGCACTAACACCAGGGAGGGTTTATATTTAATATGGGCTGGCATTCGGGGATGAGGGACCACTAGCCCCAGAAAGTTGTTTTTTTTTTTTTTTTTATTACAGGCTGAGGATCGGTTGCTGGGGACCATTAGGCACCAGAGATATGTGCAAATGTCTTGGACTGGGGAAAGGGGGGGGCAGTGCTGCACTAACCTGCCTCTGTTACCCCTGCAAATGGGCCCATAATGGTCATGCATATGGGCCCCTTAACGCCTTGCATGCCCAATGGACTCATTTACAATGGGCCCTTTTGAAAACTGCAGATAGTGCTCCGGCGCTATCCGCTCTTGAGGCCCACTAGCCACATCCTGGCAGTGCTACTTAGCGGTGCGTCGACATGGCTGGGGGTTTTGGGGCAGAGGCACAACTGGACTGGGTCATGGTTACAGAAACTTGGTTCACCACCAACCACACCTGGGGATGCTACTATTCCAGGTTATACACTTCAGAAAAGACCTGGAGGGAAAGAAAGGGGGTGGCTTTGTATGTAAGGGAAGGAATCTGTGCAACAAAGATCCAGGGGAAGCACAGTAAAGCAGAGGCCCTATGGGTCATCCTGGGAGCTGGGGAAAAGCCCCCCCCCCCCGGGTGGGAGTTCTGTACAGACCCCCAACCCAGGAAAGTGAAATCAACAAAGAGCTCCTGGAAGCCATCTCACTGATGGCGAACAGGGGTGAGTTGCTGCTGTCGGGGACTTCAATCTGCCAGATGTGGACTGGACCTCATACACAGCAGCCAAAGAGCGGAGCAGAGGATTCCTCTTCACGCTCCGGGGGGCAGGTCTAAATTAGCTGGTAGACATACCCACCAAAGACAAAGCAACCCTGGACCTGGTGCTCACAAACAGCAAAAGGATTTCAGATGTTCATGTGGGGAACAATCTGGGGACCAGCGACCACAAGTCAGTCTGGTTATCAGTAAATAAAGAGGAAGGTAAAAGTCACACAAAAAGGAAGATACTTGATTTCAGGAAAGCAAACTTTCCCGAAATGAAATCCAGGATCAAGACCATGCATGACACCAGTAACAAGGGGGATGCACAACACTGCTGGGAGAAGTTAAAGAATGCCTTAAATACAGTCACTGAGCAATGCGCAAGACAAGTTGGCAAAAGCCAAAAGAAGTTAGAACCCTCTCTGGTTCTCGAAAGAGGTAGCAACCAAAATCAAGGAAAAAAATGGGGCGTTTAAGCAGTACAAGGAAACAAAAGGAGAAACAGACAGGGAGGAATGTAGGAACAAACTCTAGGAGGCAGGAAAAGCAATTCGGATAGCCAAAGCCCAAACAGAGGAAAGAATAGCACAGGGGGTTAGGAAGGGAGATAAAACTTTCTATAGACACAAAAGAGAAAAAAGGAAGATTAAAGGGGGAATAGTCCGAGTAGCAACAAGGGAGAACCAGCTGTTACAGAAGATGAAGACAAAGCAGTGTTGTTAAACAAATTCTTCTGCTCAGTCTTCACAATGGAAGATATTGGCAAAGGACCTACACTAAGCAAGACAGAGCAGGATAGTGGAGGGGCAGACACAAGCCCCTTCACGAAAAAGGGTCTTAGAAGAGCTAAGCAAACTTAAAGTGGATAAAGCCAAGGGGCCAGATAGTATCCACCCCAGAATACTAAAAGAGCTTCGGGAAGAAATAGCTGCACCACTAGCTGAGCTGTTCGGTCTGTCTCTGGAAAGCGGCAGAGTACTTCAAGACTGGAAAAGGGTAACAGTTGTGCCTTTGCACAAAAGTGGAAGCAAGGAAGAGGCAGGAAACTACCGCCCAGTCAGCCTGACCTCTACAGTGGGGAAACAATTATGGAGACATTACTAAAGGAGAGAATAGCTTACTACCTAAAGGAAACTGAAAAACCCAACCCCAAACAGCATGGCTTCACAGCAAGGCGCTCGTGCCAAACACACATGATTGGGTTACCAGAATGGTGGGAAAGGGAAAGGAAAGGGAACATTGTTTAACCAGGAATAGCACACTGAGCAGAAGCTTGTTTCCAGATGCAACCTGGGAGCACAAGGAAGTTAAGTGACTTGCTTAGGATCACACAGTATGCACCTAGGTGGCTGTGGGATTCAAACCCAGGTCTCCAGATCTGTAGCTCAGAGCCTTAACCCACTGCACCATACTGCCTCCTTACCAGCGTGGGGCAGTGGACATGGTGTCCCTAGACTTCAGCAAGGCCTCAGACACCATTACCCACAGGAGACTTGCTAACAAACTAGAACACACAGGAGTCGGACAGAAAATAGTGTGGTGCCCAAAAGTTGGCACAACTGAAAAATTAAACAGGGCTCCATGGCAGTGTGGGTATCAGGAGTAGTGTGCAGGGGCTCCTGTCAGTGTGTTTCCCCTTCCCACAACAGCAGCAGTATGAAGAAAAATAAAAAAGTTTTCCTCTGTTTGTTTCCAGCTGCCTGCTCCTTGCAGAATCCCGCTCCCCCACCCCCGAGCAGGCAGCATGAGCCAGGGCACCCACGAGTCCCTGCCCAGCGTGAGGTGTTAATATTTAAACCGAAGCAGGTGGCTAGTGGCATGAGCTCAGGGTTCGAGAATTAGAACCCTGAGTGTAACCTTAAAACTAAAGTATCATTTTTGTGGGCAGTTGGGACCAGGGCTGAGCGAGACCAGGACTGGAGTGCAGCTGTGACCGTAAAAGCTTACCTGTGGTGGTTGAAGCTGGTCTGCTGACTCCGTCCCCCTCTTCAGCCGGTCCAGTAGGTAGCCTGTGTGGTCAGTGCGGTCGTCCGCCGAAGAGCTCTGGGGTCCAGTCCGGCAGTCGTAGAGAAGCGGTCGCCCGATCTCGGTGAGAGCTCAGATTAGCCCCATTTTTTTTTTTATTTTTATTTTTTTTTTATTTTATTTAAAAGTAAAAGTTCTCCGGTCCCACAGTGGCAGTGGATTCAAGAGCCGTATGACGAGAAATCCAGGAAGCAGCCATCGGGTATTGCGAAATTCCGCTAGGTCCCTGGTCATCCTGTTGCTGCCTGCAGTCCCTCCCTCTGCCAGCAGCACCTTCCAGCCCCCCGTCCCATATTTCTTCACCCTGGGCAGGGCGGTGAGTTGGCGGCAGCACTAAAGGCAAAGTGCTGACTGCCAGAAGATTGTAAATTAATATTTTATAATTGTTTTACAGTTCTCAGGGTGCTTGCAAAAATGTCCGAGCGCCGTGGAGGGGGGCGGGCCTGAAGGGCTCCTAATTTAAATATCTTTATGAATCGGGTGCAGCAACGCCTAGGAGGAGGAGCCAGGGCATAAAAGCCCTTAGAAAAGGTTAAAAATATTGATGAGGGGCAGAGCTAAGGTGGGACACAGGAGAGCTGACGGAGAGAAAGGCCTTGCTTAGGCTTAATGAAGATTTAAAGGGGCCCTGATTTTAAACAGGCAAGGCAAGCCCTGTAATCTGAGGGTGCCAGGCAAAAATAGAATGGCAACGCCCAGAGTTTAAGGAGGCAAAGGATAGCCCCATTGTTTTTGGAGCCCAGCCAGTTAACTTTGGGTCCACAGATTTAAAGGGGGCACAGCAGCCACAGTAGGCCTTATCGCTTATCAAGGGGTTTAGCTAGCCATTTAAGCCTACAGGTGTTAAGGGATTTAGCTAGTTATTTAGGCCCACTCTATTAGAGTACCTCACAGTCTAAGGAGGCCATTTGGTGTTTAGCCACCAGAGTACCCACAGTAGCAGGAGAGCCTGTTTTAGTTAGAGGGACCCCACTCCAGTAGGTCCATGCTTAGCAAGAGCTTCACCAAAGAAGGTGACCAGCTAGAAGCAACCAAGCGCCTGTTATTTACTGTGGTCTGTACATCCAGAGATTGTGATATTGTGCATAACTGTTGGAACTGTGACATTAAGAAACACTGTTTGAACTGCGACTTTTAATTGCATTGAGCCAGCATCTTGTACTAGTGTGTTCAGATCAGTCTTCAGCAGCCTTTGAAGGGTGTTTAGCAAGTGTATTCCAGAATCAGTTGTTGACAGCACTGGGAAAGTGTTCAGCTGGTACTTCCACGCCTTCAAGTCTCTGCCTGAACAGTGAGATCCTGCTGAAAGATTCTCTGAAGAACCACATCAACGTTCCCTTGTTGTCCGCCGCAAGTCATAGTCTGATGTAGTCCAGGACTGAGTCGCGGCCGCAGTTTTCTTGTTTTCTTAGTTCTTCTTCATCAGTCTGTATAAAATCTTCTTTTCCAGTTTCTCCATACCAACATCCTGTTTATTGTTTTATGTTTGTCCTTGGTTCGTCTGGCCTTGGTGCCCAGTATCTTGTCATTCTCCAGCATCCGAAGACTTTGTCCTCTTGATTCCTAAATTCCGTGGGGTCCTCCCAACGTCATCTTCTTTACCCGGCAGTCTGAAGTGGGCTGTGGTGGGGTGTTCTGCATCTTCTTCCTTAACCGGCAGTCCAGAAGCGGGCTTTGGCAGGGTGGTCAGCATCAGTTGTCTCATCCCGGCTGTCCACCAGAGGACTGTGGCTAGATCCTTGCATCTTTTCTTTATTCTTGGTGGCCCACCAGTGGGTTTTTATCCGAGAGAGTCCTTGTGATTGTTCTTAAATTCCGGCAGCCCACCAGCGGGTTCTTAGCCGAGGGAGTCCTTTGTGTTTGTGTTCTGTTTCTGGCAACCCAGGAGAGGTGAGTGTAGCCAGTGGACCCATGGCCTGTTCATAATACCTCTCCATTTCCCCATAGCTTTCCCTTGTTTTTATCAGCTGTGCGCACAAAGACTTCCGATCAAACTGGACTTTTGAGTCATTCATAGACTTTTATGGTGATCACTTGCATTGTACAAAGCTTATATTGCCAGAACCTCTGAGGGTCCATAACTGTTCTAGGGTGCTGTAGTAAAAGTACCAAGAGTAGAGCTTAATCCCTAGAAGTCTTAGGCTAAGGTGCACCTTTTAGAAATTTCAGTTCATTTTTAGAGTTTATGTTGGATATTTGTGTTACTGTTCCTATAACCATAATGCTGTCCATATTCCCTGCCAGTTTTACTGTTGATATTTTCTTGTATGACCATGTCCTCCTTCCCCTCCTGTTAAATAAACATCTTTGCTTCATCAGACCTCTGTGTATGACTCCTGCCTCTCCTTGTTGGGTGATTCCATCCACCTACGCCTGTTCAAACCTTCAGCAGCCCCTCACCATCCCACCTGCTGAGGGTACTGCTGGTGCTGCTGGCATTGAGACAGTTACATCCACCTCTCAGAGTGAAGAACCCCAAAGTCTACTAGTTCAGCACCTTTATAATAGTAAACTGGATTAGAAACTGGCTGCAGAATAGGACCCAGAGAGTTTTGGTCAATGGGGCATTATCAAGGGTGGGAGGTGTGACCAGTGGTGTTCCACAGGATCAGTGCTAGTCTAGTCCTCTTCAACATATTCATCAGTGACATCACTGATGAACTGGAGGGGAAGGTTTGCCTGTTCGCAGACGATACAAAGCTCTGCAGCAGAGTGGATACACTAGAGGGGGCATTGGGTATGGAAGCTGACCTAAGGAGACTGGAAGAATGGTCCAGAATTTGGCAGTTAAAATTTAACGGCAAAGGTAACGCACCTGGGGAAGCGGAACCCAGGAAAAAAGTGCGTACTAGAAGGGCATCAATTAGAGGAGACAAAGATGGACTGGGATCTGCGTGTAATCATTACCAACAACTTAAAAGTAGGAAAACAATGCACAGAAAGCAAGTGGTATCCTTGGATACATAGGAAAGTGGTATTATGAGCAGAAAGCAGGAAGTTATCATGCTCCTCTGCAGATCCTTGGTGAGGACACACCTCGAGTACTGTGTCCAGTTCTGAAGGCCTCACCTACAAAAGGACATCAACCATCTGGAGACGGTGCAGAGAAGGGCCACAGAGATGGTGCAGGGGCTGCATCACGAGCTGTACAAGGCAAGACTCAAAGAGCTGAATTTATTCTCTCTGGAACAAAGAAGAAACAGGGGGGACATGATAGAAACATTTAAGTACTTCAAGGGGATTAACACAACTCAGAAGGTAAACCCCTTTCAGGAAAACAGGGTGGCATGTACAAGAGGGCATAACTTGCGTCTGGTGGGAGGCAAGTTTAAAAGCAACTCTAGAAAGTACTTTTTTTCACCAAGAGAGAGTGATAGACTCATGGAACAGCCTGCTACCAGAAGTGTGGCATCGAAGACAATAAGGGAATTCAAACTCGTTTGGGACAGGCAATGTGGGCAAGTTAGGAAAGAAATATAATTGGCGGGGGGAGGGGTAGCTACCTTGGGCAGACTAGATGGACCACACGGTCCCCATCTACAGACACTGTTCTTATGTAAAATCAGTCAGGTATCGCCGGTGTGCTGTCCGACTGCATATAGCATTCTTGGACCCTCAAGCAATTGCAATGCACAGAGCAAACCTTTGCACTTTTCTGAATAACGGGTCCCTGATCTTTTGGTTGCTGATGCTGCTGTCCTCCCTGAGTTAAATATAGGCACAGAGGACTCTACTTAACTCTTGGGGGAAAGCAGACTGGGAAAACATCTGATCAGAGATTATAAATGCTCTAACATGCACTGCAGGCCATTGAATCTTCCACTACTGCCTCCTGCTCTGATGTCAGCTGCAGGGGAGTCTCATATTTCTAGTAATAGAACATGTCAGCCTAGAATTAAGCAATTAGTCTGATACAATCTACTATACTACAGTAAATAAGCGAACCAAAATGTTTTTGCACACATAGTGCATATGGGGAACAAGTCCCACACTTGAGTATGGGGGCCCTTTGTGCTGATTGTTCCCCTTTAAGAATCCACTGGCTAAGCATGTGTGCACTAAGCCCTTACCATCTGTTTTAAAGTAGTTTAAGTTGCCACAACTGAAACAATGGGTGGGAGTAAATGTGCAAATTGTGCCATTCACGTAAATGGGGTGCTAACTATAAACCTTTTTGCAGGTGACGGGTAGGTTATTCTTTGTGTACATTTCCTTCTTAATGGATCTTAATTCAAATGGCTGAGGATTTAGGATGTCCCTGCTGCTTATAAACTTGAACGGGCATCTGAGGGAGTTAATGACAGTGGTCACGCCCTTGTATTTTCATATTCTTTGCAAAAATGCTTTGTTAATGGTATTTTCTCACCTGGTAAAAGTGATTATACATGCCACCTTTCTAGTGCTCAGAGAATCATAACATCTGGGTAACCTCCATCCATCCCATTGGCTGATGCATGGTCATAAATCTTTTTTGGCTGCCAGAGGCCAATCCCCCTGTCTTCAGCCAGAAACTCCAGCATGATACTTCCCTGGTAAAAGGAAGAGAAAACCAAAAGAAACCCAAAACACAGGCACCGAATAACAGTATAACAATGACCAACACCCACATCAGATTGCAGTGAAAAAAGCAATCCTGTTTACTCAGCAAGTAAGATGAACAGTGAATAATACACATGTGACACATGATACACCCAGGTGCCGGGAAAATGAACCCCTATGAGAACAAGAGTGTCAGTAAATACAGAGAGAGACAATAACACCTATAGCCCCACAAAAAAAACACATGCGCTATAGTACAGCAGTGTGCGGTACCATGAAAGAAACAGACAGCAGGCTCAAGTAAGCCCAGACCGTAAACGGCCCGCATAAAATTCCAGCTGCTGCAGTGTCCGGTTCATCTACCTAGGGCTGGACTCTGAGCACTATAAGGTGGCAGGTATAGTCACCTTTACTAGGTGAGTAAATACCATTACCCCTGCCACCTTTCTAGTGCTCAGAGAATCATAACATTTGGATTATTTGTAGCAGTACCCAGGAAAAGCCACGGGTGGGGCAGAAAAAAAAACTAACCGCATTATGAATGAAACCCTGCAGCAGCCTGAAGCACAGCTCTGCCAAACATGGCTCTGTCAGCAGAAGCCACATCGAGCCTATAGTGGCAGACAAAGGTGTGAACAGATGGCCTGCACAGAAGCGCCACTTCTCTCCACCCAAGAGGTTGAGAGGGCTCTGGTGGAATGTGCTTGAATGCCAACAGGGGGGGTCTTTACCCGCCCCTTGGTACACCGCCACAATGGCCATCCTATTCCAACTGGCAATGGTGTCCTTCGATGCCACCTGGCCCATCTTCTTACCAGAACAATCAATCAATCAACTTTATTTAACCAGGCATTAGCACCGTTGAGCGAACTCATTTTCAAAGTGGTCCTGGACATTAATACAATACAGTACATATAGTGGAATACAGTACAGTTCTTGAGTGCAGCTACAAAGGACAACAGTGTAAAGCAAAATGAAAAATACAAATCCATACAAATAGAATCTTTTGAGGGTGGCAAACATTATATATCCAGGACAGCGTAATTAACGAGCAGCGGTTCATTAAATTTAAAACTTATAGGAGTGAAGTTAATTGAAAATCCCAGACAGCCTTTTCTAGGTGGAAGTTCATACCTTACTAATAATAAGTAAGGGAGTATTAAGAGAATAGGGTAGTAGTGGGGGTGAAGGAAAGGGGAGCCAAAAAAGGGAGGCCAGAAGGGCTAGTGGTGGGAGAATACTGGTGTGACTAGAATTAGAGAACAAAACAAAGACAGATGATCTGATCTACGGAAACTCAGTCATAGTCAGATAATCTCTTAGCAAAGAAACCATATCCAGGGGCGAGGAATCCCGCCAAACTCCCCGGTCACGCTCGTAGATGAATAGCCTGCTCCTGGTGAAATGGTGACAACACCTTTTGATGTGAAAGATAGAGCAGGTACAAGGGTCATTATGGAAAGTAAGAAATGGTTCCCGGCAGGAGAGGGCTTGTATTTCCCCCACCCGCCTAGCAGAACACATGGCCGTGAGGAACACAGTCTTCACTGTTGTCCAATAAGAGAAATCAGGAACAAACAGGGTTTGTGTAAGCCTTCCAGTACGCAATTGAGCTGCCATGGTGGACACGTGGGTCTAACCCGGGGAGATGCAATCTGCATGGCCTGTAGGAGGTGAACCACATCAGGATGGGAACCCAGGGACCCCACCTTTGGCAGGGAACCCCACTTATGGCAGAGATAGCAGATACCTGAACCCTCAAAGAGGAATAGGCCAAACCCTTTTCGGCCCCATCGTTAAGGAAATCAAAAATCTGGGAAAGGCCCTCCACCGAAGGACACAAGCCTTTTGCCTTACACTATTTACAAGAAAATTGCCAATGTCTCTGATATGTCTTATTGGTGGAATTTCTCCTAGACTTCATCAAACATTCAACCACCCTGGAGGGGTAACCTTCTCTTGTCCTTTCAGCATCCAAGCGTCAAGGAGAGGGCCTGAGGATTGTGGTGCAATATCTGGCCCTGCCATAGCAAATCCAGACGTTGAGGTAGACACCAAGGCATGTAGTTCAGCATCGCTCATGGTAGAGAGTACCACAATCTCCTCGGCCAGTCCGGGGCCACCATCAGTACTGTGGATCTCGTGTCCCTGATCTTGAGTAGCACTTTCGAAATCATTGGAAGTGGTAGAAATATGTAGGCCTTTGTGAAACTCCACCTTGCTGCCATTGTGTCGACCTCTTTGGCCCGACTATTTGGAAATCGGAAATGAAAGTGGGGCAGTTGACTGTTGCGCCCCGAAGCCATGAGATCCACCTAGAATGGTCCCCACCTCTGGTTGAGAGCCTGAAACACTTGAGGGTGCAGCTGCCATTCTGCCTGGTTGAGGGTCACTTGACTGAGCCTGTTTGCCTGCAAGTTGTGCTTCCCTGCCAGCTATGTGGCAGACATCCTCTGCAGGTGTTTCTCTGCCCAGTGTAGGGTCTGAAGCACCTCCCGGAGCATGGCCTTGCTGCGGGATCTGCCTTGCTTGTTGATATATGCCATTGGTGACCTGATTGTTGGTTCTGATTAGTACAAGCAGACCATGAATCTGAGGGGCAAAAAATAACAGGGCCCTGTGTACTGCTGTCATCTCCAGAACGTTGATGGGCAGACACACTTCCAGCGGAGACCACTTGCCCTGTGTCACATGATGCCCCAGCATGGCTCCCCAGCCAATGAGACTGGCGTCCGTTTTGATGGTCACTGCTGGTTGCAGTGTCAGTGGTGCAATCTTCATCAGTTTGCGCCGGTTCATCCACCAGTCTAGGCTCCAAAGTACTTCTGGATTGAGATCGAGTTTGAATTTGAAGTCCTTGGGTTGACTGAACCCATGCGTCTAGCATGTACCATTGAAGGGGGCGCATGTGCAGGCATGCCCGTGGCACCATGGCTATCACCGTCGCCATGAGCCCCAGCAACTGGAGGTAGGTGTGCAGTAGTCTGTACGGCCGTGCCCATATGGAATCCATCAGTTGAATTATGTTGGCCACCTTTTCATCTGTAGGATAAACCCGGCCCATGACTGTGTTGATCCTGGTGGCCAGGTATGTGAGCATCTGTGTGAGATGCAGCTGACTCTTGTTCCAGTTTATGACCCAGCCGTGGTGTTGTAAGCACTGGGCTACAGCCTCTGTATCTCTCTGGGTTTGACCCAGGTGCCTGGCCCGAATGAGCCAATTGTCTAGATATGGGATGACGTGTATGCCCCTTTTCTGAAGGTCCGCCACCAGTACTGCTTTGTAAAGACTCTCAGTGCTGATGCCAAGTCGAATGGGAGGCATGTGTACTGGAAGTGATGCCCATGTATCTGGAATCTGAGAAAATGATGGTGTCAGGGGTGGATCGGAATGTGCAAGTATGTGTCCTTGAGGTCAGAAAATCACCCGGCTGCATTGCTGCCAGAGTTGACTGGAGAGTCTCCATTTCGAATTTCTTGTTGAGTACAAACTTATTGAGGAATTTTAGGTTGAGGATGAGGCAGAAGCCCCCCATCTTCTTTGGGACCATAAAGAATGTAGAATACACCCCCGTGTCCCTCTCCAAAGGGGGAACAGGAACAATCGCCCAGTTCTGGGTGAGGTTGCTGAGAGCTTGTTGGACCACTTCCATCTTTTTGGGGTCGTGAGGCACAGGGGATATCATCAGTCTGTCTGGAATTATCTTTTGAGTGAATTCTGTGGCGTAGCCATGGGACACGAGTTTCCTGACCCACCTTTGTGTGGTACTGTGGGCCCATTGATCGGCTAGCAGTTGTAATCAAACCCTACTGGTGGGTAGTCCGCCAGGGCCACCCGCCTTCATTGGTCATTAACGGTGGCACCACTGCTAGACTTGCTGCCCTTGAAACCCCCTCATTTACCAAAATTGCCTTTGAACTTGGATTGAGCATACCGGGACTGGAACTGGGATATTGCGGCCCCGCCCCTCTGGGATTGGGTTGCTGCCGCTCTTGACTGGTTCCTGGCTCCTCTAAATCTGGAGCGAAAGGGCCGACCTGACAGGAGGAAAAGGTCCTTCTTCTCCACCGTCTGCTTCATTCCCGCTCGATCCTTGAGGAACAGCATCAGGGCATCCCCGAACAGGTGGCCTCCTCTGCAGGGAAGCGTCATTGGGGTCACCTTCGACTCGGCATCCGTCTGCCATAGCTTAAGCCATAATGCTCATCCAACCATATTGATCAGGATGGCGGCCCTGGTACTAAACTTAATGATGTCCAAGGAGGCATCTGCTATATAGCGTGCTGCCTGCATGGCGCAGTCCGCCTGCTCCACCAGTGGGGAATCCTCCGGGAGTCCATCTGCGATAGTCTCCACCCAGCACAAGTGTGCTCTACTGGCGCCGTATCCGTGGACAAGGCTATCCCTGTCATTTCCTGAATCCATTTAAGCAATTCTTCCACATTCTTATCCATAGGATCCTTGAGTGCTGCAGTGCTGTCAACCGGTATAACCGTACATCTGGCCAGGACCAACACTGGGGTGTCCACCTATGAGGCCATGTGCCAGACTGTCCTGTAGGACTTGGCGAGGGGATAGAATTTTAGCATAGCTCGCTTTTCTGGAATCCTGGATGGCTCTAACACCTCCAACTCTTTGCTCAGGATAGCATCGAGGGCTGCGCAGGTGGGAAAGCAATGCTGCACCGACTTTGATTGGGACGAGAGGAGGGGGTCCATTGAAGTGTGTGGCTCTTCTGGCTCCACCAGGACCTGCAGGGCTTCACGAATAAGTCGTATCAGTTCTGCCACATCCTCCTGTAGGCACAGCTTACCTGGTGCCTGGCTTGGATCCTGTTCCACCTCTTCTTCCTCCAAGGAGCTGGCTGAGTCCTCCGCCTGCCTGTGTTTCTTCTATTGCAGCTGCAGGATCTGCGCTGTCCCTGTGCGTCTTTTTGATGAAGTTGCCTGGGGATTGCTTTCTGGCTGCTGGGCTTGTAACTTTTCCAGTCACTGGAACAGGAGGTCGGCCTGTGCTGCACTCAGCATGATCGGGGCTGTGGGGGTTGAGGACTCCTTGTGGGCTGCCACCACGTCCACGCTGGAGTTCTGCAGTGGGCCCGACTCTGATACTGTATATACTGCGAACAGGGCTTCCCCCATATGAGATTCAGGGAACTTCGTCCCGCATTCCAGGCAGGCAGGCATGGCAGTGAAGGTGTGCGAGCTATCCAGTCTATGGGATGCAGACAAAAAGAACCTCAAGGGAATGAACAAAGTCCAAGAGGGTAGCATCTTTCAGA
Organism: Neoceratodus forsteri; assembly: GCA_016271365.2. Classification (NCBI taxonomy): domain Eukaryota; kingdom Metazoa; phylum Chordata; order Ceratodontiformes; family Ceratodontidae; genus Neoceratodus; species Neoceratodus forsteri. The sequence continues at coordinate 694,480,191 of CM057456.1, forward strand.
AAAAGAGATGTGCAAGAACGAGGGGGCACAATTTGAAGATAGAGGGGGGATGGCTCAGAGGTAATTTGAGGAAGTATTTTTTCATGGAGAGGGTTGTGGATGCATGGAACAGCCTCCCTGAGGAGGTCGTGGAGTCAAGAACAGTGGGGGAATTCAAGAATGCATGGGACAGACATAAGGCAGTCCTAGTGGGGGGTAGGAGGAAGTAAGCTGTTGGTTAACTAGGATCTGCAGCTTCTCTGTTAGGTAGGAAAATGAGCAGACTAGGTGGGCCAAGCGGTCCTTATCTGCCGTCAAATTCTATGTTTCTATGCATCAGAAACATGATTCAGTGAATAGGCAACATCATGTAATGGCAGCAGTCAGCATGCAAAGACAAGGGGACGTCACTGAGCATTATTGGTGTGTGTGCCTTTAAGGGTCTGGGGATCCCTCACCCAAGATGGTTGCATATATGGTCCGGGTGCAGTTTTAGCACCCTTTACTCCTGTCTGCTATTGCCACCCCCAATATGATGACCCTCTCAGTACCCCGCCACTATGGCCACTGTTCCCACGAAATAGCTATGCGATCTGCAGAAGTCTCGCAATGCTTAAATCCTCATAATATGTGACTCCCATTTATTGTATGCTGCTGGAGTTGATTTATTAAAAATTAAAGTCCCCGCTTACCCTGGAAGCTCCTTCTTAAAGCGCTGCCTTCTCCTCAGCTCCGATCGCATTCTGCTGAAATATACAGAGTGGCTGCTGGTCCTCGGAGCCACGCATTCTTGTGAGAGCTGCCATCTTGCTCTCAGAGACTCGGGGAGCTGCTTGGAAGACATGGCGCCTAAAGTGGAATGTGCGGGGGAGTTGGTGGAGATAGCGGAGCGGTCCTGGCATGGCACAAATGTGGACGCCAAAACGAAGGGATTCCACCACTGCCATCGTCCCCCAACCAATCAGGGATGTCTTTTAGTGCTGGGAGCATCAGGGAGTGGCCCAGAGCCAAGGCCAGAGCCCTGGAGCCACAGCAGCCCTCGGGTACCTCAGCACTCTAAATATCACTGCTTGTATCCTTTCATAATGCCCCAGGCTCTCATTGTAGGGGACGAGCCACGCTGTCCCTGGCATACTGCCTTCTCTTCAGGAAGGCTCCCAGACAAACATCTGCCACCACCATTCTCTCGTTGGGGATGCTACCCGAGGATCCCAAACCTGGGTGGGGGGGGGCGAGACAGACACTACCGGAGGGTCTGGTTCCCCTGATCCTTGCCCACTCGGTGTGCTAATGCAGTGTGCTCACTCATAAGTTTCATCTATGACCGCTAGATAGTGTAAACTCCAAAAAACAAAGATGTTCTTTATTGGTTCTTCCTTTTTTATTTATATGCATGCAAAGAGCAAGAAGAAGCCTAGTGGATTGCACCCAAACCTGCTGACGTGCCCTAAATTGTCCCCTCTTCCCACCTCTCCTCTCCAATCCTGTATTTTTACTCTGTCTTCTCCTATGGTATCTCATACTAGTACAGCTTATCCTGTCTACTGCATTGTTCTTCTCCCGTTATTAACCTGTTATGTTCCTTATTTTCTGTATGGTACTGTTTCAGACGTGGAACCTTTGTAAAAGAGCCTTGGCTCAAAGGTGTGTTGTAATCCTAGATATAAATAATAAAGATGAATAAAAATACCTTGAAGGATCAGGGAGTGAGATAGATTGTGACCTGCTTCCAGAGATGCACGAAGTAAACAGGAGTTTCTGACTGCAGCCAGGGGGATTGGACTCTGGCAGTCAAAAAAGATTTATGATCGTGCATCAGCCAATGGGATGGCTGGAGGATACCCAGATGTTATGATTCTCTGAGCACTAGAAAGGTGGCAGGGGATAATGCACAAGTTAGGGCAACTTAATGCCAAAGTAGGGAAATGTGGCATTACGGTTTCTAACCTTACCCTCCCCCACCCCCAAGCAGCAAAAGGAAAAACATTAGGGTTTTGGGTCTCCAGAGTCCTGGCGAATCAGTGGTGGGGTTTCCTTGGAGTTATCAACCCTAATGTTCACCCCTTCCCCCAGCCCGAAGCCTCCAGTCTGAAGCACAAGGTACAGGTCCAAGTCACTGCCTCATAGTGAGACTCTTCAAAGGTAGAGAGGTATGTCTCACTACATGTTGCCAACCAACACAGTTTGTCGTAACTTTGTGGGCCCTGCGTGAAGAAAGGAGAGCACAGGTTGGCTCACCAGCATAGCGGTTGGATTTCCATCTGCAACGCCAACAACACGGGTTCGACTGTGAGCCCGGGGTGTCGGAGGACTGGCCAGAGGGAGGAGGATTGAGCATCCGACAGACTGCTCTCCTCCTCCGGGGTGGGAAGGGGGTAGCACTCTGTGCTTGACTGACCCTCCGCAGAGGCCAGGGGTGTTGCAGCTGAGGCTCGCAGGCTCCAGGGAGGTGTGCCAGACATTAGTGCACATGCGCCTCTATGCCACTGCACACTACACCTGCCAAAAACTGGGGAAAATGACCGGCTGAGGCATGGAGGACATCCGCCTCCCCCACTGAGCCCCATGCAGCTGGCCAAGGCACTCTGCCACCAGATCACCACGGGGCACCGTTCGGGGAGTAGTGGAGGTGGGCTCCCGATGGCCAGTTCTAGGGGGTAATCCAGTGTGCACTCCGGTCAAGGCAGCAGGTAAGTTCCAGGTGAGGTGGCGGGCAATGGTGGACCAATCGTAGAAGCCAGCTGGGGAAAACAAAAGACCACACGTGATGTTGTTTGCTCAGGGAAAGGGCTTGGCATTACTGTTTAGAACCCAAAGGAAGACCCCACCACTGATTAGCCAAGACCCTAATGTTTTTTTCCTTTTGCTGTTTGGGTGTTGGGGAGTTAGGGTTGGAAACCCCAATGCCACATTTCCCTACTTTTGTGGCATTAAGTTACTCTAACTGTTGCATTAATGAAGTTTTTCTGCAAATAACTTCCTTTCTTTTTGAGATGACTGGAATTGTATCCTCATTCAGATGCAGATTCTCTGCTCTAAGTGAAGACTTTGTCCGCCTACAGAAGTGCAGTGATGGATATGAAGAATTCTTAGGGCTAAGAAACCACAAGCTCCCCACTCTATGTGGGGGGTCAGCACCACATTCAGAACAGTTAGAACCAGCGGTCTCTGTTCAGTACAAAAACCTTTATTAATTTACGTGTATTGCAATAAAAAGGAAAATAATCCAATCAGACAAAAGGGAGGTGACCAGTGGGGTACCTTAGGGATTAGTTCTGGGGTCAGTCCTCCTCAATGTCTACATCATTGACATTGCAGATGGGCTGGAGGGAAAGGTTTGCCTGTTTGTGAATGACTCCAAGATCCGTGACAGGGTGGATACTCCAGAGGGGGTGGAAAGGATGAGAAAAAACCTGGAACTGCTGGAGAGATGGTCAGGGGCATGGCAGCTAAGGTTTAACACAAATAAGTGCAGAATCATGCATGTGGGGAGCAGGAACCCTGGGGCGAGCTACAGGTTGGGGGGGGGGCTGCTGGCAGCAACTAAGGAGGAGAGGAACTTGGGAGTCATAATCACAGATGACTTGAAGGCTGCTAGGCTGACAGCAAAGGCAGTGGGAAAGGCCAGTGGGATGTTGGGGTGTACTGGAAAGGGAATCACAAGCCGAAGGAGGGAGGTAATAGTTCCACTGTACAAGACCCTGGTGAGACCTCACCTTGAATACTGTGTACAGGTCTGGAGACCAGACCTTTGAAAGGACATTGACAAAATAGAGACGATGCAAAGGAGGGTGACCAAAATCGTGAAGGGATTACATCACAAGCCTTACGAGGAGAGAGTGAGGGACCTCAATTTGTACATGCTGGAGGGACAGAGGTGACGTGGTAGAAACATTCAAGTACCTCAAGGGCATAAACAAGGTGGAAGGGGACAACATATTCCAGATTAATAGTAGTGCCAGGACAGGAGGACACGACATGAGACTGAGGGGTGGCTACATAAGGGGAAATGTCAGGAAGTTTTTTTTTTTTTTTATGTGAAAGGGTGGTGGCGCGGAAGAAGCTGCCTTAGGAGGTGGTGGCAGTCTATACAGTGGCGGGCTTCAGACATGCATGGGACAGAAACAAAGGAATAATAGCGATAGGAAGAAAAAGCTGAAGCCAATGACCAGATAGGGTCACTGGATGCTTTGTTAGGCAGCTTAAATGGGCAGACTGTATGGGCCTAGCGGTCCTTATCTGCTGACAGCATCTATGTATCTATGTAAGAACAGCTCACCCACATTACTGTCCTTGTTAGGCAGTCCCAGTACAGGTATAGGAGATGGCCACTGTAACACAAATCAGCTGTGTGCTAAATTTTCAGCTGAAAACAAGCCCAGTGCTGTAAGTTAGCTTGAAATGAAGCCGGAGAGCAGAATTTCACAGAAGACAAAAATAGCATCACAATCAACTATTGCTGTTGTTAAAACACCAAGCCATTCAGGCTAAATGGCTTGGTGTTTTAACAACTGCAATAGTAACCGCAAACGGTAATGTGGGTGAGCTGTTCTCCTTTTTATTGCAATACAGTACATGCAAATTAATAAAGTTTATGTACTGAACTAAGACCATTGGTCCTAACTGTTCTGAGTGTGGTGCTGCCCCCCAATGTAGAGTGGGAGCTTGTGGTTTCTTACTATTGATTCAACACTCCGATGTAGGTGCACTTAAACCCTTACAGGTGTGGGAGCCCCCAAAAACTTTCTGAACTTTAAGAATTCATGGGGCTGTCTGATGGGCTGCAGACGCACAGTGCCCTGTGGTCCCTGTGCTTCTCTGTGGCAGCAGATACAGATGCACAGGACAAATAGTGCATCTGTCAGCCAATGCATAGGGCCCCTCTGCCACCCACCCACCCATGGATGGAGAGATGCAGGGCCCTATGCCTAGAGAAGAGCTGTTCCCACTGTTTGGTACCCGGGCTCATGTGGACAATGCTGTACCTTTCATTCCCTGGCTGGCGGTGTCCCATAATAGTTGCTTCCCCCCACCCCATTCAGCTGGGTGACTGAGCTCACCTCTGAACTCGGCTCACTGGATCACAAAACATACCCCCTGGGATCAAGACTGGCGCTACACACAAAGTTTAACAATTATACATTTATTTTTTTTGCTCCTGGCAGGCCCTCCCTCCTGCCAGTCCTCTCAACCCTGTCACCATGGCTTCTCCCAGTACTTACCTCTCTCGTAGTTCCCCACAGCTTGCCCATCTCAGGCAGGAAGTCCCACGACCTGCCAGGTCTGGATTCTGGGGGAGCCTGAGTCACCAGGTGTGGGGCCTGTTTAGGACGGTGATCATCCTTACAGTGGCCAGGGTGTTTCCTGTTTTCAGACCCCATGGAAGATGTGGCATGTGGTGATGTCGTGGTGCATTTGCCAACATCTGCCATGCCTCCCCAGCCTGCTAGCTCGCACTGCCTCTCCCGTGCTTCTGCCAGGGGCCAGTTGAGCACCAGGCTCTCCCCAGCCCTCTCCAGAGGAGGAGAGCAGTCCTACGGATGCTTGATCCTCCTCTGCCCAGCTGGCCCCCTGACACCCTAGGCTCACTTACAGACCCGGGTCATTGGCATCGCAAGCAGTAGTGCAACCGCTGCACGGATGGAGTAGCTGTTTGTTAACAATTATGTGTGTGTGTGTGTGTGTTTGTGTTTGTGTTTGTGTTTGTGTTTGTGTTTGTGTTTGTGTTTGTGTTTGTGTTTGTGTTTGTGTTTGTGTTTGTGTTTGTGTTTGTGTTTGTATGTATATATGTGTATATGTAATAATAATATTTTTTTTTTCTATCTTGACCCCAAGTTTTCAAGATACTCATTTTATGATTCGCCTTATAAACATGGCATGTACCATTTATAGCATATTGGCTGAAATGTCATTTCATACCAGAATTGCGAAAACACGTCTCATCCAGGATTTTAAAAATGACACGTGTCACATTTATGAGGTGGTGTGGAAAACTGGCTATGCTGAAAGTTTGGAGTCAAAATATTGAAAATGAAGTTATGAGTGAATGTTGAAATACTGCAATGTTCACGCATAACTTATGCATTTTACCATATCTGTACTCCAAATTTTTAGTATAGCCTTATTACCCCCCTTCATGAACCTGGTAGGTGAATATTTTCAAATCCCCACCGAAACGTCATTCCGCACCACAGGTGGAAAAACACATTTTGGCCAGGATTTGAAAAATGACAGTTGTCAGGTTCATGAGGTGGTGTGAAAAAATGGCTATGTTGAATATTTGGGGTCAAAATATTTAAAATTACCAAAGTTGTGAGCGAATGTAGACAGCCTGATTTTCATAATTCCACCACCATTGGTCATGGGGTGGGGTCCCAAAAGGCCATGTTTAAAATTTAGGGTCAAAATGTTCAAAAATGATAAAGTTATGCATCAAAGTTCAAAACCCCATTTAAATACTTTGACACGCACTTACCTTAGTTTCTCATATTGCAGTCAGCGGTTCCAGCAGCAAGACATTTCTTCGATCGGAGAGTGGCTGTTTGCCGTGGGACATGTTCAGGTGAGTGAGGGGGTGGGGTGGTAGGAGCTGAATGAGAGGTCTGGGTGGGGGGATCCCATTGGCGAGGGACCATTTTCTTTTTCACAGGTGTAACAAAAAACCAAAAAAAATCATTAAGGAACAATTTTCTTTATTTCAGCTGAGCTTCCGACACTGGGAATTGGGCACTCCAGTGTTGGGCTACACTTCCGGGTTTGGGGTCAGGCGACCTGGAGGGGAGGAGGGGTCTAGAGAAGTGGTACCGGGGGTTGGGCACCCTGGTCCACTTATACAGTAAGAAAAATACATTGAGATAGGTAGTCAACCTGGAGGGGAGGGAGGAGAAAGAAGCTGGGCCGGGGTGGGCACCCTGGTCCGCTTAATTAAAAAATAAATTAGATAGAGAGAAAGAACAGGGGATCAGCAGCTCACTGCTCTCACTACAACCTGCAGCACAACTTCTAGCTGCAGCTGCAGAAATCAAGAAAGCCCCACTGTTCTCATACAGAGAATGTGGGTGATCAGCTCGTCTCACTAAGCTGGGCACCCTGGATTGTGGTATGCCCAGAAAAGGTATTTCTGGCACATTTAAACATAAATAAATAAATAAATAAATAAAAACACAGCAGAATCTAACTAAGCGGGTCCCGATTAGCTAGATTTAGGTGTTTTATTATTTATTTATTTTTTTTTTTAAGAGGCCATTTTATGTATTTTCAGTGTTTGTGAGTTTGAAAAGGAAAAAAAAATGGCTGCCATCTCGACCGGTAATTTTTACTGCCTGAGAGGTAAAGCATGAAAATAAGCGCATGTGATTTTTTGTTTTGTTTTGTTATGTTATGGTTCATGTCAGGATAAGTTGCTATAACTCTGGAACTGTATAATATTTTTGCATGAAACCATCCAAGGGCACACCCTTGGCATGGGCCCCTTCAGCCTTAAAATTCCATGAAAATTCTACACCCTCTAAGCTGTAGGTGAGAGCAAAAAAATATATCATGTTAAATAAAGTAAACCAAATGTGTTGTTTTTGTTTGTTTGTTTATTTTTTGGCGCCCTGTATCTTGAAAACTGAACAACATGCCATCACAAAACTTTTTACATATTGAGACTCTGGCAGCCTGACCATGCATGCCAAGTTTTAAGCTACTTTTTCAAACAATGCCAAAGTTATTAAGGTGCAAAAATTGGGATTTAACTTTAAACAGAGGGGTCAACCATAACCATTTTTTGCACTAACCAGTAGGACAAGTGGATTCAAAATTGCACTAGCCCACAGATGGTTGCACTATAGTCCACAGTTATAATGGTAAATTTTGATCACTTATACAGGGAAAAAAATGCAAGCCAAGAAACACTGTATTGCACATTTATCCTGCTCCCACATTCCTTTGTGCCCCAGCAATAACAAAAAAACAAACAAACAAAAAAACTACAGTGCAATCACACACAGTGTGCCTTCCCCCAATTGTTTTGTACAGTGGTACCCTCTCTTTCTTTGTCTGCACTCCCCATCCACTAAACCAGAGGATCCCACAACAGCAATTGTTCAATCAAGCAGTCCTGTCTCTGCACACACAGTAGCCAAAATCATCATGCACCTCACCACAGTCTCGCCCCCACCTACAGGGCAGTGAACAGGGTCAGGCAGAAAAAGACAAGACACTCTCAGCCCTCACCCTGTGGTCAACCAGAGACATGCATTTCTGGAAGTTTCCATCCAGTGTCAAGTAAGCCAGGGGCCGATCTAGGATTTCTTTGGGGTGGGGGCTAGCAAGCCTAGTCAGGAGATAAGGGGGAATCTAAAATAGAATAAAAATATATGGGTCATAATTTTTACCCCTGTCATGTGCTGCTGCTTTAAAAAAGGGGGAGTGTAACAGGATGCCATAAATGGAAACTGGCGGGGTCAGGTCTCCAGATAAGATTCGTGGGGATGAGTACTGTACTCCTCATTTTGAAAGTGAGGTGAGTAAAACCAAATTTGGATGCATACAAATGTCTTGACAGAGTGAAGTGAGGAGTACATTTTTTTAAAATAAAGTAGTTTTTTAGATAAGAATTGATCAAGTGGCAACAATGCTCCAGATAATGTTTGCAGATAGGAGTAATGTAATATACTCACCAGTTTTAAAACCTACTGAGCAAAACAAAAGTGGGATGCGTATGAGTGCTGTAAATCTGGAAAAAAATGCTCCTTTTGAATCACCAGTTATGTTTTGAAGCACTATCATTTGGAGTGTTGGGTATTTACAAATATTGGGTAAGTATTGGTACTCATTAAAAACATTTTCTGAAGAGAATTCCTAAAATGAGGTGAGTAAAACAGGTTGGTACTCCCCTTATCTGGAGCCCTGGGAGGGGTGAAGCTTTAGCAGGGATGGGTAGAAGTTTATTACAGGAAGGGTTGAGGAGAAGTTGAAATGCATTGCCAGAAGTGGTTGAAGTAGAGATCGTTGCTGGCTTTAAACACAGGTGGGATTGGTACAGGTGAATAGTCCAAACCAGAGTAGTGAGGGAGGGTGGGCAGTCAAGGGTAGGAGATGAGTGGACTTGGGAGAAGCAGTGTCAGATACAGTTAGGGCTGTCAGTAGACTAACTCCAGTCCAGCATTAGGCTGGGTGTGGATGCCGGAGGGTACTGGGCTGACTTGATGGGCCGTTGGGCCTGTTTCTGCTGTTGACATCTACAGTGAAGCCCGCCAGGCTGAAGCGCAGTGTCACTGGTTTACTGCATGACAAAAGGGATCAACTCTCATTGAAATTGCATTGTTTGCTGCAGTAACTCTACTGCAGAATTCTGCAGCACTGTGCTTCACCCTGGTGCTCTTCACTGTATGTGTCTGTGCCTTTCATACCGGGACTAACTGGACCATTCCTAAACCAAACCCCATTTATCTTCCATGTATTTCTCTTCTCATTCTTATTATGTATCAGATACCTGTATTCAGCCAACATCACTGGAGACAGACTGCAAGACAAGTGATCTTTGTATCTAACCTCAAGATATCGTTATATCTGCTTTATTAGTGTTATCATAATTGATATATGGAACCCATTAAAAAGCAGCTTTTCACAATGCTGATTACCTCACAGTAGTATTGTACAGCACTGAAGACAGCAGTTGAAGTCAAAGGGAAATGGCTAAATCTTCAAACAGTAGATTTAAAGGTTGTAACTAGTAGAATGATGTGTAAATTGAATACGCAATTGTCTGAGTCAGAATATGCAGTTTATATTTCTTCAGGCAGGCATCCGATAGAAAAATAAGCTGCAAAGACAATAACAGCAGAAAAAGACCAATGGTCCATCCAGTCTGCCTGAGTTCCCTGTTTAGAACAGGAGCTGTAATGCCGTCATACGAATCTGTACAATATGTATATCTGTGTTTACATTTTGAGAATGGAAATCTAAATGTGGCAGATCATAGATATTTTAACCACTGCCAAATATATGGACCACTACATGACAGAAGGATATTCCACTCCTACACCCCCCCCAACCCATAAAAAAGTAGAGGATGCACCAGCAAGTAGTAGGCAAACACCCCCTCATGGTGGCAGTCAGGTTACTGGGGAGAATAAAATCCTGGTAAGCAATACACTACTGTGTCATTGTGCTAAGTAGAGTTCTTTGATATACTATTTAGTTTACAATTTATCAGATCTCTCAACTGTCCCTGGTTTTCAGGGATGTCCCTGATTTTAAACTCCAACATTCCCCTGGTCCCTCCTAAATTTGGCATTCTTGACGCTAAATAGTAAAGATTTAAAGTTTACATTATTGCAAACATTATTGCTACAGTCTGTCCTATTTTCCTTCACAAAATGCTTTTTGCACCAAGCCCCACAATATAACATAGAAACATAGAATTTGACGGCAGATAAGGATCGCTTGGCCCACCCAGTCTGCCCATTTCCCTACCTAATGGATAAGCTGCAGATCCTAATTAAGCAACAGCCTACTTTTTCCTACCCCCACCCACTAGAATTGCCTTATGACTGTCCCATGCATTCTTGAAATCCACCACTGTTTTTGATTCCACAACCTCCTCAGGAAAGCTGTGCCATGCATCCACAACCCTCTCTGTGAAAAAATACTTTCTCACATTACCTCTGAGGCATCCCCCCTCAATCTTCAAATTGTGCCCTCTTGTTCTTGTATACCTCTTTTTCTGAAAGGTATTACCCTCTTGGACTTTGTTGATTCCCTTGAGGTATTTGAAAGTTTCTTTCATGTCTCCCCTCTCCCTCCTTTCCTCGAGGTTATACATATTAAGCTCCTTAAGTCTCTTTTCATACGTCTTCTGGTGCAGACACTGCACCATCTTAGTTGCCCTCCTCTGGACCACCTCCATCCTGTCTATGTATTTGCGGAGATTGGGTCTCCAGAACTGCACGCAGTACTCCAGATGGGGTCTCACCAGCTGTCTGTACAGAGGGATAACAACTTCCGTCTTTTTACTGGTGATGCCTCTCCCTGTGCATCCCAGTATCCCCCCGGCCCTCCTTACTGCCCTCTCACATTGCTTGCCCACCTTTAGGTCATCAGATATGACAACCCCCAGGTCCCTTTCCATTTTGTTGTTAGTATCTCACCCCCCATTGTGTACTCTTCCCCAGGGTTTTTGTTTCCCAGGTGCATTACTTTGCACTTCTTAGCATTGAATCTAAGATGCCATACATTTGACCATTCCTCCAGCCTTGCCAAGTCCCTTTTTATCCTTTCTACCCCACCACCTTGCGTATCAACTCTGTTGCAGATCTTTGTGTCATCTGCAAAGAGACATACTTTTTCTTCCAGTCCCTCTGCAATATCGCTTACAAAGACATTAAAGAGGACTGAGCAGATATTTCCTTTTTCTAAGATGTGTCCCTGATTTGAGTCATGTGTCCCTCGATTATTTTCAGCTCTGTCCCTGATTTGCAAGAAAGGAAGTTGAGAGGTGTGCAGTTTATCCAGGATTAGCCCAGCTGAGATGCAACATCTGCTTTCCAGTGGAATCATGCTTCTATCCATTTCTGCAACTAGGCAGACTGGAGCACTGAGAGGTTAAGTGACTTGTTCAAAGTCACTCAGTGAGTATTTGGCTTAAGTGTGATTTGAACCTTTGATCTCCTGATTCCCAGGCCAGTGTCATGACCACTACAATCCACTGCCTCCTGAGATGCATCCCAGCCTCCTAGTAGACCACACTTGCTTACTTACCACTTGCCAGCAGGTACAGGCCACATGGTCTATCAAGTCTGCTTGAGTGTGCAGCTGGCACCCCACTTTGCAGCTGCCCCTCACACTCACTGCCTTCTTTCATAAATTTAAGTCGGCTCCTAGTTTTGCCAAAGTAGCTCCTGGTCAGTAAGAAAGTGCCAATACCCAGGAGCTATTCCTAGCTCTTGACCGCTAAATCCTTATTTCGACCCCATGTGGTGGCATCCCTGGCACTTTCAATGCGTGCCCCTTGCGGGCAGCTGAAGTCAGCATTTGGGTGCTCGGAGCCTCGGATTGTGGACGAGCACTCCCAAGCAGGAACAGCAGAAGCAGTAAGTTGTCCTGGCATTTTTTTTTTTTTTTTTTTAAATCGCAATCGTGATTGGTGATGCAGTCAGACTGACAGGCTAGGCAGCATATACCGGGTGGTAGACAGCCTGTCAGTCATGGCTATTGGGCGATGCTGCATCTTGGGGCAGAGCTTAGAGTGTCAGTAGCTCGGCGCACGTTGGAAGAGGCACCATTTCGCTACTGACAGTAGCGGAGGAGAGACATTTTTCTTTGCGTCTGTATGTAGTCAGTATGTGGACATCTGGACGAGCAGAATTTGGTGGCTCACACTCTGGGCTGCATTAAAATACTCTTGCTGCCTAACTTAACTACTAATATACCCTGCTAAGATAAAAAAAAAAAAAAAGCTTATGATCTGAAGACTGGGGGGAGGGGGAGATGTGTGAGAGATCGACGTGTGGGGAGAATGGAAAGTGGCTCTTGCCTGTGAGGGTCATTCGGGGGGTGGGGACAGTCTGAGAACCAAATGCTGTGAGAAAGAAAATTTATGCAAAATTAAGAGTTTAGATGGAAAAAAAAAAAGAATGGAAAAGGCAACTGTGCACAGCAGCTCTGAGCTCACTGAAATCGGGGGCTCTGTGTTGAGTGTGACAGTCTGGATCATGTGGGCTTACTGTTGGCTGACTGGGGGAACTCAGAAGAACAGTAACCTAACTGAATGTACAAAAAAAAAAACTCAGTAATTAAACTAAGAGCATTTATGTCCTAAGAGGGTTAGGGGAAGTGTTTGCGTGGTGGTTCTGGGAGGGCAGAGAGCCAGAGAATCTTTGTTAACTGAAAAGTGAAGAAACAAAGTAAAACAATTAACAACCTAGTATTATTATTAAGCATTTTTTATTACTAATAATAGGAAAGTCCCACTTGTTGTTAGTAAAGTGATGGAAGTGGATATGTAATGTGTGTGGCTTTGAAACCAAGCAGCCTGCCCTAGTGGGTAGTGAGTTGTACTGAAGGCAGAGGACATCCTCGGTATCAACTAAAACCTGGGTTAAAGGGATTTATTTTATACAAGAAAAAGCCTGAGACTGAGAGGAGAGGGCAGAGGAACTTGGGGAACAAGAACAACTGAGGAGGAGTTGGGTTCACTAGAAATAAACTAAACCACACATGGAAAAAGCATTTTTAAGCTAAGGAAAAATAAATAAATAAACCTAGCTACTTTGGTGGAGGGGTGTGTGTGTGTGTGGCTGTGAGACTGAATGCCTGCCCTAGTGCCCTGAGAGGGTAGAGGAACTAGGGGAACAACAACTGCAGACTTATTAGAAAGAAAGAAACTATACAAAAGGGGGAAAAACATTTTTTTGTGCTATACAGAAAAAAAAAAACCTAGTAGCTGCCTGCCTACCTACTTTGGTGGAGGTGTGTGTGTGTGTCTGGCTGGCTGGCTGTGACCTGCACTGCGAGGGTAGAGGAACTTGGGGAACAACTGCAGACTTAGTAGAAATAAACTACACAAACTAAAGGGGAAAATACATTGGTTGTGCTACATAAAAAAAAAAAAAAAAACCTTTGGTGGAGGGGTGTGTGTGTGTGTGTGTGTGTGACCTAATCTGCCCTGAGAGGGAGGGGAGGAGTAAGGAACTTGGGGAACAACTGCAGCAGAGTACAAGTACTTGGCTTCCGCTCCCTACTCCTTCCTACTCTGTCCTGCCCAGGCCCTCGTTGTGTTGTAAGCATAAGCACAACAGTTTAAGGTAAAAAAATACACAACACACACAAAGATAACATAAAATAACATTTTATTGTGTACAATAATATATTTCAATATTTGATCCAGATCAAGCTATCAACCACTGGCTACTATCTGGTCCTGCCACATGCCACATTCATGGTCATGCTAGTTTAACTACTAGTTCTACTGATGCTGATTCACATGAAAAGATCCCAGAGGCTGTCCCTACTAGTGATGATGACTATGATGATAATGACAGTGAATATGATGATGCTCCGCCCAGCTGGAACAAGTTCAAGCTTCCTACTATAACGTTTCCTGATGCTGATGCTGTACTGTCTTGCTGCACGATGTTTTCACTGACTGCTGCTGGCACCGCCTGCTAATTCTGGCACAATCCTCTCCATCCTGACAAAAAAAAATCATATTATTCTCCTTATTGTCTATTACAACACTAAATAACTGATACTACAATAAATCCGTTTAGGTTTTCTGTATTTTTATACTTTCTACTAAAAATATGCCATTTTATACCTGGACTATCAACTCAAGCACCGGGACAACTACTTTTTGACAAGCCACTTGTCCATGGGCAAGTACTTAATTTAAAACATTTGTCAAGCCCTGCCTTCCTCCGTGGATGCTGCTGTTTTGGATGACAGACACTGGGCTGCCACTGCTCGCTTCCTTTAGGCATGCTCGGCATATTCACGGGGAGTGGCACCATTAAGGGCAGTACCACTCATTGTGTGGGGCGAGGACTATGACACCATTTGGGTGCTCAGAGTTGATGCTGTGGAATGTCTCATTCCCAGCCCCATTCACAATTTGCACAGTGTCCATAAACAGAGTCCTGCCCAGTCTCCAGAATCTGAGGTGATCACTTATGACTTTGTTCCTGACACATTCTGCTGCACCAGAGTACAAATTCTTGCTTACCTCTTCCAACAACCAGGATTCCCTATTCTGTTCGATTTCCTGCCAGACTCTGCGAGGAAAGGTAGGAAAGGACTTCCCATAGATGGCGTTATCCCTCCTATGTATCAGTCTCTCCTCCTTGCTGCTCTTTACTAGTCTGCGGCCCATGGCCTGGCTTGGGGCTGGCCACTCCTGGTTGAGCCAGTGTCGCATACTTAAAGAACGAAAGAACTTGTCCCCTACCATCTCTGTGGGCAGGTTACAGGAGCCTTCTCCAACTGTCTCTGGCTCCACTGAGGCAAGAGCTTGAGGCGTCTCACTTTAGCCCTCAACATGAAAATACATTTCTTCATTCTCGTCATCCTCACTCAATATCTGAGCCCAAGTGTGAGCAAACATCTTCACTCCTGAGGCATTCCACTCTTCACTAGACACGGAGGTAGACGCCTCCCTATTCAGTGTCAATTGCAGTTTGTCCTCCCCTGCTAGGCTAGAACTCTGACCCTGCTTCAACGGGTCCATGGATCCTTCCGTTGCACTGTCTACCTGAGACACAGACATGGAAACCTCTCTCTGTTCCTGCTCTTGCAGTGGATCAACATCAATTTTACTCTGTCCTTCTCTAACACACTCTTTGGAACTTTCCCCAACAGGTTTAACCTGGTGCTGCATGCTGCTGCAAGCAGAGTCCCCTACTCGGGTCCACGTGGGAGTCAGTTGAATTGTTGATGCCCTCTCTGGCGCTGCACCCATGCTCATTCCATACTTCACAAAGCAGTCCGAGCAATGGGGTATGAGAAAACACATCCCTTCCAGCCTTTAGGCACACAATGCTCAATCTCACTGGATAGCTAGGGACTGCTACATCTGGAGGCAACCTTTCACCATAGAAAGCTCTCTCCATTTCTCTTAGTGCTGTCACCTACTCTGCGATCATAGCTCGGGCATGATCCGGATATCTGGGAGTTCCCAAAGCCATGTCAGAAAGCAAACACACACAAACTTGTCGTTACTGAATTACTCACTAGTCTCTTACTGTCTCACAAAATGGTTCCCTGCTTCTGTGTTTACATTGCTGACCCGACCCCTGTAATGGCGGCGGTAACTTTCCTCATGCATCAACCTCTGTTCACTGGCTAAACTGTGTTTCTGACCTTTTCTGGCTACTGAATTTACTCAAAATTGCAATTGATTGCTCTGCAGGTACATTTCAGCACATTCATATGATTTTTAACATGACTTTGCGATCAGCATCAGTTCAGGAAAACTATTTACACATGCTGAAAGTCACTTGTAAGCCCCACAGTCTTTCTTTGCACAGGATTGCCTGTTTGCTGTATTCTCACTATACAACTCACAGTCTCTTTTTGCTTAGAAAATTTTACCGTTGCTGAAACCATTATCACTACTCACAGTCTGTGCTCAGAATTTTTGTTTGTTGCACTTGCTCTAACAATGCACAGTCCTTTGCAAAAAAATCACATTGCTTGCACACAGATTCAGCTGGCTTGATACTCACACACAAGTATGTTTGTACAGTTAACTGGTTTACTCACTGAATTCAGTAGCTGGTTACCTCTGATGGAAATTTTTGGCTTGGTGCCGATCCTGGGAAGGCCTCTGGGGTGAAATGGGCTGACGGTTCCTTTGATCATAGTCACAAGTGCCTCACTCATTCTCTAGTTGGTCGGACAATTGGTTGAGCCTAAAATTACACAGCAGTAGTCTGTTTACTACAGTTTAGAATGTTCACAAGCCCCTTGATGATTGATCTTGGTCTAACCAGCTCGCATGCCTCTCTCTCTCTCTCTCTCTCTCTCTCCTCCTCGAACACTCTATAGTGCATAGATGCTGGCCAGGGGGCAGGACTGGATGCAGTTGCACCAGTCACTCGACGCCATGCAAATGAGCCTCTCTGTCTCACCTTGCTTTCTCTTCCTTTACGGCGATTGTC
The DNA here is from genome assembly GCA_016271365.2 of Neoceratodus forsteri. Taxonomy (NCBI): domain Eukaryota; kingdom Metazoa; phylum Chordata; order Ceratodontiformes; family Ceratodontidae; genus Neoceratodus; species Neoceratodus forsteri. The sequence goes on from CM057456.1 coordinate 694,496,813, forward strand.
GAGCAAGAGCAGAATTAAACTGCAAACTGCAACTTTTTTTCTCGGCTGCAATTTCAGAGGCGAGAGTGCCGGTTTGACCATTTTTTCCATCGTTTCTGGACAGTTTCTCTAGCGACTCCCCAAATTTGCACACAAAGCACATGAAACTTTCAGGGCACGTATCTGAGTCTGTTCCTTAAAGTCCACATTACTTTTTGCATTTGAAAATTGTAATTTTAAAAGTTCCTGTAAGCACTTTCTGATGCAGAGACTAGGGCACACACTTCAAGGCTTTACTGTCCATTGCAAGTGGATAACACACAAGCAGCGCTCTGTTCTTTTCTGTACTAGAAGGCACACAAGTAGCACATTTGGATGGCACTTTCCTTGGCAAAATCCTCTTGTCCAAAGCTTCCTTTCTGTTTGGGCTACACTGCTACCAGACAGAAAGATGCTAGACATACCCTCAGCAAAAATCTCTTGTTCTCTCCCCAAATTAAACATCAGATGAGCCCACATTTTCTTTGTGACACTCCCCCAATTTAAACATCTTTGGATGAGCCCCCAATTTTGGTAACCACCTCCCCACTACTTTACACAGTTAGCTACCCCTGGAACCCTTGACTGGGCACAGACTACTTTGGAAATGGTACCATTCCTAGCTTTCGGAATGTCATAGATTTCTTTGATTGGGTAACCAGTGTGGTAGACCAAGGGATTGCAGTTGATGTCACCTACCTTGACTTCAGCAAAACTTTCAATACTGTTCCACATAGAAGATTAATAAGCTGGGTAGACTCAGTGTGAGTCAGAAGTTGGTCAACTGGGTGGCAAACTTGTTGGCGGGCAGAAAACTGAGAGTGGTGATAAAGGGTATACAGTCAGAAGAGATGCAAGTCACAAGTGGGGTACCTCAGGGATCAGTCCTGAGGCCAGTCCTCTTCAATATCTTCATCAGTGACATTGCAGATGAACTGGAGGGTAAAGTTTGTCTGTTTGCAGATGACACCAAGATCTGCAACAGAGTAGATGATTCAGATGGGGTGGGCAGAATGAGAAGAGATTTGGATAAACTGGCAAAATGGTTGGAAGAGTGTCAGCTGGGGTTCAGTGCAAAAAATTGTAAGATCATGCACACAGGGAAGAGAAACCCTGAAGCTACCTATAGGTTGGGAGGGGAGTTGCTGGCAATCACAAGGGAAGAAAGAGACATGGGCATCATTATCACAGATGATCTGAAATCATCCAAGCAGACCACTAAAGCAGTAGGTAAGGCTAAAGGGGTGTTGGGGTGTATTAGTAAGGGTATCACAAGTCGTAAGAGGGAGGTAATAATCCCTCTTTACAAGACACTGGTTAGGCCCCATCTGGAGTACTGTGTGCAGTACTGGAGGCTGCACCTGCACAAGGACATTAACAAAATGGAGGCAGTCCAGAGAAGGGCAACCAAAATGGTGCAAGGACTGCATCAGAAAACGAAGTAGGACAGATTAATGGCGCTCAATATGTATACCCTAGAGCAAAGGAGGGAAAGAGGTGATTTGATCGAAACATTCAAACATCTTAAGGACATTAACAAGGTGAAAGAGTCTTAACATGTTTCAATATAAGAAAAATAGCAGGACAAGAGAACACAGCATGAGATTAGAGGGTGGTCAATTAAGGGGTTAAATGAGGAAGTTCTTTTTCACAAAAAGGGTGGTGGATACATGGAACAGCCTACCTCAGGAAGTGGTGGATATGAATACAGTGCAGGGCTTCAAACAGGCATTGGATAGGCATAAGGGAGCAATACAGATGAGTATGAATAGATAGGCCATTGACAGAGTACAGGCCTATGGCACATTCTTAAGGTAGAAAAAGAAATGAGCAGACTGGATGGGCCTTGTGGTTCCTATCTGCCGTCAGCTTCTATGTTTCTATGTTCTATGTATACCAGGCTGATTACTTCTAGAGGTCAGAAAGGGGTTGGGGTGTACAAAAGCATATCTTATGACCAAACCCAGATCCTGAGGAGAGACATTTTTGCTAGGGCTATGCTAGACCTATACTTCTGGAGGGGTATGCAGTAACTCCACACAGGAAGCAAAAACATAAATGTCCAAACCAATTGGGGTTGTTTGGTGTGACTTTATTCCAAAAAATGTTCTCTAAAGCAAGGGTGGGTGGACCCCCAAGGTTTACACATCATGGTACAAGGAATTACAGAACAACAAAACAACTGTGTCTGACAGAAACTCTGCATATTCCCATTTTTCATAGGGTATTAAATTCTCTTCAGTGGCACTGGCCACAACTGACCATTTCTTCTACTGGCACTGGCTACAACTGAGTACACGTTTCCCATATGGCATAGGACTTTAAAACTTCTTCAGGTGGCAACTGGCTCATAACTAGCACAACCCACTACGGGGTAAACTTCTCTTCAGACACTGGCCACCATATCCAAAGGAACCTGTAGTCCTGAACTGGTTACTCCGGATGGGGGGCTGCCCACTCTTTGCTTCCACATCCTTTCAGAGTTGCACCTTTAAAACTTCTTGAACACACTTAGGTAAATGCATCTTCGAATGAACTTTCACATCCATCAGTTATGAAACACTGCTCTGGAATTGTAAGAAATTAAAGTCCTGAGAATGTGAAACAGTCTGCCTCTGGACCCCACAATTGCCAGCCAATTTTAAACTGAGAAAAGCCTCAACTTTCAGAACAGAACTGGTGTACCTTTCCCTTTTAACCAGAGAAATAACAAAGCATATTTACTTTCGTCAGGAAGCACAAAGTAAGATTTGCTCACAGTTAGAACAGTACAGGCAGCTTCAAATTGTCCTGGATCTAATAGGGGATTGCCCCTAGGATCCATTCTCTAGCAGTCCTTTTCACCCATCCAGGGATGAAAATCATGAGATCCTGCTGTAGGCAATGGTTTCTACCACTTCTCTTGGCAGGTTAGTGACTTTCAGGACTAGGGTGAGAAAAAAACGCTCTCGTCCACAGCAGCTGTCGCGCCTCACACGTCAACTGCTGACACAGAACTATCTCTACCAACTGCTGCTGACAGACTACTAAGCTGGTTGGGTTTCAAACCTGACCCCCAGCTTGCCTTCTTAGGTTAATTCCATGTACATGGGATGACCTTTTGACCTCCCAAGACCTTCGGGAGCAACCACCACATTCAGAAATTTTGCTTGAATGGGGAAGTCTAACTGGGTGTGCATGATAGCAGGCACTTGGCTGTGTGGTCAGTTAAAACCACATGACCTCAGTCATGGTGTAGTCTATTTGTCTGATTAAAATGACCTTATCCTAAACCTTTATAGTTGTTTTTCTTTTAATATTCTGGCACAACTTATAGATACTAATAGTCTCAAGTAAGCTTTACCTCTGTATTGTAAGTCAACAATTTTATAAGTAAAAATATTTAACCGAAAAGAAATACCAGGAAATGTCATATTGTCTTCATTCTTTACTTAAAAGTGATATACAGCATTAACATCATTTGGATCAGCAGTGCAAGCAAACAATCTATCTTCATCTGTAGAGGAATTCTCTCCTACTTTTAGATACAATCATATAAAAAAAGTGGAAATAAAATAAACATAAAATGCAAGTATCATCCCTCTCTGCTCATAATCAGAGATAATAGCAATTATAAACACACAGCGCCATACCTTGATGTCTCAAATGAAGTCCTAGGCAGAAGGAGGTGCTGTCACAGCTCCTTCCTCTCTTCTACCCTCCTTTAGCTTAAATGAGTCTAAATTCATATGTTTTTTGGATGTACCTCGTGTTATACTTCTGGTAGAAGTATGCCCTGTGACACACTTCTCGTAGAAGATTGCTCCGTGACACACTTCTCGTAGAAGCATACCCCATGACCACGACACATATCTTGTAGAAGTGTATTAATCATGCAAGGTGTCAACAAAAATATCTTTTTTAAAAATGGAATGTCATCTCAGATTCTTGCTTTACTAGAACACTGTATTGCAAGCTCTGTTTTTTGCTACTGAGGAAACTGTGGTTTAGCTAGCATTTCTGTCTAGCACTTCCTCAAATAAAGTCTCCCCAATTTATAGTTCATTTTACACAAGACATGCAGATATATTTTTTCTTTTAAAACTGTAAACTGCTAATATTACAAAAAAGCTACAATCATTCTTGTTTTAAATGTATCTTCAAACGGTTTATAAGGCACACAATAATACTAATAATAATAATAATAATAATAATAATGCTTGCAAATTACAAAATGCTAATGATATAACTTCTGTGCTGTAGAGTAAAAACTGGTTTAGCCGGCTGCTTTTTTGAAGTGTTCTTTTTCACTTCCTCAGTTACATTTTCCCAATTCTACAGCTAGTTTTAAAACAAGACATTTTCTTTAACCTGTAAAATGTTAATGTTACAACCAAATATTGCAAAGAAGCTATAATCATTTTTGATTTAAATGCATCTTATAACTATTTTACAGTAGGACACACTCAATTTATTGGCTAAACAGAATTATGCTTGGTAATAAGGATGTATTTAATTCAATTTAGGAAAAGCAGAAGTAAAGCATTTTTTCAATCGTCATTATTTAATTTAGAGAAAAGTCAATGAGTCAGATCTATTTGTTGATTTGTCTCTGGGAAATAGTGGATTCTTGCTCCGTCATGTCCTCTAGTTCTATGAAAAGCTGCTTCTTTGGAATATCTGGATCAGGCAGTCCAAATAGGGACTTGAGGGGATTGCAGGTTCTGCACTACAACTAACCCAAGATTCTAAAACTCCCCACTCACAACCAGCTGCTGTGGCTTATGCTGCTGAGAGAGTTCTAAATGACCTCGTCTCTCTCTCTCATCTCAGCTGAAGCTAAGTAAACAAGAGAGTGAGTAGGTGAAAACCCCATTTAACTAGTTGTTTACCAGCTGCCTTTCCCTATCTAGCACTAAGCTTGATGGGATTCTAGTAACCCCAGGGGACTGGGTGGTTAGATGGGCAACACAGAGTCTGAGACATGATGCCCCCCTTCACAATCTGTATGGTACTATGGCACAGATATGAGCAACACAGAGTCTGAGACGTGATTCCCCCCTTCACAGTCTGTATGGCACTACAGCACAAAGGAGAGCAACACAGAGTCTGAGACTTGATGCCTCCCTTCACAGTCTGTATGGCACTACAGCACAGAGATGAGTGACACAGAGTCTGAGACGTGATGCCCCCGTCACAGTCTGTATGGCACTGTGGCACAGAGATGGGCAACACAGAGTCTGAGACGTGATGCCCCCTTCAGTCTGTATGGCAGTGTGCCCTAGTAGTAGTTCAGGCACAGAGATGAGCAACACAGAGTTTGAGACGTGATGCCCCCCTTCACAGTCTGTATGGCACTACGGCACAGAGTTGAGCAACACAGAGTCTGAGACATGATGCCTTCCTTCACAGTCTGTATGGCACTATGGCACAGAGGTGAGCAACACAGAGTCTGAGAAGTGATGCCCCCTTCACAGTCTGTATGACACAGAGATGGGCAACACAAAGTCTAGTGCAGTATGACCTTTCAGGGCAGCACTGACACATGGGTGACACCCCCTTCAAAATCTGTAGTACTGTAAGCCACCCTCAAAATTACTGAGGCACTATGACCTTCAGTCAGAATCTTCTAATCCTGTCTGACTCTGTTGAATTCTTTGGTCTCTCTCTTTCTGTACTCTGTCTTCTCTGAATAACACAAATGGGTGTTTTATCATTTTACTGTGGAGTCTGCAATGTCTGTGCTCTGCTGCAATGTACTCTGCATTCTACTGTTGAATTAGTTGGGGTCTCTCTCTCTCTCTCTCTCTCTCTCTGTCTTTCTAATGAAAAAAATAACCTTTTTACAGCTGCATGAGCAGAGCTTCGCAGACGTTATGGCATCACAGGAGGTTTAGTAGAGCACTGTGGAAGCAGGTGACCTGGATCGCTGTCCGGTTACGCTTCCACAGTGCTGTGGTGAATATCCAGTGGTGGTGTTTATTCAGCCCTTCCCCTCCGTGGGCCTCATAAACACACCCCCTTGAAGGCTTGGAAATAGAAAAACTTTATGACATTTTTATTTACGTAAACCAGACACAGAAATATTGATTGCTAACATGCTATGCCCCAACATAAGAAAATAAGAATGTGTCGGCAGAAGGGGACCGTGCGATCCATCTAGTCTGCGTGATTTCCTACCCCGCCCCCACTTCATTTTGGGTTTTCAGTGTGCCTGTTCCAAGCTCGCTTGAACTCCCCATAATATTTTAGCAGCTACAACCTCTTTGGTCAGGCTGTGCCAGGGTTCCACCACTCGCTCCGTGAAGAAGAGCTTCCTGAGGTTGCTTCTGAATCTACCTCCCTTAAGGAGCATGCTGTGCTCTCTTGTCTGTGTGCCCGTATTTCCCTGGAAGAGGCTCTGAGCCTGTACTGTGTTTATCCCTTTGAAGTATTTAAAAGTTTCTATCATGTCACTTCTGTTGCGCCTTTGCTCTAGGGAGTACAAGTTAAGCTGCTCGAGCCTTGCTCCGTAAGGTTCATGGTGGCGCCCCCTGTACCATCTTAGTAGCCCACCTCTGCACAGACTCCAAACGGTCTATGTTCTTTCTTAGGTGCAGCCTCCAGAACTGCATGCAGTACTCCAAATGAGGCCTGACCAGTGATCTCTACAGTGGCATTAACACCTCGCGCCTTCTGCTAGCGATACCTCTGCCAATGCAGCCCAGTATACTGTTGGCCTTTAGTGCCGCTCCTTCACACTGCTTTCCAACTTTTAAATCATGTGATATGATTACTGCGAGATCCCTTTCTTGTTTTGTCTCTGTTGGCTATTCTCCACCAGATTGTAAATATTCTGGGTTTCGCCTTCCCAGGTGCAAGACTTTGCGTCTCTTTGCATAAAATTTTAGTTGCCATTTTATTGACCAGTTCTCTACTTTTCTGAGAAGATAATTTTTTTTTTTTAAACATTGTCCTTTCATCAGCCCTGGGTAAACACTCCCCAGGCATGAAGCTTTACCACCTCCATTTCTTAACCTTTCAAATTATGTATTTTATTAAGGTTTATTTTCATACCATTCATGCTATAAAGCATTGTTTTTAGGATGAAAGGACATGCTGCGTGGAATAAGGGTGGGACTGCATGGATAGCATTGAATGGCATGGTCCATTAAAAAGATCCGGGGACCAGTACACCTGCCAGAAATGGCAGCTATGAGTCTATGGATGGTCATTTCAGAGTCTGGTCTGCAGTGGTGTCCAGAGAAAGTGTAGAATTGGGAGATTGGTAGGGGAAAGGGAGCAGCTCTGGTGAGGTTGGGATAAAACCCATCATCTACAGGGAAGACCCTGTATACTTAGCATTTTATCACTGAAATGTTGGATACAGACACTTGAAATGTTGGGAAATTAGGGGCACTGGTCTTAGATGGTACAAGATGACACAAAAGGAAGATGATAGGGAGAGATATCAGGTCAAATAAAGGGAGGCTGGCAAAGCAGTAAGAAACACAAAGGTGCAAACCGAGGAGAATATTGGCAAGTCAGCAAAAAAGGGGGCTAGAACATTCTTTAGGTATATAGGCGAAAAGAGGAAGACCAAAGGAGAGCTAGTAAGGCTAAAAGGGGAAGGAGGTGTTTGAGTGGAAGAGGACCAAAAAAAAGCAAACCTATTGAACAAATACTTTTGTTCAGTATTTATGGAGGAAGGGGTACCTGATGGGCCACAGATAAGGGACAAGGGCATTAAAGGAAGGGAGGTGGACACTAGTCCTTTTACAGAGGAGAGTCCTCAAGGAACTAGCACAACTAATAGTGGACAAGGCAATGGAGCCTGACGAGGTACACCCTAGGATACTGAGGGAGCTCAAGGAGGTGCTGGCTGCACCTCTGACAGCCCTGTTCAACCTATTACTAGATACAGGGGAAGTTCCTGGGGACTGGAGGAGGGCAGATGTGGTCCCACTTCAGAAAAGTGGCAGCAGGGAGGAGGAGGCAGGAAATTATAGACCTGTCAGCTTGACTTCAGTGGTGGGTAAAGTAATGGAAACACTACTGAAGGAACAGATTAGGGAATACCTTGTGACCAGTGGATTACAGGATCCAAGGAAGCATGGTTTCACAGGGGGAGATCTTGCCAGTCAAACCTGATCAAGTTCTTTGACTGGGTGATCAGGGAAGTGGATCAGGGCCTACCTGGATTTCAATAAGGCCTTCAACACCATTCCACACAGAGGATTGTTAAGCAAGCTTGGTGGCCTAGGAGTTGGTTCCAAAGTAGTAAAATGGGTAAGAAGTTGGCTAAGCAACAGAACTCGGAGGGTGGTGGTAAATGGTGTTCATTCTGAAGGAGGCAAGGTGACCAATGGGGAGCCACAGGGGTCCGTACTAAGCCCAGTCCTCTTCACTGTCTTTATTAGTGATACATAGGAGGGCTGCAAGGGAAAATATGCCTGTTCAGGAGTGACACAGAAATCTGCAACAGAGTGGACACACCGAGGGTGTGTGTAGGGGGGGGGGGGAAAGCGTTATGATCTGAAAAAGCTGCAAGACTGGTCAAGGATTTGGCAACTGGATTTCCCGTGCAAAAAAAGTGCAAAATCATGCACTTGGGGCACAGAAACCCAGGGGCAATGTTCAGATTGGGTGGGGAGGTATTGACAACCACAAAACAGGAAAGGGACCTGGGGGTAATCATTTCTGATGACCTAAAGGTAGCAAAGCAGTGTGATAGGGCAGTGGAGAAAGCTGGCAGGATGCTCGGGTGCGTAGGGAAAGGTATCACAAGCAGAAAGAGGGAGGTAGTGTTACGCTTTTATAGATCAGTGGTGAGGCCTCACCTCGAGTACTGTGTCCAGTTCTCCAGAAGGACATAGATGGGGTGGAGGCGGTACAGAAGAGGGCAACCAGAATGGTGCAGGGCCTGCATCAAAAGCCGTATGAGGAAAGACTCAAGGATTAAATATGTACTTTGTAGAGGAAAGAAGGGAAGGGGGAACATGATAGAAATGTTCAAATACCACACAGGTATTAATAAGGTACATGAGAGTAGCGTTTTACATATAAAAAGATGCAGGAGGGCATGGGGTCACGCTATGAAGCTGAGGAGGGATTCAGAGGAGATATGTAAGGAAATACTACTTCACGGAAAGGATGGTGGATGCCTAGAACAGCTTTCCAGCGGTGGTGGTGGCTGCTAAAATGGTAATAGGATTCAAGCATGCATGGCATAGACACAAAGGGACCTTAGAAATAAAACAAGTGGTGGAAAAGACCAGAAATAGATGTGTGGTGGCAGTGTAGATATGGAAAATAGGGCAGACTAGGTGAGACAAGAGGTCCTTATCTGCTGACAACTTCTATGCTTCTGTGTTAATAATGTGGGATTGGGGGGCGCTAGAGTGCCGCGTTCATGACTGGAAGCACCTTCTGGATGCTCTGCACATAGTACAGCTAAATGAAATTAATAAGTTTATTGTCAACTCAGCTACCAGAAAGTAACTTGTACCATTCGATAGTTCATACGATGGGGAATCAGTAGATACCAAAAAGTTATGGGTAGGCAAAAGGCTACTGTGGCAGGATCACGCCAAAAAACGGCAACTCAGCCTACTCAGATTCCACATGGTGGGCCTATTCAGGCGGTGGGCTCAAGTGAAGCACATGATGTGCCGCTGTGGGATACAGTTCTGACCACAGTAAGGGAGAGATGGATCGGAAGTTGGAGAAGGTCCTGGATTGCCTGGGAGCTTAAGATGTAAAAATTGAAACAACCCAAATAGCTAGAGAGGCGGACACTTGTTCGCAGCGAATACAGGCTGCCTTTGCAAAGTCAACAATGGAGCTTAACCACTTGCGGGCCCGAATGGAAACCATGGAAAACTCAGCAAGGGCAATGAACATAAGGTTGGTGGGGGTTTTAAAGGACTGGCTGCTGAATAGCCTACCTCCTGCACTACAAGTCAGCAGTGACTCCCTTGTTCAGGCCTTTTGAATAAACGTTGACAAGCACAGGCTGATAGAGACACCCTGTGCACCATCATGCTAATCACTACAGTTCCAGCAATCTGAGACCGTATATTGCAGTGGGTGAGGGCTAAATATCCTGTCACCATCGAAGGACAAAAGATAAAAATATTCCCGGACTGGTCATATGCAACACGTACAAGGCACAAGCTGTTTGACCCCTTACGGAAACAGCTCCGTTTTGGTGTAACTCACTCTCTTCTCGGGGCAAGAATTTCCAATATAACAATCTGGAAGAGGCAAGAAAGAAAGTGGAATCAATCGTGAAAGAATTCGGACAGAGACCTTTTCCGCCTTGTGGACTACCTTCGGATTCTGACAATGAAGAGGACTGATGGGAGAGGGTAAAATGTCCCACTATTTTTATTTTCCATGTTGTTCCTCTCTCCATGTACTCTAGTGAGCCGAATGGCTTGAAGAGTCTGAGACTTTGATGCCTGGTAATTTATAATTCTTAAACTGTGTTCTCTTGATGTAAACGGGGACACCTTTACTTTTAAGTCGGTCTCATTCTCAAGCTGACTTTGTGGTTGTTTCAGTTCAGAATGTTGAACCTGAACTCGGCGAGAAGTGATTACCAGTTTGATTTAGTGTTTACTGAACAACATGTTGAATTCATCTTTATGCAGAAGAATTGTGGGATACTTTGAGTGCTATATCTGAGGGAGCTGGGGCTGAAATGATGAGAAATAAAGTGAGTTGTTAAATAAATATTACGAAGCTGTACGAGAAGATTGGCAGGCGGGGTGTGCATTAGCTTCAGGAAGGTTTAATATCCCTGTAACCAGACATTTATTTAAGTGGGGTCAGTGATCCTTGAGATCACGGTTTACATTTCCTAAATGATCTCACCTTTTTAATGTGATTTTTTACCCCACAAGTTCTAATGTGGCTAGCCATACTAAACGTATGTTTGGAATAATGTTTATGTTTAAACTAAGGATGGTACCCCACATGTTGTATCAAATGACAGAGGACAGAATATCCTGATGCTAACATGTTTCTGTAATGCACCACTAGATGGAGCCCATGTAACCATTGCTTATCTGACTGTACTGCTTTTCATATGCTCATTACTAAATGAATAAACACAAAGCATAAAAAATAAATAATAAATGTGGGATTAATCATCAGAGACAAGTTCAAAAATCTAGAAGCTAGTGATTTAGCAGCATTCTACCCTTGATCATAGTATGGGCACTACCTGAAAATCCTAACAGTGGAGTGATGATGGCTCACATCGAGTCTTTTGTGGGATCCCCCTGTTGTACTGCTAAAAAACTGCAGCTCTTAATGAGCTGTTAATCACATCAGGCCATCTGGAACACTGAAGGAGATTAGCCTGAGGAATAGAGCCTTCTAAAGTAGGGACATTTTACTTCACTGACAGGCAAGGAAAACCTGCGCTAGGCAAGACGGACAAGTAGAGGGTTGGACGCACTAGTCCTGCTCAATCTGCACTAGAGAGAACCATGTTAAAATTGACCTCTGATCTATATATATATATATAAATATATATATATATATGTATTATATATATATATATATATATATATATATATATATTTTTTTTTTTCCTTTAACATGCATCCCCTTCCACAATGCCTTCTTCTCCACTTTCTTACTTTCCTGTGCTCCTTAGACTTAATTACAGAATGCTTAGTCTTGACAGAGCTCCTAGACACCGATTCAGTTAGGCCCCCCCGTTTCAATTTTGCTGCCCCCCACTTCTACAGAAAGTAGTTGTGCATATACAGCCTTCCTGCTATTCTGGCACTGCACCCCAGGAACATTCTGCACTCTTTCTAACTGTGTTATCCTCTCCTTACACCTCTGAGCCACCAAGTATCCCTGCTAATGTGGCACTGTATGCACTATCCCTCTACTGAATATACTCTGCTCTCCTTCCATTCCGACTCCAGGACCCCGCCCTCTAAACGGGACCATCTTTTGCTCCTTAAATTCCTATTTAGCGGACTCAAGAAACTTATCCTACTACCATTGTTATGTTCCGGTAATACTGAATTAAATCCCAGACCCCTCTCATTCATTGCGGCCCCCTCAGCCTTGCCCATTTAAAAGGTATCAGTTTTCTTCATATTGACGCCTGCAGCTTGCTTAAAAAGTTGGGTATTATAGAGGTCTGGTTCCTCCATTCCTCCCCAGATGTACTAGTGGTCACTGAATCCTGGCTGAAAAGTGTCTACCACTGACCACACTATTAATATCCCTTTATAATGTATGAATGATAGAACTATCGGGGGTTGCAACCTATGTCTCAGACAAGCTTCCAGTCTCTGTTTTTGACTCCATCTCCTCACCCAAGGAATTCGAAAGCCTCACCTTAAAAATCTCCTTACCTTCTAGCGAGTCCTTTTTTATTTCCGGTTGCTATAGACTGCCCTCAGGAGGATTAGGAATACTCCATCATCGCCATAGGATCATAGAAGCCGCCAGCTCTGAGTGTATATTTTTGGGGGACTTTAACCTAGACTGGAACTTTGTCTGCTCTGAACCTTTAAAATTCTCATGTGACACTCTCGATCTTACTCAACTAATCTGTGAATTCACCTGTCCTACCCTAAAAAACCCTGAACACAGCACCCTCCTTGATTTGATATTTACTAATAGATCACATAAAATTTCATACACTGGGGCATTCGATAACGATATTAGCGACCACAGAGCTATAGCTTGTGTGAGGCTGCTACCCAAGACCACTTACTCACCTGTCTTTTCATTTAAAGGAAGTTTCCGTGAATTCAGTATTTCTGATTTCTTGGCTGATCTTAGCGAGATTAGATGGCAGGACTTCTACCTGGCCCACACAGTCTCTGAGGCCTGCAACCATTTCCAGAACCTTGTTTTGCAAGTGATTAACAAACATGCCCTAATGGTTAAAGTTAGAGTAAGGAAAATAACATGCCCCTGGATTACCAACACACTAAAAACCATTCTACTCTACTGGGACAAGTTATGGAAGAAAGCTTGTAAAATTAAATCAGATTCTGATTAGCCTGCTTTCAGAGCAGCCAGGAACCACTGTACTAGACTTGTTCCGGCAGAGAAGTCTACATACTTCCAGTCAGCCCTGGAATCCTCAAAAAAACAATGCTGCCATATTCTGGCAAGTTCTTGTGGAAGTCGAAGGACATAAACCTCCATTGTCCCTCCCAGCTAAAAGTTTCAGGGGCCAATACCTACACAAGCAACCATGACATACTGGACCAACTAAACAACCATTTTGCTACTGCTGGGCTAGCCTTTGACTCATCACCTGCTAGAAAACTTCTCCCTCCCCACCATCTGTTGGTGACCCTCTGTGCCTACTAACTAAAGCCCAACATTGCCAAAACCAATTCAGTTTCAAGCAGGTTACTCTCAAACAGGTCAACGATCTTTTAATTGCCCTGGACAAAAAGAAAAGTGCTGGGGCCAATAAGCTTGAACCTTTTTTCTTAAAATTAGGCTATTACACTGTGTCCCCACATATTACCCACCTCTTCAATCTGTCCCTTGCTCAAGGTGTACTTCCCTCCGATTGGAAAATAGCGCATCTTATTCCTCTCTTCAAAGGTGGTGATCCAAGTGATCTTAATAATTATAGGCCAATCTCTTTGCTACTTACCCCCATCCAAACTTCTTGAAAAACTGCTCAAATCCCAACTTAGAGATCACCTTGAATACGCAAACCTACTGAATCCCCTCCAGTCTGGATTCAGACCTCAACATAGCACAGCTTTGGCTCTGACAAAGGTCACCAATGATTGGCAAATCGTGGGAGGATGGTGTGGTACCCGAGGAGTGGAGGAGGATGGATGTGATTCCCCTTCACATAAGTGGGAGCAAGACAGAGGCAGGAAACTACAGACCTGTCAGTTTGACCTCAGTGGTAGGGGAAAATGATGGAATCACTTCTGAAGGAAAGAATTATTGAGTACCTAGAGGCCAGTGGGGCACAGGACCCAGGGCAGCATGGATTCACAGCAGGAAGGTCATGTCAGACAAATCTAATTGATTTCTTTGACTGGGTGACCAAAGTAGTAGACCAGGGAGGGGCTGTGGACATGGCCTACCTAGACTTTAGCAAGGCATTTGACACAGTCCCACACAAAAGATTAATAAGCAAATTAGCCAGCCTGGGAGTGGGTCCCAGGGTGGTAGCCTGGGTAAAACACTGGCTGGACAACAGGACACAGAGGGTAATAGTAAATGGAGTCCACAGTGAAGAAAGGGGGGTTACTAGTGGGGTACCGCAGGGTTCAGTACCGGGGCCGGTCCTTTTTAATGTCTTTATAAGTGACACTGCAGAAGGACTGGAAGGAAAAGTATGTCTCTTTGCAGATGACAAAAAGATCTGCAGCAGGGTTGATATGCAAGGTAGGGTGGAAAGTATGAAAAGGGATTTGGCAAGGTTGGAGGAATGGTCAAATGTGTGGCAGCTTAGATTCAACACAAAGTAATGCACCTGGGAAACAAAAATCCAGAGGAAGAGTGCACAGTGGGGCGTGAGATACTGAAAACAACAGAAACGGAAAGGGACCTGGGAGTAGTCATATCAGATGACCTGAAGGTGGGCCAGCAATGTGAGAAGGCAGTAAGGAGGGCTGGGGGGAGTCTGGGGTGCATAGGGAGAAGCATCACTAGTAGAAAACAGGAAGTTGTTGGCCCTCTGTACAGACAGTTGGTAAGACCACATCTGGAGTACTGTGTGCAGTTCTGGAGACCCCATCTCCACAAAGACATAGACAGGGTGGAGGCTGTCCAGAGGAGGGCAACCAAAATGGTGCAGCGTCTGCACCAGAAGACACATGAAGAAAGACTAAAAGAGCTTAAGATGTATAGCCTCTAGGAAAGGAGGGAGAGGGGGGACATGATAGAAACTTTCAAATACCTCAAGGGAATCAACAAAGTCCAAGAGGGTAGCATCTTTCAGAAAAAGAGATGGGCAAGAACAAGGGGGCACAATTTGAAGATAGAGGGGGGACAGTTCAGAGGTAATATGAGGAAGTATTTCTTCACAGAGAAGGTTGTGGATGCATGGAACAGCCTTCCTGAGGAGGTAGTAGAGTCAAAAACTGGGGGAATTCAAGAATGCGTGGGACAGACATGAGGCAATTCAAGTGGGGGGTAGGAGGAAGTGTGCTATTGGTTAACTAGGATCTGCAGCTTAACCATTAGGTAGGGAAATGGGCAGACTAGGTGGGCCAAGCGGTCCTTATCTGCCATCAGATTCTATGTTTCTATGTTAAACCTCCCTTGACGTCAGAAATTATGTCTGTGCTCTTTTTTTAGATTTGAGCAAGGCTTTTGACACTGTTGACCGCCAAATACTTCTAACAAAGCTATATAACCTTGGGTTGGACAACGTTGCTATAAAATGGTACTCCTGCTACCTTACTGGTACACAGCAGAGGGTAAGGGATCACTACATGTTCTCTCCTCTAAAAACAATGCAGAAAGGAGTTCCCTGGGGGTTCATCCTGGGGCCACTATTATTTCCTATTTATATCAATGACATTGACCTTAATATTAACACTGCAAGTGTCCACCTCTTTGCGGATGACACCATGCTCAATGTTGCTAGGCCCTCCTTACAACTAGCCTGCCTTATATTACAGCATGAATTTGACTTTCTCCAACAAAATCTACTTCACCCGAAAGTACTTCTCAATGACAAAAAAAACAAAACAACAAAGTTATGCTCCTCTCCCCTTACTCCAAGGAGCCAATTCCCCATTCCTCGAATGCCAACCTACAGATCGTCACAATTCTGGGGAAACCACTCAAACTAGTAGAGAAATTCAAATATCTAGGTTTCTGGCTCTACTATAAACTTTCCTTTGTTACCCATCTTGAGGAACTAGCTAAAAATCTACGTCAAAGACTTGGGCTCTTTTACCGCATCTAGCACCTACTTTACTTATGAAGCCAAAGTAAGATTGGTCCAGCCAACCTTCCTCACCCTAACTGACTGACTGTATGGATTTCCTCTACAGTCAGTGCCCTAAAACAGACCTCTGTACTCTAGACACACTCTATCACAGAGCATTGAGATCTTAAATGCACCTTTCAATACTCACCACTTAATTGGCCCTCTCTCAATACAAGGAGGTGGCGCAATGCGTCCCACTGGGTGTATAGAGCCATCACCCTGAAGCTTCCCCCTTACATCTGCAACCTATTTAAATGCTCCCCTTGCAGGTATTCCTTCAAAAAACGTTCCTATATTATATTCAATACCCCCAAAGATAAGAATCCACTTTAGTTCCGCATCCATGGGATATGTGTTACCCACTCTGTGGAATACTCTGCAAAAAAAAAACATTAAAACTTAGGCATTCCGATGGGATGTGTACCTTTAAGTAGCTGCTTAAACTCACTTTGCAGACAAACGACAAGTGCTCTTGCTTTGTAAAATAACGGGCCCATTTCCTAAAGAGGCTCTACTGCACTTATTCCTACCATGGTGGCGTATGTTCCACACTCTGCCTATTCTTTTTTTCTTCTGTGGAAGGACCTCATAGGTTATTCCTCTTTACCTAACCTGCTTCTTATACAAATCCTAAATACCTGGTACTTACTCCATATTCTCTGAACCTTCATTTTCCTACGTTTGCCTATCCCTACACCCTCCCACCATTTCCTACCCCCATCCCCTTCCTGTCTCTAGCTCTCGCTCATTGCCCCTTCCCCATACTCTTACACCTTATTCCAGCAACTCTTCCTGTTCTCCCACTCTTTTTAGCATTAGTTTTCTCTCTCTATGTATTTTAAGTTGTATCTGCACATTATCTGTCGCATATCCCTTGTACTGTTAGCATTGTTTTTTGTATCTGCCGCCCTGATTTTATGTATAAAACATAAGTAAGCTGTACCTGCACATTACTTGTTTTGTACGACTGATATGAATAATTATGTACTCTTTCTTTCCATCCACTGGCACGCACATGGATATCGTTGGCTGCCAACACTGTGGGATACTCTTCAATGATCACGTCGCCCGAAGGCAGGGTCACTGTCCCGTATGCTCGGAGATGTATCTCCTCAGGGCTCATCTGCAGGAGGCTGTGGGGTGAGATCAGCATCCTGCGTAACCACCTACAGGGAAACATTTCTTTTAGGAGTGCACCTCCACATCGCCGACACCAAACCAGCACACCTCTCCCCCAGAGAACGACCAGGCCTAGGAAATGGCAACTGGTTGTAGGAAAAGGGGGCAGAGCTCGGGCAACTCCCAAACCAAAAAAGCACTCTAAACACAGCAAACAGCTACACACCTCTTGTGTCCATACCATCCGTAACAACAGAGGATGTCTGGGGCCAAAGGAATACCAAATGCAACAGGATAGCAAAAACAGCATCATAAACAAAACCTCAACAGGAAACAGATCATCCTAGGTGACTCCATGATTCGCGGTGTGGATCCCCACCTGAGGCAAAGCAAATGTGCAGGTCAGATGTCTCTCAGGAGCATCCGCTTGGAGGGACACTGACCGAATAATCAACAGAGTTAAAAAGGAAGAAGAGGGCTCAAACAGCCTGGTCCACCAAGGGACCAATGGCCTTGCTAGCCGGTTGGTTGAGGAGGTTAAGGAGCACATTGCGCAGCTTGGTGAGAAATTGGTCTCATTTTTGTCCAGCATTGCATTCTGTGAGTTTCTTCCTGTTTGGGAAAAGGGGAAGAACAGGCAGAAAATTGGAGAGAAAGAGATAAGTGAACTCAACGCATGGCTCAAGGACTGGTGCCACACAAAGGGGCACCACTTTGTCGGAAACTGGGGCAACTTCTGGGAAACTTGATGGCCTCCACCTGACTAAAGAGGGAGTCAGAGCACTGGACCAGAAATTTGATGTCCGTGTAGGACATTTAAACTAGTGGGAGGGGAGGTGACGGCAGCTCTAGGAAAAGCACACATAGATCCTGCTGTCTCTCCCTCCTCCAGCTAGCACCAAATCTACACACTCCAGGATAGCAAAAGCAGATAGCTGGGAACATAAAACCCTTTCCGGCTCTGGCGTTGACCATCACAATGGAAAGGGAAGAACCATAAACAGGGACAACTACAAAGGGATGAACAATAAGATCAAGTGAGGCATGATAAACAAAGCGACACAGCAAGAGTGGTCAGCACTATGCCTCAATGCATGCAGTCTGGCTAACAAGATGACTGACCTCACTGCCACAATATCTGAAGCAGGACTAGACTGGGTGGCCGTGACCGAAACATGGTTCACAAATAATCATGGTTGGGAGATGACTATCCCGAGGTACAACTTATTTAGGAGAGATAGGACTGGGGAAAAGGGAGGTGGTAGCTATTTATGTTAAGGATACCATCAGTGCTACAGAAATGCAGCAGGCACTAGGGAAACAGAGGCTCTATGGATCACAGTAGGGGCTGGAAGCCAGAAACCTATTCGGGTAGGCATAATCTACAGACCCCCAAATCAGGAGGAAGCCAGTGATAAGGAAATCCTGGAAACCATTCTCCAGATGTCAGGCAAAGGGGACATGGTGCTGGTGGGGGATTTCAATCTGCCAGACATAGACTGGAATACCCACACAGCAGCATCACAGAAGAGCAGGGAATTGCTAGTCACACTACAGGAAGCAAGCCTCTATGACATCACCCACAAGGGGTAACGCAGTTCTAGATCTGCTATTCACAAATAGCGATAGGGTTACCGGTGTCAAAGTAGGGAACTACCTGGACAACAGTGATCATAACACGATATAGTTCAAGGTAAAAAGGACTGTGGACTCCACACACTCCAAACCGGAGGTCCTTGACTTCAGGAGGGAAGACTTCACAAACACGAGGGCATGCCTAAGAGACAGCATTAGTTAACTTGACAGAAGGGAGCATTGAGGAATACTGGACAAAGTTGAAGGATGCAATAAGCATGGTCACATCACAGTGTGCCCTTCAGGTTAGTAAGAACAAAAGAAGGAAAAATCCACTATGGTTTTCCAAGGAGGTGGCAACCATGAGAGAAAAGCACATAGCTTTCAGGAAGTACAAGGAGTTGGGGAACAAAGCAGACAAAACAGAATATAAACACAAACTAAAAGAGACAGGGAAAGTGATAAGAAATACAGAGGTTCAAACAGGTTAGGATAGCTCAGGAAGTAAAAAAAGGGTAACAAAACCTTCTACAGGTACATACGTGAAAAAAGGAAGACCAAAGGAGGCATTATTAGAATCACAAAAAAAGACAGACAAACCACAGAGCAAGACGGGGAGAAGGCAGAGTCACTCAGTGAATACTTCTGCTCACTCTTCATACAGGAAGCAGACCAACAATAGGCATAAAGAGATGTCCAGTTGAAGGAATAGGCATGGGTCCCTTCACAGAGGAAAGGGTCCTGGAGGAAATGGACAAGTTAAAGGTAGATAAAGCTATGGGGCCAGATGGGATACACCCAAGAATACTGAAAGAACTAGGGAAGGATCTGGCAGCCCCCTTAGCAGTGCTCTTCAACAAATCATTAAGGAGTGGGGAGGTGCCGGAGGATTGGAAGAGTGCAACAATAGTACCACTCCACAAGAGTGGAAGCAAGGAACAGCCAGGTAATTACCGTCCGGTTAGTCTAACGTCAGTCGTGGGAAAATTGATGGGAGTCCCTACTGAAGGAAAGAATCATAGCTTTTTTGGAGCAAACTGATTAGCTCAACAAAAATCAACACAGTTTCATGGCAGGGAGGTCCTGCCAGACAAACCTGGTTGATTATTTCAATTGGGTCACCCAAACAGTGGATCAGGGTGGGGTAGTGGATGTGGTTTACCTGGACTTCAGCAAAGCTTTTGACTCTGTTCCATACAGGAGACTAGTCAAAAAACTGGAGAACATGGGAATTGGGCCCGAGGTTACAAATTGGGTCAGAAACTGGTTACATGGGAGAACTCAGAGAGTATTAGTAAATGGCACTATGTCTGTGGAGGGGAGGGTGACTAGTGGGGTCATGCAGGGCTCAGTTCTGGGGCTGATTTGCTTCAACATATTCATCAGCGACATTGCGGATAAACTGCAGGGAAAGGTGTGCCTGTTTGCAGATGACACCAAAATCTGCAACAGGGCAGACACAACAGAGGGACAGTAAAGCATGGACGCTGATCTCTGAAAACTGGAGGAGTGGTCCAAGACCTGGCAATTGAAATTCAATGCCAAAAAATGCAAGGCCATGCACCTGGGAAAGCGTAACCCAGGGAAACTGTACTCAATGGGAAGGGAGCAGCTGGTGGCTACCAGGCAGGAGCAAGATCTAGGGATGATCATATCAGATAACCTCAAGGTCAGTAGACAATGTGAAAAGGCAGCACTAAAGGCTAGTGGTATTCTGGGATGCATAGGGAGGAGCATCATGAGCAGAAGGCATGAAGTAATCATGCCCCTGTATCAGTCCCTGGTCAGACCTGAGCTGGAGTACTGTATCCAGTTCTGGAGGCCACACCTCAGGAAGGACATAGATAATGTAGGTTGGAGATGGGACAGAGAAGGGCAACAAAGATGGTGCAGGACTTGCATCAGAAACCGTATATGAGGCAAGACTAGATTACCTCAAATTATATTCCCCAGAACAATGCAGGAATCGTGGGGACATAATAGAAACATTCAAATACCTTAAAGGCAACAACAGGGTGCATGTGCAGAACCTCTTTCAGGTAAAGGACTACAGAAGGACTAGAAGATACAACCTTCGACTTAAGGGAGGAAAGTTCAGAAGCAATATGAGGAAATTCTTCACAGAGTGTGTTGTGGAACCATGGAATAACCTGCTGGAGGGGATGGTAGGAGCCAAGACAGTGGGGGAATTCAAGCGGGCATGGGACAGACACTGTGGAATACACAAGCAGGCAGCTAAGTAGGGGGGTAGGAAGCCAAAGGCAAACTTGATGTATCGTACAGTCCCCATCTGTCCACAACTTCTATGTTTCTATGACTGGTATTGATATTACTGTTTTTGCATTAGCCATTGTGATTTTTTTTTTTTTTGCTCCTCCCCGGCTCCCTGGCCGACCACTCCTTCAGACCACCCAGAAACCCCGCTGGTACCCTGCCCCAACACCAGCCACCACCACCCCACATCGCAGCCCCCTGGGTAACCGGCATAACCCTTCACCAATTGGGTCCCCCTCCTCTGAGGGAGAAGGCACCAGTGGGGTCGGCCAGCACACTCAGTCTTTGTCACAGATGCTGTTAAGGTGGTCTTGGGCTGTCCCCAGGGCTTCTGTGGCAGCGGGGGCCGGTGACCATCATCCAGTCGACCAGTAGCGAGCAATTTGTTTTCCATTTACTCCCAGGGGCGGGTGCACAGTAACATCAAGGTGTACGCCAAAGTTCATCATGCCCCCCCAGTCAAGCGGGACCTGACACGTTGCTGTCTCTAGGGCCTCCGCCAGGAGTCAGCAATGCTGGTCGCATCCTCACCTCCCCTGGAGAAGGCGCAGCAGTCATCAGACGCTCAAACCTCCCCGGCCGGCCCTCCAGCGCAGCCATTGTGATTTTTAATTCTATGTACCCTTATGTATGTTAGTCCTTCCAGGACTGCCTCGCAAATGAGCTGTCTCAGTGGTGTTATCCTGGTAAAAATAAAATTGAATTGAAAAACGGCCTACTCAACCCTAACTATAGAGGAGCTACTGCATCCCATAATGCAAAGACTGCAGTAAAACATTTATTTTTTGTTTTTTGTTTGCCAGGTAGAGTGCACTAGATATGTATTGGTAATTTTCAGGCATGACCTGGGAGCGTTATGGTAAATAACTAAAAGCGAACTGGTACACCATGTGAAAAATATTTAAACATATTTCTGTAAATGAGCAAAAATTATTACAGCCTGAGTAAAACACGTGCACTGCAACCCACTGTGATGCAGTGAAAAGATTGTATTTATTTTTTGATGAACATATTACAACTAGGCTCTTGAAAATCAGTGAGCATTGGATCACTAAATAAAATTTTTTTAGCACTGCACAAGGTTTATGATTTTAGATTTTAGAAGGTATGCTACATACTGATACATTTTAACACTAAAAATCTTCAAATTGTAGGTATATAGAAGTGACACTATATCTATGTATCAATTTAATCTGGTTGATATGTGCTTCAGAAAACAATAACCGATGTGTTGTGGAGTGCTGGGGACGAATAGTATAGTAAACTCCCAGAATTTCCCTGCAGTTTTTGCAAAAAGCTCCCTATTTGGGGAAATGTTTTCCTACTAAGCCCATTGCAGATAGTTGTGGCACAACTACTTTTTTTCACATTCCCACTCGGCCAAAATTGTAAAACACAGACATAAATGATTACTCCACACCCAGAGTGACAGTTCATATGTGGTCCTTTACTGGGGTGATCTGTTAATAGCAGTTCAGTTAGGTACAGAGTTACTACACAGAGTATAAAGCTCTGAAGCGCTGGCATTTCATTATGTCACATATCCTTCATTATGGTAATACTAAGGTCAGTGGGAGTGGTTTTTGCAAGGTGCCCTGATCCCAGTACACATCTGTGGACTTTCGCATCCCTGCAATTGAAGCCCCGCTCAGTAGTCAGTAAAGGGTCTCCCCTGTAACCTGAGAACAACAAAGCAGTCGCTCCCAGGATAACCTTGCTTGGGTAATAGTTGCACCGTATTTCTGACAACTGATAACTCTGGATCACTAAGCAATAACAATCTGGATCAGCAGTCACTGAAAGGGGTAGCTGCACATATAATTAGGCAAACAGCCTTATACTGGACATCATTTCAAGTGCAGTTGCATTTATTATAAAGTGCTCTTCATGTGCAGAAATGTGCAGCCAAGGCAGCAGAAGCTAAATCCCTCCTGTATCGGCCTACTTAATGCACAACTGTGGTTCAAGTGTGGGTAGAAATGGCCTATCTGAAAGAGCCCCGATGTGCAGAACCCCCATAGCTCACCACGTACACCGGACTAGTCTTCCCCATTGTGCCCTCTTGACATAAGGATCCTGGGTCCCCATCTGCCATGTGGGGTTCTGCAGCCAGACCTTCAGGGTTAGGGATACCAGCCCTGCTGACCTGCCCTGTAGGAACTCCCACCTGGATGAACATCCCAGACAGCATCACCACTTTACAGGAGCAGTGCATTCCAGAAGTACACACTTTACCTTGACCTGCGGGCTTATAGATAGTTACCACCTTTGGAGACCCTTTTCTCTCAAGTGCTGCCTTCAGCTATCTGAGTTTTCAGGGAATCTCCCCAACCTTAAAAGCCATCAGTGTACATTCCTCGAGTGGGTGGCCACCCAGGAAACCCACTCGATGCTTCTTCCCTTATGATCCTTGCTACCTAGAGATCCAAGCTTCTGGTGCCCCTACCCATTAGAAATCCACTTGGCCCTGAACAATGCTATGAATCCTGTCAACCAGGTGCCATGCCAACCTGCCAGAGTCTTGCGGCCATCAACAAACTGGACACCTCATGTGACTGCCCCACAGTACTAATGGGTTCCCCTGTAACCAGCATTTAAGCTGGCAATGCTCACATAGGGATCTTCTGCTTGCAGCCCCTTTTCTTTTAGGCACTGAGCCGACCAACTCCCTCCATCGGATCCAGTCTATATTACTCTATATCAGAAAGCATCTCTGTCATTGCAGGGGTATCTGGAGACAAAAGATCCCATTGAGAAGAGGTTAGATACCATGTTGTTTCACACTCACAAATTGACAGCCCAATCTTGCATGTAGCAGTGTATTCAGGATACATGGCTCACTCCACTGAGAAATGGCTCTCATGACTCTACCTAGCTAGACAAAGCCAACTGCAAAATCCAGCAGAATATGGAAAGGGCAAGTTCCTTTTTCTCTCATGCACCCTTAGACTCTGCCACTCTGGCATGTCACCAAGTTTCTGTATCCGTCCTGGCCTGCAGGAACTTCTAGCTGCATCCCTGGGTTATTGGGCAAGCAATCAAAAGACAGCTCATCCACTTTCCTTTCAACAGTTTGGATCCTTGAAGTACTGTGTCCAATTCTGGAGGTCACACCTCAGGAAGGACATAGATAGACTGGAGACGGTACAGAGAAGAGCAACAAAGATGGTGCAGGGCTTGCATCAGAAACTGTACGAGGCAAGACTGGATGACCTCAAATTATACTCCCTAGAACAACGCAGGAATCATGGGAACATGATAGAAACATTCAAATACCTTAAAGGCAACAACAGGGTGCACTTGCAGAATCTCTTTCAGGTAAAGGACTACAGCAGAACTAGGGGGCAATACCTTCGACTTAAGGGAGGAAAGTTCAGGAGCAATAAGAGGAAATTCTTCTTCACAGAGCGTGTTGTGGAATAGCCTGCCAGAGGGGGTGGTGGGAGCCAAGACAGTGGCGGAATTCAAGCAGGCATGGGACAGACACTGTGGGATACACAGGCAGGCAGCTAAGTAGGGGGTATTAAGCCAAAGGCAGACTTGATGTACAGTATTGCATGGTCCCCATCTGTTGACAACTTGTATGTTTCTATGATTCAGAGATCTCCTAGATCTGGCAGTGAAACTGCCTGTCCCTTTAACTCTCGGTAAGGACCTTCTTACATGCATCTCTTTAACATCCCAATCCAGATGCAATGCATTTAGTGGTTTGGAGGATGAATAACAGAAATTCATAGGTCTGGAGTATTCCAGTGATGTGGCAGACAGCCTCCTAAAACTCAGAACGGCCCAGCTTCGCAGATGTATTATATGTCTGGGCCATGTTCACATCCCAGTGGGTGGAATAGAATTGGAGCCAGCCTCACTCAGAGTGCATGCTTCAACCTTTTCAGTGGTCATACTGGGAGGCCCTTCAGGTACCGTGGGGCTTACCCCACATAGCTCATCTTTTGTGCTTGTGACTTTAACCAAGCCAAGGTTGAAAGAATGGACACCTTGGTATCTCAACCCAATGATGCAGGCATTTATGGCAGCCCCATCTGTATCACTAACCCAGCTTAGCCCTCTGCAGCTGACTTAAAGTTCTACTTCTAGTGTCTCTGACCTCAGGACATACTGTAGGGTTAAAAAATTGAGTGCTCTGGAGTCTGGATCGCTATTCTGCTCTTTTCTCGTAGATGGGGTGGTATTGCAACACAGTTTGGGAGATGGCCTGCACATTGCAGTGAAGAGGAAAAGGGTGCTGCCTCAGGGGTCAGCACACCTCAGACCAAACACAGACCATCTTAGAAAGATGTGTACACCTCTGCGGTACTGTGGTACCATTGTAGAGTAGGTGCAGAGACTGAACCACCTATGCAGGCAATGTTTTATCTTGTCATTGCTCAGAGTGGTAAGTACTATAATTTAGAAGTTTCCTGGTGGTCCAGGCAAGCTGAGTTTGCTTTGAGGGATTATCATGTTTATAACGACACAGTTAAGAAGCCATTTTAAAAAAAAATACTGATCTCCATTTCAGCCTTAAGAAATGAGAGTGGGTATTCCACAAAATGCTTGCTTGGGTTAAGATGGAACTTGAGGTGGTGGAACTTACATTAAAAAAAAAAAGGGGGTTTTATAATTAGGATTGAAGTCTCTCTTTCTTTGTGTGTAGATGCTTTGGCCTTCAGAGGCATTCTTCTGATTGACCTTACCTTTACTCCATCAGACGTCTGGTCATCCTGGAGCCTCTCCTCTGTATATGGTATTGTAACAAGTCTAGCATTTGTACCGACGGTCAGTTCCTCCTGTCTCTGTCAGGAGGTTAGTCTCCCCTCAATGTGCCTGAACCCTGGCATGCAAGAAGAGGACGTTCCACTGCTTGGATCTTTGTAGGACTGTGAAACTATTTCTGTAGGACTTGAGGAGGGTGGGGCAGGTCTCCAGCCCTTTTTGTTCTGTTGCGGGATGTAACAAGGGAAAAAAGGCAAGGCATCTTGTTCCATGATTTCTCCATGGGTCAAACCAGGAATCGAGAAAGTCCATTGAAGCTCTTGTAAACCCATACCACATGAGTCGAGGGGCACTTGACAAGGGCAGGGGCTGTGGCTGTGACCTGGGCAGAGAAGGCTCTGGCCTTTGTGGCAGACATTTGGGAGATGGCAGTCTGTTTCTCATTTCATACATTTACTAACCAATATTATGTATTTAACCCCCCCCCATGGGTGGGGCTTACCTTTTTAACCCTCTGCATTGCCCTTTCCTTCTGCTCCTCCCGCTGCTTCACGCTGCCAGTCCTGAGTTTCTGGGTGCCCTTGAGTCTCCATCCTGCCCCCACAACATGTTTTTCCTTCAATAGGGGCTGGAGGAATGTTGTGGGACCACTACGCTGCTCACTCCTTGAATGTACGAGCGGCAGCCCACACATGCACAGTAATGCATTTTCATTTTCTTGCTGCTATTGCAGCAGCACAAATGCCTCTCCGGTGCTCTCGACACTCAAATTCAGCTAGTTGGGGGTCAGACACATGGGGGAGGCAGCTGAAGAGCCCTTAAAGTATTTATTTTAAAAGCGCAATGGGAACCTTATGAATATTAATTAGGATCCATAAATATGAATGAGCAAAGCCTGCCTGGTGCCTAGGGACAGTGTGAAATGGCACTAGCGACAGGAAGAGGAAAGTGTTTTTAATTATAGTACTGCAGCCAGATGATAAAAAAGAGAGGCTGTTACAGAACTATGGGGACAGAATTTATAAAAACTAAACTCTTTGGTTGCACTAAAACCTTTTTAAGTTGGAACAGTATGTAAATTTCTATACACTGTTTACTGTGGCAGCCATACTGCTTACCCTTGACCTCTAGCCAGCCAATCAGAGATTTAGGCGCACAAAATTAAAGAAACAATTGCTGGGAGGAGGTGTTTTAGGTGCCCAGATCATTATCCAATCAATAATCCAAGGGATTTAATGTTTATTAATATTTCTTGTGGACAGCTGCTTTCAGCCAATCAGAAGCTGCCATTTCTGGAGTGAAACCCCAGGGACAGTTACAGTTCAGGGCAATTTGGCTTGGGCTTTCAGCGAGTCAGGAGGGCTCAGATTGTGTTGAAGGAAAGTTTTGGAGCCAGACACCAGGGAACTTGCCAAAAGTTTTCTACTGCCTGAAGAGCCAGTGTTTGCAGCTGAATTCTGCAGCATCCTGAGACTGCCGTCAGCTTGGGAAAAAGGGTTTGGACTGTCTGTCCGAGATTGCAGTTTGCCAAGTGGGCCTAAAGCTGAAGCCAGATGTGGAAAGAAGCCTGTGGAGCTCCAGTGCTTGGGAGCCTGATTGAATTTCCAAAATCCTGCTGCTTAAAGGCTGGGCTGCTACCCAAGAGACTGTTTGCTGAGATTGCCCCGGAGGAGGTGCGAGTCAGAGGGGACACTGTTGCATCCCACTGCTGCTCAACCTACTCCAGGTGGAGACGGAGACTGAAGCCTGCACAGGCCCATCTTGGAGCCAAGTAAGGGGACTAACTGCTAGCCCTTATTAAGTGGGGTGAATCTGGAAGCTGGGATTCATGGGCGCATCCCTGGGTGCTAGGGCACTCATAACCCGGTTGGTGGAGTTGCACCATGGGTTCACTCCTGGGTCTGGGCTCTCTGTGAACCGGGAAGCCTTGTGTAGCGCTCCCATTCTCCAGCCCAGTCAGAAGTTGCCTGATCCTGCAAGCCAGACAGAAGGTGACAAGCTGCCAGACCATCCTTCCTCATCCATCGACCCTGCTGCTAATTCACTTTGCCGCTCAAGACCCCAGCTCTCCGGTCTGCCTCAGATGCTGCTTTCAACCCTGTGAACTGGGACTCCAGAACCATGAGTAAAATGTGCCTGCCTTGACCTGGGGAGTTAGGTTAAAGTCTGTGACAGGTAACAGTTTATTCAAAATTTATTCCAAGGGCCCCAGCGCCAGCCAACCCATGGCAACAGTCAGGCCTGCACCTTAATCTAGGTACCCAGTTAAACTCTAGGGACAATGGTACCAGTGGGGAGGTGGGGAAATTTAAATGTGTTGCTGTTGTGCGTGGGCACGGTTATTGTTGTTGTTCATGGTTTTGTCAGCTTATCCAGCATTAGAACTGCCTTTTTCTCTGCTTTTCCCATTCCCTTTTCCCTGTAATAAAAGTGTTACTATTGCTGCAGTTAAAACTGTCCGTGAGTATTATTAGCTATAGTCACTAATTGCATGTGTTTTATAGTGTTGCAGCTTAAAGTTGTATTCTGTGTGGAGGGTGACTGGAAGGGGAGGTAGGTAGGTACAGCATCCGGGGGGGGGGGGTTACTATGCAAACATTTGGCTCACTATAATTTTAAAAAATGAAGTTAAAGTGGGTAATGATAATTCTTTTCTTCTGGTTTTTAGGACTGCTGAGGTTCCTCTTAAATGTCTAGGTAAATTTGCTTGTTGGGCCACCATCCAATAAATACTCTGGCTATTATTTCTTGTTTCAAGTTTCTCTTTATTTCTGCCCCAACATTTCACTCCAAAAGAAGTTTGTTCACAAGTCTTACTTCACAATCTGTTAAATACAACCATTTTTATTTTATTTTTAATTTCTTTTCATTTTTTACTTTACATATATATTATTTGTATACTTTTTTGCTGCTCGTCTTACCCCTTTAAGGAATTGATTCTAATTTTTATATGCGCCGTTTTCTTGAATTTACTACTTTATTAATCTACTTATCTACTTGCCTTCACTTTTCTTTATCCCAAGGATACATAAAACAAAAATATAAAATCACTTTCACTATATATTTATGGTGTCTTGACTCCTTGTAAAAACAGACTCTTGTTTCATTGCAGCCTTTTGGCTTGCCCCTTTAACTGAGTAGCTTTCAAATACCTGTTAGCATGTGGGCTTTAAATGTTTTCAACAAGAGCTTGCGCCTTTTACATGTAATTTTCTTTCTGCATAGAAACAAAGCACACTGAAATCATTCCTCTACACTCTTTCTTTCAAATTTTGTTCTTTTTGTTCTCACATTTAAAAAAGCTTGCATTTTAAAATGCTTCTTTTGCCTTACCTTTTCCAAAAGGTTAGCCCTGTATCCAGGAGTGTACCACCATCGAGTCTGTAACTGCACCAAATCTGAGTTCTCATCCTCTCGAACCTGTCTGGTTTAAGCTTTGTGGGCTGACCGTGACGTCATCCACAGCATTTGCGCATGTGCGTGAAGTTGCTAGGCAACCAGTGCTCCTTTCCTTGTGCGGGGAAAGGCGGGCTTACCCAGACAGCCTCTCTGTCTGTTTTCAAGGAATGTCAGGACAAATTGAGGTTTTTTTTTTTTTTTTTTTTTTTTAAACACACATACAATATATTTGCTGATTTAAACATTACATAGTTTTTAAATCATTCCGTTTCTCTGACAGGAAGGTCAATCTTGCTTTTCCACTATTCGATTTGGGCTCCACTTATCTAATACTTCTTTATGTTTTTTAATATATATTTTATAAATGCAGTGTTACGGGGGAAGGGGTTATGGGGTTACATTGATGGTTTGGATGTAATGGGGGTTTGGAGGTTTCAACTTGAAAAATGTCTTATTCTGTTTGATACAGATAGCAAATACACATTCTGCATTATATAGATACTGAATTTAAATACCATTGACCTATTTTCATAACATATATACCTTATTATATGATGTGTTATTTGTTTGCTCGGTCCTCCTAACTACCACTCTCTGATTCTTTCAACTGCTTAGGCGCACATGCTTGCCAATTAGTTTCAACATTGATTCCTATGTTGCTGTCTAGCGTTTTCATATTAAAAATCCATTTAATTTCTGCACTTAGTAGCATATCCCAATAATTTCCTCTCCTCTCCTCTCTGGTTTGTCCGCAGTTTGTAGCCCCCAGAAATGAAGTGATACTCCCGTGTGTCTTTCCTGATTAAAATGTGTAACCACTGGGGATGTTTCTCATTTCTCCTGATGTCACCTTTATGCTCCTGTATTCTAGTTTTCGATGTTCTACTAGTCTGCCCTATATATAATTTGTCACATGGACACTGTAATAAATACATTTCTTCTTCTGTATTGCAGTCTGTGTGTCTGTGTATTTATGTATTTAAAATGCCTGTGGTGTGTGTGTGTGTGTGTGTGTGTGTGTGTGTGTGTGTGTGTGTCTATATATATATATATATATATATATATATATATATATATATGTATATGTATGTATATGTATATATTTTTTTTCTTAGACGTGGCTGCACACTGAGCATCTTCCACAAGGCAGCATACCCCCTGTAATGGTCCTAAAAGTAATAATTTCTCTTCCTGCTGTTTAAATTGTGATCTAAGTACCTGTTCCTTTATATTATTTACCTTCTTTGCCACTGTAATAGGTCTCTCCTGTAATGAAGGTGTCCTTTCATTATCCGTTTGGACTAAATACCAATATTTGTTGATATTTTTTCATTTCTGTAAATTTGCAATTGTATTTTGTTACAAAGAAAAGCCTTTGTGTTTCCACCGTTGAAGCACCTTTTGAGAATAGTTCCTCTCTGTTTGTTCTAGTTATCCTAGTTTCTGCCTTTTTTATTACTGAAGGTTTATATCCTGTCTGCTGGAATTTACTGACCATGTTATGTGCCTGTATGTTCAGCTCCTCCTGTGTGCTACAATTCCTTTTTACTCTAACTAGTTGAGAATGAGGTATGCTGCTCTTTAATTTAGGTTCATGGAAGCTATGGCCATGTAATATCATGTTTCTATCTGTGCTCTTTTTATAGAGGGTAGTGTTGATTTTACCATTTTTCCTCTGTATTTTTAAATCCAGTTATGTTATCTCTTCTTTATTGTAGTTTAAGGTGAATTTTAGATTTTTATCTTTTTTTATTCTGTTCTTCATGGAATTTCAATAATTCATGTTCATTTCCTACTCACATGACAAAAAATGTCATCAATAAAAATGGAGCCATGTTTGGATTTTATCTCTAAACTGGGCATTGTTACTATCCAGCATTTTTTATGGTTTCAAAATCATGCATGTATACATTTGCATAAGCCTGTGCCATTGTGCTCCCCATGGCCGTCTCCTTTATTTGTTGATAGAATTTATTATCAAATTCAAAGTAATTCTTAATATTGTTTCTGCAGGATCTTGTAGAATTTGTGTTTTTGGTTTAGCACCCTGCTGTCCTGAATCCAGTAATTTACCTATGCAGTCTATACCTCCGCTATGTGGTATCAGGGCGTAAAGGTTCACCACATCAGATGTTACTAAAAAAGTTCCTTCTGGTGTTCCTTCTCTCTCTCTAGATCTCTTGATTAAAGTATCATGTCTCCTGAGTCTTTTACATAACTCTCTGTTTTCTCTATTAGTGGTTGTAAATGAAAATTGATATACTGTGACACAGGTTCAAAAACTGAATCATTTCGACACTGTTGGTCTATCTGGTGGGTCTTTTTCATTTTTGTGAATTTTTGGAATTTTGTCATATGGGTAGGAAATGAACATGAATTATTGAAATTCCATGAAGAATGGAATAAAAAACATACAAATCTAAAATTCACCTTAAACTACAATAAAGAAGAGCTAGCATAACTGGATTTAAAAATACAGAGGAAAAATGGTAAAATCAACACTAACCTCTATAAAAAGAGCACAGATAGAAACATGATATTACATGGCCATAGCTTCCATGAACCTAAATTAAAGAGCAGCATACCTCATTCTCAACTTATTGGAGTAAAAAGGAATTGTAGCACACAGGAGGAGCTGAACATACAGGCACATAACATGGTCAGTAAATTCCAGCTGAGAGGATATAAACCTTCAGTAATAAAAAAGGCAGAAACTAGGATAACTAGAACAAACAGAGAGGAACTATTCTCAAAAGGTGATTCAATGGTGGAAACACAAAGGCTTTTCTTTGCAACAAAATACAATCACAGATTTACAGAAATGAAAACAATATCAACAGATATTGGTAGTTAGTCCAAACGAATGATGACAGGATACCCTCATTACAGGAGAGACCCATTATATCAGCAAAGAAGGTAAATAATATAAAGGAACAGGTAGTTGGATCACAATTTAAACAGCAGGAAGAGAAACTATTACTTTTAGTACCATTACGGGGGTATGACGCCTTGCGGAAGATGCTTAGTGTGCAGCAACACTTCTAAGAAAAAGGAATATATACATCCACACATGGGAGAAGTTTAAACTACACAGACATATAGACTGCAATACAGAAGGAGTAATGTATTTATTACAGTGTCCATGTGACAGATTATATATAGGGCAGACTGGTAGAACAATAAAAACTAGAATACAGGAGCATAAAGGTGACATCAGGAGAAATGAGAAACATCCCCAGTGGCTACACATTTTAATCAGGAAGGACACACGGGAGCATTGCTTCATTTCTGGGGCTAGAAATTGTGGACAAACCAGAGCGGGGAGAAAATTATCAGGATATGCTGCTAAGTGCAGAAATGAAATGGATTTTTTAATATGAAAACGCTAGACAGCAACATAATGATCAATGTTGAAACTAATTGGCAAGTGGGTGCCGAAGGAGTTGAAGCAATCAGACAGTGGTTGTTTGGAGTACCAAGCAAACAAATGACAAATCATATAACAAAGCATATATGTTATAAAAATAGGTGAATGGTATTTAAATTCGGTATCTGTATAATACATAATGTATATTTGCTATCTGTATCAAACAGAATAAGACATTTTTCAAGTTGAAACCTCCACCCCCCACATCCAAACCATCAACGTAAAACCACCACCCATAACCCTCATAACTCTGCATTGATAAAATATATATTAAATATAACATAAAGAAGTGTTAGATAAGTGGAGCCCAAATCGAATAGTGGAAAAGCAAGATTGACCTTCTTGTTAGAGAAACGGAATGATTTAAAAACTATGTAATGTTTAAATTAGCAAATATATTGTGTGTTTTTTAAAAAAAAAAACAAAAAAAAAAAAAAAAAAAAAAACACCTCAATTTGTCCTGACATTCCTTGAAAAACAGACAGAGAGCCTGTCTGGGTAAGCCCCCCTTTCCCGCACAAGAGAAGGAGTGTTGGTTGCTTAGCAACCTCACATACATCTTATGACTGTGGATGACGCCACGGTCATCCAGCGAAGCTAAACCAGACAGGCTCGAGAGGATGAGAACTCAGACTGTGGCGCAGTTACAGACTTGATGGCAGTACACGCCTGGATACAGGGTTAACCTTTTGGAAAAGGTAACACAAAAGAAGCGTTTTAAAATGCAAGCTTTTTTAAATGTGAGAACAAAAAGAACAAAATTTGAAAGAAAGTGTGTAGAGGAATGATTTCAGTGTGCTTTGTTTCTATGCAGAAAGAAAATTACACGTAAAAGGCGCAAGCTCTTGTTGAAAACATTTAAAGCCCACGTGCTAACCAGGTACAGTATTTGAAAGTTTCCTCAGTTAAAGGGGAAAGCCAAAAGGCTGCAATGAAACAAGAGTCTGTTTTTACAAGGAGTCAAGACACCATGAATGTATAGTGAAAGTGATTTTATATTTTTCTGTTTTATGTATCCTTGGGATAAAGAAAAGTGAAGGCAAGTAGATTAATAAAGTAGTAAATTTAAGAAAGCAGCGCATATAAAAAATTAGAATCAATTCCTTAAAGGGGTAAGACGAGCAGCAAAAAAGTATACAAATAATATATATGTAAAGTAAAAAATGAAAAGGAATTAAAAATAAAATTATTTGTATTTAACAGATTGTGACGTAAGACCCCGTGAACAAGCTCCTTTGGAGCGAAATGTAGGGGCGGAAATAAAGAAACTTGAACAAGAAATAATAGACATAGAGAATACTGGATGGGCAGCTATGCACAACCAGTGTGTTCTGCCACAGAGGGGTTCCGATTCCTTCTGACCTCAGGAGCGAAGCTTGAGAGGTCCATGGGAATCAGAACCGTAAGGTGACAGAACATACTGATTATGCATAAAGTTGCTCATCCTGTATTTTTTATAGTGTTTAGTATTATGTGAAATGTGCACATTGTGTGTTTTTTTTTTTTTTCTCCTTCACAATGATACTGACTTGTGAAGT
This sequence comes from Neoceratodus forsteri, assembly GCA_016271365.2. Lineage (NCBI taxonomy): Eukaryota > Metazoa > Chordata > Ceratodontiformes > Ceratodontidae > Neoceratodus > Neoceratodus forsteri. The sequence goes on from CM057456.1 coordinate 694,530,795, forward strand.
CTCTAGAGGCTCTAGAATGCTGTTCTACCACAGAATTGTATAGAAGAAAGCAACTATGTGGCAGCATTCCAAGTTGTTCTGCTACAGTAGTGACATCACTACTGCAGCAGAACGAGCATATGCCAGGCATGGAATTCCATGCATAACAGCATTTCACTCTATACTGTAGAGTCTGTATTGGATGGTGGCCTAGTAAGTGAATTTACCTAGCCACTATAATTTTACTCTGGGTGGAGGCATCAAGCTATTTACTTGTATATTTGAGAAAGAATCCTTGATTGTCATCAGAGCAGAGCTCAGGCCCCTTAACCTGTATTGTAGTCATCAGGCAGGGATATTAGCCCACTGGTGAACAGTACCCGGGTTACACATAGATCAGCAAGCCTTGGCTAATGCCTCATTCAGAAGGAAGTTTCTTCAGGCCACAGTTCCCATGTAAGGGTTGCCCAACTTTTCTCTCTTTAGGGGTGTCAGTGTTTTGTTGTCCCATCCTTGCCTGACAGCTAGAGTAATTTTCTGCTTAGTAAATTTGCTAAGGTTACTTCTGCCAGGATGAAAAGATATGAAAACAGCAGCGAATGGAAATGTCATACCTGGACATAGGAGTTTTTTTTGAGTCTTCCACATCCTTCCATCCAATCCCTCGCAAAGTGTTACTGTGCTTATCAGGTTGACCACAGTAGGCTGAGTTGTTGAGTCCTTGGTTTATTCCCTTGAGAAGGGTATGCTGGTTGCACAGTCCTGCTATTGCAATGGGCAGCTGGTGTTTGGCAGGAACAGCAGGCATTTATTCTAGAGGAGATAGGCTAGTTGGGGTGCACCTCCATTGTCCACAGGATAGACTGCTCCCTCTAAGTTACTGCTTGAGGATGGATGGATGTGGAAGACACCAGGACACTCAATTTCTAGGTACGACATTTTCCATTATCTGACTGCCTGCTACCTTGGTTACCCCATTTTTTACTGCTCACCAGCAATTATTTGTCAAGTCTAGCTAGCTTCATTTCAAGAATCTATGTTAAAATGTGGTATAACTGGTTGCCTCTTTTTATCTTGCTTGCATTTTTCCCCTAGTAACTTGCCTCGAGAAACTCTTAGTTGACCTCACCAATATTCTGTTTTACTGCTTCTAGCTTATCTAATTCTCCCAAGCCTGACATTTATTTGCTCATTTATTTAAAAGTTTGGTGACTGGGAAAGGCACACTGAGCCAAGGCTCATTTCCAGGTGCAACCGGCTGGAAGGGGAAAGGGGATTAAAAACAAGCAGGCAGTTACAAACCAATGAAGTGCAATAACAACAGTTTCAAGTACAATACAGTGGTTAACAAAAATAGCATTAGGAATACTTTGAACTATACAGCAACACTACTGTACGTAGGTGTCATTACATTTTTTCCAAAGGTATGCAGCAGCAGATCAGGCAGATTTAATTCAGATGAGGCGAGTCCTCATGGTGGCCAGTGAAAACAGCCACATCAAAACAGCTACCAAAAATTACCCCCTCGAGAGGTGTGTGTCTCCCACCCCCCGAGTTGGTATGTATAAAAAGGGGGTCAGCAAAAACAAAACTTGCAAGGGGCACTGCGGAGTACACTGTGAGGGGCACTGTGGAGTACACCTACTGAGCAGATGGGTTTTAGCACAGCTCTGCATCTAATGCAAGAATTCTTATCTTTTGGTTCTCTACAACTTGAATGTATTGGTATCTCTATACAGCACTGGATTCTTGTTTGGTATGCAATAGTACAATGGGGTGCTCAAATAAAGGAGGACCCAATACTTTAAAGTCCCAGCAGTTGACTGAATAGCAGGCCTCTAATTGCGCAGTTGACAACATGGAGCCACTGTGGAAGGCCTTACAGCTGTCCATGCAGGCCATAAACGGGAAGGTAGAAACTATTTTACAATGGCTTGGGGAGCAGGATGTTAAAATTGAGATCGCTAGTAAGACTGCAACTGCAGCTTGAAGCCCAGGCAACTAAAGCTTCATCTATCACGATGAAGCTAACGCAACAGAATGGGCAACTACATTACAGATTGGAGGCCCTGGAGAATGCAAATTGTGCTCTGAATGTTTGTTGGATGGGAGTGCCTGAGGGATCAGAGGAACCCGATCTTTTAACATTTCTTAAAAACTGGTTACCTACAGTTCTTTAATTAGACTCTAATTTTGGGATCCACTTTATTAAGGCCTATCGAATCTCACCAAGATCAGTGGAGGCACAGAGGGCTCTTTCCAGGACAGTTCTCCTCATCACGGATGGTGTGGTGGCTAAGGAACGTCTCTTACAGGCAGCATGTGGAGTGGAGCAGTTGAATTTCAGTGGTCATACATTACATCTTTTTCTCGACCTTTCATATGCCACTCATTCGAGGTGCAAAATACAAGCCCTGGGTATGGTGCATTTGTTTCTCATGTTGGCCCGCCTATGGATTTATTACGGGGGCATACTTTTCCATTCACCGACCCTGAGGAAGCTGGTAGGAGGGTGGAACAAATTGAAAACGAGTTTGACGCTTCCAGGGATTGCCCCATGGTAGACCTGGGTTCTGATGAGGAGGAGACCTGAAACTGGTGACCTGCAGGGTCTTTGTAATTCGGGACTGATCTCTTGTGGATAAAAACTTCAGATGTCTAGGGACTGTTGTTAACATGCCTATGTTCTAACTTGCCTGTAGTAGGCTGTCCATTTCTTTTTTAATCTCTCTACATTTGTGGATTGGGGGGATAGATGACCCAGTCAGAAGGACAGCACAGACTGAATATGTTTTATTTATCATGTTGGGACTCATTTCTTAAATAGAAGTGCTGGACTGCTTTATAGCTGAACTTTTTCTTTCCTCTATTGGGACAGTAAAATTACAGGCTGTTTTAAATTTGTTTTAAAAGTTCAATCTCAATGCTGATTTTTTGTATGCTTGTAGTTTGTTATTATATCATTGGATGAGGTTACTGGTGAAAAACATTACCCATGTGGTGAATTTTAACATGTTTGGGCTGGGGTCATATCAGCACTGGTTGTTGATTTTATTTCATGTTGGTATGCCATTGTTTTTGGATTGACCACCTCTTTCTTGTAGGGTACAGCTATGAGTACAAATATTTGTATTTTACAGAAGTTTCCGATTGTAATTACCCCTATATTTGTAACCAGGGTGAACAGATATCTATATTCTATTCCATTGGATGGTCCCTGTACTGTCTTTGATGTCTGACTTTTTTAAAATGTATTGTTGTTTATTTCTGAATAAGCTAGAAACAGAGAGTACAAAAAAAAAAAAACTTGCTGTATTTGACCGAGCTGTTTTGTATTAGCAGTTTTTGCTGGTCGCGGTTTTCACTTAGCTGTTTTCACATGGCGCCATCCTCGTATGAGAGGGGGAGAGAGAGACAGAGAGGGTGTGTGAGGAGTGTGAGGGCATAGTAGAGGGGGTAGGGTTAGCAGAGGGGGAGAAGTGAGGTCGGAGGAGGGAGGGGAGAGAAGGGAGGGTTAGAGGGGTGTATGACAGGAACAAGTGGGGGGTGAGGTGGGCTTTAGCAGCTGCTTTAGGGATAGTAGAGATGGGGCTGGGCGAGGAAGAGGGGGAGCTGGTTCCAAAGGGAGGGGAGCCAGTTTGAGAAAGCAGCCTGACCAGCGCAAGAGCAGGAATGAGGTATAAAGAAGGAGTGGGAGTCACTAGAGTGAAGGGAGTAAGAGGAGGGAGTGGAGGGAGAGGGGAGAGGGGAGAGGGGATAGATAGGAGGGAAGGGAGGCAAACCAGTATTTATCAGTGAGAGAAGAGCAGTGGGAATGGCAATGCAAAGGTAGGGGTGGCAATGGAAAGAGAGGAATAAAAGGAGCAGTGATGTGTGTGGGGAGGAGAGTTCGAGGCAAAGCGACAGAAGGCATTACAGAGGATGTCCAGTCTGGTGAGAGTGGAGGGAGGGACTGTACTATAAACCATGTATGCATAGTCAAAATAGGGAGGATCATTTTGACAAGCAGATCCTTACGGACTTCAGTGGAGAGCCAGTCCTTGTTCCAGTGAAGGATGTCTAATTTGGGGTGAAGCTTTGAGTGTATAGTGTTGATGTGGGCTGAGAAGTCCAGGTTACTGTCAAGCCACATGCCAAGGTATTTGTAAGTGTGGACTACCTCCAGTTGAGTACCATCAATGCCCCAGGGCTCCATTCTGGGCCCCTTACTATTCTCCCTTTACCTTAACACCCTTCCACGCTCTTGCTCGGGGAACATTCTGTTGTACGCTGATGATGCAGTCATCTTTGCCTCAAGTCGTAACCCTATTGCCCTCCAGGACTCGCTGCAGAAGTCCTTCGCTGATGCCGAGGGCTGGTTCAAGGAACATAAATTGGTGATAAATCTTAAAAACAAAACCATGTTCTTCACTCATCCTCAAAACAAGTCCTGCAACTTCAAACTCCTCATTCACTCTGGGTCCTCTTTCCCACTTGAACAAGTTTGCTCCTATAAATACCTAGGGATCCATTTTGACCCCTCTCTCCTTCCATGGACACCATGCTGCCTAGCCACTGCCACTAATATCCGATTGGGCATCTTACATCGGTATAAACACTGCCTCCCCGGAGGCTCTTACTTCATGTCAGTCACCTCCTATCCTGTCCCTAGTGGACTATGGACTGCTAATTGTATGGTGCTGCTGATCAGACCGCACTCCATAAAATTTGCACTACTCTGAATAAGGCCTGCAAGTTAATTACTGAAGACTGTAGCTATACACCTGTCTACTGTCGCTAAAGCACTGGTACTTGATCTTGTGAGCGCCTCAAATATCTGACCTGTACCCTTACAGAAAAGACCCTCCTTGGGCTATCCCTCGCCAGAATTGACCACCACCATCGCCGCCTGTCCACTAGTTCATACTCGGACCTCTGGGGAAAACCTCTCTTGTTATCCCTAGAGCTAGGACCTCTCACGGCTAAGAGCCTTCAGCTTTAGGGCCCCTCCTGGTTCAACACACTACCCCTCCATCTCAGGCTCCAACTATATCGTGCTTCAAAACTTCCTTGCGTAACCACCTTATTAACACCCGAAGCTGTAATTGCACTAGTCAAAGCCGTACTCAATACTTATGACAAAGCTTACTACTAAGCTGCTAAGGACAACATAACTCTGGTATTGTTTGCATCAATCCTACCTGTACCAGCTTGTTTGTATCTATGTCTTAAGTTACTGTTATACTGTGTTGTACAGTTATACTGTGTATTTTCATTTGTCTTACTGTGACAAGGTACCTTTGTAAATGAGCCTATGGCTCAAAGGTTTTCCAAACTGCTGTTTAAATAAATAAATAAATCAAGGGTGGCAAAGACCTGAGGATGTGAGAGCCTTGCTAGATTTTGACTAGTGCCATACCCAAGGGCACCTCCAATATTGTATTATATATAGTCTCCATACATAAGCACACCTCCAATATTGAGGGGCAAGTAGCTCGAGCAGCTCTAGAAGCCCGTCCTACTCGAGCGGTGTTGTGTAATGCCAGATCCATCAAAAATAAGACTGCAGTTATTGCAGATCTTATTGAGTCAGTGGATCTTGCATGCATTACCGAGACCTGGCTGGATGAGAATGCCATCCCTATATTAGAAGCCTCTATTCCAGCCAGGTACTTGGTGTTACACTGCCCAAGTTTGGACCGCAGGGGGATGGGGGGTTGCAGTCTGTTTCAAGACCGAACTGGGCCTCACGTGTGTACCAGTCGAGGAGGCTAAGTCATTCGAGTGTACTGTTGTGGCAGGTGTAGGGTGTAGGATCGTGCTCATCTGCCGTCCACCAGGTGATAAGATGCCGTTCTTACAGGAAGTAGCGGACTTCGTCATCAACATGTCGTTTGAGTTGTCCAGGCTGATGGTCCTGAACGACTTCAATGCCTGGGTCGATGATGGACTCTCGTAATTTGGACAACACTTCCTCCAATTGATGACTTCATTGGGTCTTACACAAGTTTTTACTTCTGCCACTCATAAATGTGGTCACTCCCTTGACTTGCTCTTCCTCCTGAGTATCAAAGCCTTTGATTTTAGGGGTGGAACCTGTCTGATGGTCCGATCATCACACCGTGGGATTCAGTTTTTGCACCCCCTTTGTAGGTCTATACCTGTGGAGATGGTCAAGTACCGCCCTTTGCGAGATGTAAGCTCTGAGGGCCTGGTGGCGGTGCTTGACCTATCGGAGCTTCAGAGTCTGAGCAGTGATCCGGATGCCTTGGTCCTGGCCTATAATAAGGCCATCTCCTCGGCTCTGGATATCATTGCCCCAGTCCGTGTTCGTCCTCTCCCCCTTCGCCCTCGGTCCCCATGGTTTGATGGGACCTTGAGGGAGATGCGGTGACAAGGACGAAGATTACAGCATTGCTGGTGGAGATCCGCCCTTGATGCCGACCATCTTAGATTGATGGAACATTATCAGGTCTATCATTCCGCAATCTACCATAAGAAGGCAGAGTTCCAGTCTGGGGAGATTGAGGCCACTCAGAACCGACCAGCTCAGCTCTTTCGAACTGTAGACAGACTGTGCAACCCAGCCTGCCTGCAGGTTCGAAGAGCTTTTTCACAAGTGGAGTGTGAAGAGCTTGTTCGCTTCTTTGTGGCTTAGGTGGCTGACATCAGGGCGGCACTCCAATCTGCATCCTCTATGGGAGAAACAATGGATTGGCGCCGAGTCACTGCCTCTGGTCCCTCCTGGAGTTCCTTTGACCGGTCGGAGTTCATTGATGTCATGCGGATTGTCCAACGCATGCGCCCTACATGCTGTAGTTTGGATCCGGGCCCAACTTCCCTGATAAAGAGTTGTTATGATGTTATCGACCCGGTCCTGGCACAGATAGTCTGGTGCTCCTTGGAGACAAGTGAATTTCCTAGCTCCCTGAAGGAGGTGGTGGTAACGCCCCTCCTGAAGAAAGCTTCTTTGGACCCAGACTGCTATGCTAACTACAGACCGATCTCCAATCTTCCCTTTGTGGGGAAGTTGATTGAGAAAGTAGTGTCCGTACAACTGGAGAACCACTTGGCCATCCATGACATCTATAAATCATTCCAGTCTGGTTTTCGAAAGAGGCATAGTACTGAGACTGCGCTGGTTTGGGTGCTCAATGATCTCTTGATGGCAAGAGATCGAAACAGCCATTTTATCTTGGTTCTTCTCGATCTCTCTTCAGCACTTGACACTGTGGACCATAGGATACTTCTCGAATGCCTGAGGTTCATCTGTGGACTGTCTAGTACAGTCCTCAGGTGGTTTAAATCATTCCTCACTGGCAGAACTCAGAGGGTGGTGTCAGGGATAAATTCCTCTGGCCCAGTCTCGCTGTCATGTGGGGTTCCTCAGGGGTCGGTGTTGTCTCCCATGTTGTTCTCAGTGTACATGTTGCGCCTCTGAGACGACGTAAGAAGGTATGGGCTGAGGTTTCACTGCTGTGCTGATGATAACCAGCTTTACCTATCTTTTGCGCCCGACCAGGATAGAGCTCTCTCATTATTTATATATGGTTGTTAACCTAGCTGCTACTGTATGTATCATGTGCAATATTGTCTGTTGTCCCAATCCCCTTCCCCCAGGACATACCGTGAGGCGAGCTTCTGCTCAGTGTAACTTTCCTGATGAAACACTTCAATAAATAAATACATTTAACAACTGCCTCACTGAAATCCAGAACTGGTTGAATGCGAGCTGGTTGAGGTTGAACTCTGAGAAGACTGAGGAAATGGTTGTGGACCTGGGTCGCGGGATAGAGGGTTTGGGAGCTGGTTTGCCCTCAGGATTAATTATGGGTGGCTCCCAGCTCCCAACCTCTGAACAGGTGTGAAACCTGGGGATGAATTTTGACAACTGGCTGTTGTTACGATCTCAGGTGTCAGCAGTCATCAAATTAGCCTTTTACCATCTGAGGAACATCTCCAGGATCAAACACCTACTTCCGTCCAGTGACTTGCCTATTTTGGTCTATGTCTTTGTGACCTCGTGCCTTGACTATTGCAACTCCCTTTATCTAGGGCTACCTGGGGTTGATATCCGCCACTTGCAGCTGTACCTGTCATATTTCTCTGATGCTGCGCGAACTGCACTGACTGCCAATACAGTGGCGGATCACCTTTAAAGTCGGTCTTCTAACTTATAAAGCCCTACATGGACTGGGCCTGGTCGACTTGAAAGAGCTTCTTGTACCCTACTGCCGTAAGCGATCACTCTGCTCGGCGGACGAGGGGTTGCTAGAGGTTCCAAGGGTTTCTTTGAAATCTTTGGGGGCCCGTGCTTTTATGTACGTGGCTCCAAACCTCTGGAATTGTCTACCTCATCCGCTTCCGGAGTGCACGTCTGTGGAGAAATTTAAACATGCCTTAAAAACCAATTTGTGGCTGTCAGCATTTTCCTATTGATGATGTTTTAATATATTTTATGTGTTAGTACTAATGTATTTTTTGTTATTGTTTTAAGAAGTAAATTGTTAATGCACCTTGGTTTCAGAAAGGCGTAATATAAATAAAGTATTATTATTATTGTTATCAAAGGTCATGGATGCAGCCTTCTTGGTGTTTACTTTGATCTGGTTGGCTTGGAACCAACATAGCACAATGCAGAAATAGCACTGGAGTGAGGATGCAACCACAGACATGGAGGGACCAGATGCGTAGATGGCTGCATTGACAGTATACATGTGAATATGGGAGGAGACACAGATGGATGGGAGGTCATTTAAAAAAAAGAGAAAATAGTATGGGGCCCAGGATGGTGCCCTGGGGGACTCCTGCAAGTATATGGGGGGATAATGCACCACTCACCTGGAGAGACTGCTGACAGTTACGTATGAGTGGAACCACTTAACTGCAGGAGTAGAGAGATCAGCTGAGGCCAGCTTGTTCAATAGGAGAGGGTGGGATACCAAATCGAACGCCTTAGCAAAATCAATAAAAATGGCTGCTGTGACGAGACCCTGGTCTATCCCTGTAAGAATAGTCAGTAGTGCAGAGAAGGGAGGTGATTGTGGAGTGTTTTTTCCCTGAAGCCAGACTGGAAAGGGGCCAGGAAGGAAGAGGAGTCAAGGAAGTCAACTAATATGGAGTGTACAAGAATCTTGTAGCTTAGTAAGGGAAGGGAGAAGAGAGATAGGTCTGTAGTTTCCAGAAGATGATGGATCACACCCTTTGTGGAGGCAGAGTAGCTTGGCAGTTTTCTAGGTGAGGGGGACAGCACAGAGGGAGAAGGAGAGGATCAAAAGGTGGGTGAGTGGGTGGAGGATAGCAGGGGCAGATATGTGGAGGAGTTTGGGGTCTAAGTCATCTGGGCTGTATTGTGAGGGGTTTGAGAGACGAGAGCAAGGAAAACTTCCTGAGGGGAGACAGGAGAGAACTGAAAACCAGTAGAAGAGGGGGGTATGGGTGTGTGTGTGGGGGGGAGTGTTTGAAGACTGGCAGGGAACTGCCCAGGTTGTGAATAACTTGTTGAAGAGGGAAGTGACAGCAAGGTGGTCAGAGACCAGTGAGTCATCTATTTGGGGGAGGTGGGGGTGGCAGGTCAAAAAGTGAGTGAATTACTTTCCAGAAGTTGGAGGAAGACTTTAGGTTGGATTGCATGTTGGGTTTGAAGTAGGGGGCCTTGCCTGCTTGGTTAACCTTTGTGTGGGAGTTTCTAAGTGATCTGTAGTGCTGATGGTCAGAATTGGAGTGGGAGGCCTTAAAGTGGGCCCATGCAAGCTCCCTAGATTTACATAGCTCAATGAGGTCAAGTATAATCTAGGGGTGGTGGGAGTGTTTCACTCTGGCTGTTTTGAGGGGGGCGTGAGTGTTACAGGAGCAAGTGAGGATGGTGGTGAAAGGTGAGATGCCTGTTTGATGTTCTGGGCAAAGTAGGCAGGAGACCACTCAGCAGAGGCCAGGTCGCTTAAGAGAGCATCCGTGTTAATTATTGGTTTTCACAAACTTTCACATAAGAGCAACCAGATGCAGAGAAACTACCAGTACTTGTTCAATGTTGCCATAACCTCTCTGGTTAGGGTATCTTGATTTGGTTCTCATCCCACCACTGACTGCTGCTTACACAGTGCAAGGCTTTTCTTTTAGGCAACAGAATCACCCTTTTAGTCACTACCAGGTACCACTCCTCTCGTCTGTATCAGACATAGGTAACTTTAATACTTGGCAATTGTGCTTTTTGGTTGCAGATACCAGATTGCTCAATAGAAGTGGATACTACCTGTACCAAAAACACTGCACACTCACAGAGAATAGTAATTAAATGTTTGACTATACAGTAAACTACAAAAGAGATAACTATGCACAATCAGAAATGCAAAATAAAAACAGTTTAAACAGAAAGATTACAGAAACAAAAACCTCTAGTCTCAAGACTAAAATCCACAAGATCTTACCCAACTTTTTGGTTTCTTCCTCTCTTGGGAACCAAATTGCCACTAAGACATAAGATACAGCAGACACTGGACTTGACCATTTCTTGCACTTCTGCTTCTTGCCATTGAACTTTTACTACAAAATCTTACACCACCTCTTCAGTCTCATTTGATCCCTCCTCATGCCCCTGATCTATTCCTCTGTGCCTACCGTACCGTCAGGTTTGTTGTCATCTGCAAGTACGTAAATGTTTCCCTTGATCCCTTACTCAGTGTTGTGCTCTCATTTTAGTACTACAAACTGGGTCTTCCCCCGCAACCAACTTTCTATCAACCTGGTTAACGTCTCACCCGTCCTGTGGTCCCAGAGATTCTTGATTAACCTCTACATCACTGAATCAAAGACCCTACTGAAATCCAGATACAGGATATACCTATTCTGTATTAGTCCACCCTCTGTATCGGATGGCCCCACTTTGGCCCGGCCACCCCAGCCTTTTCACCTCAAGGTCCAGTGGGACTTACCTGCCAGCTGGTACCCCCAGGGCTTGTCCCACCAGTGGGGTCGACTGTGTCCCCCAATCCCCTTCGGGAACCTGATCCAGTATTCTGGATTGGTGAGCCCAGCTAGTTGGGAGCGGGACCTGTGGGTGTCAGAGCACCAGCCTGGCACTGGTAGTGTTTTTCCTGCCCCCCTCCCCCAAGTGGCATGGCATGCAGTGACACCATGATGTGCACTGCATGCCATACGTTGGCAACTGCCCTGCCCCTCCTTTTTAGGCAGTCTCTGGTGCCTTTCCGTTGGCTGTTGCTGTGAGCCAGGCAGACACACCAGGCTCTGCAAATCCTCCCCCCTGGAGGAGGAGAGCAGTGTTCTGAATGCTCGATTTCCCCCCCTTCCCCAGCTGGCCCTTTGATGCCCCAAGCTCACTTCCAAACTCTGGTCGCCAGCATCATGAGCAGTAGAGCTACCTCTGCGCTGACAGGTCAGCTACAGATACAGGATGTACATCGCCTGGCATTTGCCTACTGCTCACATAACCGAGTCAAATAATTCAATTTGGTTAGGTTGGTATGACCTTTTTCCTGAAGTCATGCTGCCTCTTATTTTAGAGCCCATTTTCCTCTGGAAAGTCTACCATCTGCAATTTAGGGACAATACTGAGTAGCTTCCCCTCTGTCAAGGTCAAGCTAACCAGTCTGCAGTTTTCCAGATCATCCCTGCTCCCTTTCTTATGGAGGGGACCACATCTGCTGTGCTGCAGTTGGTCTGGACCACCCCATCTCCATGGAACAGGTAGACTAATCAGTTAACAACACTGAACATTGCTCTGCCAATTCCTTCAGTGCCCTAAGGTACACAACCGCCCAGTATCCGACCATTCCCCTATTACTGGTCTAAATTCCAACTACTGCATACCATCCATGTTCCAATGCACGCCACACTAAGTAGACCCCCCACCCACTGTGAAGACCAAGCAAAGGTTTCCATTGAGGATCTCAGCTTTCTTATCATCTTTCCTTATCCAGTCCCTCCTTGATTACAGTCTCAAGAAAACCTTGTTGTTCTCTTTAATGCTATCAACTATCCTAAACTCTGATTCTTAATTTGTTTTCCTGATGGCTTTTTCCTGAAGTTTGCGTTGGTATACCTCCATGTTGCCATAGGACTGGTCCCACTTGTACATTCTGAAAGCTACCTTCTTTGCTCTTACTGATTCTTTTACTTCCCTGGTACATCAAATTGGATTTTTACATTTTTATGTATTTTGTTTTTCACTACCTGTTTCTGACAAGCTTTGGAGAACTCCGACTCCCTTCGATTATTTCCTATTGTTTCCCACTCCCTCTGTCCCTTCCACCTCCTCAGTTTGTCATAGAGGATCTCGTCAATTTTTAAAAATTCCACTCTCCTGAAATCCAAGAGCACTGTTTGTGACTTGGGGCACTTGGCTTCTAGGGCTTTACTGGACCACCTGAGTTCTGAACACTCATCCCCAGTTGATCCTTTACTCTGACCTCTCGTACTGTTTCTTGATTTGACAGTACGACGTTGAGGATGACCCCATCTCTGGTTGCTTCCTTCACCCATTGCACAAGTAAGCCATCCTGGCTTGAATCTACAAGACCTTGGCTCGTGGCACTCCTGGCACCCAACATTTCCCAGTCTACATCCAGTAGGTTTACATTCCACATCAGGATCATGTTACCTATGGTGGTTGTCCTGATTTCCCCACACCCTACACTATCCCTTCCACGTTCCTCAGTTTAAACATAGAAACATAGACTTTGACGGCAGATAAGGACCGCTTGGCACACCTAGTCTGCCCATTTCCCTACCTACAGGATAAGCCGCAGATCCTAGTTAACCAACAGCCTATTTCTTCCTATCCCCCACAAGAACTGCCTTAAGTCTGTCCCATGCATTCTTGAATTCTTCCACAGTTTTAGACCCCACAACCTCCTCAGGAAGGCTGTTCCATGCATCCACTACCCTCTCTGTGAAAAAATACTTCCTCACATTGCCCATGAACTGCCCCCCCATCTTTAAATTGTGCCCCCTTGTTCTTGCATGTCTCTTTTTCTGAAAGATGCTACCCTCTTGGACTTTGTTGATTCCACTGAGGTACTTAAAAGTTTCTATCATGTCCCCCCTCTCCCTCCTTTCCTCAAGGGTATACATATTAAGCTCCTTTAGTCTCTCCTCGTATGGTTTCTCTTGCTGACCCTGCACCATTTTAGTTGTTCTCCTCTGGACTGCCTCTATCCTGTCTATGTCCTTGCGGAGATGGGGTCTCCAGAACTGGATGCAGTACTCCAGATGGGGTCTCACCAACTGTCTGTACAGAGGGATAACAACTTCCTGTTTTCTGCTGGTGATGCCTCTCCTTATGCATCCCAGTATACCCCCAGCCCTCCCTACTGCTTTCTCACATTGCTTGCTAACCTTAAGGTCATCTGATATGATTACCCCCAGGTCCCTTTCCTTTTTTGTTGTTGTTACTGTCTCCCCCCCATTGTGTAATCTTCCCCCGGGTTTTTGTTTCCCAGGTGCATTATTTTGCACTTCTTTGCATTGAATCCTAGCTGCCATACTTCCAACAATTCCTCCAACCTTGCCAAGTCCTTTCTCATCCTTTCCACGCCTCCTTGTGTATCAACCCTGTTGCAGATCTTTGTGTCATCTGCAAAGAGGCATACTTTTCCTTCCAATCCCTCTGCAATGTCACTTATAAAGACATTAAAAAGGACTGAACCCTGCGGTACCCCACTAGTAACCCCTCTTTCTTCAGAGTGGACTTCATTTACAGTTACCTTCTGTGTCCTGTTGTCCAGCCAATGTTTTACCAAGCTACCACCCTGGGACCCACTCCCAGGCTGGTTAATTTGACTATTAATCTTTTGTGTGGGACTGTGTCAAATGCCTTGCTAAAGTCTAGGTAGGCGATGTCCACAGCCCCTCCCTGGTCTACTATTTCGGTCACTCAGTCAAAGAAATCAATTAGATTCGTCTGACATGACCTTCCCACTGTGAACCCATGCTGCCTTGGGTCCTCTGCCCCACTGGCCTCTGGGTACTCAACAATTCTTTCCTTCAGAAGTAATTCCCTACCACAGAGGTCAAACTAACAGGTCTGTAGTTTCCTGACTCTGTCTTGGTCCCACTTTTGTGAAGGGGAATTACATCCACCTTCCTTCAGTCCTTGGGTACCACACCATCCTCCCATGATTTGTTAAAAAGGGTAGTCAGTGGTTTCACTAGTTCATCCCTTAATTCTTTTAGAATTATGGGGTGAATTCCATTAGGTCCCATTGCTTTGTCCACCTTCAGTTTTAGGAGTTCTTGCAGAACCCTTTCTTCTGTGAAAGGACTGGGATCGACTCTATCAAGAGCTGCCTGTTAATTGATTTGGCACCTCTCCTCTTTTTGTGAATACTGAGCAGAAATATTCGTTCAGTATCCCTGCTTTTTCACTGTCCCCCTCTGCCCACCCACCATTCATTCTATTCAGCCTCACTATCACTCCCTTTGTCTTTCTACACTCCCTGATGTACCTATAAAAGGTTTTATCCCCCCTCTTAACCGAGTTGACTATGTTTTCCTCAGTTTGGGCTTTTGCTATTCTGACTTCCCTTCCTGCTTCCTTCTGCCTTAACTGGTACAGCTCTCTGTCCTGCTCCTTCTGTGTTTCCTTATACATCCTGAATGCTATATTTTTCTCCCTGACTTTCGCAGCCACCTCTTTTGAGAACCATAGTGGCTTTTTCTTTCATTTTGATTTGTTTATTTGCTTCACACAAAGGCTGGTTGCCTCTGTGATGGCGGTTTTGATGATTCCCCATTGTTGCACCACCCCTCCTTCTAGCTGGTTGCTACTGCTTTTCTGAGGCACTCTCCCATCTTGCCAAAGTCAGCCCTCCTGAAGTCCAGTACCCTCACTTTTGTATGGCTTGACTCTGTAGCTAAGTTTAACGTGAACCACACTGTTTGATGGTCAGTTATTCCCAGATGGCAACCCACTTCCAGATCCGAGATCCTTTCACTGTCCCCATTTGAGAGTATAAGGTCTAAGATTGCTCCCTCACGAGTGGGTTCCGAAACTAGCTGTCTGAGCCATGCCACCTGTAGGGCATTGAGAATGGCCCTGCTCTTTCATGTGGCTGCAGCAAATGTGCTCCAGTTAACATCTGGCATATTCAGGTCTCCCATCAACAGTATCTCCCCTTTCTCTGCCATCCTAGAATGCCTTCTTTCATATCCTTGTCCATTCCCTCCCCCTGACATGGGGGTCTGTACACAACCCCTGTGTGGATTGTGGTGCCATTTCCAGTCTCCAAAGTGACCCACAGTGCCTCCTCTCCTCCCTGTTTACTCTTTTGTTCAGTTGATTTTATCCCTTCCTTTACAAAGAGAGCTATTCCTCTCCCTCGTCTCCACTCCCTGTCTCTCCTGTAGGTTATGTACCCTGGTATGTTAACATCCCAGTCATGGTTCTCTGTGTACCACGTTTCTGTGACTGCTACGATATCCAGGCATCCCTCTTTCATCAAGGCCACCAGTTCAGTTTGCCATGAAGGATCACACCCAGGTTCCCTGAATCTGCTGTCCTGAAATCCAGGACCACTGTCTTTGACTTGGGGCACTAGGTGTCTAGGACAATACTGAACCACACATCAAGCTGTGATCATTTGTCCCTTGGGGCTCTTCTACTCTGACCTGTTCTTCTGTGTCCAGCTTTGACAGCCTTGTCTCTGATTGGTTCCTTCACCCATTGTACAAAGAAGCAATCTTCCTTTGAATCTACAAGAGTTTGGCTCCATGCAGTTCTAGCCCCCAGTGTTGCTCAGTATACATTTGGTAGGTTTAGATTGTCAATTAGGATTATGTTAACCATAGTGGTTGCCTTTCTGATTGTTTTCCTCTAGTGGCCTGTCCTCCTCCTCGAAATGATTTGGTGGTGTATAGGTCACTGGCTTCCTGAGATTCTTCCCTCCTTTACCAGCTGAACCACACTGAGTTATGATCACTCATCCCCAGAGGTTCTTTCACTATGGCCTCTCATATATTTCCTGATTTGACAGTACCAAGTCAAACGTGGTCTCATCTCGGATTACTTCCTTCACCAGTTCTCCTTTGCTACCCCCTTCCCACTATCCCCTTCTCCCTATTCATATGCCAACTCCCAGTCCCCTTGTAGGGTTTTCAACTTCCTGAAGGGGAGAATGGCTTGGCTACCTTTTTTCTTCCCCCTCCATCCCCTACTGCCTCCCTTGCTTCCCCACTCCCTGCTATCTTTCTTTTTCTCTCTATTCACATGCCAATTCCTAGTCCCATTGTAGGGTCTTCTTCATCCTGAAGGGATGAAGGTCTGGCTACCTTTTCTCTTTATTCATGCCAGTTCCCCTTCCCCTTGCAGGGTTTTCAACATCCTGAAGGGGAGAAGGTCTTGGCTGCCCCCCACACACACACACACCTTCTACCCTCTTGGCTACCTCTTTCCTCCCCTCCCACCATTTTTAATTCTCCTTTCAAATACCCAACATACAGGATATTAACCTAGTGCTTGTATCCTTCCCCCCGCCCTTACTATTTGCACTTATATCTATATGCAAGTTTTGTTACATTGCTCACTGTCCACAGTTACACTCCTATGTACTTATTTAGGTGTAATTCAAATGTGTCCAGACAGTCATTGCTCTGTCACCGGGATGACCAGATTGTGGTGTCTGTTTTAAGTATTTCTATCCAAGTGTATATAGCTATACAATGTGTGTATATATTCATGTTTCTTATTTGCTTAATTTATAATTTTTAATGTATATAGTTCTGAATACTACTTCTCTTTATTGTTGGTTTTCCCTACTGCTTATGTAACCCCCTCCCCATGGGATGCTTCTGGAAACGAGCTATTCACAGTTCATGTTGTTATGATGTTTTCCTGGTGAAACTCTTCAAAATAAAAAAAAAAAATAAACCAGTTATACAAGGTAGCAATCCTGCATTGAATCTAAAGAACTTGGCTCCTGGCAGCCCTAGCCCCAACATTTTGCAGTCTATATCTGGTAGGTTTAGAACATTAGATCCTTCATCAGTATCTTGCTACCCATAGTGGTAGCCCTTTTGATTTTTTTTTCCAATTGTTTAACCAGGAGTAGCACACTAAACTGAAAACTTGTTTACAGGTGCGACCTGGGAGCACAGCGAAGTTAAGTGACTTGCTCAGGGTCACACAGTATGCAAGTGAGGGCTGTGGGATTCAAACCCAGGTCTCCAGATTTGCAGCTCAAAGCCTTAAACCACTGCACTATACTGCCTCCCGCTGATACTGTAGTGCTCTGACCCCCTCCTGTGATTGGTTTATTAGTCAGTAGGCCACCACCACTCTGAGGTTTTTTTTTTTTTTCCTTTAACTATCAGGGGGAACATACATTTTCTACCCTCACTCCTCTGGATCGTTATCTTATGTGGCTTTTATGCAGTCTTAATGTATATTTATTTTGTTTATTTACCAGGTAAGTACACTAGACAGTAACAGTTGCCTGTTTTCAGGCATGATCTGGGAGAGTACAACATAGGAACATTACAACAAGTGAAATGTCAACTGGTTTGATACAAATACAATACAGTATATAGTTGAGCATTAAAAGAAAAAGATACCAGCAACAAGTTGGATTACAGGAACCAGTAAACATACCATGTGTGGAGCATAAACCATACAACACGTAAAACAGTGTGTACAACCAGTAGGGTCTATATCCGGGGTTGGGAGCGAGCTCGGGTTGCCAGGGGTCAGCTGGGGAGAGCGGATCGAGCATCTGGAGGAATGCTGTCCTCTCTCAGGGAGGGTGGATCGTGGCATGCCTGCTATCAGCAACTCCTGGTGGAGACTGGGTGTGCTACAGCAGGGGCCACCATGGAAAGGGTGGGGGCGATGGTGGATGTCTGTGGGGAGTGGTGCGGGAGCATGCCTGCCCCATGCTGGACATCATTGCACGTCCGCACCCCCAGGGAGAAATGAACAGGAAAAAACCATCACCTGGGAGGTAGATGTTGGCTGCCTCCATGTCCAACGCCAGATCCCACCCTCCAGGAACCTGCCAACCCGTGATCTTCACCTCCATCTAGGGGCCTGATTAAGAAGGTAAGTGCCATGGAGCGGAAGGCGGCCCGCCTCGGGGAGTCATGACTGGGGGTACCCTGATGGTGTGCCGTGGGTGGCTCGGGGGAGCAGGTCTACTGGCAGGGAGGGTCTTGGCAGCAGGGGATACAGCAGTCTGACCACAGGGGCCCCAGGTGGTGGTGACTGCAGGGAAAAATAATAATAATAAAAAAAAAAAAAGCAGGTCGTATAGCAGAGTACATTTTTACATTAACACAGTAGATTAGGAAAAACACAGAGTAGATGGGGCAACACCCCTTCTGTAGAGGCCCAAGGGCAAGAACAGTAACTACTGCTCTTTTGCCCTTTTCTGTGTCCCTTCTAAATAGGAGGTATCTTGGGGAAAGTGATGTCCCAGTCATGGTTTTTGTGTCATCCACATTTCTATGATAACAGCTATGCCCAGCTGGATTTCTGCCACCAGTGCCTGGGGTCTCCCATTGATGTCCAAGATGTCTGGCATTCAGACAAACTGCCCTTCACCAGTTAGGTCTACTACCCCTCCCATGACTGACTTCACCCCCCCATTCATGTCCCTATCCCATCAACAGTATGCTTCCCCCACATCTGCCGTACATTACTGTTTATACTCATCTTCACGTGTTAGGAGAGTGCCAGCAAAACCTGTCTTTTAGATTGCAAATTTTAACCTTGCCCAATCCCTTGCTGTTGAAAAGTTGCATATTTCTTACTGTGCCACAAACAGGAGTACACACAATGATGGGGTGCTTGAGAATAAAAACAGTCTAGCAGCAATACAACAAAAGCCAACACTCACCAACCATATTAGGAACGCTGCTCACAAAATTCTTGAACAAAAGTGCCAAAACTTTATTCCAGGTGCTTTAAAAACATGTCTTGATGTGTTTCAGGCAAAGTTCCCTTTCTCAAAGACTCTTTTGAGAAAGGAACTTTGCCTGAAACACATCAAGATATGTTTTTAAAGCACCTGGAATAAAGTTTTGGCACTTTCGTTCAAGAATTTTGTGAGCAGCGTTCCTAATATGGTTGGCGAGTGCTGGCTTTTGTTGTATTGCTGCTATATTTCTTACTATGTGCTGTGAAAAAAGAACAACTAAACACATTTCATGTTCTTTCAGGTACCAGAAAGCTTTGAAGAAGTTGCTGTTGCTTTTTCCGAAGAGGAGTGGAAGATTTTAAGTAAACACGAGAAGGAGCTTCACAGGGAAGTGATGGTGCAGAATTATGAAACCATGGTTTCATTAGGTAAGAACAGACACAATATCTGTGGAGGGGTCTTTATTATGAGGGGGATGGGCTCACTTTTAACAGCCTTAAGTCTAATAGCATGTTGGAGGGAATAAGTGACTGCCCTAGTGGCACTGCTATAGCATTCCTGTTCCTTCATGAAAACTGAGGCAGTACGTAAAGTTCACTGAGCTCACCCCCTCCACCTCCATTTTGAGACACTCTAGTATCCAAGGAGGGAAGGACTTCATGGGAGAAGGAAATATTAAAACTGTCATGAGAAGATCCGAAGGATCCTAGTGGTCTATTTTCTTTTCTTTCCTCTAATGCCTTCCCTCATTGACCTTAACTAACCACGTGTCTCTATCTCGTAAGTCCATGAAAGTAGTCAGATCACCTTGTTGTTAGTTATCTGATAGGCCTCCACCCCCTGATAATTATACCCCCTTTGGAGATGGTCCATTTCTGCCCAGAATGTGGACTGGAGCCTGAAATGGTCCCAGTGGCATTGGTTATCTCGAGTATGGAAGCCACATGTGATGGAGGTGTGGCAAATGTGTGTGTGTGTGTCTATAAAAAGGCAATTATGACTCCATCACCTCAATCTGTGTCTGCCCACTGACCTTATGCTGCAGCTCTTCGTGGTACGATGATGAGCTGAGACACTGAAGTTGACAAGAGTGAAGCTTGGAGTGGTTCTGGAAGATGTTGGGCTTGTTGGATGACAAATTGGCACTGAGGTCTCATTACAAGGACTATCGGAGTACAGTAACCCTAGCAAGATAGAATTCCAGTCATAGGCTGTTGCATCAGTGGGAATAGACTGGATTAACTCTTCCACATTGTAGACTAATTCATCCATTTTGCCTGCAGTCTGGAGTGGTTTTGTCACAGGAAAAATATGATGAGCCTGTCCTGCTATACACTGGTTACAGAAAGAGATATACACTCTTTGGAGATGCAAAAAATAGAAATAGCTCTAACATATTTAAAACAAAAATATTATGAAAGTGGGCTAGAGCCACTTGGCCCTTAGCTCATAGACTCCGAAAACAGGTCACTAGCGATAATCCCTAAATTATATGACGATAGATCACACCAGTTAGTCCATGATCTAGCACTGTTCTTAATGTGTTGAAATGATACTATGAACAACTATACTCAACAGTGTATCAGTCTGTGGATTTAACTTCGATCTATACCTTTATTCATTCTTTACGATTACCGCAGGTCACAGAAGCAGATGCACAACACCTTATAGCCCAATTTCAGATAGTGAAATAGAGTTTAACCTATCCAAGTGTAAAATAAACAAGAGCCCAGATGGTTATATCTCTGAGTTATGTAAGAAGTTTAAAGATAAAACACTTTCAATGTTCCATAAAACATTTCACTATGCACAAAAAAATGGAGTACTCCCAGATTCACCTCTCCTCAGTGATACTGAAGCCTAACCAAGATCCCACTCGTGGATTCTTACAGATCTGTATCTGTACTTACTACCGATTACAAGATTTTTACATCCATTATAGCACAATGACTTGATCATAAATATGGACCAGACTGGATTTGTCCGGACCAGACAGACACAGGACAATATAAAAAAAATTTAAATACATAGATGTTGTCGGCAGATAAGGGCCTTGTGGCCCATCCAGTCTGTTCTATCTCTCTTTCTAATGCTTAAGGTACCCTAGATGCTAAGACAAGTCCCCCCCCCCCTTCGCCCTAGCTTGATAATTCCCATGTGTCTATCCCACACATTCTTAAATCCCTGAACCATGGTGCCCCACCACTTGCTGGGGGAGACTGTTCCATCTCTCCATCACCCTTTCAGTGAAGTAGAATTTCCTCAAGTTCCCCCCTTTTAGTCTCATGCTGTGCCCCCTTGTTCTGCTGTTTTTCCTTCATGTGAAAGATCCTCCCCTCTGGTTTCCTGTTGATCCTCTTCAGACACTTGAAGGTCTTTATCATGCCCCCCCTTTCCTCCAGGGAGTACATATTGAGAGTTCCGAGTCTCTCCTCATACAACTTAAACTGCATCCCCAACACCATTTTTGTTGCTCTCCTCTGTACCGTCTCCATCCTGTCTAAGTCTTATCCTTGGAGATGGGACCTCCAGAACTGAACACAGTACTCCAGATGAGGCCTTACTAGAGAGTTGTACAATGGTACCACCACTTCCCTCCTTCTACTTGTTATACCCCTCCCTATGCACCGTAGTATTGTCAGCCTTTCTGACTGCTTTGTCGCACTGTTTAACCACTTTGGGGTCATCTTCTATGACTACCCCTGGATCCTTTTCCTCTTTGGTGGCCTCCAGAGTTACTCCAACTAGTTCATACTCGACCCTAAGATTCCTTCTCCCCAGGTGGATAATCTTGCACTTTTTTGCATTGAAACCCAGCTGCCATTCCTTGGACCAGTTTTCTAGCCTCTTTAAAAGTCTAGTCACAGAGAAGGGTTTTGATAGGGTGGCCTGAACTTTTTTATACCATACATTCATTCAATTCAGGTTTCCTCCCGAATTTTGTAATTATATAGAGGCCATATATGCTAATCTGATGGCGAGTGTGAAGGTAAACTGATATTATTCTCAAACTTTTGCTCTACACAGAGGAACTCGGCAGGGCTGCCTCTGTTCTCCTCCCTTATTTGCATTATATATTGAACCCCTAGCTGAAACCATATGCATGCACCCTGACATAACCGATATTACAGTAGGACCTACCCACCGTAAACTTGCTTTATACACAGATTATTTAATAATTTACCTGACGAACCGAGACACCACACTTCACCCATTGTGGCGCACCCTAGAAGACTTTAGCAGGATCACTGGCTACAAGGTCAACCAACATAAAACAGAAACCCTGTCATAAATTATAATCCATATGAATCTACTATCCAACATTATCCCTTCTGTTGGGAGCTCACTTCAGTTACATATTTATGGGTTAAACTCTCAGGAGACCCAGCCTATCTTCATTCCCTTAACTATAAACTCATCATGAGGCCAAATACAATGCAATTTAAAAACCTGGGACACACTTCCCCTTGGACTCAACTAAAGAACAGAAATAATATCGATGAACGTGTTACCAAAATTATTATATCTGTTCCAAACCCTGCCTATCTCGGTCCCTTTAAATGACTTCACAGCTTGGAATAAAGCAGTATCGAGATTTATATGGCAGGGTAAGAAACCTAAAGTAAAGTTCAACATTTTGCAATTACCCCAGAACAAAGGAGGATTAGCCTTCCCCAGTCTTTATTTATATTACCAGGTGGTACAAATCCATATTGTCTTTTATTGGTTAATGCCAAGCTATGAAAGTCACTGGAAGGCTATAGAATTATCACAAGACTATTTGTAATCCCTTAATAAGGCGCTTTTTGCATACCCTAAAATATCCTTACCGGTGCAACATGACTACCCATATACTCAGTTTACATTAGGCAGCTAGGCGAAAGCCCTTGACCCTTTTCATAATACGCTTAGCCTATGTCTTAATGCAGCTATCACACATAATACCAAATTTCCCCCATCTAGACTAGACACAGGCTACCAGACCTGAGAGAAAGTAGGCTTGGTGCATTTTTACCAATGTATAGATGATAGACACATGATACTCTTAAAGCAAAATACAGCCTACAGCATATGGACCAATACCACTATTTACAGGTCAAACACTATATAATATCTGGAATGTCAGGAATTCACATTGCTATCGCACCCCACCCC
Source organism: Neoceratodus forsteri (assembly GCA_016271365.2). Classification (NCBI taxonomy): domain Eukaryota; kingdom Metazoa; phylum Chordata; order Ceratodontiformes; family Ceratodontidae; genus Neoceratodus; species Neoceratodus forsteri. Next base: position 694,553,774 of record CM057456.1, read on the forward strand.
AACTCCTATTAATTACACAACAGGTGAAGACAGAAAAAACGCCGCCCTGCCTCATCTCCTGGTTATATTGAGCCTTATTAGAGCTACAAGTATCTCAACAGGAGACCTTTACATTAAATGGTCCCACAAATGTAATATGCAACTTCTAAATACACATAGATGCATAGACACTGTCGGCAGATAAAGGCCTGTGGCTCACCCAGTCTGCCCATTTGAGCTTGTAAGTTCCCTTAATGTTTTTCTAGACGTCTGTTGCCCCTGACCTCCAGAATTCTCTTATGTCTGTCACATGCATTCTTAAATCCTGTGATTGTTTCAGCCGCCACCACTTCCATTGGCAGGGTGCTCCACTTGTCCACCACCCTTTCTGTGAAGAAATTCTTCCTCATGTTTCCTCTGAATCACCCTCCCTCCAACTTCATCCCATTCCTTCTAGACCTGGAACATCTTTTTTGCTGAAAAATAGTCTATTCCTGCAACCAGTTCCTCTCTGTAAGGTACTTGTATGTCTCTATCATATCCTCTCTCTCCCTCCTCTCCTCCAGGGAGTACATATCCATGTCCTTCAGCCTGTCCTCATAGGACTTGTGATGCAATCCCTGTACCATCGTTGTTGCCCTCCTCTGAACTTTCTCTACCTCGTCTATGTCCTTATGTAGATGTAACCCCCCTGCAAATGGGGGTTCCCAAAAGACTTCCAGGAGCTTGCTTGAATGCTCCAAGCCTGAATGGTGTTTGGCGTTTAAGCCATTTATCAGTGAGTGTTTTTAGAACCTCTGGTACTGTCTCTTTAAGAGCTGTCTGCTTGCAGACATAATTAGTTTGTATGGGGGACTGTGTGTTTCTTTGATTGAGTACCACTCAAGCTGCTGCCAATTCACCCCATTTTGCAGTCACTAGGAGTGCAAAGGAACCTGTCTGAAAGATGTAACTGATTGCCAGAAATCATTTACAGTAATAATAAAATTACAGTTTGTCTAACCTGCTTTCTTTGCAGTCAGAACTGTCTGCCTAGTTCCATTCTGGTTTTGAACTGCTGAACTGGACCAATCAGTGTGGGGTAAACTAGCTCTAAAATGATGCCTTGACGAATCAGAACTTGGGACTCATAATCTGAGCCAGCCACAAGAGGATTGTATGGCAGTGACTCTGGGAGATGTAGTTTAGACTTCGGTGCCTTTTGGACCAACAGCAGCAGTCTATTGTGAGTGACAGCCAATCCAGTCAAGAACTGGGAGGAACTCAAAGGAAGTGCCGGTTTTGTCTGTTGGGAGTTTCAGTTTGAGATCTGAAAGTGAAGGGAAAGAAACCCTGTGCTCCTTCAGTGCACAGTTTCAGTCAAAAACGTGTGCAAGGCCCAGAGTTCGGTCTACAACTTGTGTAACTGCTTGTTAGGACTGAATCCGTCCTGTGAAAGAATCAAAGGATCTCTGAAAGTAGAAACCAGGCTCACCCTGTAGAAGACTGAAGAAATTGTTGAATTACACTCGGTCTGTCAGGAACTGAATCTGCTGTGTGTTCTCCTGGTTATTGTGCAGTAATTGCGATTGGGATACAGATGCAGCCTGCCTGGTATAGTGCTTTCTTTTTTACCATATATAAATGTGAGGAGTCTCTTGGAGATCAAAAGTAGCCTGCTGACATTGAAGGACCATATCTTCTTTGGAGGTCGTGAGTACTAATTGGGAGTCGCTCCCTGTTGAATTGCCACATTAAATCCAAATGGAATTACTGTACTGCTGACTGTTTAATTTTCCTTTTCTCTGGTGGAAAGGGCCCCTACCAGCTGCCACGGTTTGGACTAGCCACTAGGCCTGGGTACCCAGGGACAGTAACTGGTAGGGATAGGCCTGTGCACAGAGCCATAGGTAGATAGTAAAAGTGATAAGCTAATTAACCTGATTTCCCTGTCCTTGTTATATCCCCCAAATAAATCAGAGCTGTTTGTTTCAACAAAGTTATACTGCCTGAGGTATTTGTCTATGTTAAAGTACTGTACTGTGATTGTTGCACTGTATCTTATTTTACAGGATGTCCCGTGCCTGAACCAGCCTTGGGGTAAGTGTATACTGTGAAGGTAATTCTGCTATATTGTGTGGGCCACTAGTGGGAAGAAGGGGTTGCAGTGTCCCAGAGGGCTGTGACCAAGTAAGTTTAACTATTGCAAACCCTGACCTCTGGGTGGAGGCACCACTATTGGATCCAGGCCCTCAACCTGTTAGTGGCAAATCAGGCAGGGTAGTAGCCCTGGGATAGCGCCATCTAGGGTTACATTTTGGAGGCTCACCGCTGGGATTGTGTGTCCTCTAGTGGCCATATTTACAAACCACTGTTAAGGAAAATAAATAAATAAATGGGTACCCCGACAGAAGTGGCTGTGCACCGGCTGGTGGAGTGGTGTACTGGGGAGGAGATCGACCCCCAAAATGCTATGCTTATCCTGGACATCCCCCTGGGTATCAATACGGACACTGTGCAGGGAGTACTTTCCAAGGTGGAAGGTTTACAAAACCCTGTGGTGGTGAGTCGGCATGCTAATCTGCTCACCCACACTTTCCTGGCCCTAGTAGAGTTTAAGGATCCCATAGATAGCTCCAAGTACCACAGACCATTACCCCAGAGGGAGCCCTCACTGCTTGGAGAGTGATAACTAAGGACAGTAAAGACCCGGGGGGGAATGAGCCCCCACCACTATCTGAAACTTTTGAGGAGAAATTTGCTAAATGGTTGCTGGGAGAAGGGAAAACTGTGGAGGACTTGAAGAAACTATTCTTGCCACCTGGGGGTGTTCCTCCCCCAACACCCTCTCCTGCTCCAGTACCCGTAATGGTGGCTGAACCAATGCAGACTCCTATTTCTGCACCTGCCATTAGTCACGACTCTTACCGAAGGTTGAGGATCTTCTCTGGCACCCTCCCACCCCCAAGGGAGGATGACTGGGAGACCTGGATAGACTATGTTGCCCCAAGTGCTAGAATGGCAATGCTCGGAAGCGGCGAAAGAGGGTTGAGTGAGGCCTCCGAGGTCCTGCCCTGGCTACCATCCGTGCTAAGCGGGCCAGTAACCCTGAAGCGACTGCACAAGCTTATCTTGAGGCCTTGAGAATGTGTATGGGAGCCCAGATTCTGATGAGGACCTATGGTGGAGAGTAAGAAATGCACAACAGTACCAAGGGGAGTTGTTGTCTGTGTATGTCTCTGCTGGAAAATTGTTGCAAGAATGCCTCAGAAAGGGTAGTTTGCCAGCGATTGAACTGGACCCAACCAGACTGGACAGAATCCTTAGAGTCTGCCCCCTTCTCAGAACTGCTGTTGCTTCCAGTTACGCCTGGCAAATCGACTGAATCCCACCTCCTATGATGAGTTAATGAGAGAAATTGAGGAGTTGAGAAAAGGCTACCTCGAGGGACCTGCACCAATAGCTGTGGCTATGACCCAGTGACTGAGGGTGGCCCATCAAGTGAAGTTCAGGGCAGAGGTTGGCAGTCAATGAGTGCTCTGATAAGGAAAGATATGCCACAATGGGGTGAACTGTTGGAGAGATCCGGGAATTCAAAACAGTCCTTTATGAAGGCCACGCCTGCAAGTACGGGCCCCGACCTATATCCGACTGCATCTGCTATGGGGTGGGGATACCCACCATGTATCTCTGCTGATAACAGCTCCAACTCGATTCCTTGACCATGGAAGTGGAGAAACTGACGAGATGTCTCCAAATGCTTATCACGCCGCAGACAGAGATGGCACCAAGGTTTCCAGTTAGTAATACCCCGCCCTGGCTCCCAGTGTGGCACCTCGGCCAGCTCAAACTCCAAAAGTATGTTTTGCTATAATTGTGGGAAGGATGGGCACATGAAAAGGGAATGCAATCCCAAAAGACACTGACAAAGTTGCATATAGGCTACAAGGAGAGCTGAGAACAAATCAGTGGTTAAGAGGTGCACGAAATGATCCCAGTGAGGGCACCAAAATGCTAATTCACGCCCTTTGTGGCAAGGTCAGTTGCCCAGGCCCCCACTACCGCCTCTCAGACTGGTCCAGAATAGTGGGTCCCTCCATGGAGACCACTGTAAAGGTAAATGGAGTGTCTACAAGAGCTGTATTAGACAGGGCTCCCAAGTGACAATTATGTTTCAAGATTGGTATCGAAGCATTTGTCAGACGTACCTTACAACCATTAGAAGGACTGCATGTATGGGGTTAAGTGAGAAGGCTACCCTATTCTGGGTATATCCGAATTTGGCTGTCTTTCCCCACCTCCTGGCTGGAGTGGCGAACAAGTAGAGACCCTAGCCTTAGTGTGTCCCCCACTGGACTGTATGATGGTGTCCTTTGTTGATTGGAACAAATGCTCATATGTTCAGAAGGCTGGCACATTTGTGTTATGAAAACAGGGGTCAAAGACTAGTAGAGCTTTAAGAGTTCCGCTTTAATTAAGAAGGCCTATGAGGCACAGAGAGATGCTGAAAATATAGAACCAGAGGAACCGTTGGAATTGTATGGAAGAAGGATCCTGAGTCTCTGATCCTGGCACCAAATGCCCAGTGTACCTTACAGGGAGAGGTCCGTATCAGAAAGGATGTTAGAATAAAATATTAATGTTGGATGCACCAGGCGATGGAAAATTGCCAGAGGACTGCTGGTCAAGCCTTAGTATTTTGCCCGCTAGAGCCCATGCTTATGCCAGAAGGGTAATGGTCCAAGTTCATAATGTCTGAAAGAGACATTCGAGTAAATAGAGGTTGCATCCTGGCTAATGTGCATTGTGCAGACACTGCAGTGCTACCCAGCAGCAAGAGTTCAAGGAAGAATGACAGAGTAACGCCTGACTTGTTTGATTTCGCAACCCCGCTGCCAGCTGAATGGAAAGTGAGGATCAGTGAGAAGCTTGCCCAGAGAGACCAGGTGTTTTCTTTAAAGGAATGGGACCGGGATGCGTGCAAGGAGCTGAGCACAATATCCGGCTGCATGACGAAAGACCATTTCGTGGAGAGGTCTCGACGCCTGGCACCTGCTGATATAGATGATGTGAGACGGCATCTGCAAGAGATGTTAGCGGCTGGTGTAATACAAGAATCCAGAAGCCCTTATGCTTCCCCATTGTAGTGAGGAGGAAAAGAATGGGACAGTAAGGATGCGTGGATTATCGCACCTTAAACCGCGGACTATCCCTGATCAGTACACAATGCCCCGCATTCAGGATGCTTTGGACTGCCTAAACGGGAGCAAGTGGTTCTCTGTGCTGGATCTCCGCAGGGTACTACCAGATCCCGAGGGCCCCAGAGGACCGTGAGAAGACAGCCTTTATCTGTCCGCTTGGCTTCATGAATTCATGAGGATGCCTCAAGGATTTCAGGTGCCCCAGCCACTTTCAACGATTGATGGGCGTGCAGTGGGGACATGAACTTACTAGAGTGCCTGGTATACCTAGATGATGTTATTGTGTTTGGCAGCTCACTGGAGGAACATGAGAGCAGATTATTTAAGGTATTGGATCGACTGGAGGACTTTGGCCTTAAACTGTCCATTGATAAGTGTCAATTCTTTCAAACATCAGTAAAGTATGTGGGACACATAGTATCCACCGAGGGAATAGAGACCGACCCAAGTAAAGTTGAGGCCTTGACCACCTGGCCACAGCCAAAAATCTAAAAAGAACTGCAAAGATTCCTGGATTCTGTGGTTATTATCGGGCGCTTCATCAAGGACTATTCAAGAGTGATCCGCCTTTACTTAACCTTACTCAAGGGTATCCCCAACCCACAAAAATACCAAAAGTCAGCGCCCTCAAGACTGAAAGAGTGTATTTTCATCCGAGTGAAGTATTTGGGGCCCGCTGGACTCCTGATTGTGAGACTGCTTTTCATGAGATCATATATCAACTTACCCATGCTCCAGTGCTGGCCTTATGCCGATCCAAGAAAACCTTACGTCCTGCACACTGATGCTAGCTTGCAAGGGTTGGGGCTGTGTTGTACCAAGAGCACGAGAATGGCCTGAGACCAGTGGCCTTTGCCAGTAAAGCCTGACCCCATCCGAAAAGAACTATCCTGTACATAAGTTAGAGTTTCTAGCTTTGAAGTGGGCTATTGTTGACCAATTCCATGAGTACTTGTATGGGGCTAAAATACTAGTAAAACTGACAATAATCCTTTGACCTATGTGCAGACCTCAGCTGTTGGATGCCACTGGCCACAGGTGGCTTTCTGCATTATCTACATATGACTATGCTCTCGAATACCGAGCAGGTCTGAACCACATAGATGCTGATGCTCTCTCCCAGAGGCCTGTTCCCAGAATGATTGGGTCCGATTGGCAGAACCTGACATTCGGGCACTCTGCCGAAGTTTGACAGGGAGGAACAAATGTCCACGGACGCAGTGGACTGCATGGTGGATTGCTTGGGACCCTCTGAGAATTGCATACCTGCTGCTTATTGCCACACTTTTCTGCAATAGACATTGGTGCACTGCCTCAGCTGGACAATGACAGTATTCGCGGGCTCAATCCCGCGATCCTATGATCAAATCAGCTTTAGAAGCCCTATGTGAAAAGATGTGTCCAAATTACGCCCACTGATTTGAGAACTGCACTGTTATACAAAGAAGGTCCTAAGTTGAAACTGATCAATAAACTGTTATATAGAGAAACAGTAGACAGAGGGGACAAGTAGACAAACAACAACTGGTGCTGCCCACTGCCTTCGAGACTCAGTATTGAGGTCCTTGCACAACCACATGGGGCACCTTGGTATAGACAGAACACTTGACTTGGTGAGATCCAGATTCTATTGGCCTAAGATGGGGCTGATGTGAGCAACACATACGAACTTGTAGTCGCTGCTTACAGAGGAAAGCTTTGCCCCAGAGGGCTGCCCCTTGTTAACATAACCACCAGTGCACCCATGGAGCTGGTCTGTATTGATTTTCTGAGTTTGGAGTCAGATCAAAGAAATATCAGTAATGTGCTGTGGTCACTGACCATTTCACGAGATATGCCCAAGCTTTCCCACCAAAGACCAGAAAGCATCCACTGTAGCCAAAGTACTCAGAGAAAACTTTTTGTTCACTATGGGGCTCCACAAAGAATCCATTCTGATCAAGGAGAGACTTTGAGAGTCGCTCTGATCAAAGAGATGCTTTCTCTGTGGGGAGTGAGAAAGTCCAGAACCACTCCTTACCACCCCCAGGGGACCCACAGCCTGAACGTTTCAACCGCACTTTGCTAGATATGCTAGGCACCCTGCACCCAAAGGACAAGCCTAGATGGAGCCAACAAATTAGCACCCTGGTACATGCTTATAACTGCACCAAAAGTGATGCCACTGGGTCTCCCCTACCGCCTGATGTTTGGAAGAGAAGCTCGACTACCGTAGATGTGTGTTTTGGGGTTCTCCTGATGGGGTTCAAGCTGACAACTATTTACAGTATGTGCAAAGTTAAAGGCCCAGCTAACTCATGCGTACTCAACTGGCTCAAACCATGCTGCCAAAAGAAATCTGGCCAACAAAGAAAGGTATGATAAAAGGTGAAAGCACAGGAACTCCAGGAGGAGATCGGTATTGCTAAGAAATCTGGGACTGCATGGCAAACACAAGATTGCTGACAGATGGCACCATCTCCTCACATTGTAGTGGGCAAACTAGATGATCTGCCAGTGTACAAAGTAAGGCCTGAGAACAATTCAAAAGATGTAAAACAATGCATAGAAATCATTTACTACCCATTGGACAAATCCTGATTGAGTCTGAGCCCCCAGAAGATGCCCCTCTGGACCAGTGACTAGAGCTGCTGCTAAGAAAAGATCAAGGAAGTCTGCACCTACAGAAGCAGAGTTAAAGTGTTCCCCTGCACAAGTCCCAGTTGAGCATGACTGTCAGTCCATATCAGAAGAAAGTGAGAGTGACTTTGAATACTATCCTTCTTACGAACTGAGTCAATTGTTTCGGGGCAATCCCCTAGTCAATACTGGAGACAAAGCTGGGCCTTCTGGACTGTCTATGCCCCCAGCTTCATCCCTGGAGCCAATGCTCCCAGAAAGTGAAGTGCAAAGCATCAGATCAGATGAAATGGAATCATTGTGCATGGTTGAACTGTTTGAGCTTCAGGGGAGGAAAATGATAGATTGGGGCAGACTGGTGATACACCGAACAAGAAGAGTATTTTGAGTGCCCTGACAGTCCACTGCCAGTGTCTGAAAGCTCTCCATGCGAGCCAAATGTTGTGGACTCAGAAACTGTAACTCCTGGAGCTGAAAGTGCCCCAAGTTCTAGCCTCTACCCCATGGAGTCTCCTGACAAGTGAGAACAATGCTGAAAATGAGGCTCAGAGTGCAGAGATTGTAACAGCTCCCCTAGAAAGACTGGTCGAGCTGTAAAGCCTGTGGTGCACCTCAGTTATGATTCCTGGCGGCCAGTGGACCTGCCTCTCAATGTTGTCCATAAAGGAGTGTATGTGTCCTCGAGCTCATTGCCCAAACTGAGCGTTAGTGCTAACTCCAAGTTACTTGTGTTGCCCCTAAGTATGGTGCCCTTGCCCGTTCCAGCCCCAAGGTAACTGATAGGAAGGGTCCTCTTCAGGTTTCATGTACAAGAGGTAATAACTTGAGTTATGGTACAATGTGTGTGTTATACTGTGTAAGAGTGACGACTGCAATGTTTCAGAAATGGTTCTTGGTAAAATGATGTATTGACTGATGATTACATGTGAGCCTAATGCAAATGTATATGGTTGCAGTTGAAACTTATAGGTACTTGCTTGACGCGGACGCCAGCTTTTCCCAGGCCAGGAAGGGTGTAACCCCTGCAAATGGGGGTTCCCAAAAGACTTCCAGGAGCTTGCTTGAATGCTCCAAGCCTGAATGGTGTTTCTGCTAGTTTATTTATCAGTGAGTGTTTTTAGAACCTCTGGTACTGTCTCTTTAAGAGCTGTCTGCTTGCAGACATAATTAGTTTGTATGGGGACTGTGTGTTTCTTTGATTGAGTACCACCAAGCTGCTGCCAATTCACCCCATTTTTGCAGTCACTAGGAGTGCAAAGGAACCTGTCTGAAAGATGTAACTGATTGCCAGAAATCATTTACAGTAATAATAAAATTACAGTTTGTCTAACCTGCTTTCTTTGCAGTCAGAACTGTCTGCCTAGTTCCCCATTCTGGTTTTGAACTGCTGAACTGGACCAATCAGTGTGGGTAAACTAGCTCTAAAATGATGCCTTGGACGAATCAGAACTTGGGACTCATAATCTGAGCCAGCCACAAGAGGATTGTATGGGCAGTGACTCTGGGAGAGTAGTTTAGACTTCGTGCCTTTTTGACCAACAGCAGCAGTCTATTGTGAGTGACAGCCAATCCAGTCAAGAACTGGGAGGAACTCAAAGGAAGTGCCCGGTTTTGTCTGTTGGGAGTTTCAGTTTGAGATCTGAAAGTGAAGGGGAAAGAAACCCTGTGCTCTTCAGTGCACAGTTTCAGTCAAAAACGTGTGCAAGGCCCAGAGTTCCGGTCTACAACTTGTGTAACTGCTTGTTAGGACTGAATCCGTCCTGTGAAAAGAATCAAAGGATCTCTGAAGAGTAGAAACCAGGCTCACCCTGTAGAAGACTGAAGAAATTGTTGAATTACACTGGTCTGTCAGGAACTGAATCTGCTGTGTGTTCTCCTGGTTATTGTGCAGTAATTGCGATTGGGATACAGATGCAGCCTGCCTGGTATAGTGCTTTTTTTACCATATAAATGTGAGGAGTCTCTTGAGATCAAAAGTAGCCCTGCTGACATTGAAGGACCATATCTTCTTTGGAGGTCGTGAGTACTAATTCGGGTCGCTCCTGTTGAATTGCCACATTAAATCCAAATGGAATTACTGTACTGCTGACTGTTTAATTTTCCTTTTCTCTGTGTGAAAGGGCCCTACCAGCTGCCACGGTTTGGACTAGCCACTAGGGCCTGGGTACCCAGGGACAGTAACTGGTAGGATAGGCCTCGTGCACAGAGCCATAGGTAGATAGTAAAGTGATAAGCTAATTAACCTGATTTCCCTGTCCTTGTTATATCCCCTAAATAAATCAGAGCTGTTTGTTTCAACAAAGTTATACTGCCTGAGGTATTTGTCTATGTTAAAGTACTGTACTGTGATTGTTGCACTGTATCTTATTTTACAGGATGTCCCGTGCCTGAACCAGCCTTGGGGGTAAGTGTATACTGTGAAGGTAATTCTGCTATATTGTGTGGGCCACTAGTGGGAAGAAAGGGGTTGCAGTGTCCCAGAGGGCTGTGACCAAGTAAGTTTAACTATTGCAAACCCTGACCTCTGGGTGAGGCACCCGCCATTGGATCCAGGCCCCTCAACCTGTTAGTGGCAAATCAGGCAGGGGTAGTAGCCCCTGGGATAGCGCCATCTAGGGGTTACATAGATAAGGTCTCCAGAACTGTACACTGTACTCCAGGTGGGGCCTCACTTGTGTCTTGTATAGTGGAATTATGACCTCCCTTTCCAGCTTGTGATACCCCTGCCTATGCATCCCAGCATCCTATTTGCTTTACCTGCTGCCTTGTCGCACTATTTCCCTACCTTGAGATCATCAGAGATGATAACCCCAAGGTCCTCCTGTTCCTACTTGGTGCATGCTACATCCCCCCCCCAACTGATATGTTCTAGGGTTTTTGTGCCTCATATGCATTGTCTTGCACTTCTTTGCATTGAATTTCAACTGCCAAACCCTTGACCATTCTTAAAGCTTCTGCAGGTCCCTTCCCATTCTGTCTACACCCTCTGGTGTGTCCACTCTGTTACAGAGCTTTGTGCCATCAGCAAACAGGGAAATTCTGCCTTCTAGATCCTGCGCAATGTCACTGATGAAGACGTTGACTAGGACCAGTCCCAGCACTGATACCTGTAGTATCCTATTGGTCACTCTTCCCTCCGTGGAGTGACAGCCATTTACCACCACCCTCTGTGTCCTGCCACCCAGCCAATTACCCACCCACCGCACTACTGTCCTGCCCACTCCACATTCCCCAGTTTGTTTAATAGCCTTCTGTGTAGCACAGTGTCAAAGGCTTTGCTGAAGTCCAGATAGACCACATCCACTGCTCTCCCCGATCCACCTCCCTTGTCACCCAGTTAAAAAATTCGATGAGGTTGCTCTGGCATGACCTCCCCTCAGTGAAACCATGCTGCCGTGGGTCCTGTAGTTGATAGCAACTAGATGTTCCACCAATCTTGCCTTCAGTAGTGCTTCCATGATTTTCCCCACTACCGAGGTCAGGCTGACTGGTCTGTAGTTCCCCGCTTCCTTTTTGTTCCCACTTTTGCATAACGGGACTACATCTGCTATCCTCCAGTCTTTGGGTATCTCTCTTGTTTCCAGTGATCAGCTAAATAAGGATTGCCAAATGTTTAGCCACCACCTCTCTTAGTTCCTTTAGGACCATGGGGTGCACTCCATCTGGTCCCATTGCTTTGACTCTTATTCCTTCTAGTTCCTTTAGGACCCTTTCCCATGTAAAGGAACTTGTGTCCATTTCTGCGCCGTTCCCACCCCTTGTACTCCCTTCAGGCCCATTACCCTCCTCTTCCTCAGTAAAGGCTGTTCAGTATGTCAGCTTAACTGTTGTCATCCTCCATGCGGCCCCCGTCCTCCCCCTTCAGTCTCACTATTCCTCCCTTTGCCCTTCTTTTTCTTATGTACCTGTGAAAGGTTTTGTCCCCTCTGCCCACTGATTTTGTGATGTGCTCTTTTGTCTGAGCTTTGGCTTCCCTTACTGACCTCCCTGCCTACCCTTGCTTCTCTTGGTACTTCTCCCTATCCCCTTCTGCATGTGCCTTTTTGTATTGTCTGAATGCGATCTTTTTGGCTTTCACTTTCTCCGCTACCTCCTTGGAAAACCATAATGGCCTCCTCTTCCTTTTCCCCTTGCTAACCTGCTTAATGCATAATTCTGTTGGTCTTGTAATCCCTGTTTTAAATACTGCCCACTGTTCCTCCACCCCTGATTCCCTCCCCATTCCTATTAGTGCCTCTTTCAAGCATGCCCCAATTTTCCCAAAGTCTGCCCTCCTAAAATCCATGATACATGTTTTTGTGCAGTTTGGTTCTGCTCCTTCTGTGATTTCAAACCACAGTGACTGGTGGTCACTGTTCCCACAGGTGCTCCCCCATTGTTATCCCTATCACACTGTCCCTGATTGTGAGCACGAGGTCCAGTATTGCCTTCTGCTGAGTTGGTTCCATGACCAGTAGCTTAAGGGAGGCGCCCTGAGGGGAATCCAGGATAAATCTGCTCCTGGTTGATGCTGCTGCTGGGATGCTCCAGTCCACATCTGGAATATTGAAGTCTCCAACCAGCACCACCTCCCCGTTGTCTGCCATCCTTTGGATGGTTAGCATTAACTCCCTATCTATCTCTTCCTTCCGGGCTGGTGGTCTGTAGACCACCCCTGTGCAGATGGCAAACCCCATTTTCCTTTCCAGGTTAACCCACAGTATCTCTCCCCATTTTGTTCCTCCTGGATCTCTGTGGCCTTTATGTCATCTTCCACATAAAGTACCTCTCCTCCTCCTCCCTTTCTGCCTGCCCTGTCTCTTCTGTATATGTTGTAGCCAGGTATGGCCATCTCCCAGTTGGGGTTATCATTACACCAGGTCTCTGTGATGGTCTCTGTGATGGCCACAATGTTCAAGTCCGACTACACCATGGCAACCTCCAGATCCTCCATCTTGTTGCTGAGGCTTCCTGGACTGTTTAGCTGTTCTATTCCAGTCTCCTCCCTAGTTATCCTTTGTCCCTGGTTCTCCCTGCTGTCTGCCCTTCTGTTGAATTTTGGCCCCTTTCTGTATCTCTGAATTTTGCCTCCCTTCACATTGGACTAGAGTGGCAGAGGAATTGAGCAAGCCGTCATCCTCTCCGGCACTGTGTGAGTTTACATGGAAGCTTAAAGCAAGGTATTTTAAAACACTAGTTATACAGGCTAATTACCAGGCAAATATAACAACTGCATGCCGGAGGGATTGTGGGGCCGGAACAGCACAGCACACCACACCACACCCATATTTCCTGGGCCTGCCTGAAGCTCCAGCTATTCTGAATGAATACACATGCCACACTAAATGATATCTTGCCTGTTACCCTTCCATTTGAAGGACAAATCTTTATTCTGTGTTCCTCATCTGCCAACAATTTCTATGTTTCAGTGACACTTAAAAACACTGAGCAGTAAGATTTACTACAGATCCTGATCACCATGGCCTGTAAAGGTGTCACACAACATTGGCTTCAAGACTTCTCATCCACAATACAGATACTTGTACCAGATATACGTGATGGAAAAAAATCACACAGTTTGAATGATAAACAGGATTTATTTTTTGGAAAATGGATCCCTTGTATTCACTATATTATGGTAGTAGATAATTCTTTTATTCCATAACTATTTGTGGTGGGTGAGCAATGGCCTTTTTTGTTTTTCTTTTTCTCCTCCATGAGTCGCTTCAAAATTGAAAAATGGAAAGTAAATTAGTGTGTATGTATGTACGTACAGTAAGTATAATATATATATATATATATATATATCAACAACCCAGGTTCTTGTTAAAGTAAAAAAAAAAAAAAAAAAAAAAAAAAGCTGACCCTGCCTAGCCTCATTCTTTCTCCCCCTTGTTGCAATAATCTGATTCCCCAATCCACATTCATTATCACTGTCCTAAAGTGTTTTAGTTCACTCAGTTGTAGCTAATTAAGTAATTGGCCTTCATGTCTCGGACTATTGGAAGATAGGTTTGTGACTGAATATGCTTATTGTAGAGTTCAGTACATAAATCAGAATTAGATTATGCCAATCAATAATAGCAGATATATATCTAAAGTGCACAGAATATTAGTAGTCCATTCAGCTTAGAATCTTGACGTAGTTCTGATGCAAACTTTGTCTTATTCAGACAATGTTTAGTGTTGTAACTGCATGGAGTGGAATTCCACTCCATCCAGGATTGATCTGTTGTAAATTGTACAACTGGAAAAGTTGATAACAATTTCAAAATAACACAAAAATAGGAAGACTGACTCCTTGGTGGCCATCACGTCAGCCAAAAGGATCAGTGACCTCCAGGCACTCTCAGTGGAGTCTCCTTATCTGGTCTTTCACAAGGACAAGATCATTCTTTGCCCCTACTTGAAGTTCCTTGTATTGGAGTTTCACCTTAACTAGGTGATTAGCTTACTAGTATAGTACTTTCCCAACACAACCTCTGAGGCCGATCGCAGGCTTCATACCCTGGACCTGCAGAGGGCACTCGCTTATTACAAAGAGCACATGATTGGCGTTCATAATGAGGCTCGCCAGCAGTTTCTAACATACTCTGAAGTCATGCCTGGCAGACCAACAGCAAAGGGGATGATTGTCAGGTGGATTACATTCTACATTGACCTCTGCTATAGGTTGGCTGGTAAGGAGTCGCCCAAGGGGCTTAGAGCTAATTCCACCAGACATACTACTGCCTCATTGGCTGCTTCCAGGGATATCCCCATTGCAGAGAGATGCAGGTCTGCAACCTGAAGTAACGTAATATAGAAACATAGAATGTGTCGGCAGATGGGGACTGCAAGATCCATCTAGTCTACCCTTACCTTCTGTCCCCTTTAGTTTGTTGTATTTTTGAGGATTCCCTATGCCTGTCCCATGCTAGTTTAAATTCCCTTACCGTCTTTGCTCCCACGACCCCCTGAGGTAGGCCATTCCATGGTTCCACCACCTGCTTTGTGAAGAAGTATTTTCTCCCATTGCTCCTGAATCTGCCCCCCTCAAGGTGCATGTCATGCCCTCTAATCCTGTTACAACTGCTAAATTGCAACAAGGTTCTACGTCTGAACCTTGTTGATACCCTTCAGGTATTTGAATGTCTCTACCATATCCCCCAATCCATACGCTGCTCCAGGGAGTATATGTTGAGCTTTTGTGGCCTTACCTCATACGGCTTTTGATACATAGCTTGCACCATCTTTGTTGCCCTTCTCTGCACTGTCTCTGATCAATCTATGTCTTTCCTGAGGAGTGGTTTCCAGAACTGGACGCAGTATTCTAGGTGAGGCCTCACCAGTGATCTATACAGTGGCATGATCACTCCCCTTCTCCTACTCGTGATTGCCCTTCCTATGCAACCCAAGAGTCCACTAGCCTTCAGTGATGCCTTTTCACATTGTTTGCTTACCCTCAAGTTGTCTTAAGTGATAACCCCTAAATCACATTCATTCTTTGTAGACATTAGCTGTTCCCCTCCCATTAAGTATACTTTCCCTGGGTTACATTTTCCCAGGTGCATGACCTTATATTTTTTCATGTTGAATTTCAACTGCCAGTTTCTCAACCACTCCTCTAGTTTCCTTAGGTCTGCCTCCATCCTTTGTGCTCCATCAGGTGTATCCACCCTGTTGCAGATCTTTGTGTCATCTACAAACAGGCACACCTTGCCTTCCAGACCTTCCAACAGATCGCTGATGAATACGTTAAAGAGAATTGATCCCAGCACCAATCCCTGTGGTACTCTGCTGGTGACCATGCCCTCGTTTGACAGAGTACCATTCACTATTATCCTCTGAGACCTCCCTTCTAGCCAGTTTTGCACCCAGCTAGTTATTTTATGCCCAACTCCAATGTGTCCAGTTTCCTGACTAACCTCCTGTGTGGCATGTAAGTAAAGCACACTCCTTCATCTCTCATTACAGCATAATGAGTTGGCAGAATGCTGCCTTTGGGTTCTCAGTCCTCCAGTCTCTGTTTGCCAAATAGGGGTGCACACCTTGCTGCTCCTCCTGGGGGATTGCTAGGAGTCTGCCAGAGTGTGGATAGTGAACTATATCCACATTGTTAGAAATATAGGTTACTCACCTCTAACCATAGTTCTAGTAGTGGTATACAGTTCACATCCATGCAGCCCACACAGCCTTCCCTGGCAGTTGCCACCCAGATCCCTGCTTCCAGTGTGCAAAAGATCTGACACCATGGGGTGGAGCTAGAGGAGATAACACCCGGGTGGTGGGAAGAAGCTTGTAGACTTACAGTGACTCTGCTGTCTCCAGCAGAATTGCCAGAGTGTGGACGTGAACTGTATACCACTAGTAGAACTATGGTTACAAGTGAGTAACCTATATTTAAAGGAAAACTAGTATCTACACCCTCATATTTTGTAAATTTTGTTTCCATGTCAACTGACAACTCTTTTGGTGTAGCTGTTAGAGATGTATGTGATTGTTTTGCAGTACAACCCCATTAATATGAACCCTGAATAATGAAACCCTCAGTTATTCAAAGGTCGGAAATGTCCCCCACTACAGTTACAACACATCATACTGACTGCAAACTGGTCAAGAAGTGAATTACAATTGCAGAGCAATTTTTAAGCCAGTAGTGATAATGCGTTAATGCGCTAATGTTAACAAACAATGCAGACACTGATTCCCATCCAGCTGCTAACGCTTGGGTACTGTAATGTAATTGACAGATAAATGCAGGCTCATTAAGTGCTGGATCTCATTGTAGAGCAGGGTGTTGTACGGTGTTGTACGGTGAACAGCTTGTCTTACCTTACTTTTGGCATGGCAAAATATAAGCGTTCGGTCCTTGACGTGGCACAGAAGCTCCGTGTTCTTGAGTCACTGGAGGCAGCAGAGAAGGTGCTGGATGTTGCCCGTCAATTTGGAATTGGCAACGCCACCGTATGGGACATTTGGCGAGCAAAAGACAGAATCTAAGATTTTGCTGCCACATTGGATTGTGTGCAAATGGTTTCTTCAAGAAAAACAATGCATGCCTGCAGGGATGAAAATTTAGACTGTGCGGTCTACCTGTGGTTCATGCAGAATCGTACTAAGGGCATCCTGATTTGTGGCACTATCCTCAGAGAAAGCCAGGCAGTTCAACCAGCAGATGGGTGTTGAACAAAGCTTTGTGGCAAGGAGGGCTGGCTGGACCATTTTAAACACCACCACCACGGTATCTACCAGTTTACAGTCGCAGGAGAAAATCTGTCATCAGCCCCTGATTCAATTGAGCCATTTCAGAGAAAAATGAAGGACCTGATGTCTCGGGAGGGTCTCATTGATCAGCAGATCTATAGGAATGATGAGACTTGGTCCTTTTAGAAACTTCTCCCAGAAAAAACTTTGGCATCTGGTGTTGAAAGGCATGCTCCTGGATTAAAAAAAAAAAACAAGGAGCGACTCATTGTGCTGGACTATTTGAGTGCCACTGGTAGCCAGAAGCTGCCACTGCTGGTCATTGGCAAGTCAGTGAAGCCTAGCTGTTTCAAGCATGTGAACATGAACAATTTTCCTGTTGATTACAGAGCTCAGCGCAGTGTCTGGATGAGCTGCCAGATCTTTCAGGAATGGTTCTTTTCCTGTTTTGTGCCATCTGTGCATTCACTTCTAAGGGTCTCTGGTTTGCCTGCACGAGCGGTGATGCTTGTGAATAATGCTGGTGCCCACCCTAGCTCCGAGTCTTTGACCACCCCGATGGCTCGATTTGCTGTGAGTTCTTGCCAGCAAACACCATGGCGAAGATCCAACCTATCGATCAAGGGATCCTTGTCACACTAAAGCAGATTTATAAAAGCAAGCTGCTGTCTCAAGTTCTCAGTGAAGTAAAAAAGCAGAAAGCGCAGCGATCAGTCATCAGAGCACTAACACTAAAAGATGCCATTTATTTGCTTGCTGAGAGCTGGTCAGAAACTTACCACAAACCATTGCAAAATGCTGGCAGAAATCTACAATTCTTAACACAGACTTTGCTGATGCCCCCTCTGAAAATAGCCTGGTGAGTCAATCGGAGGATGAACTTACATGTCTTGCCAACCAAGTGTAGCTTGATCTGGAGGCACGGCAACAAAACACAGACAATCCTGGCCACGAGGAATTATCGGATGCTGAAATAATATAGGTGTGTGAGGGGGTCATCAGTGCAAGCACCTGAGGACAGCAGCAGTGAGAATAAGGAAGAAAAAATGCCATTCATCCCTACAGATGCTGAAGCAGTAGAGTCCTATTAAAGGTGCTTGAGGTGGATGGAGAGTCAGCCTGAGACTGATCCACTGCACCTGATTTTGGTCCATCAGCTGCGGGGAAAAGCAATTCTTTGAGTCAGGGAGCATCCAGAACATCATACCGAACGTCATGGAAACTACTCCCCCACTTAACCGAAACCCTGTTGGTTGGAAAGATTTTTGTGTCCCCCTCAACTTTCGAATAAACGGGGTTGTACTGCAGTTTGCTTTCACTGTTCGTACTAACCCCTATAACCATCCTGGGGGTCTCTGTTTTCTAGTTGTTGAAATCTCATTGTCCCTGAGAGCTGCATTAACATATGAGAATATGAGGTATCAGCACCCTTTAGACTCCACAGTATACTTATAAGCTTAATTAGTGTTCAGCAAAGCAAGTTACATTAAGGTGTGAAATACCACATTTACCTTCAGTGAGCTTTTCAAGCTGTCTTGAGTTGTAAGGGGTTATCCCTTTCAATTGCATTCATTTTATGTGTTTCCAGAGTGTTTCCCAACTTGGATCTCTTTTGAGTCATAGCAGGCACTGACTGAAAGATGTTACCATGTCACTTCCCAAACTACTTTTTTACAAGGAAAATCAGGCACAGAAGTATCCTTGCCAGGTCAGCCCCATCACTTGCATCATAGCTATTGTTTATATAAACAAATAACCCCTTTGAGATGAAAGCCCCCTTTCCTCTGGTGAGATTAGAAGACTGTTTGCCCCTAGACCAGTAACAGCATAAAACAAGCATTTGTCAATGCCGAACGTTCGCTTGCAGGTATTTGCAGTGGTATTTGGCATGTATGGTGCTTTACCCTAATGCCCTGTGCGATTGCTGGTATTTGCACAATAAATTGTCAGCATGATGTTTTTGTTACCCCCATTGTGCGCTACATAGGCGGAAACACGTTTTGGGCAGGATGTGAAAAATGACAGCTGTACTGCTCATAAGGAAGTGTGGTAAAATGCCAGTGTTGAAAATGTGGAGTGGAAATATTGAAAATTCGCAAACCCTGACGTATGGGAACTGTGCAATGCACGCTCGTAAAACAGTCATTTTTAGGAATTTTCACCAAATTTTCAACATTGCCATTTTCAAACCTCTGCTAATGAACAGTGTCACTGTGATTTTCTTACTGTGCCCATACATTGATTTCGCACACCGACTGCGCCATTGTGCACTACATGGGGAAAGACATTTTGGGCAGGATGTGAAAAATGACAGCTGTACTGCTCATAAGGAGGTGTGGTAAAATGGCAATGTTGAAAATCTGGAGTGAAAATATTGGAAATTCGCAAACTTAGGAGCGTGCGTAGGAACTGCACAACGCACGCTCGTAAAACAGTTATTTGTAGGAATTCTTTCGCCAAATTTTCAACATAGCCATTTTAAGATCTCTGCTCATGAACAGTGACACTGTGATTTTCTTAATGTGTCCCTTACACTGAGTTTGCACACCGACTGTGCCATTGTGCGCTACATGGGCGGAAGCACGTTTTGGGCAAGAAGTGAAAAATGACAGCTGCAGTGCTCATAAGGAGGTGTGGTAAAATGGCAATGTTGAAAATCTGGAGTGAAAATATTGAAAATTCGCAAACTTACGAGCGCGCATAGGAACTGCGCAACGCACGCTTAAAGCAGTCATTTTTTGAGCCTTTTAATTAATTTTCAACATTAGTATTTGGGACTTTTCAGGAATGATAACACTGTCATGGCGGTTATTCACGGAAGGGTGATTTCGCGCAGTGACCGCACAGTGCCTACGAAATCACCCTTCGGGCCCAAATAACGCCATGACAGTGACATCATTTATGAGAAGGGGTCCCAAAAACCCCATGTTGAAAATTTGGTGCAAAAATTCCAAAAAATGACTGAGATATGCAATAAAGTTGAAACCCTCCTATGTAGCCCATTATACCAGCATTTCCTCAGTTCGCGGTCAGCTTTGAAGAGTGCAGACGTGTTCCCAGTCCACCGAAGATCGTTGCGCCGGAGTCTGGAGGTAAGTATGGGGTGTGGGGAGGCTGGGTGCACAGTGGGTGGGTGCGGGTTGTGGGGGTTTGGGAGACGCTGCCGCAGGACCGCTTTTTGTTTTACAGGGAAAAAAAAAAAGATGACGTGGGACGTTGGCATGCTGGGGTGGGCTCAGCGTGGCAGAGATGTGTGGTGGGAGGCGAGGAGCCGACGGGGATTGGGCACCCTGGCCGCAAACTACTGGAAGTCGAGGAGCCGACGGGATTGGGTCACCGCCGGCAAAACAAATGCTTTGCCACGCTGGGGTGGGCTCCCAGCGCGCAGCACAATGGCTTTTGGGGGCCGGAGCCGACGGGGATTGGGCACCTTCGCCGGCAAACAAACAACGCTTGTCACGCCTGGGTGGGCCCCCAGTGTGGCAGGAAAGCTTTGGGGGCGGGCGTGACGGGCGGGGAGCGCGTGACGGAGGGGATAGCGGCGGCGCTGTATGGCAGCGTGTGTTTTTCTTTGAAGCAGGAACACCGCTGACATACATGAGCTCCTGCACACATTGGTGCAGGGACCGCCATGCCTGCTCAAGGGAGCAGTGCATTTGATGGAGAGTGCACACCTCCAAGTGTGCTATTTCCAAAATCTCCTTATGAGCATGCCAAGTGTTTAACGTAAATGCAATTTCAGTTTTCCACATGCATCTCCCTCTGTCAAAATGTTTCAGAGAGAAATAAAGTAAAAACAAGCATTTGTCAATGCCGAATATTTGCTTGCTGGTATTAGCATTGGAAGTGCATGAGTTAGACAGATGCAGAATAGGAATGGCAGTGAAGTACTGAAGTGACACCAACCTTCCCCCCACCCTGCAGAGATGGACAGGCTTGTCGGTTCGTGCAGGTGGACATTATGATTAGAAACCTAACACCCCAGGTGTTAGTTGATATTTGCATTACAAATTTTCATAAAAGTGAAAAACCCCAGCTCAAATCATGCATGCCATTGGAAAATCAAAGCATTTAGTAAACAAAAAACCAGGCACCGCTGGTAACAAAGTGAAAAAGTTTATTTCTGCAAAAGCTCGTGAATGAGCAAGCCACCCAACATTACAGGATCAAAACCCTCTACCAGTTTCACACTACACACGTCGCCAGGAGGATCCTCCACAGTATCAGTGACTGATAATTATTTCAAACGTTTCACCAGGAAAGACATTGTACTGGTTACAGCCTGTTTCCAGATGCATCCTTGGAGTGAGGGGTAAGGGAGGTAGTTCAAAGAGAAAAAAAATAAATAGTATTAACAGTATTACATAAATAGAAGTGATATACAGCAACACAGTATATCAAATGAGCATAATCAGAAACATTGTAAGGCAATTCAGTACAATGGGTACATATAGTAGATAAAAATTGAGCTTTGTTAGGTGGGGGAATTACTCATACAGGTATAGCAGGGGGAAGGGAGCGTAACGGCCAGGGAATATCAGTAGGGGAAAAGGAAGTAAAGAGGTAGAGGGTCATGGATAGCTGCAGGTAGGGGTATGAAAGTCACAAAGAAGATACTTAGTGGAGAAAGCAAAAAAGGTGGAGAGGATTGAAAGGGCAAGAGTGGACCGAAGTTTAGGAAAGCAATATGAGAAGGTAGCTTGACCAACATTAGATTTCCTAGATGGAATAGAAAAGGAATAGGATGTATTGCTGTGCAG
This sequence comes from Neoceratodus forsteri, assembly GCA_016271365.2. Lineage (NCBI taxonomy): Eukaryota > Metazoa > Chordata > Ceratodontiformes > Ceratodontidae > Neoceratodus > Neoceratodus forsteri. The sequence continues at coordinate 694,575,477 of CM057456.1, forward strand.
AGGGCAATGGGGAGGAGAGGGAGAGAAAAGTAAGGAGGTAAGGAAGGAGAGAAGGGAACCAAACCAGAATTTGGATATAAAGGAGGCACAATAGAACGTAACTTAGCATCAAGAGAGGGGAGAGTAACATGAGCGGTGGTGAGTACGAGGGGGTCATCTAAGGAAAAATGACAAAACGAGTGAAAGAGGGAGTCCAGTCTGACAAGGGAGGATTTGGGAGCACCACTGTAAGCTATGTCATTACAGGCAAAATGACTGATAATCATCTTTTAAAATAGTCTCTCTGTGGGCAGGAAGTGGGATACTCACTTTGTTCTGTTCATAGCACTAAGCTTGGGGTAGAGCTTATTTTGGATGGTGTCGGTATGCACCAAAAAAATCAAGATGTGGATCCAACCACACCCCAAGGTACTTCATGAAGGATATATCCTTAACTGTAGCACCATCAAGGGTATGGAATACAGGAAGGGTGGTGTGTCTGGTAAGCCTCTGTCAGGTGCCAAATATCATGGAAACCGTTTTTTTTTTTGTTGTTTTTTTGGTTTTTTTTGGCACTGAGGGACAGTTGGTTAGACTGGAACCAACACTGAATTTTATCAGAATCCATCTGTAGTTGGGAAGGGAGGTCATGGGTAGAGGAGCCAGCAGCAAAAAGTACTGTATCATCAGCATACATGTGAATGGATACAGAGGATCAGACAGAGGGGTGGTCACTCAAGAATAAGGAAAAATGAATAGGGACCAGGACAGACCCTTGATGGAAGCTTGAGTAAATGGGGAGCAGGGAGGAAATAGAACTTCCAAGCTGGCAGCTTGAGACCATTCCTCAAGGTAGGAGTGAAACCAACTGACTGAGGATTCAGAGAGGCCCACTACTTTAAGCTTCGCCAGAAGGAGGGAGTTAGCTACAGTGTCAAAAGCTTTAGCAGGATCAACAGAAATGGCAGAGGTGATCAGTGCCTGATCCATACCTGAGAGGATGGAGTCAGTGAGCCGGAGGAGGGATGTGGAAGTGGAGTGGAACTTCCTAAAATTGTATTGCAGAGGGTTGAAGAAGGAGGAGGAGTCAAAGAAGGAAAATAGCTAAGAAAGAACAAGGTATTCCTGTAACCTAGCCAGGGTTCAAAGGAGAGAGATAGGATGGAAGTTACAAGGAGAAGAAGGATCACAGTCTTTATGGAGACGGATTGCAGTAGCCTGCTCCCAGCCTTTAGGGACAGCTGCAGAGGAAAAGAGAGGTTAAGGAGTAGGGTAATAGGAGAGAAGAGAAAGGGAGAGGCAGAGGGAAGGAAGAGAAAGGGGGAGAAGGGTAAAAGAAAGGTCACAGGTGGTGAAATAGGAGCTAAAGGAAGAGGCAACAGCAGGAGGGTAAGAGATGAGTCAGTCACCAACCCTGAGAATCGGGTAGGGAAGGTATTTTGAAAGGGAGGAAAGGGAATGGATAACCTTCTAGAACTTGGAGAGGTGAATAATGTTTTTCTTGAGTATGGCTGCAAAATACTCAGACTTCACAAATCTGATGGCTTTGGTACAGGCTTTGCAGAGATGCTGATAGTTGGCTAAATCAGCTGGGGAGTCAGTGATCTTATAGGGTCACAAGCCAAGGTCTGTAGTACAGAGGCAAACTGTCAACTCAGCTGTTGGCCAGGGAAGATGGGAGCCCTGTACTGTAGTTTTTCTCAGGGGTGCATGATGATCCCTTGCAGCCATAAATTTGGACTGCAAGTATTGGGGCTGGCATAATTTGTATTATTGGCTGCAGAGATGGGTGACCAATCAGACACGTGTAGGTTGGCTAAGAGGGAGGATAAGTCCAGTGACCTAAAGGACCAAAGGGAGATGAATTTAGGGGGGCTTTAGGATGATGCAACTTGTGCAGATAGTAAACTATATGATGATCACAGAGGGTGTTAGGAAGGGTACCTGCATCCACAGTACAGTGGGGATGGGAAGGAAGGAGTACTTTTCAAAAAAAATGGATGATCACCACACATTGGAAATCCATTTTCAAAGATTTAGTCTCCTTATTTCACACAAAACGCAGAGAATGTTTCATAACCGGTGTCACTTTGTTAGCCTGCTGTGATCAAAACCTTTTGTAATAGTTTCACTATACTTCAGTAGTAGCTCAGGTCTATCTCTGTTTTCTTACAAATTTGGTTACTTTGCCCTGCTGCAGGGCACCGTCCCATACCACTTTACATTCCTTAGTGCCTTGGAGTCTGACTCAACTCTTTTTCATTGTGATGTGAGTGAACTCTCCTCACCATGTAGCCATCCCCACACTGAGAGAGTGATGTGTTACTGGTAACACAAGAATACAAATTAACTTACTGTGACCTGTGAAGACGGCTGACTTGGATGAAAATCAGCAGTGCTCATCAAGAAATGAATGGGGAAAGTGTACAATACTTTTTCAGACCTGTGGTGGTATTAGCTAGCCATATGAGGGCAGGTGCATGAACTTGGCAGACACAGTGAGTCCTACAGCACCTTGCAGAAGATGAACTGACAGGGAGAGCAACATAAGTCTGGGGAAAGGGAGTGCCAGAAAGTTGATACAGTGAAGCAAACATTTCTGGACTCTATAAGAGAAGAAAAACATTGGTATGCATCTGAGGGGTAGAATACTTCTCGGTAAGTAAGAAGAAAAGGGGCATGCATGAACATGTAAGTAAGGAGAGAACTAGATGCAGGAATATCTAAATAGGGACAGAACTGGGGAGCAAGAATATGTAAGCATGGAGAGAACAGTGGGTGCAGGCATATGCAAATACGAACAGAAAATGGGGTGCAGGAATAGATATAGTAAATAAGGAAAGTACAACATACAGGAGTATGTAAACATAGAGTACAAGGGGTGCAGGAGTATGTAAACATAGAGAACAAGGGGTGCAGGAGTATGTAAACATAGAGAACAAGGGGTGCAGGAGTATGTAAACATAGAGAACAAGAGGTGCAGGAGTATGTAAACATAGAGAACAAGGGGTGCAGGAGTATGTAAACATAGAGAACAAGAGGTGCAGGAGTATGTAAACATAGAGAACAAGGGGTGCAGGAATATGTAAACATAGAGAACAAGAGGTGCAGGAGTATGTAAACATAGAGAACAGGAGGTGCAGGAGTATGTAAACATAGAGAACAGGAGATGCAGGAGTATGTAAACATAGAGAACAAGAGGTGCAGGAGTATGTAAACATAGAGAACAAAGGGTGCATGAATATGTAAACATAGAGAACAAGGGGTGCAGGAGTATGTAAATATAGAGAACAAGAGGTGCAGGAGTATGTAAACATAGAGAACAAGGGGTGCAGGAGTATGTAAACCTAGAGAACAAGAGGTGCAGGAGTATGTAAACATAGAGAACAAAGGGTGCAGGAGTATGTAAATGTAGAGAACAAGAGGTGCAGGAATATGTAAACATAGAGAACAAGAGGTGCAGGAATATGTAAACATAGAGAACAAGGGGTGCAGGAGTATGTAAACATAGAGAACAAGGGGTGCAGGAGTATGTAAACATAGAGAACAGGAGATGCAGGAGTATGTAAACATAGAGAACAGGAGATGCAGGAGTATGTAAACATAGAGAACAAGAGGTGCAGGAGTATGTAAACATAGAGAACAAGGGGCGCAGGAGTATGTAAACATAGAGAACAAGAGGCGCAGGAGTATGTAAACATAGAGAACAAAGGGTGCAGGAGTATGTAAACATAGAGAACAAGGGGTGCAGGAGTATGTAAATATAGAGAACAAGAGGTGCAGGAATATGTAAACATAAAGAACAAGAGGTGCAGGAATATGTAAACATGGAGAACAAGAGGTGCAGGAGTATGTAAACATAGAGAACAAGGGGTGCAGGAGTATGTAAACATAGAGAACAAGAGGTGTAGGACTATGTAAACATAGAGAACAAGGGGTGCAGGAGTATGTAAACATAGAGATCCAGAGGTGCAGGAACATGTAAACATAGAGAACAAGCGGTGCAGGAATATGTAAACATAGAGAACAAGGGGTGCAGGAGAATGTAAACATAGAGAACAAGGGGTGCAGGAATATGTAAACATAGAGAACAAGGGGTGCAGGGGTATGTAAACATAGAGAACAAGAGGTGCAGGAATATGTAAACATAGAGAACAAGAGGTGCAGGAATTTCTAAATAGGAACAGAACTGGGGAGCAAGAATATGTAAGCATGGAGAGATCAGTGGGTGCAGGTATATGCAAATATGGACAGAAAACGGGGTGCAGGAATAAATACAGTAAATAAGGAAGGAGCATGACATACAGGAATATGTAAACATAGAGAACAAGAGGTGCAGGAATATGTAAACATAGAGAACAAGAGGTGCAGGAGTATGTAAACATAGAGAACAGGAGATGCAGGAATATCTAAACATAGAGAACAAGAGGTGCAGGAGTATGTAAACATAGAGAACAAGAGGTGCAGGAGTATGTAAACATAGAGAACAAGGGGTGCAGGAATATGTAAACATTGAAACATAGAAGTTGACGGCAGATAAGGACCGCAAGGCCCATCCAGTCTGCCCATTTCTTTTTCTACCTTATAAATGTGCCATCGGCCTTTCCTCTGTCAGTGGTCTATCTATTCATACTCGTCTGTATTGCTTCCTTATGCCTATCCCATGCCTGTTTGAAGCCCTGTACTGTAGTCATAGCTACCACTTCCTGAGGTAGGCTGATCCATGCATCCATCACCCTTTCTGTGAAAAAGTATTTCCTCACATTCCCCCTTAATCGGCCTCCCTCTAATCTCATGCTGTGTCCTATTGTCCTGCTATTTTTCTTATATTTAAACATGTTGGACTCTTTCACCTTGTTAATGCCCTTAAGGTGTTTGACTGTCTCGATCATATCACCTCTCTCCCTCCTTTGCTCAAGGGTATACATATTGAGCTCAGTTAATCTGTCCTCATATGTCTTCTGATGCAGTCCCTCCACCATTTTGGTTGCCCTTCTCTGGACTGCCTCAATTTGGTTAATGTCCTTGTGAAGGTGTGGCCTCCAGTAGTGCACACAGTACTCCAGATGGGGCCTAACCAGTGTCTTGTAAAGAGGGGTTATTACCTCTCTCTTACGACTTGTGATACCCCTACTTATGCACCCTAACATCCCCCTAGCCTTACCTACTGCTTTAGAGGTCTGCTTGGATGATTTCAGGTCATCAGTGATGATGATGCCCAAGTCTCTTTCTTCCTTTGTGACTGCCAGCAACTCCCCTCCCAGCCTATAGGTGGCTTCAGGGTTTCTCTTCCCTATGTGCATGATCTTGCACTTCTTTGCATTAAATCCCAGTTGCCACTCTTCTGACCATTTTGCTAGTTTATCCAGATCTCTTCTCATTCTGCCTACCCCATCTGGATCATCTACTCTGTTGCAGATCTTGGTGTCATCTGCAAACAGACAAGCTACCCCATCTTCCAAGATCTCCTTGTTCCCTACTGTCCCTCCGGCCCTTCGCTCCGCCGACGAGGGATTGCTAGAGGTTCCCAGGGTTTGTTTAAAAACATCTGGAGCACAGGCATTTCTTATGCTGCCCCTACCCTGTGGAATTCTCTGCCTCGTCGGTTACGAAGCTGCCTGACCGTTCAGAGCTTTAAGTTAGAATTAAAAACTTATTTATTTCAAAAGGCATATGGAGAGTGATTTTATTGTAGTTTTATTGTGATCATATTGTTATTGTTGTTGTTTGTGTTATTTGTATGTATTTTATTTGTTTTTATTTGTACAGCGCTTTGGTATTGAAAAGCGCTTAAAAATAAATTTTACTTACTTACTTACTTACTAGTCCATCTGCAATGTCACTAATGAAGATATTGAAGAGGACTGGCCCCAGGACTGATCCCTGAGGTACCCCACTTGTGACTTGCATCTCTTCTAACTGTATACCATTTACCACCACTCTCTGTTTTCTGCCCGTCAACCAGTTTGCCACCCAGTTGACTAACTTCTGACCCACCCCGAGCCTACCCAGTTTATTTATCAATCTTCTATGTGGAACAGTGTCAAAAGCTTTGCTGAAGTCAAGGTAGGCGACATCAACTGCTCCCCTTGGTCCACCACTCTGGTTACCCAGTCAAAGAAATCTATGAGATTAGTTTGACAGGACCTTCCTTTTGTAAACCCATGCTGTCTTGGATCCTGTGCCCCTATGGATTCCAGGTGTTGCACTATCCTTTCCTTAAAGGAGTGCCTCCATAATCTTGCCCACTACTGAGGTAAGACTGACTGGTCTGTAGTTCCCTGCCTCCTCCCTGCTACCACTTTTGTGGAGCGGGATCACATGAGCCCTTCTCCAGTCTTCTGGGACCTCTCCTGTGCTCAGAGACTCACTAAACAGTTCTGCTAATGGCTCTGCTGGTTCCACCCTTAGCTCCTTAAGTACCCTGGGATGTATGCCATCAGGTCCCATTGCCTTATCCACCCTGAGCTTAGCGCCTTGTAGGAACCTTTCTTTTGTGAAGGGAGTAGTGCTCACCTCACTCTCCCCTGTGTCCATGGTGCTGAGCTGTGGGCCCTGCCCTACCTTCTCTCAGTAAATACTGAGCAAAAGTATCTATTTAGGATAGATGCTTTTACAGGTCCTCCTCCTCACATGTCCCCTTTCTCCATTGAGCTTAGCAATACCCCTCTGGACTTTCTCCTTTCACTAATGTATCTATAGAAAGTCTTGTCACCTTCTTTACTGTTCGTGCTAGTGTTTCCTCAGTTTGGGACTTTGCCTCCCTTACTGCCTTCCCTGCTTCCCTTAGGGCAGTTTGGTATGCCTCCCTATCTTCATCCCGCTGTGTTCCCTTATATTTCCTGAAGGCCAGCCTTTTGGCTCTGACCTTTTCTGCTACTGTATTTGGAACCAAAGTGGTTTCCTTCTTCTTTTGCACTTCCTTTTCTGTCTAACACAATGGGATGTTGCTTCAAGTATTGCATCCTTAATGCCTGCCCACTTTGCCTGTATCCCCTCACCTGTGGGTTTTTTTTTTGCCAGGGCTAGCTTAACTCTGTTGGCCATCTTATCAAAGTCAGCTCCTCTCAAGTCCCATATTTTTGCCTTGGAATGGGATGATTTAGATGTAGTAGCCAAATTGAACCATACCATGTGATGGTCACTGGCCCCCAGGTGTCCTTCTACCTGGAGATCTGTGATCCTTTCCCTGTTAGTCAGTACTAGATCTAGGATAGCCCTGTCTCTTGTGGGTTGCTCAGTTGTTTGAGGCCCTCCCCCTGCAGGGAATCCACCATGTGTCTAGTTCTGGCAGATGTTCCTGCTGGTATTGACCAATCTGTATCCGGCATGTTGAAGTCTCCCATTATCAGAACCTCCCCTTTAGCTGTCATGTTTTATATATCTTCTAACAGTAATGTGTCTGTGTCTCCCCTGGTCTGGGGCCTGTAGACAACCCGGTTCTTATGGCTGTCCATTTCCTGTTTCCAGTGTGACCCACAGTTCTTCTGGCTCCTTATGTGTATTCTGAATTTCTGTAGCTTTGATATTTTCATTGACTACAGGGCCACTCCACTCCCCTTTTTTTGCACCTCAGTCTCTTCTGAACAATACATAGCCAGGTACTGAAGTCTCCCAGGTGTGGTTACTGGAAACCACGTCTCACTAATTGCTACTATGTCCAGTTTAGCCTCTGACATTATTGCCTGCAGGTCTGGGATCTTATTTCCCAGGCTGTGAGCATTTGTGTACATGATTTTCCATTGGCCAGATTTGATTGTGTTAGTTGTTGGGTGAGGTTTGGCATTTCCTGTGCATCATATGGGAGATGGACCTTTTTCTTACCTGGTGATGCAAATGAACTGCAAACATGCTGAATCCCTGTTTGACCACTAGCTGAGGGGAGGGTGTTCTTCCATTCGACGTATGGTGCTGCACCCTCTCCCCATTTGCTAGTTTAAATATTCTGCAAAGACATCAAACTTCTGCCCCAGTGCACTGACTCCTCCTTAGTCAGATGCAGTCCATCAAATTTAAAGAACTTTCGCTCCCAGAACTGTTGCCAGTTCCTACAAATCTGTGTCCTTTTCCTGGCACCAGCCCTTGAGCCACATGTTTAGCTCCCTATCTCCCTTCTCTGACCTTCCGTCCATCTGTCCCCTCTCCCAGACTGGCAGGATCTCAGAGAAGGAGATGCTGGACGAAATGGATGATAGTTTGTCACCCAGCCTGGTCATGTGTTCCTTGGTCTCCACAACTGAGCCGACTGGCGAGATCATTAGTCCTATGTGTACCAGGGCGTCAATGTTTTCTCCTGCTTTGTGAACAATTTTAGCAATGCGGTCAGTGTCTCTCCACGCTGATGTACCTGGAGACATCTGACCATTACCCCTGGCTGAGATGGGTATCAACTCCCGAATCATGGAGCTCCTATGATCAGAAGTTTTTGATTTTTTTGTTTTTTGTTCTGGTTCCTGATTTGGGTGAGTTTTGTTGTGCTAGCTCCTGTGCTGCAGTGTCCTGCTCTGCAGTGTCCCTCTGCCCCTTTGTTTGATTTCAGAGATAGAGGCAGATACCTGTTTGTAGTGTTTATATGATTTTTGGAGGTAATATGTTGGAGAGCAGAGAGTGATGGGGCACCCGATTTGCCCCTCCTAACCACCTGCCAACCTCCTGGACCAACTACCCTCTGTGGTTGAGGTTTTTCTGTTGGATGTTGGGGAAATGGCAGGTGGTTCTTATAATGTATTTCCTCTTGAATATGAAATTTGCAGCGCGCAATCGCTGCCCATGCTGCCCGGAGCTGAACCCTAAGATCTCCAATGGCCCAGCATGTAGGACAGTGTCCTAAATCCTGTAAGACTGTCCTTCTGAAAATTGTTCCACAGTACCTGCAGTTAATGATATCCATTCCAGATAAGTTGCTGGGTTTATAACCTAGTCAGAGTAATTAGAAGGAAAAAAATGCAAGTAATGGTTTGATTTTGTGTTTCGTGTTTGTATACCTTGTTATACCAAGTTAAATTACTAGTGCCCCTGTAAATGAGCTCACCTTGTGGATGCCCCACTGATCCGCCCCTTCCTGCTGTGCCACAGGAAATGACACAACTGTGGTACCCTATAAAAGGAGTGTAGTGTGGGGTGGTTGGGGATGGGGGTGGGTGGCTGGGCCCTTCCCCAGCCAATAAAGAACAACCACGGATGAAAGAACAAGGAGGTAAGAGCAGAAACAATCAGTCAACAACAAATGCAGTAACCCCGAAAGCTTATCCTAATGTTAGATAAAACTGTAAAACCTATAAAGCACCACCTGTAATAATTTCAGATATGATATACCCTGTAAGAAACACTTTGCTACAGAGAAAAATAAAGCAGTAACAGAAGATATACCTTGCAAAAGACAATTGGAATCAGAATATTACAGCAGTAATCTGTTAGCACACACCTGTAGGCACACCTTGTAATAATGCAGAAGAAGGTATACCAGCAACAACAATTTGAATCGGAGAAAATAAAGCAATGAAATGTTAGCAACAAACAGTAGCAATCCCTGTGAGTACAAAGTAAAAACAACAACACACAGTAAATCTGCTTAGCCAAAAGAAGTCTTAATCCTTTTCCCTTGCTCTGGTAAGGTTCTCTACTCTGCCTTTCAAGCAGTCTTTGAAGGAAAGAGCTCAGGTGAAGCTAGGTGCCTTGGCCAGCAAACCAAGGGGTGCAGGAGTATGTAAATATAGAGAACAAAGGGTGCAAGAATATGTAAACAGAGAACAAGAGGTGCAGGAATATCTAAATAGGGACAGAACTGGGGAGCAAGAATATGTAAGCATGGAGAGATCAGTGGGTGCAGGTATATGCAAATATGGACAGAAAACGGGGTGCAGGAATAAATACAGTAAATAAGGAAAGAGCACGACATACAGGAATATGTAAACATAGAGAACAAGAGGTGCAGGAATATGTAAACATAGAGAACAAGGGGTGCAGGAATATGTAAACATAGAGAACAAGAGGTGCAGGAATATGTAAACATAGAGAACAATGGGTGCAGGAATTTACAGAAGTATGTAACCAAGGAGAGAATAGTGCATGTAGAAATAGTATGGATTGATCATGGGGTTCAGGAATGTGCAGAAATATGAAACCAAGCACACAATAGTGCATGCAGGAGTATGTAAGTATGGAGAGAGCAGTGGGTGCAAGAATGTATAGAGAGAACAGGGGATGCAGGAATATGTAAATATAGAGAGAACAATGGGTGCATGAATATGTAAATATAGAGAGAAGAGGGGGGTGCAGGAGTGTGCAGAAATATGTAACCAAAAAGAGAAGAGTAGATGCAAGAATATATAAGTATAAAAATGTATAACTTATATTCAGACGTGACTGATTTTTTTTTTCTTTTTTAAACTCAGCTTTATTGTTCGCCAAGGCATTATAATAACATTCAAGCACGTGAGCCTTATCACATAACAAGCATAGGCCTCATAATTATACGTCCTTCTATACTAGGAGGAAAAAAACTCTCTTAGCCTTTTAATCACTCAGGTTGTCTTGCTGGCTTCTTGCTTCTTATGTTCATTGTTGAAGTGTTGCCGTGGCTATGTGGAAACCATCCAATGGCGTCTTGATTTAGAGACTGATAATAATCTACCACCAGATGTTAGTAAGATATACACAGCTTTTTGACCAAATCTGTACAGTAATGGTCTACTAAAACAAAAGAAAATTTTGAATTTGGTGGTAGTTGGAACGGATTGACAAAACTAGAGGAGAACACCCCTCTCAGGTACTAACATGTACTCCTCTGTACTCTGTATGACTCAACAGGAGTCAAACTCATTCCAAACTGAAACTAGGGGACCATGCCACACCTCTGAGAGTTCTGAATTGAAATTAGTGGTACAGGAGAGATAGGAGACCATCAGGGGTGGGGGGGAGTGAAGGGAAGACAGGGGAAGGGAAAACAAGACCCCCCTGCCATCTTCCAACCCCACATCTCCAGTTCCATCCCATCCCCTTCCTAGATTATACCCACAGGAATCCCATGTCTGCCATTGATCCATGTGCCTATCTAAGGAGAGTCTAAGCCTGGCTGTAAGCTCCTCCATTCTCCTAATGCTCTCCACTCTGCTCTTCCATGCCTCTAGTGTCGGGAGAGGGGTCTTCAGCCAATTCTCTGTAATCTCCTGTAGAGTTGCAAGATATAGTGTTCTAAGAAGCTTTTTTGTTTTGCATTGCCTAAAGTAGGGTGTCTGCAACCCACCACTATCACTTGAAAACTCAGAGGGACCTGTGTGCCCCATCCCCTCTGCATCACCCCGTGGATCTCCCTTCAGTAATCTCGTACCCCTGGGCAATCCCAGAATATGTGGTAATGGGTGCCTACCTGCCCACACCCCCACCAACACAAGTCTGATGTACCCCCATTTAAATATTTTGTTATTGAGGGTGTGTGGAAGAATTGAGAGAGACACTTCCAGTGGAACTACCACCACCCAGGAGAGGACGTGGTTCTCCAACCCCTCTCCCACGCCTCAACCCATTGATCCCCAGGAATCGAGAGACCACTGTCTTGTTCCCACTTTTATCTTAATTTTTCAAAGTGCGCACTCTTCACCCTGAAGTGTTTTATAAGCCCCTGAGATGAGTTTGCCCTTTGTTACTAGACGGACAGACCAATATAGAAAATGTTCTAGTCCCGTTGGGTCCCTGTTGATCTTCGGGATCAAATTATTCGACATTATATAATGTCTGGCTTGTTGGTACCTGTGGAAATCTGCTTTTGTTAGGGGGTATCTACTTTGAAGTGACTCAAAGGACACCACTCCATCACCTTGTAAAAGGATGTGGAACCGTGTTAGGACCTGCCTGTTCCAGCTTTGGTATCTGGTGTCCGAACGAGGGGCTGTTACATGAGGGGTCACCCACGATTGATGTGAGAGGACCCACTCCTTCAGGGGTGTGCGTTGTTCTTCTAGCCCCTACCAACACCCTTAATATATGTTTGTCCAGGGATTTCATATGGCCTTCCACATTCCTGGGGTCAATGGGGCATGTGGCAAGGATGCAAGGGAGATTATTTGCATTTGTTGCGCCTCGATCTCTCTCCATCCGGTATCCCTCTTTTGTTTAACCACGTCACCACCGTGGCCAGCTGCACTGCCATATATTATAATTTAAGATCAGGGTGGACTAAGCCACCCCTGCATTTGAGCTGAGTCAGGAGGATGTGGCTAATTTGCTTCCTGCCCCTTTGCCAGATAAAGGTCGAGAGGGTTGAGTTGACCAGGTTGATAAAGGAGTCAGGGATATTTATTGGGAGGGCTTGAAACAAAAACAGGAGCCCGGGGAGGATATTCATTTTAATCGACACTATCCTTCCTCCAATTGATAAGGGGAGCATGTCCTACCTCACCAGGTCTGCCTTTATTTCCCCCCATAACTTACCGTAGTTAATCCTAAAAAGTTTTGAGAATTGGGGCAAGATCTTGACCCACAGGATCGGACCGTGTTTGCAGCGGCCCATTTAAAAGGAATGTTTTGTTCTATGTTTCTGGGAAGTGTCCCCCCAAACTTAATTGCTTCTGATTTGTCCCAGTTAATTTTATAACCTGAGACCTGACCATAATCCTGCAATTCCCTTGTCATCGCTGGGAGCGAGGTTCTGGGAGAGGTCACAAAGAAAAGGGTGTCATCCGCATACAAGGAGATTTTGTGTTCTGTCCCACCCACCCAGACCCCTCTGATATTGTCGTCGGCCCTGATTGCCCTAGCCAGCGGTTCTATGCATAAGGCGAAAAGCAGAGGGGAGAGTGGCCACCCCTGACTGGTCCCTCTAGACAAGTGGAACCTCTGTGTTGTGAAGCCGTTGACTCCCAAAGTGGCTTGTGGTGCTGCATACAGAGCTTTAATACTTGTCCTAAACTTGGGGCCCATACCCATCTCCTCCAAGGTCCTGTGTAGGCACATCCTGTCCACCCGCGTCAAAGGCCTTTTCTGCATCCATAAATATCACTGAGGTCAGTTCCCTTGAGGCCTGTTGGCATGATACGATGTTAAGCAGGTGCCTAATGTTGTCATGTATTAGCCTACCATTAGTAAAGCCAGTGTGATCTGGGTGGACCCGGCTCCCCACACAGCCCTGCAACCTGCGAGCCAAAGTCATGGTGTATATTTTCTGGTCTACATTCAGAAGCGAGATGTGCCTATATGAGCCACACACTTCTGGATCCTTCTCTTCCTTGGGGATGACCAAAATCTGGGCATACTGCCAGCTCAGGGGAGTTCCCTCCCCCTCCTTCCCGAATTCCCTGACAAACTCTACCCAGCAAGGGTACCAGCTCTGCTTCCAGGGCTTTGTAGAGTTCCCCAGCTATCCCATCTGGCCGAGGGGCCTTCCCCGTTTTTAACTCCCTGAAGTTCCTCTTCTGATAGTGGGGCCTCTAACCTCTCCCTATCATCTGCCGAGAGTTTGAGTAGCTTGACCTTTTGGAAAAAAGATTCCAGCTTCTCCTGGTATTCCCCCAACCCCTCTTGGCTATAATGCTTTTGGTAAAACTTTTGTAATTGCGCTGCTATCTCTTTGGGGTCTGTCACATAGTGACCGGGACCTGCCGGTGTTTTTAAACGGATGACCGTTCTGTTAGCCGCTTCTTTCCTGAGTTGCCAGGCTAGCAGCCTACCAGTCCTATTTCCAGTACCTTAATTGCCCTTCAATTTTGTCATCAAAAATCCTGTTAAGCTTCCTTCTAGTCTCTTCCAACTTCTCCTTAACTCATCATTGAGGACAATTTTATGTTCTGCTTCTAAATCAAATAGACAGTTTTCCAGATCTAAAATTTCTTTCTGTTGAGCCCTTTTCAAATTCGAGATGTATCCTATGGTGACTCCTGTAATAACTGTCTTTAAGCTAGTCCACCAGAGTGCTGCAGTGGAGTCTTGAGGGGGGTTGTCTACCTCGAACTGTCTCAGGGTTTCCTTCAAGAGCTCTTTATATTCCTCCCTGTTAAGGAGGAAAACGTTTAACCTCCAGGAGGAGTTCCTGACTTTGGGGCCTGGCCAAATGCGCATGGACACCATTCCATGGCAGGACATGGTCCTGGGATGAATCTTCGATTCTTCAACCCTATGGATCCAGTCCGCCGATATCCACAGCATGTCGAGCCTAGAGTAGGCCGCATGCAGAGCCAACCAGCAGGTATAATCCCACACTTTAGGGTGCTGATGCCACTAGACCTCCACTAATCCCAGTTCTCTGCTCATTCTTACCAATGTCTGTGCAGCCATTGGTGGGGGGTACCCCCCAGGATGCCCAACCTGTCCAGTGCGGGATTGAGGGCAGTGCTGAAATCTCCTCCCACTGTGAACAACTCACCCGGTTGGGGAGCCATACTGAAGAACACTTCAAGAAAGACACTATTCTCTACATCTTGGTTTGGTGCGTAAATGTTGAGGATAGCGCACATTATCTCCCTGTACATACCCTTAAGTATCAGAAATCTCCCCTCTTGGTCCTCCAGTTTACTAGTTAACTGGAAGGGGCACTTTTTGTGAATAAATGTTGTTACCCCCTTCTATGGCGGTGGGCCTTATATGTTGCATAGTAAGCCTGGCCAACCCAGGCGTGCTTTAGCTTAACACTTTCTTTTGGGTCCAAGTGAGTTTCCTGTAACAGCGCTATCAATTGTAGCCTTGTGCAATTCATTAAAAACCCTTTTTCTCTTAATTGGGTTACCCAATCCCCTGACGTTATATGATGTTATTAATCCTTCAGTCATTTATTCAGAAAACCCTCCTGCATCCTCCAGAAAGCGGGCAGCATGGTCTTCCCTTCCATAACAGTAATAGTAACTCTATAAACAGCACAACTTACAAACATTGAAAAGTTTTTAACTATATCTGAATTTCCAAGGTGAAAGGAAAAAGCATCCAGTCGGTGTACTGGATGGCTCTATGCCAACTGGACAGGGAGCCTGGGTAGGTGCCCTGTGCTAAACTTGCACTTTTGGGTGACGAAGCTTGTTGCTAGCATCTAACTCTCTGTACAAAGCCTTCTGTCGAAACTATCTGTCTGTAAGCCCTTCAGCTAAAAGCTTTCCTCTTTCTGGGGACTGAACCACCCCGGTAGAGTAATATGTGGATGAGGGGGAACTGGACTCAGTGGAGGGGCCAGCTTCAGGATTTTTGGGATCCCAGGTGGCCACCGCCCTGTCTTGGGCCACTTATCACCGCTGCTTTCTCCCTTCCACTCCTCAACAACCTCTCATTCAGATCCCCCCCCCCGCCAGAAACGTAAGGCACAAACTGGGGCGAGTTCCATATGGAACCAAAGTGTACTCCCCCCTTCCCCCAGGCAGAGAGCCCAAGGCAGCTTCCCAGCAACAGCACAAAGCTATCTCTGGACCCCCGAGAGGAAACCAGCACACCGCAGCCTCATTTGCATCATGTCGGCAGGAGACAGAACAGGAAGGAGACTCTCATATATAAAAAAAAAAAAACAGAGGAAAGAGTAAGGATTGAAAACAGTTAAGGGGCCAGAAATAAGACATGATTGGTGGTGCAGTGCAGTGGCTGTGGAGCAGCAGTCTTCCGGGAGACGTTCTGGAGGATGCGGTGTTGTCCCATCTGCAGGCACCTCTCTGGGCTGAGAAAGGAGGTTGCTCATCTCCAGGCTGAGTTGACCAGGATTTGTGGGACCTCCTCTTCCATCCAGGGACCACCAGTGCCACTGCCGTTGCCTCAGAGGTTGCCAAGAAAGAGGAGCGGTTGGACCACAGTGGGCTCAGGGAGGGTGAGGGTGGTGGAACAGAGGCACATCCCTCCAGTTGTACCTCTCCACAATTCCTATGCCATTCTGGCAAAGTGTGGCTCCTTTGTGGAGGCATCCGCAGTGGAGACCAAGGAGGATGCTGGGAACCTCCACAAAGGAGACCCACTGGAGGGTGGCAGGGTGCCCTGCAGGGGAAGGAAACAACTCCTGGTGGGGGACTCCATTGTTAGGAAGGTAGAACTGGGGGAGGAAGGGGAGAGGGAGGTAAGGTGCCTGCCTGGTGCCATGACTTGGAGGGACAGGGAGCGAATCCTCAGGATTGCCGGAGCAGCTGCACAGGGGAAGGAGCTGGATGTCATTGTCCACCTAGGGACAAATGACCTGGCTAAGAAAGGGATTAGAGAAGTGCAGGAAGAGTTTGGGAATTGGGGAGGGGCCTTAGACAAGTAGCATGCACGGTAACCTTCTCGGAGGTGCTGCCCATCTATGGCGTAGGAGAGGCTAGGGTGTTCCGCACTATGGATTCAATCAGTGGTTGAAAACTGGTGTGGAGCTCAGGGATTTGGCTTCATTGGGACTGGGGTCTACCTGGATTGACGCAAGCCTATACTGGCATGATGGGCTGCATCTGTCCGGTAGGGGAACCAGGATCCTAGGTGATAGGTTTAAATGCTTCATTGGCAAGCTTTTAAACTAGCCAAGGGGGGAGGAACTGGAAAGGAGCAGGGAAATCCTAGCCCCCCCCCCCAAATAATCACAGTAGTAAGTGCGGCAACACCAACATAGAGGTGTCGATAGGGAGAAGGGCAGGGTAAATGTAGAAAGTGACAAAGGCAAGAAGGACAGGGATGGGGCAAAGGGAGTAAAGCCATCAGGAAATGGAGGGTAATGAGTACCAATGCCGTAGTCTGGGCAACAAGCTCCCTGAGCTGGTGGCCTTGATGGAAGAGGATGCCTGGATATCGTAGCAGTCACAGAAACATGGTACACGGAGAACCATGACTGGGATGTTAACATACCAGGGTACATAACCTACAGGAGAGACAGGCAGGGAGAAGAGGGGAGGAGTAGCTCTCTATGTAAAGGAAGGGATAAAAGCAACTGAGCAAAAGAGCAAACAGGGAGGAGAGGAGGCACTGTGGGTCACCTTGGAGACTGGAAAGGGCACCACAATCCGCACAGGGGTTGTGTACAGACCCCCATGTCAGGGGGAGGGAATGGACAAGGATATGATAGAAGGCATTCTTAGAATGGCAGAGAAAGGGGAGATACTATTGATGGGAGACCTGAATATGCCAGATGTTAACTGGAGCACATTTGCTGCAGCCACATCCAAGAGCAGGGCCATTCTTGATGCCCTACAGGTGGCAGGCATTAGACAGCCAGTTTCAGAACCCACTCGTGAGGGAGCAATCTTAGACCTCATACTCTCAAACGGGGCAGTGAGAGGATCTCAGATCTAGAAGTGGGTTGCCATCTGGGGACAAGTGACCATCAAACAGTGTGGTTCACGTAACTCAGCCACAGAGTCAAGCCACACAAAAGTGAGGGTACTGGACTTTAGGAGAGCTGACTTGGCAAGATGGAGAGTGCCTCAGAAAAGCACTAGCAAACAGGCTAGAAGGAGGTGTGGAGCAACAATGGGGAATCATCAAAACTGCCATCACAGAGGCAACAAGTCTTTGTGTGAAGCAAATAAACAAATCAAACGAAAGAAAAAGCCACTATGGTTCTCAAAAGAGGTGGCTGTGAAAGTCAGGAAGAAAAGATAGCATTCGGAAGTATAAGGAAACACAGAAGGAGCAGGACAGAGAGCTGTACCAGTTAAGGCAGAAGGAAGCAGGAGGAAGTCAGAATAGCAAAGGCCCAAACTGAGGAAAAGATAGCCAACTCAGTTAAGAAGGGGGATAAAACCTTTTATAGGTACATCAGCGAGCATAGAAAGACAAAGGGAGGGATAGTGAGGCTGAATAGAATAAACGGTGGGTGGGCAGAGGGGGACAGTGAAAAAGCAGGATACTGAACGAATATTTCTGCTCAGTATTCACAAAAGAGGAGGGGGAAGTGCCTAATCCAATTAACAGAAGCACTCTTGATAGGGGGTCGATCCCAGTCCTTTCACAGAAGAAAGGGTTCTGCAAGAACTCCTAAAACTGAAGGTGGACAAAGCAATGGGTCCTGATGGAATTCACCCCAGAATTCTAAAAGAATTAAGGGAGGAACTAGTGAAACCACTGGCTACTCTTTTAATAAATCATGGAGGATGGTGGTACCGAGGACTGGAGGAAGGCGGATGTGATTCCCTTCACAAAAGTGGGACCAAGACCGAGGCAGGAAACTACAGACCTGTTAGTCTGACCTCTGTGGTAGGGGAAAGTGATGGAGTCACTTCTGAAGGAAAGAATAGTTGAGTACCTAGAGGCCAGTGGAGCACAGGACCCAAGGCAGCATGGATCCACAGCGGGAAGGTCACGTCAGACGAATCTAATAGATTTATTTGACTGGGTGACCAAAGTAGTAGACCAGGGAGGGGCTGTGGACATGGCCTATCTAGACTTTAGCAAGGCATTTGACACAGTCCCACACAAAAGATTAATAGTCAAATTAACCAGCCTGGGAGTGGGTACCAGGGTGGTAGCCTGAGTAAAACATTGGCTGCACAACAGGACACAGAAGGTAATTGTAAATGGAGTGCACTCTGAAGAAAGAGAGGTTACTAGTGGGGACATCGCAGGGTTCAGTATTGGGTCCAGTCCTTTTAATGTCTTCATCAGTGACATTGCAGAGGGACTGGAAGGAAAGTATGTCTTTGCAGATGACACAAAGATCTGCAGCAGGGTTGATACACAAGGAGGCGTGGAAAAGATGAAAAGGGACTTGGCAGGTTGGAGGAATGGTCAGAAGTATGGCAGCTAGGATTCAATGCAAAGAAGTGCAAAATAATGCACCTGGGAAACAAGAACCCAGGGGAAGAATACACAATGGGTGGGGAGGTAGTAACAACAACAAAAAAGGAAAGGGACCTGGGGGTAATCATATCAGATGACCTTAAGGTTAGCAAGCAATGTGGGAGGGCTGGAGGTGTACTGGGATGTATAGGGAGAGGCATCAGCAGCAGAAAACAGGAAGTTGTTATCCCTCTGTACAGACAGTTGGTGAGACCCCATCTGGAGTACTGTGTCCAGTTCTGGAGACCCCATCTCCGCAAGGACATAGACAGGATAGAGGTAGTCCAGAGGAGGGCAACTAAAATGGTGCAGGGTCTGCAAGAAAAGCCGTATGAGGAGAGACTAAAGGAGCTTAATATGTATACCCTTGAGGAAAGAAGGGAGAGGGGGGACATGATAGAAACTTTTAAGTACCTCAGTGGAATCAACAAAGTCCAAGAGGGTAGCATCTTTCAGAAAAAGAGAGTTGCAAGAACAAGGGGACACAATTTAAAGATAGAAGGAGGGCGGTTCAGGGCAATGTGAGGAAGTATTATTTCACAGAGAGGGTAGTGGATGCATGGAACAGCCTTCCTGAGGAGGTTGTGGGGTCTAAAACTGTGGGAGAATTCAAGAATGCATGGGACAGACATAAGGCAATTCTTGTGGGTGGTAGGAAGAAATAGGCTATTGGTTAACTAGGATCTACGGCCTATCCTGTAGGTAGGGAAATGGGCAGACTAGATGGGCCTAGCAGTCCTTATCTGCCGTCAAAGTCTATGTTTCTATCAACAGAGTGAGAGGAGAGAGTCTGCCACAGTCAGTCCCACCTGGGGAATGCTCCCTGCCCCTTCCCGTAAGAAAAGAGTATGCCACTTCCCAGCACCTTTAACCCCCCCTCCTCCCCCTCATTACCCTTATTATTACCAAATTTCCTCCTAGCCTGACCAGGACCATCAGAACCTTGTGGCCTGGCAGACTAAAAGTTAGAATATGCAACCAGGAGAGGCAGGAGGGGCCACTTTTCCAGTCAAGAGCGGCCGCTCAGGGGGCCCCTTCGTAGAAGTCAGTTGAAGAGTTCACAATATCCGGCTTTAAACTCATGTCAGTGTTGGTCTTCATTCGCCCTCTGGGTAGCCGATCCGGATGACTCAGTGTGAGCCTTGCTATTAAAGGGACCTGTAGAGGTTGAACTACCACGTTTCCGAGAATCTGAAACCATAGACCATGACTCTTCCCTGCTCACAAGGTCCTGTTCCGCAGCCGCTGGTCTAGTCAGAAGATTCTGAGGAATTCCCAGTTTCAGGAGTGTGTGTTTGGCCTCTCCCAGAGACCAGAAAAATTGTGGGCCCTCCGGCAAGAAAATCTTTAGCTGGGCAGGTGCAATAAGATGCATACGAATGTTCTTGGTGGCCAAGCTGTTCTTAATCTCCAGGAGCAGCCTCCGTTTCTGCTGGGTAATCGAGGTGTAGTCACTGTCAAAATACAACCTCCTGTCTCTGAATAAAACCTCGTTTTTTGACCAGGCAGCTTGTAGCACTTTAATTTTGATTCAAAAGTCCAGAAACTTAAGGACAACTGACCTGGGTGTAGCATTAGGGCCACTGGGTTTCTTAGCTAAGGCCCTGTGTGCCCGGACTATGTTCAAAGGGAGATCGGCTGGGAGGTCTAGCAATTCTTTAAGAAATGAATTTAGAAAGTCCTCCATCTTACCCTGCTCAGTGTCCTCAGGTACCCCTATATTCTTATATTGTCTCTTCTGGGTCGAAGCTCAAAGTCGTCGAGCTTGTCCATTAGATCCTTCTCTTGGTGCAGGAGGTATCGCAGCATCCCCTCGTGGTGATCGATTGCTCTGTTTGTACTCGTCAGGCCTTCCTCAAGGTCTGCAGTGCGCTTTTCCACCTCGGCGATGTTTTTTTTATTTTCCGCAGCTGGTTGCTGTTTAGTGCCCAATGTATCATTGAGTTTTGCCAGCTCTAACAAGAGTCTCTGGGAGGTAATCGTGAATTCCTCCTCCGGGAGCTCCTCAGCTTGTTCTCTGTCGGCGGTGGAGCAGCTACAAGCTTAGCCTTGCTGTGGGCCTTAGGATCACCCGGGACTGGAGTTGTAGGCGGCTTGAGGTACTCCATCAGCATGTCCTTCACCCTTGGTTTTGGAGGTATCGCGAAGCAGGTAGGTTGTAGTAAGTTCCCTGCTGGTTTCTGAGCATTAACTGGTGCTGGGAGCAGTATAGTTAATGTCAAGTACTCACCGGGGAATGGAGCTCCGTGAATCAGCAGCTAGTTAGCATGGAGGCGGAACCGGAAGTCAGAGGTGACTGACCTTCATCTGTAATTTTGTAATGGAATTCTGTAGTGTTTATGGATCACTGTCCATCAGTTTACAGTTATTAACAGCCAGGTGTAATGCACTTTATCTTGGGGGAGTGTTTTGTAACTTTTACCTAGCTCTGATAGTAAAGAACATTTGTATTGTCAGACCAACAAAAGAATTTGGGCAAGTGCCAAACTACAAATAACTGTGAGGCTGGTTCAAGGAGGACAAATTGCAGCAGGTAAAGGTTAAAAAAGAAAACACTGGCATCTTTGTAGGAGTTCCCTGCTGTTTTTTAACCTTTGCTTGCTGCAGTCTGTTCTCCTTTCATGTTTAAGGAGCATTATCTTTGAAACAGCCTTATAGGTACAGTATTTGTGCAGCAGTGCTGCAGGTGTTCAGTTTCTTTCACTGGTCTGATGTTATTCTGCCGGCCACAGAGCAGGCTTTAGTTGCAGCTGTTTTTGTTGTTTTCACAAATATTTGTATTGTCTTGTTTCTGGTTTTTAATGTACAGGCTACAACATCCCAAAGGAGCAGTTGTTATCGCTGCTTGTGTGTGATGAAGAACTCCCTCCTGGTGATGTCAGAGGGGAAGAGACTGCACCGCAGAAGGATCATGTTGAAGTCACTCCCGCCAGTAAGTATAGCAGATCTCTGGGTAATGTGCTTATGTGGGATTTTTCAGACTATGAGTGACTGGCAATTAGGACAAAAGGGAAAGAAACTAGAGCTGGACGAGCAGAGGGTTTGGGATTAGGAGTAGTCAGTGATGATATGCCACACAGCCTGGAAGGAGTAAAATCAAGGAGTGTGTTAAAAAGCAACATTTCTGTATTGTACTGGATATGGGATTGGTTCTAGAGCTGGTGGACAGAGGATTGGAGTCGTGGTCATAATTCCAGGAGTGGATGATCAGGCAGCTGTCTCCATTATAAACATGTTGTCTTTCAGAATTGGGAAGTGAGCAAAGGGAATTACTGTCATCAAAAAGACAGGATATAAAATGAATTTTAGCAGAAACGGGGTCTAGGAAGTGACAATACAAGCAGTTTTGCAAAGATAATAGTAAATCAGTTAGTCGCCTTGTTTTTATTTCATGCCTGCGTAAGGCACTGTACAGTATGTTAAAATACAGTAGACGTTAACTATGAAAGGCACCTCAGATCACCAGTATGTAAATATTCAAGGCAGGGCAATTTTATTTATAGAGCTCCCTGTCCTGAAGGATCAGGGAACTTTACACAAGTACATCACTCAGCAGATAAAATAATTCACAAAATCTCCACTACATACATATTCGTTTAACACAGTCTATTAATGCACAGTTCTTAATAATACAGAAAATACATCATACATTCTGAGTTATCATAAGTAATTTGGAATGAGAAAGTTTCAGTGGAGAATAAAATTTAATTAGTGCGGCAGCTAATGTACTCTGGTCAGGAGTTCCTTAATATAGGAATATATAAAATCCCCAGTATATTCCCTAATATAAGCATCATGACACTAAATAACAAAAAAAAAAAAAAATCAAGGACAAAAAGGGAACAGTCACCTGCTGTTTTCAGCCCAACTTTTAGAACTCTGAGACCTCCAGACAGTAAATATCCCCTCAGCCTAATCCTGCCGCACTAGAGAAGAATGTAGGCAGGCTGTGGGATTTGTTTGTACAGCCACCAGTATGTGCATTTGTTCTGGAGCCCAACTGTAACTCCTAATGGACTGCTTACATGGGGAAATCAGTGGGTGTTGTATTTCCAGACTGTCTGTCATGAACACATTGTACTCAGCGGTATGATTTATTTAGAAAACGTTTTTTATTCAGTAGTGTGTGTATACTTATGGCTCATACATCAAAGATGAAGGCTAGCAGTAATCAGAACTAGTTAGAGAATCAGTTTGAAGGGACATTGGCTAGCCATGGCACCTGCTGCATGCTGCTGTATCTTATGAGCCATGAGTACATACTACTGAATAAAAAAACCTCCTAAACAAGAAGCACATTGCACTGAGTGCAGCATGTTTGTGACAGATTGTCTGAAAATAAAACACTGACTGATTGCCTCATATGAACAATCCATTAGGAGTTACAGTCGGGTTCCAGAACTGTTTCTGTTAATAAAGTATTATACAATGGCAAGAAAATTTCCTTGTCTCTGATTGGTCAGTCTGGGACTGGACACGTGATGTTATCCCAGTACAACATCACGGGTCTAGTCCCAGCACACAAATGACCGCATCTACAGTTATTAAAATCATGGAGCCTGCTCCTGTGAAGATCCCCGCTCCATGCCAGCTTTTCAACCACACACACGCTATGTGCACCTCTCAGTTTAAATCCCTCCCTGCCACAGCACAGAAAACAACTAAAAAAATATCAAAAACCATGATGCAGACCCCTAAAACTGTCATTTTCTTACTATTAAAAAAAAAAAAAAAATTAGCCAAGTGAAAGCCAACATTGCGATCGGCTTCGCAGCACTCCCCCACTTGCTCTACTGACAGTCTCTGCTGTCGACACAATAGACGTGTTCAGTTTTTTTAATTTAACAGAAAGAAGACACACACACTGAAAGCCATCACATCGGCTTCAGAATCAAGCACCTCCGCTGCCTCCCGGTCTCACTGCCACCTGCAAAGCCATCATGACAATCGGCTTCCCTATTGCTTTCATCGCAATCACAAGTCCCCGCTGGCAAACATACTGAGCACATGCCTAACAGTCCGTTTTACCTGAACATTGTTTTCCAAACTCTGTCACTTCGCCAGGTAATATCAGTACCGACAGAAGACACAAAAGCACCACAGTCAGATGGTGGTGTTCGGGGGCAATGTCCCACAGCCACGATCCTGAGAGCAGCACGGGGGTCACGCCAACATCTTCTCGACGTTCACATTTCCTGGAGGCACCAGCAAGAAAACAGACACATATACAGGATAGTGAGACAAAACAAAACCCCACTAAATATGAAAAACATAATTTACACCAAAGAAACAGGGCAGACAGACAAGAACAACAACACAGAAAGGTATCTGTGGAGTATGAGGCCACACTTTCAACATAAGAGCGCCACCTGCTGGCGAAAAGAAGAAATGCACACTATTTTTTTAAAAGGTAAACCTACACATTAAAAAAACACCCAAAAATTCACTTGTAAACATAATTTTTAATCATTTTTTCTTCTTTTTACCTCAAAAGCCATTGTATAATAGCAATAATGCACTCCAGGGTGTGTATTGTGCTGGGATAACGTCACTTCTGGGGTGATTAGTACTTGCTCATTGCGCCTCAGCCTTATCACCCCAGGCATGACGTTATCCCAGCACAACACACACCTGTCGCAGTATTATTGTTAATATCCACGTTAGATGTGGGTTGCTGTGAGTTACCTATGAATGTGTGGTGTCGGGCCTCGTGACAAAAACCACACCAGAATTGGGTAAATCCCACAACAACCCACACCCTGTCATGGATTATTGCGATTATACAGTGGGAAAAATCATTAAAATAAATTTGAAATTAAAAAGAAATATATGTTGTATTTTAATAGTTCTACATTTTTTTTGTACAGAAATGTTCTATCGCGTTAAATAGTCCTTTGTTGCTAGGTAGATTATAGATGTGGATGTTGTCTGCCCTTCCCCAAGTTTCCAAGAGCATTAATATTTTTGGGTGCTGGGGACTATTTTGGGGTGATTTGTCGCCCCCATGTTATTATTTGCTGTATTATAATATTTTTATCAAGCTGGGAGAGCGAGCAAGCAATAGTGCTAGGTGACACAGCGAGAGAGTGTGAAGGAGCAGTCAGTGGTGGTGGAGCAAGTTAGTCAGCGAAACTAAGAAAAAATAGACAGCAATGGAGCTCGATGGGGAGCTGTAGTACAAACAC
This sequence comes from Neoceratodus forsteri, assembly GCA_016271365.2. Classification (NCBI taxonomy): domain Eukaryota; kingdom Metazoa; phylum Chordata; order Ceratodontiformes; family Ceratodontidae; genus Neoceratodus; species Neoceratodus forsteri. Next base: position 694,600,340 of record CM057456.1, read on the forward strand.
AGAGAGAGTGTCCCAAGAAAGTGAGAGATGATGAGTAGAGGTTTTTGGGTTGTGAGCCAGGAGAATCTGCATTCGGAAGTGAGCAAAGTGTGAGCAGTTGGCATTTACATTTTACAAAATTTGTGACTCATAGCAGCAGCCCAGCTATAATCCAGCACTCCCAGATCAACGGAGAGAGAGAGAGAGAGAGAGCAAGCTGCAAGTGGATGGCACTGCTACAAGTTTAGGTTACTGCCGTATTGGTGAAAAAGGAACCCATTTAGATGTATCCTGGTTTTCTCTGTAGAAGTGAGCAGAAAGCGGGAGCAAAAGAAGTTTCAGGCAGGTGTACTGATTCCATTTGTTCTGCTGTCGGCACCACAACTGGCTGGCATCTTTTGCATGAGTCGTTATAGGATTTACCAACCAAACATAATCACAGATTCTCGGACCCTATTGTATAATATTTAATACATATTTTCCTACTAAGGCCACGTACACATAGGAACACATTCACTGGATAGTAAAAGGTGAAAACAAAAGCTCTGCCTGTCAGAGCTAAGCAAAGGTGTGTGTGCTGACACCTTCCATGTGTGGCAATGGCAACCCACACTGCACCACACCACAATATTTAATTATTTATAGTGGGTGTGTCAGAGAGCCGTTACTTTTAAAAACTTCATAACCTCATAAATCAGTTCCAGGGTCAGCAGGGAAAGCTGAATCCCAAAAAACATGTACGTTTCTTCTCTTCTCTTCTCTTCTGTCCACTCTTGCAAGTCTGAGCCTTGGTGTGTGAAAAAGAACATAAACTGGGCAGACTTACTAGACCAGTACCAGCAGAGAGGGAACTTGACTCTCAAATGCTGATTTTCCTTGATAGCAGTGCTGCCCTTGGTCACATGACCTAATGATACAGAGCGACTGCTGCACTATCCAGTCAACTGCCTACCAGCATCCCTGTCCGCTGATGTGAGACAGAAGAGGCAGAACGCAGTACAGAAAAGGTAAGTACTGAGCACTGCATCCCTCTTCTTTCTGGATTGGTTGGACTAGGGAGGCCAAACTGTCAGTCAGTCTTCCCCTGCCAGCCTTCCTGTCAACCCTGAGGCACAATCATATCATGCACACAAAAGGTAACTTTAATCTTGACGGAATGTACCAAAATATACTCACGATGACAGTAAGCTCAAAGCTGCTGTTTTGACATGTAGCAGTGCTGCTGCTTTGATAACTTACAAATGCACAAATTGCTACCCAAAGACCCCCCCAACAAAATCCTTTCCATCAAGCTTTGCATCTCAGACACACAAATAGGCACGTGCCTACTCACACAAGCACACACTCGCACAACCTCCTAGTTCAGCAAACCCCTCACCACTTTAAAGCAGCAGTATTTGTTAGCAGTGAAACATTTCATGAAAACCTAGAATTTTTCTGCAGAAAAGGACCACTTGGCCCACCCAGTCTGCCCTGATGGTCCTGGCCTAGTCTGTCCCAGCAGACTCTAACTGGTCCTGGCCCATTTCCTAATATTTCCCAATGTCTATCGCAAACATACTTGAAGTCCCTATTGTTTTCACCTCCAGCACTTCTGCTGACCGTTTCATCCATATACTGTTGTATTTTTAGTAATATGGTAATATACTTCTGGCCAAAAAAAAATCAATATATCTGTTTTTCTTTTTATTGTACTGTATGTATTTCATTCTGGAACTGATTTGTGGGGTTTTGAATTTTTTTAAAGTAACGGCTCTCTGACATGCCTGCTATAAATACATTAAATATTGTGGTGGGGTGCAGTGTGGTTTACTATTGCCAATATATGCTAAAAAATATTTGATTACATTTTTGCTAACAAGTACTGCTACATTAAGTCCACTGTGGATTTAAAATAATACAGCAGACAATACCTCGTGTGAGTTAGGACTGACATACCAAAAAGCATGCTCTAGCAAGAGCCAATACAGCTGCAAAATAATGGTATTGTGGGGAGTGATAAATGTGTAAGCTAGCAATTTGTGCACTAACCACTGAGCCACCTAACTGCGCTTTCTAATTGTTGTGATACAAACACACTGACTAATACATGTATGCATGTATATATTCCAGTGTAACACAGCAGTGCACTGTCAACACACATTTTCACAGATTTAAAAAAAGAAAGACATCAAGGGACCATTTTCTTCTTTTCAGGCTCTGAGGGACATCAGAGGGTGGGGGTGCCACTAGACACCTCATTTAAATCAGCAGTGAAATGCATAACCCTGAAATTGACCTAGATTGTGACGAATGTAGACTAGCAGTTTTTGCACAAACCACTGAGCCAACTAACTGCACTTTCTAATTGTTGTGATATATACATACACACACATTGACTAATGCACATATGTGTATATATATATATATATATATATATAATACATATATACATACATATATGTATATATTCCAGTATAACTTGGCAGTGCACTGTCTACACATGTTGACAGATTAAAAAAAGACATCAAGGGACTGTTCTTCTTTTTAGGCTCCAACAGACATCGGAGAGCGCGGAGTTGCCACTAGACACCTCATTTAAACCAGCAATGACATGCATAAGGCTGAAGCTGATCTAGATAGCAGGGGAATGTAGACTAGCAATCTTTGCACTAACCACTGAGCCACCTAACGGTACTTTCTAATTGTTGTGATGCAAAAAGACTGATTAATACATGTATGCATGTATATACTAACATACTATTTGCCAGCAGATTAGGCCTTATGGTCTATCGAGTCTGCTCGAACCTTAGATCCTTAGTTGGGTGCCGAGGCCCTCCCATCCCTTGTGCTCCAGAAACCCCTATCATCCATCCCCACCCCCTGGGACAGGCCATCATCTGATACATCCACTTTCTGTGTCTGTCCCACCCTCTCTTGAAGCCCTCCACTGTGGATCTCTGAACCAGCTCGCCAGGCAGTGCATTCCAAGGGTCCACACCCTCTCAGTGAAAAACCTCCTCCTCTTTTCCCCCCTCACCCTTCCACCTTCCAACTTCAAACCATGCCCTCTGGTGATACCTCCCTGCTTTAGTCTAAAGATCCCCTCCATGTTTACCCTGTTTATTCCTTAGGTACTTGAAGACCTCAATCATGTCCCCCTGTCTCTCCTCTCCTCCAATGAAAACAAGCAGAGCTCCTCAAGTCTGTCCTCATCGTCAAATCCCTAGCCCTCGTATCATCTTAGTTGCCCTACTCTGTACCCTCTCCAGGAACTGTATGTCCCTCTTCAAGTGTGGTCTCCAGTACTGTACACAGTACTCAAGATGTGATCTAACCAGTCCATTGTACAGCGGCAGAATCACTTCCTTGCTCCTAGGGTGATCCTTACGATGCATCCCAACATCCTGTTTGCCTTGCTAGCCGCCTCCTGCACTGCTCAGAGTTATTCATACATGCATCCACCATGACCCCTAGGTCTTTTCCCCTATTGAGGCCTCAGCGCCTCCCTCCTCAGGGTGTACCTGTGTTTGGGTTTCCCCAACCAAGATGCAACACCTTGCACTTGGTGATATTGAAATTTAATTTCCATGTGTGAGCCCAGCTTTCCAGGATGTCCAGGTCCCCTTGCAGGCCAACCTCCGTCTTCTCCTGAACACTGCTCCCATCTTGGAGTCATCCCGAAGAGACTCATTTCACACCTATACCCTCCTGATGTCCGATGTATGCATTAAACAGGATCGGACCCAGGACCGAAACCCTGCGATTCACTACCAACCTCTTTAGGGTTCGAGAGCTCCCCACAGACCACTACTCTTTGGGTGTGTCCAGCTAGCCAGTTTAAATCCATCTGACCATCAAAGGGCCTACTCCTAACCCCATCAGTTTCTCCACCAGACCATTGTGGGGACAGAGTCAAGCGCCTTGCTGAAGTCCAAGAATAATACATCCACAGGCTTTCCCTGTCCAGTTCTGATGTTACCCATTAGTAGAACTCCACAGGCTGGTTTGACACCATCTACCCGGCACAAACCCATGTTGCCGACTATCCAGACCTCCCTCCTCCTCCAAGTACACCCCCAATCCTTCCTTTAGTATACTGTCCATTAATTTTCCCACCAACGAGGTCAAACTGATGGGTCTATAGTTACCTGGTACTTCCCTCGACCCCCCTTTATGGATTGGCACCACATGTGCCTCTCGCCAATCCCTAGGTACCCTCCCTGTCTCAAGTGACCTGTTGAAGAGCTCCACCAGGGGTGCAGCCAGTATGTCCGCCAATTCCCATAGTACTCTCGGATGAATGCCATCCGGCCCAGGAGATTTGTCTTTCTTTAGGGCCTTGAGGGCTAACCACACCCTTTTGGTGGAGATGGCATCATCCATCCCCTCCACCTTACTGGCCTTTTTATCCTTATCCAGATGTGACACCCCTGGGGTACCTCTCTATCCCTCTTGCTCCATTTCTGTTGCTCCCCTGATCCCACATACTGCCGCTTCTATCCCCTTCATGCCTTGCTTTGTAGATATCCCATCCCCCTCCCTAGTGAACACAGAGGCAAAGTACTCGTTAAATACCTCTGCCTGGTCCCTCGCCTCTTCCACCCACCCTCCTTCTGATCTCATTATGCTGAGATGGCCCTTAGTTTTTCTCCGCTCCCCAATGTACCGGAAGAACCCCTTTTCCCCTCCATGTATCCCCTGTGCCAGCCGCTGCTCTTTACTGGACTTGCTCCCTCACCATACTGGTGACTTTTCTAGATGCAAGGTGGTACATTTCTTATCCCTATCCCCGCTTGTTGTTTTATAGTTTTGTAGGCTTCTTTCTCTGACTGCTACCTGTACTCACTGAACCACCAGCATGGTTTATGTGACCTGCTCCTCTACGCTTCAACTTAGCGCAGATCCTGACTGCCTCATGAAGTCCCCTCTTAGACCTCCCATCTCCTTTCCACACTTGTCATTGATGTAATCCCTTCAAGTGATCCTTGAGAATATTTCCCATGCCCACAAAGTCTGCCCCTGAAGTCCACTGCCAGTGTCCTAGATCTCACCCCCTCCCCCATGCTTATTTGAAACCAGACAGTATTGTGGTCGCTCCCAGTCAAGGGTCCTGTACAACCATGTCCCTTACCAGATCCCCATCTGCCAGAACCACGTCCAGGACATGCCCTCCCTTGTGGGCTCCATCACATGCTGTGTTAAGAACACATCCTGGAAGCCATCCAGCAGCCTCTGCTCCTTGGCCACCTTAGAGACATGGTTCCCCAGTTTATACCTGGCATATTAGGTCCCCATCAACACCACTCCTTCCCTTTTGGTCCACACTGGGCAATGATGTTGTCCAGCAAACCATCCTCTAGAACATCACTCATCCTGGGGGCCTATATACTACACCCAGCTTGACCTTATCTCCTGCTGGGGATCGTGAGGTGACCCATAAGGCCTCCACGTTTCCCTCTGCCTCTTCTACCCTAGCAATTTCTATGTCATCTCTAATGAACATAGCCACTCCACCCCCTCTGCCCTCCTTTCTATCCTTCCTAAGCATAGTGTACCCCCGTATGTTTAGGTCCCAGTCATGGTTTTTGTTGGCCCACGTCTCCGTGACCGCCGTCACATCCAACCCCCAAACAGCATGGCCTGGAACTCTGGCAACTTGTTTCCCAAGCTCCTGGCATTTACTAACATCAACCCCCACCCCTTATCCCTGATCCTCTTTGTAGAACCCCACCCAGATTCCTTATACTTCATCCTCCTCTGCTCCTCCTGAAACCTCCACCCCAGTCTGTTTCCCCTCCCCCGAGCTCGAAGGCTACTCCCCTCATCTGGAGGAGAGGGCTTCTAGTCAGCCCTCCTTATCCCTTCCCCTCACAAGTTTAGCCCCACCTTTCTTGAATGTAGTCAGCCATCCCTGTTTAAGGACTTCCTTCCCTAATGGGGCAAGATGAAGCCTGTCCTGGCATATAGTCCCTATCCTCCCAAACTCCATTCCAGTTCCCTAACACCCCAACCCACTCTCTTCACCCCACTTCCTGAGCCAGTCATTAACCTCTGTGAGCTTCATTTTTTCTCCACTGAGGCCTTTGGAACTGGCAATATCTCCAAAAGGAAATGTTGCATCTATTATCCCAACAGACTCTGCAAGTTCTTGGAACCTTGCTTGGATTTCCAAAACGCTATTTCCCTCTAGATCGTTAGTTCCCAAATGCACCAGAACGGTTTCCTCCACAATCCCTAACCATTTCATACACCATGAACTTTGCTCTGTGCACTGTCAGCCCAGAGATACTCACTACCTTCACCTGGCTATGGCATCCACCCCCCTGTCCCTCCCACTGGATACCCCTGATCATCGAGTCTCCCAATAACAGAACCTTAACACCGCCATCATCCTTATGGTTACCTCCACTATGCCCTCTCAGCCCCCTTCCCCCTTTATTCATGATCTCAATTCCATGGGAGTCTTCCTGCCTTATTAGAGACCCCCTTGTCACCCTCCCCTTTCTGCCTCCCTCATTATTTTGCCCACTTAACTCAAACCCCTCTGAATAGATGTCCCCTTTAACCCTCTCTTATCTGAACCATTTATCCTGGCCCTGATGGTTTCCCCTTCCCCCACACCGCCATCCTCCCCCCTTGTAATAGTACCCCTGCCTCCAGAGGCTCTCTGTGGGTCCCCTTTAGCTAGGGCCCCATCCTTGGTACTGACCCCCCTGCTGAAGGGGGGCTCCTCTCCCACCTCCTTGTCTCCCAGTTTCTCTCCAGTCATGCTCTCCTCCCTCATGTCTGAAATATGTTGCATCTCCCCCATTTGCTTAACATTTATGTTTCCCCTTCTCCCTCTGGGACTATTTCTATCCTTTCCATTGCCGGTCTGTGATGCCCTATGGGTATCCGACTCCCTCCCCCCGGCCTCTGTATAAGTTTCCTCATTTCCACCAACCCCTTCCTCCCCCTCTAGGTTGCTTAGTAGCTCAAATTTATTGTGACACTCTATGTCAGCCTCCATCAAGTAACCCGAGTTTCCCCTGACTGCACCTCTAAACTGCCCCTCTTCTTCCCCTCTTTCTCTGTTCACCTTAGGAGCTCCCTTCCCACAGTCTTCTGTTTTAGGCTTCCGCACAACAGCTCCTCCTGACTCTTCCCCCTCCACTCTCTTTGTATTCAGAATGTTCACCCCGTATGCTTTCCCCTTAGCGTCAACATCCCTATCTAAGGGTCCTCTGTCCCTAATATTCCCCCTCCTGCTTGCTGTAACATAACGTCCTGTAATTTCAGGCGTTGCCCCAGCCTCCCCTCAGCCCCACCCTTCTACTGCCCATCCACACCCCTTATCCTTGGACACCCCTTCAGCTCCCCCCAGCTTACTCCTTAACCAATATACCTCACTCCTGATACAAGATGGCTGTCTACAGAGTGGGTAGCCTCCCTCTCTCCAGGCCCAATTGAGAATTATTGCCATCCCACAGCCTGTGCAGCCTATAACCCTTCCGAAGATGCCTGCCATGGTGGAATATGGCCACCCTGTTTATCCCCCTCTGTTTATAATGGCACACCCCCTTTTCTCAGTCCCTTTCCCCTGGGATACAGTTTCTCTCTATACTGACTGCAGTTATTTACAAACCCAATTTCAACCCCACCAATAAAGTTCCCAAGTCTCACAAGCACATACAGTCCAGTGTGTGTATGCAGACATCGGGTACCGCATGATGTCACAGGCCCACCAGGTCCTGTTGCTTCCAATTTCAGTCCCAAACAGAAATACTCAGCCCTTCAATCCCAACCCCAGTGGCTTTTCGGTATTTAAGAAAGCCTACAAAACATTTCTTACCAAACACCAGGCAAACAACACATTTAAATTTCTCTCTAATTATCACTGCCAAACAACTGTTCCCAAGCCTCCAAAGTTACAATATCACAGCCCAAGTAACAGTTCTAACTCAAGGTAATAATTTTTAACACATAGAACTAATTTCACTTACAAAACTATTCAAATATTTCAGTTAAAACAGAATATAACCCCAGACCTCTGTCCTTACCAGCCTGCTGCTTATGTTCCCAAGTGAATATTCCAGTGTAACACAGCAGTGCACTGTCGACACACATTTTTACAGATTTAAAAAAAAAAAAAAACATCAAGGGACCATTTTCTTCTTTTCAGGCTCTGAGGGACATCGGAGGGTTGGGGGGTACCACTAGACACCTCATTTAAATCAGCAGTGACATGCATAAGGCTGAAATTGATCTAGATTGTGGCGAATGTAGACTAGCAGTTTTTGCACAAACCACTGGGCTAACTAACTGCACTTTCTAATTGTTGTGAGACACACACACACACATTGACTAATGCATATACATATATGTATATATATTCCAGTATAACCTAGCAGTGCATTGTCTACACACGTTAACAGATTAAAAAAAGACATCAAGGAACTGTTTTCTTCTTTTTAGGCTCCAGTACACATCGGAGAGTGGGGGGTTGCCACAAGACACCTCATTTAAACCAGCAATGACATGCATAAGGCTGAAGCTGATCTAGATAGCAGGGGAATGTAGACTAGCAATTTTTGCACTAACCACTGAGCCACCTAACTGTGCTTTCTAGTTGTTGTGATACATACACACATACACACACATAAAACACACACACACACACACACACACACATATATATACATATATATATATATATATATATACACATACATATATGTGTATATATATTACAGTATAACTTAGCAGTGCACTGTCTACACACATGTTAACAGATTAAAAAAAGACATCAAGGGACTGTTTTCTTCTTTTTAGGGTACAATAGACATCGGAGAGTGGGGAGTTGTCACTAGACACCTAATTTAAACCAGCAATGACATGCATAAGGCTGAAGCTGATCTAGATAGCAGGGGAATGTAGACTAGCAACTTTTGCACTAACCACTGAGCCACCTAACTGCACTTTCTAATTGTTGTGATACACACACACACACACACACACACACACACACACACACACACACACTAATACATATACACATATATACATATATGCCAGTATAGCATAGCAGTACACTGTCTACACACACAGAGCATTGCCAAACACACACACTAACAAACATACACTGCCTTATATGGCATTTATTTACATTTATAACATGGGTTCAGAAGAGCAGGCAACCTAGTTGGGTAAAGAGCAACACCTGACTACTTGACTGTGGATTAAATTCACTATTTAATCTACAGTTGCTGTGAAGCTCCCCAAGACATATCCCTGTGCAGAATTGGCACTTGTCAGGTGTTGCAGAAGTGAAAGGCAAACGGCAGCCATTAAAAGTTGGGTGAAAGCGAGAGACTGGCTGCAAAGTCACACCCTGACATTTAATTCAGTATTGCTGCACTGTACTGCCGCTCGCTCTCTCTGAATGTCATTGTGTGTAGCTTGAGCGACATGCAGCAGTTTGATGGGGCTCAGACATATATGACTGTGACTGTGAGGCAATGTTCAGCAGTTACTAGGGCGCAGTCCTGTTTAAACTGTCCCGACCGGACCACTCATACACTACAGAGCTGCTCGCAAGTATGTGAGAGAGACAGGGGGAGAGAGAAACACACACATGAAGGTGCAGCAGAGATAGAGCACACTGTGCTCCACAGTGGCAGTCCTGCAGCCCCCTCCCAACAAGACTGTGTACCTGAAGTGAGAGAGAGACAGCTATCATAGCTAACTTCAGGCTGTCCAGAAACCAACTCCCCCTCCCCAACCCCTGCTCCCACGACACACTGTGTGTTATCTGTTCTCTTTGGAGATGCCAATAGCAGCTCTGTACAGAAACCGACAACCGTGGCTGCTTGCTGCTCTCGTTGCTTTCCCCTCAGTTTCTCAGCAGTCCTGTTAGTACAGGAGCACAGGGCATGGTTCAGCAAGACAGGCAGAGCTTGTGCACACAGACAGATTGTGCAGAACAAGAGAGGGAGAGCGAGAGAGACACAGCAGGAGTGACAAGCACACCGAGTGGTGACAGTGATGGATCGGGAGTGTTAAGTTGTAATGGTGAGGAAGGAGCAAACGTGCAGCTCAGAGATGCAGAAAAGGGAGGTAGGGGAGTTCCTGGCATAGAGTTCCTCTCTGTCTGGTAGTGATAGAGACACCGACAAGCACACTTATGTGCTGCTGCAGTGTCCTTGTGATGGGGGACACTCAGTCTCTGTCAGTGTTGGTGGCTAGCAATTTGAAACCGTGCTACTTGCAGCACAGCGCAGGGGGAAGAGAGACAGAGAGAGTGAGAGACACACACACACACACACTCTCCAAGAAGTGCAGCAGTTGCAGAGTTCTGTGTGTGTGTGTGGGGGGGGGTGGCAGCACCTTTAGTGGTGATCTGCATCCATGTGACATTGGGCAGACTGTGTGTCAGGCTGCAAGGAGCAAGGTCTGCTACAGAGTTGCAGCTGACCACTCTCGTGAAGCCCTGCACAGTTGTCATTGCGCTCCTTTTGTGTGTGTGTGGGGGGGGCACAGTTTTTGGGGTTATTAGCATTTAATCGACACCTTGGGTGCATTGTGAGGCACGAGGCAGCAAGCCAAGTTTCCTCACAGCAACTAAGGTGTGGATTAAATGTCTATAACCCTGTACCCTGGAGTAGGAACTCCCCTGCCTCACAATGCGCTCAAGGTATGGATTAAATGCCAATAACCCCAAAAACTGTGCCCCCCCCACACACACACAAAAGGAGCGCAATGACAACTGTGCAGGGCTTCACGAGAGTGGCCAGCTGCAACTCTGTGGCAGACCTTGCTCCTTGCAGCCTGACACACAGTCCGCCCAATGTCACACGGATGCAGATCACCACTAAAGGTGCTGCCATCCCACACACACACACACACACACAGAACTCTGCAACTGCTACACTTCTTGGAGTGTGTGTGGGTGTCTCTCTCTTTCCCCCCGGCTATGTGAAGTGTCACATACTATGTTATGAGCAGCAAATGTCACAAATCCTCTCTGAAGTGTATTTGTGACATTTATGTGTGCATAACAATAATAAAATGCACATCCTTTGTTCCGGACTATTTGAAGTGTCACACACTATGTTATGTGCAGCAAATGTCACAAATCCTCTCTGTAGTGTATTTGTGAAATTTATGTGTGCATAACAACAATAAAATACACAGCCTTTGTTCCGGACTATTTTTCAAGGTGGCAGGATACAGTACCTTTTTTGGCCTTTCAAGAGGCTAAACACCCCTTTCAGTGCATTTTCCCATGTTTTGCACAGAACCCATGTTATAGGCACAGTAACCTACTCCAGGGTATGGGGTTATAGACATTTAATCCACACCTCGGGTGCTGTGAGGAAACTTGGCTTGCTGCCTCGTGCCTCACAATGCACCCAAGGTGTGGATTAAATGCCAATAACCCCATACTCTGTCGTGGGTTATTGTTAACATATATCTAATCCTAACTTCAGTACTGTATTTATGATCTGCACTGTGTTTTGCACTAACTCATTGTACTAATCTGTGGCACGACTGGGTAACTAAGGTAGAGGACAAGGGAGGTGCAGTGGATGTGGCCTATCTGGACTTTATTGGGGACATTGCTGAGGGACTGGAGGGGAAGGTATGCCTCTTTGCAGATGATACGAAGGTATGCAATAGGGTGGACATGCCAGGGGGGTTGAAAGAATGAGGGAAGACCATAACAAACTGCAAAAATGGTCTGAAGAATGGCAGCTGGGATTCAATGCAAAGAAGTGCAGGATCAGTGCAGGTGTGATAATAAAATAAGTTTTGTGTAGACAGTGTCTTGATGGTAATATGAAAGAAATACATAGTTATACTTGTATGGTATTAATGGGAGAGAGAAAAAACATATAGATCGGATATTAAGTTTTCAGTGCAACACAAAGTTGTAGACAGAACTTGTTTAAATAGTGCAAACTTGAATATTCACAAATAATATTGACAAATGAACACATAGTTACAAACAGAAACATGTGCACACAGTGCCAGCATTGAAAGTGCAATTGAAGCACGTCTTTCAGTTTCTCTAGTCTTACAGACTTCAACATTGGATGTTTTATGACCTTGTAAATCTGCATAGCATTCCTTTTGTGGCTTTTGACCTTCAGACAGGGAGGTAGTATAGCACAAGGCTCCGAGCTGCAGATCTGGAGACCTGGGTTTGAATCCCACAGTCCCCACTTACATACTGTGTGACACTGAGCAAGTCACTTAACTTCCCTGTGCTCCCAGGTCGCACCTGTAAACAAGCTTTCAGCTTAGTGAGTCTCTCCTGGTTGAACAACTGGAAAAAAAAAGACTGCCACATCTTATCTCTAGTGTTGTGCTTCCCAGCTAATTATTTCTCTAAAACTTTGGCATTCATATATAGAGTGAAACTTTTTTTTTGAGAAATCCTGCTATGAAATCACCTATTCTGTGCATCTCAGTGCTACACAGGCAAAGGAAAAGTTAGAAAGAGTGGGAGATATCAATCTCAGTTACAGTTGAAAGGCTGATTAAGTTGACATGTTTATGAGCTAACTAGTGCTTTCAAGACTGCTCAGCTCAGTTCAAATAGCGCAGTGATTCTACAAAACCTTCAATATTATCTAGTCCATTGGGTATCTGGAGAGCTTCTTTTCTCTACAATCATAGTAAAACATCTGCAGGGCAATGCCCTCTGTAGCTGTAAAAATGACTTCCCAAAGATGCAGACAACCACACCTCGAAAAACACACCCCAGAACATTCCCACTGAGCTTAACAAGCAAACATATACACATTTGCCCAGCCACACACAAGCACACATGCCCAACATCCAGTTCAGCAAACCCCAGATCTTCATCAAGGATATCTCTTACATTGTGCCACACCTTTAAAACTGTAATCTGTTGGTGTCAGGACCACATGGAAACTTGTTTGTCAGGGAGCCACCCACAATGACATGCAGCATTGGCACCTATATAACGTGGGCAGACCCATTGCTCCTCAGTTCTTCCATGAATGACTGCTCAGTGGACCTGCAAAAGAAGCAACATGGAAACATAGAATTTGCCAGCAGTGTCAGCACAGATCCTACTTGATCTCTGCCATTATTTCTACGATTTTATTGTTTTTCTTCTTTAACTTATTGGTGTTGTCCCTGTGTGCTACTGAAAGAACATTTGTTTAAGTTTTGTACTTGCTGTTATAAGATCTGCAAGGATGATGCTCACACTCTGTGTGTTACCTGTTTGGGCCTGTTGCACAGTCTAGCAGCCTGCACAGTCTGCCAGGGATTTAACCAGGCCACAAGGAGATACTGTAAGAAGGCTCTAGAAATCTTCATCACCCTCAAGACAATGGAATCTTAGGCCAAAAGCTGCTAGCTCCGAGCCAGCTTCTCCCTCACACTTGGCTGCTGCCGAGAAGCATACTCGCAGGCGGTCATCGAAACTGTTGGAGGGAAGTAAAAAAAGGACAAGATCAGACTGTCATTGAAGCCCTTCGCCTTTAGCCGTCACCATAAGCATAGGAAGAAAAATGTTTCGCAGGTGTAGTTGAGCTCTGCATTGAAGGAGGGTAAGTCTTCATCATTGATTGCTTCGGCTACATCGACTACAACCCCTCTGACCATCATTGAGGCACCAAGGCTGGGGCTTGACTCTGGCACTGCAATACCTACTATGATAGTATGCCATCTCTGGCATCGGGTTTTGTCCCAGCAGTGATGGCAGTCACAAACCCTATAATGGTTGTCATTGACTCCAGGACTGTGCTGGCATTGTTTTCAGAAATGTTACATTGCCTGTTCCCATCTCTGCCAGCGACGGTGCCTGCAGTCATATTGACAAGGCCTCCCCTGTCAGTGCTGTCATTGTCAAAGGGACTTAGAAGCACACCTGTAGTTCCTCCATTGCAGCTGCCGCCTCAGTCATTGGCTCTGTTGATTGTTCCCTGTTGCCATTCAAGATGACGATGAGATGGAATATAATGCTGATCTCCTAAACATGGAGGAGGAGGAGGAGGAGGTGGAGAATCCCTATGAAGAAGGGCTCCCATACAGCTCTGCCCTCTCTTCTTTTGCAGTGAGGATTCTGTGGTTGATAACCCCAAGTTTCCTCCTGAAGATCCGTAATTTCAGGCTTTGTTCAGACAAATCCAAGATGTCATGGGCTTTGAGGGCAAAGAGGAAGACTTCAGTAAAATAAATTTGATGAAGTTCTTGGAGGTTATATGAAACAAAAAAAATTGAGGACAAGCCACTTTTTCCTTTTTTTTATGACAAAGGGCACTCCGACTCAGTTCAGTGCAAAATATGTGCTTTTTACTAAGGTGCCATTTGGACATAAACAATGTAGTGCCTGACTCATTTCAGATTAAAAAAAATCCTTTTTCAAAGACAACAGACAAGTTACAACAGGGTGCTTATATATGGCCCTTGGTGATGACATCATCCCATAGTGTCACACAAACATCCCATGACTTTCTGTTAAAAGCACAGGTACTTATCAAATACATGCCACAGTGTAAGTGAAAGTGTAAAAGCGGAGACAGTAACATGTACACCCAGTATCTATATAAACTACATATTACAATTAACCAAACACTGCCTTAAATACATACCTAAAAACATAATACATAACTTAAATTTATTATTACAGTACTTCTGACGTTACTGGTTAGTTGTCCTGCATTTTTAAGCCACAGAATGCACTTTTTGAAGAAATCTTAGTAATACTTAGACCTAGTTTCTTATTTCTAGTGCAAAACTAATGTAGTGTATACAGGAAGCTTTTTTCTGCATGGATGTTCACCCTAAGCAGAACGCTGTTGTACCACAGTGCAAAGGTCATGGAACATGGTTGTACCCTTATGTGGTACAACGTGTTCTACACAAGTGAACACCATGTCCATGTGACTAGCTGCAATGAACTGGGGGAAAAAAAAAAAACATCGCGCTCCCAACAGCTATCCACAAAATGGAAAATGATAATGTGGACCTTGGCTAGTTTGCTCTGTTTTCGATTAAAGTCTAAGCAATGAAACATTTATATTAACCTAAACTTAATCTTATTTCTTTAAAATAATCTCTTTCTCTGTATTAGCTGTCATTTTCACAGCTGCCAAGAATGGGACATCACAATGGGAGGATGGGACACAATAGTTTAAGCGGTTAAAAACAAACTTTTTTTATCTATATACACTATAAAAATACTGGTTGGGCAAAACCATGCTTAACAAGCCTGTGCTGCCATTTCAAGGTTCAGATTACAATGGACCTCTCGAGCTTCGCTCTTGAGTTCTGCTGTAATCTGAACCTCTTAGTGGCAGCACAAGCCAGTTGTGCATGGTTGCCTAACCAGTATTCTGTATGTGCTGTCCAGGCAGAGATTTACTGCAGTCCTTCTGCTTCCTTCCTTTAATATCCTTGATGGTGCGATTATTGAAGATGCCTCCTCCTTCAAGTACATATGAACATATGAAGAAGCCAGCAGAAGAAGGCCATTTGGTCTATCAAGTCTGCTCTTATTGCAGGGTCCATAGATTGAGCTAATGTCCCTTCCCTCCCTTCCCACTCCTCCCATCCTCCCAACCCATGATCCTTACCTTCCTTCCCCCATGCCTGTCCCAGCCTCTCTTAAAGCTGCCCACTGACTTCAATGAGATTACCTCTTCCAGTTGCTCATTCCAAGTGTCCACCACCCTCTCTATGAAGAAGTGCTTCCTGACCTCCCTCCTAAACCTCCCACCCTCCAGCTTAAGACTGTACCCCCTCGTGTTATGGTTGCCACTCAGCTTAAAGAGACTCCGTATCAACCTTATTTATCCCTTTCAAGTGCTTAAAGTCCCAATCATGTCCCCTCTTTCTCTCTCTCCTGTCTTCCAGGGAGTACATGTTCTGTGCCCTCAACCTCTCCTCGTATGCCTTACCCTGCTGACCAGCTATCATCTTTGTAGCCCTCCTCTGGACCTTCTCCAGCAGGTTAATGTCCTTTTTGAGGTGTGGGCACCAGTTCTGAACTCCGTACTTTAGATGCAGCCTTACCAGTGACCTGTTCAAGGGCAGTATAACCTCCTCTCTCCTACTACTGATCCCCCTAGATCTGCATCCCAGCATCTTGTCTGTTTTTGCTGCTGCTTTCTTGCATTGCATGGAGTGCTTCAGGTCACTAGTGATTATCACTTCCAGGTCCTTCTCCTTCTGTGATGCAGATACTCAGACTTCACCCTGGTAATACTCTGTCCTGGGATTCTTAGCTCCAATATGCGTAACTTTGCATTTCTTAGCATTGAAGCCAAGCTGCCAGATCCTGGACCACCTCCGCAGCTTTTCTAGATCTTCTTGTTGCTCCTGTATCCCAGCTGTGTCCACTCTCCCGCAGAGGTTGGTGTAATCCGTGAATAGGCACATTTTGCCCTTAATGCCATTACTTATATCGTTGATGAAGACATTGAACAACACCAGCCCCAGCACCGATCCTTGCAGGACCCCACTGGATACCTCTCTGGTGCCAGATAACTCTCCCCCATAACCACCCTCTGGGTTCTGTTCCTCAGCCAGTTTTCCACCCATATGGCCATCTTTTCCCCAACCCCAAAATCCACCAACTTCATGATCAACCTTTTGTGGGCACAGAGTCAAAGTCCTTGCTGAAATCAAGATAGAGGATGTCTGCCACTTGCGCTTGACCCACCTACTGTCTTAGTGACACAGTCAATGAAGTCAATCAGATTCGTTTGACACAATCTCCACCCCATGAACCCATGCTGCCTCGTATTCTGGAGACCATACTCCTGTAGATATTCCAACAACCTATCCTTTAGTATGGTCCCCATGAGCTTACCCACAGTGGAGGTCAGACTGACTGGTCTGTAATTCCCTGGGTCATCCTTGGAACCGCGTTTGTGGAGGGGCACTACATGTGTTATTCTCAAGTCCTGTGGTACCATGCCTGACTCTAGTGAACTATTAAACAAGTCTGCCAGTGGCCCTGCCAGCTCCTCAGCCAGTTCCTTTAGTACCCTTGGATGTACTATGTCGGGGCCTGGTGATTTGTCTGCCTTCAGTGCCAGCGGCCCCTCCCTCACTCTATCCTCCTCTATCACTACATCTGTGTTCTTCTTCCCCCCCCCGCTCCTCTTTTCCCTCCTGAAGGCACTGGTCTGTCCTCCTTGGTGAAGATGGAACAGAAGTATTCATTTAGTATCTCTGCTTTTCCCCCATTATCCTCCACCCCTTTCTTAAGCCTAGCAATCCTTTCCTTCTTGTCCCTTTTCTCACTTATATAGCGAAAGGAAGCCTTCTCCCCCTTCTTAATTCCTTCAGCTATCTGCAGCTCCTTCTGTGGCTTTCCTTGCTGGACTTCCCTACTTGCCTCACCAGGCCAACCTCTTTTCCCTTACTGCCTGGGAAACCGCAGAACTGAACCAGCTGGGCGCTTTGGTCCTTATGTTCTTCCCCCGATCCTGACATACTCATCTGTGGCAACCAGTATTCCTTTCTTAATGATGGTCCACCCCATATCTGCTCTGATGCCTGCCAGATGGCTCCTTAGCACTTCACCCATTTTCCTGAAGTCTGCCCTCCTGAAACCCAAGATTTTGGTCTTAGTCTGGATGCTTTCCCTACCCATATCCAACTGGAACCACACTGTGCAATGGTCACCTCCACCCAGTGGCTCTCTGACCATTATTTCCTGTACATGTTCCCCATTTGTGAGCACCATATCAAGAATTGCCTCAGCTCTTGTTGGTTCAGTGATGTCCTGAGTCAGGAACCCATTCTGTAGTCCTTCCAGGATCACCTGACTCCTAGTACATGTTGTGGAGGGTATGTTCCAGTCCACCTTGGGCAGGTTGAAGTCACCCACATCCTCATCTACCATCCACCAGGAGAAGGAGGAGAATTCCTGCAGGAGATAGCTGACTTCATCGTCAACATGGTGTTGAGGTCCCCCAGATGGATAGTTCTGGGGGACTTCAATGCCTGAGTCAACGATGAACTCTTGTATTTTGGTCAAAATCTCCTCCAGCTGATGACCACGCTGGGCCTTACACAGGTAGTTACCTCCTCGACCCATGTAGGAGGTCATTCGCTGGCTCTGATCTTCCTTTTGTGTATGGAGATAGCTGATTTGGGGGTGGAACCAGTCAGCTGGTCTGACCATCACACCATAAAGTTCAGCTTCAGGGCCCCCCTACTAGGTCTGCCCCTACGGAGATGGTTCAGTACTACCCTTTAAGGGGGGTTAACCCTAGTGACCTGTCGGCAGTGCTGGACCTTTCAGGCTTGTCAGGTGAATGTATAAGTCCAGATGGTCTTGTACTAGCCTATAATAAGGCTGTCGGAGATGCTGTGGACAAGAATGCTCCTGTTCGACCTCTCACCCTTCGCCCAAGGAGCCCCTGGTTTGATGGCTCCTTGAAGGAGTTGAGGCGAGTTGGCCGAAGGATGGAGAGAGCCTGGCGGAAGTCTGGCCATGATGCTGACAGGCTTAGGTTGATGGCACATTATGATAGCTGTCAATCAGAAATCACCCGTAAGAAGGCAGAATTCATGTCCAGGGAGATTTGTGCTGCGTGAAATCGACTGGCTCAGCTCATTCGGTCTGTTGACAGATTGTGCAATCCATCTGTCTCCGGCCCAGAGAAGCCTTTTCTCAGCTAAGATGCGAGTTCACCTGATTTTTCACAGGCAAGGTTGCCAGCATCAGGTCTGGCATCGGTCCGGCCTCTCCTATGAGGGATTGCAGTGATTGACAGGAGGTGGCATGCACTCGGTCAGTCTGGTTAGATTTCTACCTGCCGGAACTCATGGACATTGTAAGGACCATTCAAACATTACATAGATACATAGACAGTGTCGGCAGATAAGGGCCTATGGCCCACCTAGTCTGCCCATTTGAGCTTGTAAGTTCAGTTTGTTTTCCTAGAAGTCTATTTCCCCTTACCCCTGACCTCTAGAATTCCTTTATGTCTATCCCGCATTCTTAAATCCGTGATTGTTTCAGCCCCCACCACTTCCTCTGGCAGGGTGTTCCACTTGTCCACCACCCGCTCTGTGAAGAAATTCTTTCTCATGTTTCCTCTGAATCGCCCTCCCTCCAACTTCATCCCATGCCCTCTAGTCCTGAAACATCTTTTCGCTTAAAAATAGTGTTTTCCTGCACCCTGTTCCTCCCTGTAAGATACTTGTATGTCTCTATCATATCCCTCTCTCCTCCTCTCCTCCAGGAGTACATGTTCAGTTCCTTCAACCTGTCTTCATAGGATTTGTGATGCAACCCATGCACCATCTTTGTTGCCCTCCTCTGCACCTTCTCTACCCCTGTCTATGTCCTTACATAGGTATGGTCTCCAGAACTGTACACTGTACTCCAGGTGGGGCCTCACTAGTGTCTTTTATAGCGGAATTATGACCTCCCTTTTCCTGCTGGTGATGCCCCTGCCTATACGTCCCAGCATCCTATTTGCTTTACCTGATGCCTTGTCACACTGTTTCCCTACCTTGAGGTCATCAGAGATGACAACCCCAAGATCCCTTTCCTGCTTGGTGCATGCTATATCCTCACCCCCCAACATTGCACCCTATTAGTTGTAGTTTGGATCTGGGCCCTACACCCCTCTTAGTGGGATGTGTAGATGTTATCTGCCCAATCCTTGCTGAAATTGTCTGGAAGTCCTTGGAGAGTGGGGTCCTTCCTGACCCCCTCAAGGAGGCGGTCGTTCGACCACTCCTTAAGAAATCCTCCTTGGATCCAGACTGTCTGGCTAACTACCGGCCTATCTGTAACCTGCCATTTGTTGGTAAGGTTATTGAAAAGGTGGTTGCGTTGCAATTGGATGATCACCTTACAACATACAATGTTTATGATTCTCTCCAATCTGGTTTCAGGAAGAAGCATAGTACGGAGACTCCTCTTGTCCGGGTATTGAATGACCTCCTAATGGCTAGAGATCAAAAGGCACGCGCCATTCTGGTCCTTCTTGATCTCTCTGCTGCATTTGACACTGTAGACCATGGTGTGCTACTGGAGCGGCTGTGGCTCTTTTGTGGGCTGTCTAGTACAGTCCTTAAATAGTGTCACTCGTTCCTCACGGGCAGGTCTCAGAGAGTTTCCACTGGAATTTATTCCTCTGGTGCTCACTCCCTGCTCTGTGGGGTGCCGCATGGCTCCATTTTGGCCCCCATGTTGTTTGCAGTGTACATGCTGCCAATGGGAGATATCATCAGGCGATACAGTCTGAGTTTTCACTGCTATGCAGATGACACTCAGCTGTGTAGGTCCTTTCTGCCTGGACAGAATGATGCACTCTTCGTGCTAAATAATTGCCTTACTGAGATCAGAACCTTGATGAGCTCCAGCTGGCTGAGACTGAATCCAGACAAGACTGAAGTGCTGGTAGTGGACCCAGGTCATCCGGGGGGAGGGTTTGGGGGCTGGACAACCATCAGGCTTGTTACTTGGTGATATACAGCTTACTGCCGCAGAACAGGTGCGAAACCTGGGTGTTATTTTTGATGATGGTCTGACTCTAAAGCCTCAGGTTTTAGCAGTCATTAAATAATCTTTTTATCATCTTAGGAATATCACCCGGGTGAAACACCTGGTTCCTCTGGATGATCTTTCAACATTGGTCCATGCCTTTGTCACTACCCGTCTTGATTACTGCAATTTCCTCTACCTAGGGCTACGGGAGGTTGATATCCGCCGCTTGCAGCTGGTGCAGAATGCGGCAGCCAGGCTTCTGACTGGGACTTCTAGGACCAGTCAAATTACGCCTGTGCTCCCTGAACTGCACTGGCCGCCTATTCAGTGGCGGATCACCTTTAAGGTTGGCTTGCTAACCTTAAAAGCCCTACATGATCAGGGACCCGGCTACCTGCAAGATCTCCTGGTACCCTACTGCCCCCTCCATCACCTCCGTTCTGCCGATGAGGGATTGCTGGAGATTCCCAGGGTATGACTGAAGACATCTGGTTCTCGAGCTTTTTCTTTCTCAGCTCCAGCCCTGTGGAATTCTCTACCTCATCGGTTGAGAGAATGCCTGTCCGTTGATAGGTTTAAAATCGAGTTAAAAACTTATTTATTTAATCTAGCCTTCCTAGAATATGGATAAATTGATTTCCTGTTTTTAATGTTATTTATATTGGTTGTATCTGGTTTTATGCAGTGTCTTGGCTTGGAAAGGCGCTATAAAAATAAAGTTTGACTTGACTTGAATTACCACCTCTCCTTTTCCCGGAGCTTCCAATATTTGTGAGCTCAGTACCC
Source organism: Neoceratodus forsteri (assembly GCA_016271365.2). Lineage (NCBI taxonomy): Eukaryota > Metazoa > Chordata > Ceratodontiformes > Ceratodontidae > Neoceratodus > Neoceratodus forsteri. Next base: position 694,621,563 of record CM057456.1, read on the forward strand.
TTGCCCTCTTCTCATCCTGTTTGGGTGGTCTGTAAGCCACCCTCAACCTCACCTTTCTCCCTCTGTTGGACCATAACTGAACCCATAATGCCTCCACCTCCCCTTTCTCCAACTCCTCCCTCATGCAAGTTATTCCCTCTCTGATATAAACTGCCACCCCTCCCCCCTTCCCGACTACCCTGTCCCTTCTGTATAGTTTATATCCAGGGATCACAAGGTCCCAGTCATGGTGTGATGTTGCCCAAGTCTCGGTTACTGCAGCTATGTCCACCCTGCTGTCTGCTAATAGTGCCTGCAGGTCATCCATCTTGTTTCCAGGACTCCGCGCATTCAGAACACCACCCTCCACCTAGAATCTGATCTTCCCTCTATTCTTCTGTCTCACATTTATCCCTCTGTGAGCACCTCACGCATCTCCTGTGTTCCTCGCCCCTCCACCCTTTGTAACTGTGTTCTCAGCCCTACCACCACCCTCCAGACCTCTTCCATCACTGTTGGGGGTTCACTGATCTCCTCCTCTTGGAGTCTGTGAGGCCTACATGCCGCTGCCCCAGTAGTTTTAAGTGTAGTGGTTATATATTTCCTAGTTTGTCCCCGAGTACCCTCAAACCTTCCCTACTGAGGTGTAGTCTGTCTGGTGAAAAGAGTGTTTTGTTTGACCAGGTCTCCTCCCAGTCCCCAATACAGATAAACATCTCCTTCCTGCACCATTTCCTCAGCCAGTCATCAAAATCCTCTATTCTTCTTTTCCTGGCTGTGCTGGCCCTTGGTACTGGTATCACCTCGGAGAAGGCCAGCAAACTTCCTTCCTCCCTGATCTTCCGTAACTCCCAGAACCTATTTTGTACTACCTCAACCTCCTTCTCCCCAGCTAGGTTGTTGGTTCCCAAATGTATAACTAAATTAGGTTTTCTTCCAGCCTCTCCTACTGTTTCCCTTATTCTTGGGCCCACCTCCCCCGCTGCCATCCCTGGCATACAAACCACCCTCCTGCTTGCATTTGGGTCCCTTTTCCTTTCCCAGTGAATAACCCTAATTATGGAGTCCCCTATGATTGTCACCCTTCCATCCCCTGCACTCGTGCTCCCCATCCTTCCTTTCTTACCTTCGGTACTAGCTGCTTCCCCACCTAACTGCTCCCTCTGCACCCTGGTGAGGTTATCTCCACATCCACAATTTCTCCCCTTAACTGTTTTTCCATCTCCCACTCTGCTCCTCCCCTTTTGACTATCTGTATCTGCTTTCCGTTTTCCCTTCCCTCTTCCTTTCCTTTTCTCTCCCTTCCCACCATCCTCCACTCTGTTTTGCCTGCCTCCTCTTCCCTGCCCACCCTGATTAGTTCCCTCTCCCCTCCCCTGTACTTCTAATAGAAACCCTGGCTCAACCTGACCTCCTACCTCACCTCCTGTTTCCCCCTCCCTCCTTCCAGACAGTGGTGCAAGTCTATTCAATAAAGGCACCCCTTTAGAATTTCCCACCGCTGATGCTACTCTCACATTTCCACCCCTTTCCCTTACCTCTTACTATTCCTCCACCTTGGGCTCCCTAATCCTTTGAAGAAGAAATACTCCTGTATACTGGGTGCTCCTCCTCATTCCCATCCCCTGCCTGATGCCCTCGCTCCCCTGGGCATCACCCCTCTCCCTTTTCCACCACTGCTGTGTTCCTCTGACTTCCCACACTATCCTTCTGAGCTTCCATCTGAGCAGCCTTATTTCAGCCCTTAGCTGCTCCAGGCTCTTACACACAGGACAGTACCCTTTACGCCACAACACCCCCAGAAAGACTGCTGCCCCACATCTATTGCAGTTTACCACTCTCCTGCTTCTCATACATGTACCTATTCCCCCATATCCTCCCACCCCAGCTTCTCCTAGCCTCCAGTTATACATTACTATAAAATAACTATAAAATTCAAAAATATATAAATTTCTATCTCACTTTACCATCAAAATGTAACCACCTCAGACCACGCTGGCGACCCGGGTTCAGGAACAGACTTGGGACACCAGGGGCTGGCAGGGGAAGGAGAGAATTGAGTGTCCGTAGGACTGCTCTCCTCTCCTGGGGTGGGTAGTGGGTCGATGTCACGCTGCAGCGGCCTCTGGTGGAGACCAGGAGCTCTGCAGACACACGTAGGAGGGAAGAGTAGAAAAGCGGGAAAATCCGCTTTGCGACTGACCAGATGACGGCTGCCGGTCCACTGCTGTCGCCGATGCCCTGAAGGAGACCCTTCACCTCAGCAGCATCCTGGGGCCAAGTACGAGTGCTGGGTGCCCTTCCTGGTGCCTTCCCCCTCGGAGGAAGGGGACCCGCCCGGCGAAGGCTTACATCCAGGTTGCCCCGGGAACAGCTGCGATTTGAGGTTGGATGGCTCAGGAAGGGACAGGCGGAGTGGATGGGACCTAGGCAGCCTGAAGGAGTGGTGGGTCGCAAGGCATGAGGGGAGAAAAGAGATAATACAAAAAAAGTAACAACAATCTCTATTAATCTACAACCCAGTAGTCTGCTACTTTCAGTGTTCTATTAAAACTAGAACACTATGCCAGGGAAACTGTTTCTTAGCAACCACCTAATTCTAGCTCAAGAAAAATATTTTTAATAAATAGAGAATAATGGCTATACGAGTGTGCGTCATGTTTTTTTTTTTTTTTTTTACACTTGTGTAGATGACCATAAACCCTTGAGAGCGAAGCTCGAGAGGTTTACCTGGTCTACACACAACGAGGGTGTGTAAAAATAAAACCATAATGCACAGTCTGCATAGCCAGTATTTTTTATAATTTGTTGGTGCAAGTAGTTTAAGCCAGAAAAGATTTATGATTTTCAAACAGTTAAAATAGTAAATACTCAAGTCATTTAAATACTTATCGCACTATGACTTCAACAGAGATGGCGATATTGATTGACCAGTGAAGAGTGGAATCTGGAGTCAACTAAAGAACTGTAAAACAACAAAAAATTCATTTGAGCGTAAATGATTTACATTTTTATCCATAAATATTTCCATTTTCATCCAAGAAGTTCCTTCTTGTGCAGGTCATGGAGGTGCTGGTTCCGGTGCTAATCAGTGAGGAAACAAACAAAAAAATACGGGGAGAACAAACGGAAGCTGCTGTTGAGTCAAAAGTCCTTGACACTCGCTGCGATTGTTGAATGCTCCGTGGTGCTAACAGTGGTTGCACTGTATCTGTGAGCTCGAGACAGCTGAGTGCCGGTAAGAATTCAGAACTAACACAGAATGTCAACAGAACACTGTAATAACCTGGCTGCCTAGTTATTACAGCGTTTGAAACAGGAACTTGAGACGGTCATTAAAGGGGGCCACCAGTAATTATAAGCCCTTGAAATCATCAGCCTAGAAATCCCATGAAATAGTGGCAGTCACAGTACCACCTAAACAGCATGCCACCACCCAGCAACAAGCCAGCTAATCCCAGTGACAAGGACAACCCCATAAAAATCTCAAGCAAACTGCCTATCTACTGCGTATAAACAAAATGAAAGCTACACAAGATATGATTCACAACAGAACAAACATGCTGACTATATTGTTCCCAACTAACATGAAACACACACATCCCACAGTACCTCAGGGTATGGTTAGATTGTCATATAGCTTTCTCTGTTCATTTGGATGCTTTTCACAAGAAGCTTCACCCCAAGCTTCGACCACTTTACAGAAAAAAAGAGAAGCATTCCACTTCCTGCTCGCAGAGAAATCCTAACCAATATGATTTTGCACCCTTTTGACTAACTATGAAATTTGCTGCAAGGTACCTGCGCCAACAAAAGTGGCACCTTGCTCCAAATGTTGTGGCAATCCTGATTTTCGAATGCAGGCTGCATTGATATCAGGAAGCTTTGCGCCGAACCCACCCTGCACCACCCTTGCACTGGAAGTGGGGGTGCACCAGGTCACAAGGGAGCTTGCACCATGGTGGGGTTGCAGCATCCCTTTATTTGGGATTTTGGAAGCTGTATCAAGGCCACAAGTCAGGGCTGAGGTTAAATTGTGCCACAGATCAGGAGTGCGCTGTGCATATATATATATATATATATATGTGTGTGTGTGGAGGGGGGGGCCTACGTGGTGCACTGACGACTGACCAGTGGGGGTGCCAGTAGAGGGCAGCATTAACATGGCAGGGTGTGGGATGGTCCACTGGCACCAGGGCAGTCATGCCCTGTACAGTGCCACTGAGCCGCGGACAAGGTAAGGTGAGGTATGCAAGCACTGACTGCATCCTGGACACCCCAGTGGTACCAGCCCCACCAGCTGTCCTGCATCATGCAAACTCCCTGACATACCATCTGCCACACCTCATTATGGCTTGTCCCAATTGTGGTGCCCTTCCCACCTGCTGCAGTTGTTATGGCACCTGTAGCAGCACTATGGTAGCACACAGAAAGCTGTGCAACAGGGGCAGATGGTGCTGCCTGGGGTACATCCCTGTCCCACAACAGCACCTCATCCTGTGCAGCCCTGCCCAGTCACCACATTGGGGACTTTGCATTATGCGGGACCACTGGCAGAGCTGGTAGCATCAGCGGGTGCGTGACACAGTCATTGCCTGCATACGTTGCCCACCCTGTCCATGGCTTTGTGGCATTGTACAGGGTACGACCGCACTGGTGCCACCAGTGTACCCTCCCATTCCCTGTGGTGCCCATGCCACCTACTTCTGGCACCTCCAGTGATCCATCGTCAGTGTACCACGCTGGTTCCCCCTCAAACATTGCAGGTCTGGGCTGGAGCTGCGCCAGGTGGGGGAGGGGAACTTGATGGGACCCTCTGTGAAACCTCTCCGGTGCACCAAATCTTTGCTGCAACACTCCCAACTGCGGCAGCTATCAGAACCTTGGCACTGGGGCCGCCCCTTTGTACTGAAATCGGGTGCAGTGTCCCTGGCGCAGCTGGAGTTTTCCACAGCTGGGGATCAGCACATCGTGTACCAATCTAGTGTCTCTTCGAAAATCAAGCCCATTGTTTATAATGCTGCTGCAAAGTCTACTTTAGCTAGACTCGATCCTCTCTTTCACTCCTGTCACTTTGCCCTTGATAAACCCATGCGTAATCATCACTGTACCGTGTATTCTTCCCTCTCCCTCCCTTCTCTTAATGCCAGGTCAGGTGCTTCATCCACTGTGTCTCTCATATCCAGATTTTGGTTTAGCTCTCTTCCCTCCTATCTTCCCTCGCTCCTCTCCCTTCCCCTTTGTCCTCCCACTCTCTTTGTAATGCTTGCTATTGCTCCTTTGCTCTCCCTCAAATGACATCTACTGCTGGCCAGGCTGCCTTCTCTTTTCATTTCCCTAAACTTTGGGGTTCCCTTCCCCCTTCTGTTCACTCTGCTCCTTCCATTCCTGCTCTTATAGCTGTCCTCCATGAGTTCTGTACTGACTCCTGCAGTTGCTTCTGATACTGGATTTGCTTCTTACCTGCAACTTACCTAATTCTCTGTCCCTCAGTACTTATGCACTTCCTCAGTATCAGTCATTCCCCCAGTTTCTACTGTATTTTGTTAAGCTGATAACTCTTTAATAGTTCTTTTGATCAGTACCACAATTTATTGCTTGCTAAGTTATTTTTGTCAGTTTATTCTTAGGCATAATTGTCCTGTTTAGTTTTGTTGTACTTATTCCATTCTATGCATTTTATACTCTGTATTTTTGTACCTGTTCCTTCCCTTTTCCCAGGACGCATCTTGAAATGAGCTGTTACTATCTGTCTGTCTTTACTGGTAAAACCTTAGAAATAACTAACTAAATAAATAAATAACACATGGACAAGCAATTGCAGCTGTTGTTTGTAGATTAACCACAATGCCAATGGAAATTCTTCCCAGCCTGGTGCACAGCCAGTCCTACAGGGTAATCTGTAAATGGGGGGAAAAAAATCAGAACAATTGCTAGTTCTTAAAACCCAAATATCCACTTCAAAAAAGTTGCCAATTCATAAGCTGTATTTAAACCTCAGAATTCAGTAGCTTTTAAGCTAAAAATTCAAAATGTGTCACATCAAAGGACAAGTTTTTTAAAGTCTGCTCCCACGGGTCATGGGCGTACTTTATCAATGACTTTAAAAATAAAGCCATAACCCTGTGGGTTATTGGCTTCCTTTATGTGCAGCACTGTGGCATATGTAATGCCCTTCCTCTCTATTGCCCTGTCCCAGTCTTACTTTGAAGCTCCTGATGGCTTTCCCTATGTAAGAAGCACTGCATTTACACTCTGCCATATAAATGACTCTCATGCTGTCATGTGTAGTAAGCTGACAGATCTTACATTGCTTATGAGAATGTGGGCTGCTGAAGAGGGCTGCACACAATTGAGGTCACATTGACTGGTCTGTAGTCCCAGGGTCATACTTGGAACCATTCTTATAGAGGGGTACTATATGTGCCATTCTCCAGTCCTGCGGTACCACGCCCAACTCCAGTGAACTATTGAACAGATCAGCCAAGGGACCCTCAAGCTCCTCCACCAGCTCCCTCAGCACCCTTTGATGTGTACTGTCCTGGCCTGGGGATTTATCCACCCTTGATGCTAGCAACCCTTCCCTCACCCTATCCACTGCTGTCATGCTGTCTTCCCCTGTCCTCTTTGTTCCCCCTAGAGGCATTGGTCCATCTTTCTCGCTGGTAAAGGCTGAACAGAAGTACTCGTTCAGTACTTCTTTGCCTCCATCCTCCTTGACCCACCTGTTTCCTTGCTTTAGTCTAACAGTCCCATCTTTCTTATCTCTTTTCTCACTAATATAGTAGAAAAATGCCTTTAGTTTTCACTCTGATTCCCTCAGCTAGCTGCAGTTCCTTCTGAGCTTTAGCCTGCTGGACTATCTTACTTGTTACACTAGTCATCTTCGGGTACTCCTCCTGGTCCTCCTCCATCTGGGTCCTTCTAAACTTCATGTAGGCTGATCCTTGTCTCTTACTGCCTGGATGACTTCTGTGCTAAACCAACTGGGTGCTTTGGCCTTTGAGTTTTTCCCCTTGAGGTTGGTGCACTCCCTTAGGACTACCATTATTCCCTCTTTGATGATGGAACACCTATGGTCCATCCCCATATTCCCTCAGATGCTTGCCTGGTGACTCCTTAGTTGCTTGTCCATCTTTCTGAAGTCTACTTTTCTAAAATCCATGATTTTAGTGTTAGTGGGGCCCTCTCTCTGCCCATGTCCAACCAGAACCACACTGTGAGATGGTCACTTCTACCCAGGGGTTCTTCACCTTTATATCCTGGACACGATTCCCATTTGTCAGCACCAGATCAAGGATTGCCTCCTCACTGGTGGGTTCTGTGATGCCCTGTGTCAGGAATCTACTTTTCAGCACATCTAGGATCACTTGTCTCCTGGCACAGATCATTGCTGTTACCCCTCCAGTCCATCTTGGGCAGCTTAAAGTATCCCAGTATTACCACCTCTCCTTTCCCTGCAGCAGTCTTTATTTGCAAGTTGAAGTCCCTGTCTCTTTCTTCCTCTTGGTTTGGTGGCCTGCAAACCACCCCCAAACTCAGCGTTTTCCATTTGACAGTAATTGAGTCCATATTGCTTCTACCCACCCCCTCATCTGACTCCTCCCTCATTCAAGTTATACCCTCCTAATGTAAACTGCCACCCCTCCCACTTTTCCTACCTTCCCGTCCGTCCTGTATAATTTAAACCCAGGGACTGAGAGGCCCCAGTCATGGTTAGGTGTGGCCCATGTCTCAGTGACCAATGCAGTGTTCACTCCTGTCTCTGCCAACAGTGCCTACATGTCATACATCTTGTTTCTGAGACTTTCTGCATTTAGAGACACTATCTTCCACCTAGAAACATAGGAAGTTGTTGGCAGAGAAGGGCCTTTGGCCCACCCAGTCTGCCCTACTAGCTCCAAGGCAATAACTGTGCTCTTTTATGCTCAGTCTATATTAGGTTGTCCCCCTTCTCTACTTACCAGTAGTCCCCTATGCCTATCATCGTTTCTGTCCCCACCACTTCCACCAGCTGGCTATTCCACCTAACCACCACCCTCTCCATGAAGAAGTGCTTCCTCACATTTTCCCCTGAATGTCCCTCCTGCCATTTTCATGTTTTGGCCCCTAGTCCTTGTGCAGCTTTTCTACTACAACATTTTATTCTCCTGTACCTTATTTCTCCCTGTGATGTACTTAAAGGCCTCAATCATATCCCCCCCCCCCTCTCCCTCCTGTCTTCCAGGAAAAACATATTCAGTTCCCTCAGTCTAGTTTCATAGGGCTTGTTATGTAGCCCCTGATCCATTCTGGTCTCCCTCCTCTGAACTGCCTCCACCCTATTAATGTCCTTACGCAGGTGGGGCCTACAGAGCTGGACACAGTACTCAAGATGTGGCCTTACCAAAGCCCTGTACAGTGGAATGATTACCTCTATTTTTCTGCTGGTGATCCCCTGCCTATGCATCCCAGCATTCTGCTAGCCTTTCCCACCGCCTTGTCACACTGTCTCCCAACCTTGAGGTTATCAGAGATGATCACTCCCAAGTCTCTTTCCTGCTTGGAGCACTCAGTTTCCTCCCCCACTAGATGATATAGAGTCTTAGCCTCCTTCCTTTCCTACCCATCGGCCTTTCTCATTACTCCCCTTTGCCTGTATCCCACCCCCGCTACTAACCCCCTCGCTCTCGCTCCACCACTACCCACTGGTCCACCTCTACTGGCATGGGAGGAGGTCTGTAGACCTCCTCCTGAAAACTCTGGGCCTATAGGCCCATTAGCCCCTCAAGTAGTTTAAATTAAGCTTTGGATTATATCTCCCAGCTTTTGTCCCTGAGGACCTCGGACCTTCATTGAAGTGTAGTCTGTCCAGAGCAAAAGTGTTTCATCTGACCAGGTCTCCCCCAATACAGCCATACCCTTCATCTGTGCACCACCCCCTCATCCAGTCATTGAACTCCTCTATCCATTTCTTTCTGACTGTGCTGGCTCTTGGTACAGGCAACACCCCTGAGAATGCAAGTGATATGGCTATCTTTCTGCAGATCTTCCCCACCACCCAGAACCTTTCCTGTACTGCCCCCACCCCCTCTCCAGTCATTGGTGCCTAGGTGTATAACTACGTGTGGTTCTCCCAACTCCCTTCACCAATTCCACAGTCTTTGGGCACACCTTCTCTGCCATTATCCCTGGCATGCAAACCACCTTCCTCACCATATTTGAGTCCCCCTTCTTTCCCCATTGAATACCCTTAACTGTTGAGTCCCCAAGGATTATTGTCGCCCTTCTCCCCCACCCCATTTCTGTCTCCCTCTTTTCCTTTTCTGTCTACTTTATAAGCTTCTCCATTACCTATCTACTCTCCCTCCATCATGGGCACTACCCCCACTTATTCTCCCCACCCCCTTCTTGACTGACCCCCACTGCCCCTTCTTGCCTGCCTCTCTCTCTCTCTACCATCCCACCCCTCCCTGACTTTTCCTTTCTGGCCACCCGCACACCCTCCTTCTCCCTCCTCTTATCACTTTCCCTCCTCCCCCAACTCCCACTCCAATCTTCCTGATCTCTTTTCCCACCCACCTTGACTACTTTATACTGTCCTACCCCCTTCTCCAGTCTTGCTCCCCCGGAACCCATTGCCTGGTACTTGACCTCTCCCCCAACCTCCTATTCTTCCCTCTTCACTTCCAGACAGTGGTTGAAATCTAGTCATTAAGGGCAACCCTTTGAATTTTTCCACTTCTGTTGCACATCTCTCAGTCCCCCCTTCCCCCCCAACACTTGCCATTCTTCCTTCCTGTGCTTCTCCACCCTCTGAGGTAAGGGTATGCACAGAACCTCGGTGATTCCCTCTAGACCCCTCCCCTGCTTGTCGACCTCTCTCACCTGGGCATCCCCCTTCTGCCTTTCTGTCCACAACAGCTGCCTTTTGGTCAGAATGGGGTGCCCACCTGGGTAATTTTCAGGCCCAGGAATTGTGGACTGACCTAGACTCTGATCTCCACATCAATTTTCCAGATATGAGGGCCGTTCTACTTGGTTTCCATGCCTTTACGAAGCACCTCAGTCCAGGTCCCCTGTTGATGAGAACAGACAATGCCCATGTGATGCACTATATCAACAAACCAATGTCACTCACTCTTGCCCCCTGGGCAGGGAAGAAATGAAAATATAGCACTGGGCACTGTCTCAGAGCCTTCATCTGTTATCTGTGTTTCTCCCAGATGTCCAAAACATCTTGACAGACAGTCTAGGTTGGTCTCAGTCCCAGATAAGTGAGTGGGGGAACTGCTGACCTCTGTGCTGAATAATCTCTTTGCAAGATGGGGGCATCTAGAGATGGATCCTCTTGAGTCCCTACACAACACAAAACTGCTGCATTTATGCTTGCTCACTACAGGGCTTCCTGGAAAGGGAGGTTCCTTTATGTATTTCCTCTGATCCTTCTCATTCAGGGGGTTCTGTGCAAGCTGTGGGTGAAGTGGGCCATAATGGTACTGGTGGCCCCCTTCTGGCCTCACCAGATATGGGTAGTACTGCTGCAGCATCTGTCAGTGGAGCTGCCTGTTTGGCTACCCCGTGTCGGGGTTTACTGTCGCAGGACAGGGGTCCCTGGTCCACTTGTACCTATGGCCCTTCATCTGCACACATAACTCCTGAAGAGGAAGCCATAGCCCATTTTGGCATTTCTCACAGGTAGCTGATGTCTTGCTGGTGGCTAAAAAGCCTTCCACAAGGCACAGTTAGTACTTGAAGTGGAAGTGTTTTTTCCATAAGGTGAGGACCCATTTAAATGAGCCTCCTTGCCTGATTTTTCCATAAGGACAGTGTGTCCTTGCCTGCCAATCCAAGATTTTTACCAAAGGTTGTCTCTGATTTTACTTTGAATCAGACTGTCAATCTTCCTGTGTATTACCCTGAGCATGCTAACAAAATGTGAAGCATTGCTCCATACACTTAATGTACATAGAACAATGACTTTCCATCTAAATCGCACTGAAGACTGCAGGAAGTCCTCTCAGCTCTTGGTCTCATTTACCCCGGGTGAGAGGGCATACTTGTTACTATAGTGCCTGTCCAAATGGCTGGCTTATTGCATTGAATTTAGTTATAGGAACTATGGTGAGGAAGTTTCTGGTGCTGTGTGTGGGCACTCGACATGTGGTATAGTCACTGCTGTTGCTTTCTGCAGCTGACATACGTGCTGCTGCCACATGGAGCACCATGCATACTTTTACTCTGCACTACAGTCTAGACATGGTCTGTTGTAGATGTACTGACTTTTGTCCAGCGGTATTACAAGGCTTTCTATCCTGACTGCATATCGGACTATGACATCATCCCTGGGTACCTTGCATACTGACTGGGAATTATTCCAAAGGAGTGGCCCAATAGAAACATAGAAACTGTTGGCAGATAAGGGTCTCTTGGCCCACCCAGTCTGAACATTTTTTTCCTACCTACATTCTGGTGGAGATATCCTTGATGAAGATAGAACAGTTACTTACTGTAACTGTAGATCTTCGAGAGAATCTCTTTCTTTGGGTCACAGCCCACCTGCCCTCCTTTCCCATTTTTTCTGAAGTATGTGCTGGCAGATTTGTCCGCTTCTTTGTTTGGAGGTGCCCATTAGTGCTTTTTGTGTGTATACTATTTGCCAGTCTTGTGCTTCTCCTTGTGTGCCTGGTACTGGTTTGGTTTCTGTGTTCCTCATGGTAGAGGGCCTCCGAGCTTATCTCTGGTGGGGAACTAAGGAGCAGTGGGGCCACCCATGTTATATAGGTGCTGACATTGCACTTCAACTTGTCTCTGGATACAGGAAGAGTGCCAGAGGACTGGAAGAGGGTGGATGTAGTGCCTTTACACAAGGGAGGTAGTAAGGAGGTGAAGGAGAACTATCGACCCATCAGCCTCACATCAGTGGTGGGGAAGGTAATGGAGGCATTAATCAAGGAAAGGGTGGTGAATTACCTGGAGGAGAATGGCTTGCAGGACAGCAGACAGGATGGCTTCACGAAGGGGAAGTCTTGCCAGACAAACCTAATTGAGTTCTTTGATTGGGTGACTCAGGTGATTGATTGGGGGGGGCAGTGGACATGGCCTATCTGGACTTCATTAAGGCCTTCAATACCGTCTCCTATAGGAGGCTGGTGAGCGAGATGGAAAGCCTGGGGTTTGGTGGGTAAATAAGCTGGGTGGAGGCCTGGCTGGCAGGAAGAACTCAGAGGGTGGTGATAAATGGGGTGCACTCCAGGGCAGCAAGGGTGAAGAGTGGAGTGCCTCAGAGGTCAGTTTTGGATCTGCTTCTCTTCAACATCTACATCAGTGATATTGCGGAGGATTTGAGGGGGAGGGTGTGCCTTTTTGCTGATGATACAAAAATATGTAATGGGGTGGACACCCTTGGGGGGGGTGGAGGACATGAGGAAGGACCTAAAGACACTCAAGAAATGGTCTGGGATGTGGCAGCTGAAATTTAATGCCAAGAAGTGTGCTGTGGTGCACTTGGAGAGTAAGAATGGAAGAGCAGGGTACACCCGAGGTGGGGAGGAAATCAAAGTAACAGAACAAGAGAGGAATCTGGGGATCATAGTCTCCTCAAACCTTAAAGTAGAAATCCCGTGTAGCAGGGCAGTGGGAAAGGCCAGTGGAATGTTGGCATGCATAGGCAGGAGTATTACTAGCAGAAGGAGGTAAATAATAATGCCCCTTTACAAAGCCATGGTGAGGCCGCACCTGGAGTATGGGGTTCAGTTCTGGAGGCTACATCTCCACGAGGATATAGATGCATTGGAGAGGGTTCAAAGAAGGGCAGCCAAGATGGTGCAGTGTATGCAGGGAAAGACATATAAGCAGAGGTGTAAGGAGCTGGATCTGTACACGCTGAAGACAAGGAGAGGAAGGGGAGACATGATTGAAATTTATAAATATGTAAAGCGGCTCAATAAAGTGGGAGAAGAAAGTTTACTTAAGAGGAAGGAGGGGGTCAGAACTAGAGGGCACAGCCTCAGGCTGCAAGGAAAAAGATACAGGGGCAATGTGAGAGGGCATTTCTTCACGGAAAGGTTGGTGGAGCCCTGGAACAGACTACCAGATGGAGTGGTGGGGGCTAAATCGGTGAAAGAATTCAGGAGGGCATGGGACAAGCATATGGGGCTAAGTATCAAGGAGAGGGTGGAGGCTGGCAGGGAAGGGGAGGTGTAGGGGGAAAAAAGGGCAGATTAGATGGGCCAGTATGGTCCTTTTCTGCTGTCAAGCTTCTATGTTTCTATGATTTTTAATTTCCAGTGGGTCCTGACGCTGATGGCTTTCAGTTCCAAAGGTGTGACCCAATGGGGGAGATACTCTCAAAGATCTACTGTTGTGGTGTGTAACTGTTCTTTTAACACATTCAAGCCTTTAAATAGCACCAAAACAGTGGCTTCTGAGAACAAGGACCTGCACAGAAAAAAATGAATACCTGAACAGAAACCATCAGGCAGTGCTGTACTAAATCTAGAAACCTAGAATGTACTGGCAGAAAAGAACCAGTAGGCCCTGATAGTCTGCCCAATTTTCCCTGCCTAACACAACATCCTGTACTCTATTTGGTCACAGGTGTACCTCTCTCTTCCCTTAGCCCTATTTATTATACCCATGTGCCTGTCCCATGCATGCTTGAAACTCCCCACTGTCTTCACCTCACCACCTCCTCTGGCAGGTTGTCCCAAGCATCCACCATCCTTTCTGTGAAGAAATATTTCCTCACATTCCTGTAAAACTCCCCCACCCCCACAAGCTTCATAGCATGCTCACATGTTCTGGTGTTCCTCATCCTGCACATTTTTCACCTCATTGAGGTACTTATTGGCTTCAGTCATGTCCCCCTCTTGCTCTCTACTCCTTCGGGGAGTACATGTTGAGCTCCTGCAGCTTCTCCTCATATGGTCTCTTGTGCAAGCTTGCACCATTTAGTAGCCCTCCTCTGGACCACCTCCACTCTGTCGATGTCCTTGTAGAGGTGTGGCCTCCAGAACTGCACAGTACTCCAGGTGGGGTCTCACAAGTGACCAATACAGAGGCAGCACCACCTCCCTTCTCCTGTTAGAGATCCCCATCCCTGTGCACCCCAGCATTCAGCTCACCTTGCCCACTGCCGTGTCGGACTGCTCTGTCACCTTTAAATCATCAGATAATGATCAGTCCAAGGTCCCTCTCTTGCTTGGTGTCTGTAAGTTCCTCCCCTTATATTATACACAGCCCCAAGCTTTCTCCATCCTAAGTGCATGACTTTCATTTTTTGACGTTGAAACACAACTTCCACTTCCTAGACTACTGTTCCAGTTTCCCCAGACCCCTTTGTATTCTCTCCACCCCCAGGGTGTCTACCATGTTTCAGATTTTTGTGTCACCTACAAAGAGACCCACCTTTCCCTCCGGTTCCTCATCACTGTCACTTATGAAGACATTTAAGAGGACAGGGCCGCGTACCAATCCCTGAGGTACTCTACTAGTCACTCTCCCATCCTCTGAGTGACTGCCATTTACCACCACCCTTTGCCTCCTGTCTTTAAATCAGTCAGATACCAAGTTCACCACCTTCTCCCACACCCCAAGGCTGCTAAATTTCTTCATCAGCCACTGGTGTGGTACAGTATCTAAGGCCTTACTGAAGTCCAGGTAGTCCACATCCACTGCCCTCCCCGATCCTCCTCCCTACTGACCTAGTCAAAGAAATCTGAAATTTGATATGACTTCCCTGTGAAGCCATACTGTTGGTGTTCCTGTATCCTATATGTCTCTAGGCACTCCATCAGTCTCTCCTGTAGCAGGGACTCCCATTAATGTCCCCACCACTGGTATGAGTCTGAATGATATTACTAGCCTCCTACCTGATGCTGCTGTTGTGCAGTGGAACCAGATCAGCCCTCCTACATTTCTCTGGAACCACCTCCATCAGTGAGATGCTAAATATTGTTAGAGGGGCCTCTAGCACTGTGCTCAGTTCCTTAAGTACACTTGGGTGGATCCTGTCTGGCACCATCACCTTGTTTTCTTTTATGCTTCCAACCCCTGGTGGACACTGTCTCCTCTGTAAATGAATTTGTGTCCACTCAAACCCCTGGTGCCTGTTAATGCATGTCGGCCTGTTCCCCCTCTCCACTATGAAGACTGAGCAGAAGTATTTGTTTAAAATTGTAGCTTTTTCTTGCCCCCCCCCCCGGTCTCCTGATGTTCACTGTACTACCCCTTGCCTTCCTCTTTTCATTCATGAACCCGAAGAATGTCATATCCCCATTCTTGACCTCCTGTTCCTCAGCAATGTCACTTATTGAAATATTGAAGAGGACAAGGCACTGCACCAATCCCTGTGATACTCCACCGGTCATTCTCCTGTCCTCCATGTTCCTACCATGTACCACCACCCTTTGCCACTTATCTTTCAACCAGTTTGATACTTAGCTTACTACTTTCTTCCCAGTTCCCATGCTGCTGTGTTTTTTTTTATCAGCCTCCTGTGTGATACAGTGTAAAAGGCCTTGCTGAAGTCCAGAGTGTCCATATCCACTGACCTCCCCTGATCCACTTCCCTAGTTACCAACTTAAAGAAATCCATGAGATTTGTCTGACGTGACCTCCCCATTGTGAAGCTGTGCTGCTGGTGGTCCTGCAGCCCAAAGATCTCTGGGTACTCCAGCAGTCTGTCCTTCAGCAGGTACTCCATTAACTTACCCACTACTAATGTGAGGCTGACCAGTTTATAATTACTGGCCTACTCCCGGCTCCCACTCTTGTGCAGAGAGACCACATTAGTGCTCCTCCTTTCTTCTGGATCCACCCTTGTCTCCACTGAGGTGCGAAATAGCACTGCCAGAGGGGCAGCTACCATTGTGCTCAACACCTGAAGTATGCTTGCATGGATCCTCTCTGGTCCCATCACCTTGTTTTCCTTTAGGGATTCCATCCTGGACTCTGTCTTCTGCAAATGGACTTGTGTCCATTCCCCCTCCCTGCTGGTGCCTGTTAATGCATGTCAGCCCATCCCCCCTTCCACTGTGAATACCAAGCAGAAATATTTGTTTTAAATTTTAGCTATTTCTTGGTCTTCCTCTGCCAAATACACACCCTACCCCGGCTCCTAAGCTTCATTATACCACCCCTTGTCTTTCTTTTCTCACTTACATGCCTGAAGAAAGTCTCATCTCCACTCTTGACATCACTGGTGATACTTTCCTCAGTTTGAGACTTTGCTGTCCTTACCCTCCTTACTGCCTCCCTTTGTTTCTTTAGATACACCTCCCTCTCTGCCTTCTTTTGGGTTTCCTTGTACTTCATGATGCTGTTTCATACATAGTGCCTTAGTCACCTCCTTTGAGAAACACAGTGTCTCTTTCTTCTCCTGCCCTTGCTTATTGCCTTTAAATATCTTGCCTTACTTGCTTACCTTAGTTATTCCCTCCTTGATTCTATTCCATTGTGCCTCCACCCCCTCAGCTGTCCCCCCTTCAAGGTATTTCCTAAGTCTCATCACCCAACCATGTCCCACAGTGTATAGGAGCCATTCCTGTACATTGTGGGAGACAGCTGGGCAGTGAGGAGAGTTCACTTACATCACAATGAAAAACAGAGTTGAGTCAGATTCCAAGGCACTAAGGAATTTAAAGTGATAAGGGACAAGTGCCCACCAACTGGGCAAAGTGCTCAAACATTTAAGAAAATGGAAATAGAACTGAACTACTATTGAAGTATAATGAAACTACAATCAAAGGTATTTAACACAGTAGGCTGACAAAATGATGCCCTGGTGTTTTGTGTGATGCAAGGAGAATAAATCTTTGAAAACGGATTGTCAGTGTGTGGTGTCCATTTTTTTAAGTACTGATCTGAGATGTCTTTGGATGACCCAAGACCAACTGATATTTCCTCTCTACAGAGGAAGGGCAACCTGGATGCCTTACACAGACAACCATGAACTTTATCAAATGCACAAAGGAATACACATGACCACAATAGATGCATTCAAGCTACGCTTGTTGGCACCTAAAAAGTGCACTTGGTGAGGAGAGCACTGCAGTTGTATTTTACTCTAGCCCTGTTTACTGCCTGCATTCTAAAAGAGTAAACTTGTTTTTTTACTCAGGGGGCAGACACAGCAGTTGTATTTAACCCTACTGTATATCAAGGAACTGCCTGCATTTAAAAAAAAACAATTTATTTTCTTTTTTTTAATATGATGGGGGATTAACAGCAGTTGTATTTGACTCTATGCCTGCCAACATTTTAAAAGAGTAAACTTTTTTCTTCCCTGGGGGCAGATGCAGCAGTTGTATTTAACTTTTTGTCAGGTTACTGCCTGCATTTTAAAAATGTAAACTTGTGTTTTTTTTTTCCTCTGGAGGTAGCTGCAGTTTTATTTCACTCCTTCAGGCTCTGGTGACTACCTGAATTATAAAAATGTGATTTTTGTCATATGCTTGAGGGAATGGGTAGCTATAGATTTAAACTTTACTCTTTCTGGCCCTGACTACTGCACACATTTTAAAAGTGTGATGTTACATTTCTCTGGGCTTGGATTCATCATGGGATTCTGCTTGTCTTACATAATCTTTTCACCCATTTGGTTAGCATAACCCTCCTTCTACGTTCTTTGTTCCCTGTTACGATACCCTATGCGATCAGCTTCTGACAAATGACTAGTCAAAATTGGTCAGAACCATTCTATAAACACTATTATAAAAACAAGGTGTTGAAATGTTGCAGAAAGAATAATTTAATTCAAAGTATTTTAAATGGAAATGTTTACAAAACTACATTCCTGAGGTTAAGTCTCAACAAAGTTGATGGAACTCTCATACATGTTAAAGAAAACATCTAACACATTTGTTTACTTGTTATAAAATACTAGTAAAATCTAATAAAATATCTATTTTTAGTCAGCAGGAGCATAGAGTGCAGTGAGAGTTGGAGCCAGCAAGCATCGCTTGGGAAATACCGGCTTTGTCACACAACAGAGAAGCTGCATCAGTATCCTCAGTGTGGGAAGAGTTTCCATGACCTCCGTCTCATTCCTGTACAACAGATTCACAAAGGAGAGAGGGAATATAAATGTACTGAATATCAGAGGAGTTTAAGGAAGCTGAGTGCAGTTATATGTACTGACAAGAAACACGTGAGAGACAGACCATATAAAGGTGCTAAATGTAACAAGAGGTTTACCCGGAAGCATCACCTAATAATACATCACGAGTTTCACATGGGAAATAAACCATATGAATGTGCTGGATGTAACAAGAGGTTTACATCACAAAATGGCCTCATGAAACATCAGCAGGTCCACATGGGAGAGAGACCATATAAATGTGCTCAATGCTTCAAGAGTTTTACACGGCTGGATAGCCTGATAACACATCAGTGGGGACATATGCAGGAGAGGCCATATAAATGTGCTGAATGTAGCAAGAGTTATGCCCAGAAAAGTAACCTAATAATACATCAGCGAGTTCACACGGGGGGAGAAACCATATAAATGTGATGAATGTAGCAAGAGTTTTGCCAGGATGAATACCCTGATAATACATCAGCATGTTCACATGGGGGAGAAACCTTATAAATGTGTTGAATGTAACAAGAGTTATGCCCAGAAGATTAACCTGGTAATACATCAGCGGGGTCACACAGGGGAAAAACCATATAAATGTGTTGAATGTAATAAGGATTATACATCACAGAATGGCCTTACGAAACATCAGCAGGTTCACATGAAGGAGAGATCATATAAATGTGCTAAATGTAGCAAGAGCTTTGCCCAGAAGCATGACCTAGTAATACATCAGGAGGTTCACATGGGGAGAGAAACCATATAAATGTCCCGAATGTAACAAGGGTTTTGCCCAGAAGAGTAATTTGATAATACATCAGCGGGTTCACACTGGGGAGAAACCTTATAAATGTCCAGAATGTAACAAGGGTTTTGCCCAGAAGATCAACCTGATAACACATCAGCGGGTTCACACGGGGGAGAGACCATATACATGTGCTGAGTGTAACAAAAATTTTAAATCACAGAGCAATCTCATAACACATCAACAGGATCATATGAGGGAGACACAAATTAAATGTGCTGAATTTAACAAGAGGTTTGCTCAGAAACATGACTTAATAATACATCAGGGAGGTCATACCAAAGAAAAACCATATCAATGTGCTGAGTGTAGCAAGAGTTTTGCCAGGTCAAGTCACCTGATAATACATCAGCGGGTTCACACTGGGGAGAAACCTTTTAAATGTTCTGAATGTAACAAAAGTTTTGCCCAGAAGATTAACCTGATAACACATCAGCAGCGGGTTCACAGTGTGGAGCACCCATATAAATGTGTTGAATGTAGCAAGAGTTTTACATCACAGAATAACCTCACAAAACATCAGCAGGCTCACATGGGAAGAGACCATAAAAATGAGCTAAGTGTAACCAGAAGTTTGCCCAGACGCATGACCTACTAATTTTATTTGATTTGTTAACTGGGTAAGAACCCAAGAGCATCAGATGCCCATTTTCATGGGGGACCTGAAAATACAAAAGGTTCAAAACAGACAAATTACAAAACATAGAAAGTTGCAGTATGCAAAGTTAATAGTGTAGACTATGTGACCACATTAACCAAAACAACCACAGTCAGATAAGCCTAAAAAATAACTTTTCAAATGATTCTTAAACCTGTTAAGACAGGTAAATGAAATTCAGTTGGAATAAGTTCCTATCAGCAGTAGACTTAAGTAAAAAGCACCATTGCCCCATAGCAGTACGATATACAGGAGTTTTAATTTTACCAGTAATAGCTGACCTAGTAACATAACTCGACACTGGAGTACCCAATATTGATTTAAAATGAAAAGAAATAGATCCTTTATAAAAAGTTCCAAAAGGCAAGAAGACTTACATGTGAACATCTGAATGGAAAAAAGACCAATTTCTGGTATAATGCACAATGATGTGCGAGTCATGAATCAGAGGTTACCGATGTGGTTATATATCACTTCTACCCGTTTTAATGTAATGTTGTTGGTAGCAGCATAGATGGGCATACCATAGTCCATAAGAGACAAGCATTGTTTGTGCTGGGGGTTTTTTTCTCAATTCAAAGGTTAGACAATTTTTCACTTTGTAAAGTAATCCTAGTCTTGAATGAATTTTTTTAATTAAAGAATCAATATGATTAGCATAAGACAAGGTGCTATCTAAAACAAAACCCAAATAATTAAAGCAGGCTACCCTTGCAATCAAAATTCCTTTAATGTCTCTGATTACCAAATATGGATTGTTTACAACTTGTTTGTGAAGTGCAAAAAAATCATAAATATTGTTTTACTAACATTAAAAATTTATCTATTAATAGTCAGCCACTCCTGTACCAGAGAGAAATCATGTTCCATCAGATTTATCACAGAATGTACAGATGAATTTTTCACATACAGAACAGTATCATCTGTGTACATGAGTGACTGAATGTTTTGAGCCACTGTAGGTAAATCAGCAAATCAATTAAACAAAACAGGGCCCAAAATTGAGCCCTTGGGCAGTCCATGGTTCACACTTTGAAAAGAAGAAGTAATTGAGCCCAAAGCTTCCCTCTGTTTTCATGGGTCAAATAATTTGTAAACCAGGCAACCACCTTCTTGGAGACCCATACCAAATAAAGTTTAGAAACTAAGAGTCTATGGTCAGTGGCATCAAAAGCCTTAGAAAGATCTAAAAACAATGCTGCAGCCAACTCCCCATTATCCAAGGTGGAATGTATATAATCAGTAAATTCAGTCAACACAGAACATGTACTATATCCAGATCAAAATCTGTGTTGAAAAGGTGAGAGCACATTTTAACTGTCTAAGTGCTCCTTTAGTTGGTCTGTTACTGTTCTTTCCAAAACCTTGGATAAAGGGGATAATAAGGATATGGGTCAATGATCGCTAACTAATGACTTATCACCTAATTTGAAAATTGGGATTACTGTAGCTTGTTTCCAGTAATAATACATCAACAGCTTCACATGGGAGAGAAACCGTATAAATGTGCTGAATATATCAAGAGTACTACATCACAGAGTAACCTCATGAAACATCAGCAGGTTCACATGGAGGGGGAGAGACCATGTCAGTGTGCTGAATGTAACAAGGGTTTTACATGGCAGGATAACTTGATAACACTTTAGTAGATTCGCATGGGGGAAAAAACATTTAAATGTGCTAAATGTAACAAGAGTTTTGCCCAGAACAACCACCTGATAATATGTATGTACTTCAATTTATAATTGTGTTACCCTGTATTATTCGATGATGCTCCAAATGTGCTGATGTTGTCTTTGTAACTCATTGACATAGAACCATTGCAAATGAGCACGTGCTCAAAGGTTGTGTCCGATTTCTGCAATAAAATAAAATATCAGCTGGTTCACACGGGCAAAACCTTATACATGTGCTGACTGTAACAAGAGGTTTGCATACAAGACTGACCTAATAACTCATCAGCGGGTTCACACAAGGGAGAAATCTTATAAAGGTAATGAGCGTAGCAAGAGTTTTGCTCAGAAGACAAACCCGTTACTACATCAGCGAGTTCACATGGGGAGGGAGGACTATGTAAATGTGTTAAATGTAACATGAGTTTTGCCTAGAAGAGTGGCCAGATAGTACATCAGAGAGCTCACGGTGGGGGATTATTTTATTATTTTTATTCCTTTGGTAACCAGGTAACCAAGGTCTGCTGGATGTACCAAGCTCACTCATGGCTCATCACTCTAACCTCTAGGCTATACAGCCAGTTCCAATGTAACAAGAGCATTATAGCACAAAGTAGCCTTATAAGACAACAGGACAACAGTGAATTCTCTTGGGGGGAGAGACAACCACACCCTGTAGCAGGGGCAACCTGGGAGCAGTGGGGAAGTATGCAGGTGGAGGTTGTGGGAATCAAACCTGGGTCTGTCTGCTGAATGTACCAAGCTAATTTACAGCTCATTACTTAAACCTCTAGGTTATACTGCCAGCCCAGTATCTCTTAGTATCTTATCAGTATCTCAGACACTGTTCGAATTACGGAAAGAAACAGTCTAAGGAACCTTGCATGTATTAGAGGAGCATATTTGACAAATATTAAAGACCTACATTACTGATTTCCTGACTCACATAAATATACCCTGGGTTACGAATGGGGTCAATGCTTTTCATGTTATTAGAAAACCCTGAACATTGGAGACACTGCCCAAGGGAAAAACCATATAAATGTGCTGATTTTTTTATGGTAACCAGGGAAGACTTAACAGGCACAAGGCCTGTATTCAGGGACAGTCCAGGAGCATGGGAAGGTTAAGTGACTTGCTTATGATCACAGAGTCTGCAGGTGGAAGTTGTGGGAATTAAACCGAGGTCTGCTGGATGTACCAAGCTCATTCATGGCTCATCACTCTAACCTCTAGGCTATACAGCCAGTTCCAATGTAACAAGAGCATTATAGCACAAAGTAGCCTTATAATACAACAGTGAATTCACTTAGGGAGAGAGACAACTGCACCCTGTAGCAGACCCATGTTGACCAAGAACTAACTCATAAGCGGTTAAAAAGAAGATAATTCAAGTCACACAAAGCAAGGTTGATACTGGCAGCCCAACAAAGTGGACTACACCAACTGGTCACCAGCTTGGTTCACCGGCAGCATAGGAAAAGCAGGAAAAATGGACAAGTATAGGTTCTGCTTTACAGAGTTAGACACACTCTCTCGTCAAGGGGTAGGATCTGAATTACTCCTGTCAGATGGTTCTTACACAAAAAGACACAATCATGTCCTTAGAGGAGAGTACCTAAGTTACAACCTTTAAAATTCATATTAATCAAATCCTAAGGTGTGTTTCAAATTAGATGTGGTCCTCAGGACCCAATGGCCTGTTGAAAGAGAGATATTGTTAAGTTCTTTTTAGATATCTCAAGGGAAGGAGCCTCCCAGATGTTCCCTGGCAGCAAATTCCACTGGACTGGGGTGGCCACCTTGAATGCCTGGTCCCCAGAAGATTTCAACCTTGCTCTGTGGACCTCCAGGAGGGTCTCCCCTGCTGATCTGAGAGAGTGACTCAGGGTGTAGGGATGCAGGAACTCCTTCAGGTAGCACGCACTCAACTTGTGTAGGGCCTTATAGGTCAGTAGACCTATTTACTGGTAGCCAGCGCAGTTTGCACAGCACCAACGTAATATGACTGAACCTTGACTGTGGCCCGTCAGTAGCTGGGCAGTCGCGTTCTGCAGAAGCTGCAAGCACCACATCACACCCCCTCTGACCCTGAGGTAGAGTGTATTACAGTAGTTGAGCCTCAAGGTGACAAACACGTGTACCAGTGTGGCCAGGTCATTAGGGGAAATAAGGGATTTAACTCGGGCGATGTTTCAGAGATGGTAGAAATCAGACCGCAGCTGACACCTGTGCCTCAAGTGTCGGCTCATACAGAACAATGCCCAAATTCCTCACCTTTGAGGAGGCCTCTGTCACGAACCCATTCCTGAGGGTCAGGTCCACTGAGCTCACAGTGCCCACCCCTAAGTGCAATCTGTGACATGGGGGAAATGGGATACCCCGTTTGTGTCCTTCTATAGTGCTTGCTGAATTCACAACTGAACATTCACCACGAAGTCCTAAGGTCCTCTCTTTACTCTGGATCAGCGTACAATACTAGTCGAGTCTTGCAGCCAAATATGAACCCTTTTTGGTTGTTACACAAAGGGGGAAGATCCAGGCGTTACAACCTCTTCGAGGTAGCATTGTAATCCTGATTCTGCCTTCTCCTAAAAGGCATGCAATAACCTGGTTCAAATCCCCACAAACTGTTCCTTGAGACTTTGGTATTCTCCCTATCTTTATCTAGACTTTCCCTTTTTTCAGACCCTTTGATTTGGTAGCTTATGATGGCACCCCTTCACCATAACAGTTTAGTCACAGATTATTACTGAAACAGCCCACAATCACACATGCAATATAGAAATCTCGTTCAGGCAGATTTCTTAAACAAAACAAATGTCTTTACTAAATTAAATAATTAACATACATTACAACTGAAAGGTTTTATCAACTTGGTTACAGAATAACTCAAATAAAAAGTGGGCATGTACATACGAAAAAAACACCTTAAAACTATCAGCTAAGTTCTAGCTTAAGTTCGTAGTGGATTGAAGTCCAGGAAAAGTAAATGAAAGTTTGTTAGCAGTCTTGCTTCTTGTGTGTCAGGAGACAAGTGTCCCTTGAAGATGATCAGCAAAAATGAGAGAGAGACCCTGGGTTTCAAGCTCTTTATATGGTGTCAAAATCCCTGGTCTGTCCTAATTTTTAGGCCAGTAGATGTCACTCTTGCATTTTCCCAACAACACAATTTTCTGGCTACCTTGTGATGTCATACTTCCCTGACAATTATGATACCTGTATGAGAATTCACAATAGCCTGCCAGAATGGATATTTCTGTCCTTTCCTTTCTTCTCATCAAAGGCAATATACCATAACAGTTTCCTGGAACCAAATCATCCTGCCTTTGAGGTAAAAAAGAGCTATCTCCTGAACATTTTATTTACCGCTGTTTCCCTCAGTTAGTTAATGAGGGAAACACTCTTTGATCAACTACCCCAAGCCTTTGACAAGTAATTGTCAGCCTTCTAGCAAGCAAGCTGGTTTCTCTCAGGTCAGGGGATGGTCAAACATTTTAAAAGAAATCCAGTCTCTCTCACTATCCTATGAGACCTTTCCTTAACACTGACATTCTTGTGGCATATACATATACACCAAATATAACAGAATATAACACCATATATCTGTACATCTGACTGGTAGTGGCATAGTTCGCCACAGCCTCTAGTTTGATCAAACCAATAAAAAGCCCTAATCCTTCTCCAGAGGCCTCCACTCCCTCCCCCCTCATATATACCTGGCTCAATCACCAGTACTTCAGTCTTCCCCCAGTTGAGCCCCAGCCAGTTTGATGACATCCAAGCCTGGATCTAGAACAAGCACTTATTCAGCATGTTGACCACATCAGATATTCTAGGTGTGAAGGACAGGCAGAGCTGAGTATCATTGGCATAGCAGTGAAAACTCTGCTCATACCACCTTATGACCTCGCCCAGGGGCAGCGTGTACACTGCAAACAGCATGGGGGAGAGGACTGAGCTTTGGGGTACTCCACAGGGCAGAGCTGTCGGGCCTGAAGAATAATTTCCCAGTATCACCCTCTGGGACCTGCCCCAAAGGAAAGATTCAAACCAGCTGATGACTTTGCCAGTGAGTCCAGTGTATTCCCTCAGACTGTCCAGCAGCACCCCATGGTCCACAGAGTCAAACGCTGATGAGAGATTGAGGAGAACAAGAATCGATTGCTCTCCTTTATCCCTCGCCTGAGCAGGTCATTCAGCATATTAACTAATGCAGTCTCCATGCTGTGCATAACCCTAAACCCAGACTGAAATGATTCATAGATCTGGAGGTCTGTGAGGCTACTCTTGAGCTGTTCTGCAAGAACCTTCCCTAAAAAGGGAAGGTTCGAGTTAGGTTGGTAATTTGCCAAAACAAGGTCCAAAGATTTTTTTTTCAACAGAGGCTTCACCGAAGCCTTTTTAAGGGACTCGGGGAAGACCCCCATTGCTAAACACCTGATAATCTCGTAAGAAACCAGGCCCAGGACTCTGACGCAATCAACAAGTAATCGCTTTGGGTCCAGGTCACAGAACATTGGTTTAAGCCCTGCAATCACCCCACAGACCTCTGCCATAGTCACCAGCTGGAACTCTCCCACAGTGACCAAATACGCCCACCCACCCACCCGAGATCCACCATTGTTGGATGATGGTATTCCACCTGGAGAAATCCCAGCCCTAATGGAAGGTGCTGTGTCTGAGAAGAATCGAGCAAACTGCACGCTTTGGAGCTAAAAACACAATGTGTTCCAGACAAGCTGGATGTAATAGTCTGTCTCCAACACGAAAGAGCTGAGCCATCGATTCTTCCCGGCTGCAATCATCCTAGACCTAAACGCTGCCCTTTTTAGGGTGATTGCTCATTATGATGAGTATCAGAATGCAATCAGAACCAGCTTGTCCTCCTAGGACCTGGTCTTCCTCCAACACCTCTCTAACCTCTTCCCCCTGGTTTTCAGCATTCTCAGCTCACCATCAAACCAAGGTGAGCCAAGGCGTGAAACCAGTGGGCATACATATATCTGTGCTGGACAATCCAGGGCTTTCATGACAGTCTTATTGTAGGCCATCACAGGGTCCCCTGGACCCTCTGCACAAGTGTCAAGCACAGACAAAATGTCCAGTTCTGCCATCAGTCCCTCTGGTCATAACCCTTTTAAAGGGCAGAACTGAATCAGTTCCACAGGGGAAGGAACATCTAGGGGGGCTCTGAAGCTGAACCTGACAGCGCAATGATCCGATCAAATGACTGGATCAATCTTGAGGGTGTTAATCTCAAGTCCCATGGAGAACACCAGGTTGAGTGCATGCCCGGAGCGGTGGGTCCTGGCCATGGTCTTGAGAGTGAGGCCAAGGGTCTCCATTCTGAACTGAAAGTCTCTGGCCCCAGACGAAGCCTTGTCCTCCACCCAGGTCTTGAAAACACTGAGAATAAGCCATCTCAGTAACTCCAACACCCTCTCAGTGACAAAGGCCATTATCTCTTGCAGAAAACTCCTGTCCCACCCAGGTGAATGGCAAACAAGGTGAATCCTGAAATCCACTCTGGGACCTGCATGCACTCAAAAGAACTGGTGTCCCCCACTGGATGCACCACCAGGCCCAACTCTGACCTTAAACAAATTGCCAGCCTCCTCCCCTGCATTCCTTTCTCGGGCAGTGAACCACAGAGAAGCCAGCCGGGAAAGACACCTCCAGCAGGGGGCCAGGAGCATCCCCCAGCCAGGTCTCTGTGATGCATGCCAGGTCAACAGACACCACACGCCTCGCCATTACAGTGGTCTTGTTGGCCATCAACCTGGCATTGCACAACACTGCCCGAAGATGAATGGCTGAGGCCGGTCCCTCAGCTACCTGCCCTCTCAGTCCAGAGGGCTCCCTGGTCAAAGAGACGAGGCACAGAGAACCCTGTTCCAGCTGTCTTCTTGTTCCAGGGCATCTCCTAGTCCCCATCACCCGAATCCACCTCTCCAGCCTCATCCCCCTTCACACCTCTCCCCCTTTCACTCCTTCTTACAATATTCAACTCCCTACATCTCTGGGAAACTGTGACCAAAAGGGGTGGGTCTTGGAAGGAGCGCAAGGCCTTTAAAAGGGAAGGGGAGTAAGAGAGCCCAAGGGCCTGGGTTAGAAAACCCATTTCTAAACTCCACACTAATGCGTAATTCAATAGTAATTCTACTATGTTAATTAAAATCAAATACACTTCAATAACATGCAATCCCAAATACCATACACACTGACACACACACACACACACACACACACCCTCACTAACTTCAGCATAGGCAACCACTTACACAAAAGCCTCCCCCCCTCTCCAAACCCAATACTAAAATATGCCCAATAAAATAACAATAAGCATATAGGGGGTCCAAAGTCCAGGAGCATTAATCAGTTTTCACAGTTCTAATAAGAACAATAGTCTCAGCAAAGTCCCAACAAACAAGAACAAATCTTCAGTTAAGAGGACAGTCCACTAACATTTAAACAGGGAGAGAGCATTAGCTGTAGAAACAATACTAAGGCATCACCGAAACAGCAACAGTGGCTCTCACCCCCCCCAAACTGCTGTTACCAGTCAGTCACAGGTCATACTGAGACATCAGGCCCTCTCACAACCTTTTGCTCACCTTAGTCTAAAAATTGCTTCACCAGTTGAGTCCCAGAAGATGAAATGGGTTGCAGATTAATCCAAAAGAGATACAGAAACCAAGCACAATTCACGGCCCTGTCACAGCTTTACAATTGTACCCAATGTCCTGGCTCATCCAAGGAAACAACTCCTCTCTCACATGACTAAACGGATAGCACAGTTCTCCTGCACAAGCCCAATTCCACTATTCTTCTGTAATGGGCCTCAGCTAAAGACCCTGGGTCACCACAACCACAGTTTTTTTTTTTTTGGCAATTAAATTTGCTTTATTAAGGTTTTGTATTTATAACAAACAATAAAAAGTCAGTCCAGAGTTATAAGCGATAAGATAAATAACAAGGGAAAAAAATTTCAACATAATCTTACAACAAAACAAGCCCTCCCTCCCACCAATCCCCCCAGTCACCCCCACCCTGTCTTGTGCAGCCTCTCTCCCCTGAGTAGCAAAAAACAAGGACAAGGTAATAAGAAAAACACACAACCATAAACCTAACTGTTGAAACATATAGCATACTATATAACATATCCTGAGAGAGGGAAAATAGGATAACTAGGCTTTCTGCATAACATAAGAATACAAAGGAGACCAGCAAGCCTGGAACTTGTGCCACTGATGATTAGATAAGGCAATTATATACTCTACATTATAAGCATTTAGGAAGTCTTGAAGCCATTCAGCGAACGAGGGCATCCAGTGCCCCTTCCAGTGCCTCATAATAAGTTACTTGGAGACTAACGCTATCAAAGCCATATACTTTTTCTCTTTAACTAGAGAAATAGAGGCAAAATCTCCAAGAAGACAAATCTCTGCAGTAAAAAAATTAGACTGCCCAACAATGGGTAAAAACACTTTTTGTACAAGGGCCTAGAGAGATTTTGCCTTAGGACAGGTCCACAACATATGGAGTAAAGTAGCATCTTCCTTACAATAGAATTCACATATTAGTGAAGCTAATTTGCCCATCCTGAATAACTTGGAAGGGGAATAATATACTGTAAGTTGTGAACTGCAATAGCCAGAGGCGATCTTGCTTAATAAGCCGATACACATCGGACCATACCCATAGCCAATAATTGTCTGGGCAATCTATATTAAGAGAATTTCTCCAGTGAAAAGCTGTTGGCTTGACTAAGTTCCAGGTTGATAGAGATGAGATACAGAGGTCTATCTCGCAAGAAATAGGAGACCAATTTTTGAAAGAGGGAACCTGCTCAGTTTGACCATGGAGGAGGCCCTAAATATTTCTTCAAGCAATGGTGAAGTTGTACAGAATTGAAAAATTGTGTGGAGGTGAATGAAATATTAGACTGATATTCAGAGAGGGGGATAACTTTGTCTCCTGCAATGAGCTCAGCAATTGTGTTTATGTCATGCCCCTTCTATCGTCAAGCTAATAATGGGGTACTTGAGATATGAAAATTGGGATTATTAAGGAGGAGCTGACTAAGATTCCTCACATGTGAATAGTTTAAATTTTTACAAAGCTGAGAGTGGGTCCTAATGAACCATCCTATAGGAGCTGATCTGAACTCCTTAGATACAATAATGAGGGGAAGGAGAAATTATATGCATTAATTAAAGTATATTCAGTAGACAGCCAACTTGGGGGAGATGTGCTATAAAACTCAGGGTTACCCCACTGGAACTATCTGGGCACATGTAAAGATAAATAGTAACAATAAAAGTCTGGCAACTGAAGTTCCCCTAGCCGATGTGGCCTACATAATTTGTGAAACTCCCTGTGGTGAAGTTTGTTCTGCCATAAAAGGCTGTACAAATAGACTGAAACTTTAAGAACCAGGTTTTAGGTAAAAAGAGGTTGAGCATGTTGAGGGGGTATAATAAGCGCAGTAAAACATTCAGTTTTATAATGTAACCCCAGGCTGGTATGCCGTTTGTATCTGACAGCTCTACCAGGTGGGCTGGGTTTGGGGAGGTATATGTCACTCGGCACAAAGGCTAGGTTTGGCTACTCTGCACAGGGGCACCCAAGTAACTCCGAACACAGGAAGCAATAACTGTAATGTCCAAAACCAGAAGTGGGATTCTAAAGTGTGGCTTTTATTCCCATCCAAACATAAACAAAGCATAGATGGACCCCCATGGGGCTACACTCCTGGTAATGCAGATTAAAAGAGACCAGAACACATCCTAATCACTTTAGCCCTCAGGCTCTATAACACACTGGGCACACAGCCCAGACTTGTATGCTGCTTTGGGTTACACAGCCCGAACTTGTTCACTGCTCTAGGTTTTCCCTGGCTCAGCTCCCTTGCCAGCTACTTGGACACCTTCCATACTTCATGGAAACATTTTCTGGTGGCTCCCTACCTCGGCTCCATCAGGGAATCTTCCTCCTAATCCCACATCTGGGTACTTTCCTCAGGCACTGGCCAAGTACCTGAGGGAAAGCAAAAGGTGTCTCAGAGCAAATCCGTAGAGATGAATTTGGTTACTACCGATGGGGGTCTCTCACCTCTCGCTCCCACAATTCATACCCGGCCATCTCTATGGACTGTAAACACCTCATGCTTTAACACTTTACTGTGTAGATTCTTGCTAAATGTATTTCACATTCAATCTACTTGTCTTGCTTCCCATTTGTGCTGGACTTGAACATACTTAAAATAAGTGGCATTGTCCATTACTCTAGACCCCCCCCTCCACAGATTAAGCAGTCCAATTCCCACATTCTTTCTTTCCATTTGTGCTGGACTTGAACATACTTATAAGTGGCTTTGTCTATCACTCTAGACCCCCCACTGAGTTAAGCAGTCCACCCCCCACATCTTCCAACTGTACTTGGCTGTCTTTTCCTGACCCCATAGTAACAGTCCCTTTAGTTTCCTTCTGTTCAGGTGAAAACACTTGGCCCTTTTTCAGAGCGAACTCACCCTTCAGTTGCAGGTGCCCCACAGGCATTTCCTCCTCAAGAAATCTTCCTTTCAGAGCTTCTAGTGCCTCAGCACAACTCAAACAAGCAGCTTCTTTCCCTTAGGGGGGTTGCCCCTGGAAAACAGGCAGATATCTTCCCCCCATCCCTCTCAGGGATGGAGCTCTGAACCATTGAGAGCAGTCTCCACCACTTCAATTACCAGTTTCTGTGTTCCTCTTCAGGTGGAAACACACACCTTAAACAAAAGTAGCTCTGGAAAAGAGCTTAAAGCTTTAAGAGCCTGCACACACTCTGCTGCACTACAGTCTCTCACACAGACTCTGAAAGACCGGCTTCAAATTCCCCAACGTTCTATTCTAACCTTCAACTGCAACATTCCAGTGTGGCTTATGCAGCTGTGACAGTTCTAAAATGATGTCATCCCTCAGTCTCAGCTGAGACTGAGAACAGAGTGAGACAGTGTGAAATTCATTTAACTGGAGTTTCACAAGCTGCCTTCCCTGCCTACCACTGGGTCTTACTGGGATTCTAGTAACCCCAAGTAACAGGGGTTACAATAACATTAGCCCTACCCCACAACAATAAAGGAAGATTATGCCATCTGTTTAGGTCCATTTCTATTTGTTTTAGGACCGGATCTAAGTTTAAGGACTTCAGCAAATGTAAATCTCGAGTTAGCCTGATGCCCAAATACAACAGAGCTTTAGATTCACATTGCAGGCCTAACTTTAAGACGTCTTCCTTAGGACAGAGGGATGACGGGGTAAACCACTGTTTTGTGTAGATTTAACTTGTAATCTGAAAACTGGCTAAATTGAGAAAGTATATTAAGCACAGTGGATAACGAAGTCTGCCAATTCGAAATGTGGAGTAAAATGTCATCTGCAAAGGTAAACAAACTCCCAGTCACTCACTCTAATTCCTTGAACATCTCCAGGTGAATTTATTTTACATGTCAAAGGTTCAATGTAAAGATTAAATAAATATGGAGACAGTGGACAACCCTGTCATGTCCCTCTGGTCAAGGAGAACATGTCTGAGAGCTTGTTGTTGCACAAAATACGTGCTGAGGGGTTTGAATATAGTATTTGTATTCTATACACAAATTTGGCCAGGATCCCATATTTCTTTAAAATTTCAAATGAATAGGGCCAGGCCACATGATCAAATGCTTTCTCTGTGTCCAGGGAAACCAGCACAGAATCATTGCTAGGTCCCCTGGACATGGAGAAAAGGTGAAATAATTTTTGAAAATGATCACTAAAGCTGCGGCCTATGACAAATCCTGCTTGTTCCAGGCCCAACAACCACAGTTAATCAGGCAGTCTTCAGCAAGAGCCCTTCCCAGGAAATATTTTATGAAGAGCTAATGGGGCAATACGGCCCTTCAGTCTTCTGTCTCCGACACTCGAAAAAACTGTCCGACTCTTCACTACTCCGTCGGCCAAAGCTGTGATCCTCCAGTCTTGTTTCACTGGCAGCAGTCCACAGTTATTCGATCTGTTTCTCCAGCAGCAATACCGCAAGTACCTACCAGAATCATTCATGTTCCTCTCAACCAGAAGATTATGGAAAAATGATCCTTGGACTTAGAACCTAACGAAAAATAAAAAAAAAGCTGGCTCCTGATTCTGGCTCACTCTTCTCCCTCTTTATGACTCCCACATCTAAACCTCAACCTCTAACTCAAAACAACTATAAATACAATAAGCGTAAACAAAAACAACAAGAAAAGTGAGAAAACAGAATATACTGAACGAGCATAAAAACAGGAAATGTATAAGCTAAACACCCAAATTAATTGAATAAATTAATCGGATCCCCTAAAAAACGTCAGATCAGCAGCCCAGTGTGGCCGCCATCTTTTCTCTGAACTTACAGCTGAACTACATTCTCTACTGAAGGGGCGTTCTTTAAGCATCCCTGGCTTAAGAATGGGATCCATTATTTCCATGGTATTAGAAAACCTAACCATTGTAGTCACTTCCTAGGAGACACCATATAAATGTGCTCAGTGTAACGAGTTTTGGCAACAACCCTATGTTGATAAAGAACTGATCAATAGTTGTTTAAAAATAGGATAATTCAAGCCACAAGACAAGAAGTTGATATTGGCAGCCCAAGAGAGTTTATTACATACAGGGTAGTTTACCAACTATATATAAAAACAGAAAACACGGAAAAGTGTTGGTTCTATGTTATAGAATTAGAAATGGGCTCCCTTGTAGTTGCAGGATGCGAGTAATTTATGCCAGAAGGCCTGTACACAGAAAGGTACAATAATGTAGCCAGATCGAGTCACTGGAAACTATGCAAACACTATGGTATACACATAGAACATCACTGAAATCGCAAACCTTAAAGGATCACAGAGAATAAAGCTGTGATGATCACATGGGACCACCCAATACCAATTTTACAGCAAGAAAATGTCAGAAATAGAGAATACTGATGGGCAGCCATGCACAACCAGCCTGTGCTGCCACCAAGAGGTTCAGATTCCAGTTACCCTCGAGACTGAACTCAAGAGGTCAGTAGGAATCTGAACCTTGAGGGATCAGCACTAGCTGGTTGGGCATGGTTTTGCCCAATCTCTATTTTTATAGTGTATAGATAAAAAATACACTGCTTCAAAGAAACATTTCAAGACAAAGATTGAAGTTAAAAGTCATTTTTGATGTTTAAATTTATGTAGTGTACAGGTTAGCACTGACACTTTTGTCCTGTTTACGGACATTCTTAGACGCTGAAACTGTTCTTTCACTCCCAATTCAAATGGGAAACTTATTTGCTTAACATTAAAACTGTGTGTTGTGGCTTGTTCTGTGGCACCAATTGGTGGGTTGCCTGCTTGGCACAGCGGTGACCTGGGTTTGCAATCCACACTCAGGGTGACTTGAGCAGAGACTGGTAGGGAGGGTGAAGAAGGATGCTCTCCTCCCCGGGAGTGAGAGTGTGACCTGCACTACCCTCAAGTGGCTGTGGGTGGTTGGCTGCTGGAGGCTGACATGGGTGATCACATGCTGCCATACTTCCTTCCCAGGATGCCACCAATGTACAGCCATGATGTTGGGGGGAGACAAAGGGAAAGAAAAAAGGGAAATGGACACCCTTCAGCATTGGATTAAGGCCTCCTGTGATTTTCCCCATGCTACCCAACTGCCCAATGCATTGTACCTGCCCCTGATCGACAACCCTAGTGTCAGAGGCACGTCCTCCCTGATGGCAGCAGGAGGGCCCCCTGGCAGGGACAAACTAGACCACATGTGGTGTTGGAAATCTTGGGGAGCCTGGAAGTAAGTACGGCAGCAGGAGTTGAATCTGGTGGGTACAAGGGAAGTACCTGAGAGAGCCCGAAGGAGTGGGGCTGCTGGGGGGCCTGGAAGGGGCAAACCAAAAAAAGCTATTACTTTAAAAAAAACTGTCTTGGTTTTGTTCTCCTTTGTGAAATTATGCTGCTTATTGCAGTCTTTTGAAAACACCGCCATAGCTATTGCATCAATTCAGTTGAGATTCGACTTTGATCACTGCGCAGTTTTCAGCTGTAGTGAAGCAGCACGTGGGCTCATGGGTATTGAAAGGTCAGGGAATGCTGTTGTACCCTAGAAGGGTACAACAGCATTCTATGACCTTTGCGCTGTGGTACAACAGTGTTCTGGAAAGGATAGAAATCTATATGGAACAAGCTGCCTCTATACACTATAACCAGATATTACAATAAAAGAGAAAAGAACAAAGGTAGAACAGCTAATTGTACGTCCTAGGTGGCAACAGTGACTTATGCACTGAGAGACAGAAGTTCATTTAATACAAGGCTATGCAAACAGAAACAAAACAAATGTGGAATAAAACACAGAAATCATCCTGGTTGTCCTTGGAGCATCAGGATTAATTAAAAATTATTTCCAGCCAGCCCACCTGCAAAACAGTAGCACTACTGATTGTTTATTTTATTCTTTGGTAACCAGGTAGGGCCCTCTAGGCACAAGTGCCTGTTTTCAGGGGCACCCTGGGAGCACTGGGGCAGTTAAGTGATTTGCTCAGAGTCACACAGTATGCAAGTGGAGGTTGTGGGAATCAAACCCAGGTTTGCTGGATGTACAGTACCAAGCTCATTCACTGCTCGTTACTTTAATCTCTAGGCTATACTGCCAGCCCTGGCTTGTGATATCAGCGACCCATACTTGGGAATGAAGTTAGATTGCTGGAGCATCGGCAAGAGAAGGATGGCTGAGCATTACATGGATGCTCACCACCTCGGAGGAGGGAGGGCAACCAGTCTCTGCTAAAGTAATGCCATCTAGGTGACTATTGGTGGCCGTGCATGCTGGAGCCACTAATAGCAAGGGGGACATCGTTGCTATGATGCCTTGGCATCAGATGCAACACACAATGTTTGAGGTAGGGCAGAAAAAGTGAAAATCCACTAACCTAGCAGGATGCCATCCTCCACGCCTGGTGCAGGTCGTGCATCACCGACTGAGGCTCTCGCTTCCCCCACTGGAACTGCAGCTTTATCCTGAGGGGTCTGGGGTGAACCCAAGGCAGCTCTTCCCATGGGAGGGGTCATCCACAGGGAGGAACTAGGAGTGAAGTAAATCCCAGAGAGGTAGGTGATGGGACTGGGCAGGGTGAAGTGGCTGGCTGGGAGTAAGGGAGAACAGTCTAAAAAAAATTATAATTTCCAGGCATACCTCAACATGCTGCCAATATCTGTGACACTATATGAACAACAGAAGGAAGCAATCAGAAGAACATTGCATGTGTTAGGAAGTGCACATTCAGTAAATATTAAAGACTAATAAAGTACTGATTTATTTTAACATACCCATATTAAAGATGGGGTCCATTCTTGTGACATATTTAAAAAAAAACTAAAGATTGGAGACACTGCCTAGGAAATACCATATAAATGTGCTGAATGTAATAAGACTTTTGGCCTGAAGTGTAACTTTATGAAACATCAATGACTTCACATGGGGGAGAGGCCATATAAATGTACTGAATGTGACAGTAGATTTAAAGCACAGAGTAGCCTCAAAACATGTCAATAAATTCACATGGGGAAGAGATCATCAAATACCCGGCTAAGCAAACAGAAAATAAACATGTGGAACAAAAACACATTCTTGGATTCTTGTACGCCTGACAGTCTAAAGAACCAACCCAATTCTGATAAATGTTATCAAGATCACAATGAAAAAGTGGCAAGCTACCTCATAACTGAGCCACAACAAAGGCCAGAGCATCACCCTAAACATCAAGATACATATTCTGAGGAGATTCATTGTCGCCACTCCTGTTTTGCCTTTCTCTAAACCCATTGAGCAGCCTCATTAATAACTTATGGTATTGGTATAGCTTAAACTCCAGAAACAAAAAAGGATATTCAAACAACATCTCTTCATCTGTGCATAGGTAACTTAAAGCTTTACAGCTTATGTGACAAACATCTGAGAGTGAAGAGGCAAATTGCCATGCCCTTCCCTGTTGACATCTGGATGGCATTTGGATTAGACAAACGTGCTAAACCAACAGTCATTGAAGGAAGGCTAACCTATATTACAAACATCCACATAAATAAAAAAATGAAGCATGACAACATGCAGTAAGTACAAGCAATGAATCAA
Source organism: Neoceratodus forsteri (assembly GCA_016271365.2). Lineage (NCBI taxonomy): Eukaryota > Metazoa > Chordata > Ceratodontiformes > Ceratodontidae > Neoceratodus > Neoceratodus forsteri. The sequence continues at coordinate 694,657,903 of CM057456.1, forward strand.
CTTGTCCTTCCTGTGCTGTCATATAGGGTTGGTGTTATTGGCTAGTCAAACAATTAGTTGGACATTAAAACAAGAAAACATATCCATTTTCTATGTTTCTCAAGTACTTTACAATAAAACCAAAACAGTGTATGTCAAGATTATATATTCCAAGGTCTGAAGGAGGCATGGGCCATTTTGAGATTGACTATGCTTGTAGGTTGACAACTGTTGGACTACAGACATATTTATTGACATCCCAGGACCCAAACATAGTCAAGGTCCGATAAAAAGCCCAAGACTTCTTCCAGTACAAAATTAGGGAAAGCCCTCAGGAGTGGCGCATGACAAAATTTCAATGGTAAACAAGAAACATCTAGCAGCAGAATTTGCAGAACAACAGAAGAAATCCTTTAAAGAGAAGGACCATTAGCAGAAGTAAGATTAACTAGAGGGACCAGAACTACCGTGGAAAATACAAGGATCTCCAGTAACAAACCCATGTTGAGCAAGAACTGAACCCATGAGTGGTTAAAAAGAGGAGAATTTTAAAGATGACAGGTTGATACTGGCTGCCCAAGACAGTGGACTACACACAGGTAGTTTGCCAACTGCATAGGAGAAACTGGAAAAATGGAGAAGTGTAGGATCTGTTTTACAGATTTCTAAACAGTCTCCCATCCAGTGGCAGGATGTGAGGTACTCCTGTCATAAGGCCCATATGCAGAAATACACAATAATATAGCCAGATTCACTGGAAACTATGCAAACACTGTAATATACAGGTAGCAGAAATACACTGAAATCACAAACCTGAAAGGAGAATGAAAAAGTTGGGGAGAGCACAGGCTCTGTGCACACAGCTCATTGGTGAGCAGGTGCTAGCTGAAAAATGGACAGCAGTGGTGAAGCACAGAGAACTGCATGCCAAGCTTCACAAAACAGTCACAAGAAAAAAAAACTTTCAAGTGAACTCACGGTTTATGCAGTACAAGTTGGAGAAAGTGTGGCTCTGGTCTACGTGTGATCCTTCATCAGGGTCACGTGTAAACATGAAGTGGTGGGGTTCAATGACACACATTTTTCTAATTATACTGAATAAATCAGGACTTCAGTATGTTACTTTAAGTGTTTTTTCCTGTGCATATTTCATTTGGCCCGGTGTGCACATCTCTGTGCTTCTATAGAATGACGACATTAGAATTACATGAACCCACCCGATACCAGCTGTAAAACAAGAAAATGCAAGAAAAATGAACACGGTAACTAACTGAAGAGCATGTCCCAAGTCACAACAGTGTCTTACAAATGGAAAGACACACAGAGCATATTACTCTCCATACAGACAATTCAGGATGAATTTAGCCTGGATACAAACTGTTGGCTCAGGGGTCCTCAGGAATCAGATACACTCCATGCCTTTTGGGAATGCATCTTAGTTAAAAAAAATTAGCGGACACAAGCTTTGAGCATGCTGGAATGAATAGGTTGCAAGGTTTAAGAAAGTAATAATGCTTGTGCTCTGATCTTAGAAATTGCTCACAAGAGAACAGGGGCCAGAAATTCAAAACTTTGCGCTAGGCGCAAAACGTTTGCACAGGGTTAGCACCAAGTTAGCGTGGGTCCACTATATTCAAAAGGTCAAATAGCGTGCACAAACTGCATTAGTGCTGAGCAAAATTATAATGGTGCAAAACTAAAATTGTGCAGGGTCTGCGCCGGAAGACATATGAAGAGAGACTTAAGGAGCTGAATATGTATAGCCTCAAGGAAAGGAGGGAGAGGGGGGGACATGATAGAAACTTTCAAGTACCTCAAGGGAATCAACAAAGTCCAAGAGGGTAGCATCTTTCAAAAAAAGAGGTGTGCAAGAACAAGGGGGCACAATTTGAAGATAGAAGGGGGGCGGCTCAGAGGTAATTTAAGGAAGTATTTTTTCACAGAGAGGGTTGTGGATGCATGGAACGGCCTTCCTGAGGAGGTTGTGGAGTCAAAAACAGTGGTGGAATTCAAGCATGCATGGGACAGTCATAAGGCAATTCTAGGGGTGGGGGTAGGAAGAAGTAGGCTGCTGGTTAACTAGGATCTGCAGCTTATCCATTAGGTAGGGAAATGGGCAGACTGGGTGGGCCAAGCAGTCCTTATCTGCTGTCAAAATCTATGTTTCTATGCAAGGGGCAAACTGAGGGAGCATGTATATGAATACAGGCGCAATGATATATTCAGCGAATAGTGCTTCGCAAAGTGTTTTTGTGTGACTTAGTGCAACACTTTGCACAGTGCAAATTACCATCCAGGAAAAGGTAGTCTTAATTCTGGGCAACCCAGCTTTGCATGACTTTGTGGCTTTGCGTGGCTTTGCGCAACCCTAACCAGTAAGTATGACACATAAAAATAAGCCAGACATGGAGGAAACATGCTGCTCACTGATGGCTTCCCTATGATGCCATAATCTGCCACCAGTCCCAGCCATGCCAGGCAGTAAGTGATGATCTGGCTCCCAGTGGACACCATGGCAGTGCGGCCATCCAGTACACACCTGCAGACAACCTTTCTGTGGACACTAATGGACACCAGCACACATATGCAGCACTGTAGGCATGGAGGGTGTTGAGAAGAAGGTGTACAAGTGGCCAGGCTGCACCACAGACTGGGTGCGGCCCCAAGGCTGGGACAAGCCATGCAGTGCACATGGTCCAATGTCGGGAATACCCCAACACCAGTGTGCCTGTCTGATAGTATGTGCCCCCCCAGCCACATGCCGCACATCTGTACAGACACCACAGCACACACAGCCAGCCATGTATATGTCACTGTGAGCATCCCATTCAAGTGGTGCAGCATCTGTGGGTCACACAACAGCATAACAGTAATGTCCACTGTCAGTAAACACCTGCAAGTTGGGCCTGTCACTGTGTACAGTGCAGTGGTCATCACTGACCTACATACCATGGGCATTACTGTGTCCCTCACACTTCTGGCCCCCTTGCTACTGTAGTGTCTGCCGTGCACTGTAGCATGAACTACAGTTTGACAATTGCATGCAGCACCACCTCCTGTGCCTGTGCTGTTTAGTCCCCTGTGGCACAATATTCTATGCTGTACTGTACAAATCTAGTCTGCAGCTACCACTGTGCACTCCCAGACTGACGTACAGGTGGAGCCGTGGGCAGACCCAGCCAGCCCCTGTACTTCCAGACTGACCTACTGGTGGTGCTTTGGGCAGACCCAGCCAGCCTCTGTACTTCCAGACTGACCTACAGGTGGAGCTGTGGGATCCTGCAATAGCACTGGTCAAACTGCATGCAAATCAGGTCATAATGAGATGCTAATTTGGATGTTTGCCCATAGACCACATTATATTGCCATCCCCTGTGGGATGCCCTACTGTGGTGGCAGAACAAGGATCACCTGCTTGTGGTTACTCCTTTCGTACATCCTCGGTCACAGGTTGTCCTCACCGTAGATACCTTCAACCTGGGCTGGGGCTTTGACTTAGGTTCTCACTAGACCCAGGGATCGTATTCTATGTTGGAACAAGGTCTTTACATAAATAAACTGAACATGAGGTGGGTTCTGTATGGCCTCCAGACCGTGGCTTCCCAGGTTCAAGGGATGTCTCTGCTGGTGCAGTCAGACAGTCAGTGTGTGGTATATTACCTAAACAAGCAAGGGGCACACACTCCTATACTCTGTGCAGGAGGCATTGAGGGCGTGGGGCTGGGCAGTAGCCAAATGTGTATTGCTTATCACTGTCTACATCATAGACTTTCTAAATGTCCTAGCTGACAGCCTCAGCTGATCTGGAGCTCAGCCTCATGAGTGGGAACTCAGTCAGGCTTCTGCAAATTAGTTTTTCACCATGTGAGGAAAGCATCCCCCACAAAACACAAAACTGCTGCATTTTTTGGTGCTCTTTCTAGGAGATTTTTCGATGCCTTTCTCCCTCTATCACTGATCCTGAAGGTTATGAGCAAACTCAAGCAGGAAGCAGTTAGAATTATTCTAGTGGCACCCTGATAGCCAAGGTTGATCTAGTTCCCACTTCTGTAGGAACTGGCAATGAAGGCACAATTTTGAGTGCCCTGCAACAGGGCCTTTTGTCCCAGAATGTTGATATACTTCTGTATTCAGACCTCCAGTCCCTGTGGCTCCTTGTCTGACTCCTGAGGTCAAACAGTTGATGTGATCTGAAGTGTCAGACCAGTCTTGGCTGCCCTGCTTGTTGCTCAGAAGCCTTCCATCAGCCATACCTACTCCCTGAAGTGGAAGCCAGGCCTTTCACTGTATGATGCCATCCAGCATCCTTAGACTCCTTCACATACCCAGTGCAAAGGGTATGGATTACCTCCTGACTGTCTGAGTAAGGTTTGCAGTACACTTTGGTGAAGGTTCACCTATTGTCAATTTTTGCTTTCATGTCCCTATCAGAGACAAGACAGTGGCCCAGGTGGATATAGTCCCAGGTTCCTAAAGAGCCTCTTGTATGTGACCAGTCTTGTTCACAAAGCTCTTTCAAGCCTGCTTCTTCCTGTTACTTGAATTATCAGTCTTGGAAGATGTTATGCCTTGTGGCTATTACTTAGGCCAGAAAAGTGTCTGAACTACAGGTCTTGGCTCATGAATCACCTTTTCTGGTGTTTCGCAGAGATCACTTAGCACTGCATGTGCATCTTAAATTGTGTCCTGAACTGGTGTCCTATTTTATATGAAATCATTTCATTGATTTACCTTTGTTCTTCCCTTTCCCTCCAAGCCCTGGTGAGATATTGTTGCTCTCCTTGGATGTCCACAGAACCCATCAGTACTACTGTGACCATAATAAGGACTGTGACCAGTCTTATAAACTGTTTGTTTCCTTTGTCTCTGGCACCAGGGGTAGGCCTCTTTCCAAGCAATGTCTATCTAAATGGATCTCCTGCATTGTGTTCTTCTATGGGCAGTGTCATCGAGGGACAGGTCAGGAAGTACAGGATGACCAGGAGCAGGTAGTAGCTTTTTTTTTTCCAATAACGTAAAATAAATAAAATTGTTCAGTATAACTATTTACAAAGGCAGTTCAAACAGAGAAAACAAATTCCTTCTTCTGAGTGTTTCTTCTCAATTTCAAACTCAGGGTCTCTAGCAAAAATAATTCTACTCTTTTTACAACAAGCCTTTGCCAGGGAACTCATTAAACAGAACATTCTGTTTTGCTGAAAATGTTCTTGTCAGTTTCCTTCCTTGCAGGTGCAACAAAAGAGTACATGGTTTACCAGAACTGACCTCCTGTTCACAGCTCTGCTAAGATTTTGCAAACCAGCATCTCATGTTAACCCCTTGAGTTCCAAATAGCTTTTTGCAATCATTTCAACACTATAACCATATACATTTTCAAACCAAGGGATCCCACTTTCACATAAAGAGTCACACATATTTTATAACTTCAGATACACAAGGGGGAAGAAAAGACAGAAACAGCAAGTGAAGGCAGAAAGATAGTGGGGGGGGGATAGTGAGACCGTCGGAGTTGCCAGTTCCTAGATCTCTCAAGAAAATTTGACTGCGCAGTCATAGACAAGAGACAGAAGAGAATAAAATAGATCCTTGTGTTTAACTCTTTCTACATAACAAATGGGACAGGGTCTTATTCAACCCTGTCACAGTCAAGCAGGGCAGAACCTGCCTGGTACCATTACTGGACATGCCACATGTGGCATAGCAGCATTGATGGCCTGCTTCCAGTCACTTTCTGTAGCTTTGTTTTGGCAAGGCTTCTGCCTGGCACACGATCCATACTTTCACTAAGCATTACAATTTGGATCTGATCTCCTGTTGGAAGTGGGTTTCTACTTTGCCATCTTACAAGACTTGTTCTACTGATGGAAAGGGCTGCTGTTTTACTAATTTCCTGGTTGAAGTTAGTACTCCTTGGTAATCTTCTAATTTATTATGGTTCAATAGAGATACTCATAAAGATGATATGTTTGTCATTTACCAGTTACAGTAGAATTTTTAAAAGGTTCTCCTTAGAACCATAACCTTCCTGTCCTATATTCCCCTGATACAGGTGACCTTTCCTTTCAGCTTCTTAGAATGATTCTGCATAGTGAGTCTTCCACTTTTATCCCATGCACCACTTGTTGTGTGCTAAGTGGTATTTGCTGCATTCCTCCAGCCTCTCTGTACTTGATTGGTGGATGTTTAGAACTCTGTCAATGATGGTGAGACACTGAAGTAAGTGGGGCCTCCCATGGTATATAGTCACCAATGTGCACTGATGACATACATGCAGGTATGTTGATGAGGGTAGTCACATCTTGCAAAAGCTTTCTGCATAGTCCTTATGCTGCTAGCTTATAGTTCAATATATTATTGCTCTATGGAGATCCCCTTGAAGATCTACTGTTACTGGTAAGTAACGCACCTTTCCAAGTCATGGTATGTGTGGCCCAAATTTCCATCAATGCTACCAGATCCACCTGAGAACTTTTAATTGGGGGGGTGATGGGTGGCAGGGGGCGATACCTGCAGTTTTATCAATATTGGCACAGCATGAAGCCGGGGTCACAGTATCATTGATGGTCTGCATAATAGCTGATTAAACAGAAAAAATGTAAAGGAGAGTTACAGTGTAAAAAGGAAGGATATAGAACCCCAGAATGCTAAAAAGGCATCCTTTATTTAAATACAAGGGGCAAGATCAGGTGCAGGCAGGAGGTGCAGGCCAACCCCCAGGACTGTGCATGATTGAGAAGCTTCTTTATGGGGCCTTTATTTATTCTATGTCTGCCTACTGTCTGTATTTCAAAAATGCAAACTTGGTTTTTATTCCGGGGGGGGAGGACCTGCGTTGTACTTTTCTTTATCAAGCTACTGTCTGCATTTACAAATATTTTTTACTTGGGAGCTGCAGTTTTACTTTCTCTAGGTTTACAACTGCTGACATTTTGAAAGTGTAAACTACCATTTTACATGGGGGGTAGTTGCAGCTGTGCTTTTCTTTGTCTGCCTACTGCCTGTATTTTGAAAATGTAAATGTCTTTTTTTCTTTTTTGCTGGGGCAGGATAGCTTCAATTACACTTTACTTTGTCTGCATTTTAAAAGTGTAAACTAGTTTTTTTTTATGGCAGCATGGTGATGTCACCATGTTGACTTATTGCTGTGAGACGGGGACTGAGGACTGTTTAACAGGACATTGAGAGTGTGGTCTTCCATTTAATAATTTGGATGGCTGCATGACTCAAATTACTCCGCTGTTCTCTCCATTTACCACAGTGGTGTGTGTGTGTGTCTGCAACCCTGCCTGCAGTATATAGCACTGTTTCTAGAGCCCCTTAAATAATTGTATCTGTCAAAAGAGTTAAGGCAGTAATGGCTATAATTTCTATTGAACCACATTCACCATTTTAAGGGCATGTAAGATAAATAGCTTTGGAACAACTAACTTCCATAAACAATGAAAAGAGTATTTCTTTTCAATTGCACTTCTTTTCCTGCACTCTATCACTGCATTCTATTGTGTAGTAACATACCAAGTCTGCTTCAGCTTAATTCATCATTACAAGATTTTGCCTTTAAAGTGTTTGATCCTATTATGTGCTTATAGTTCTTTTTATTGCTGCATATTTACCTGATTTTGTGGTATATGTGTTGATTTCCTGTCAAATGTGTCTTTAAAACAAAGATATTTATAATAATTATATAGTTAATGAAGTTGTGTGCCTTTTTGGGTGTTCTATTGGTTTCAACTTCCCCTATTCTCAAATTATCTTGCAGCACATTTGAGTCTTAACCTTTGATAATCCTGGTCATTAATCTTCAACCTTCTTGTGTGCTTTTAGTTGACATTTTATTTTCTTGTTCAGACCCATAAAGGCATTGTGTGTGTTTGCAGAGTTTTTTCCAATTCCTCGCCTTTTATTTAATTTTGCTGTCCAACGTCCACCTCCACATTTACATTTTTTATTTTTATCACAACAACTCCTCTTGAACTACAGAAAAACAAAAGCAATGCACTTTACCCTACAAAGCTAAAAAAAAACAGGATGGCCCACTTACTATACTAAGTAACAAAAGCGATGTAGTCGAACAGGTTATTACCTTTAAATACCTGGGATTATTCCTAGACAACACCCTTTATTTCAACACCCATATTAACCATGTTGTGAAAACAGCCAACATCAGACTTGGACTCCTTTACTGACACAGAAATGCTATGACCACTGAGGGCCTCAGCCTTGTCACCAAAAGCTCAATACTGTTCATCGTTGACTATGGACTATCTATAGTGCGGCCACTGAAACTGCTCTCAAAAGGGTTAAACTCCTGCTGAACAATGCCTGCTGACTTGTTCTAGGAGCTAATCAGTGTTCCCACTCTTGCAGTCTCTACTCCACAACTTGCTGGCTCCCATTACCTCTGAGGTCCCAGTACCAGACATGTATCATAGGAAAAAAAGCCCTCCTAGGACTGATCCCAGAATCAACTTTGAAGCTTTTCCAACGTAACTCCAACATTAACACAACTTGAAGCTCTGCTAGAGGGGTACTGCATGTACCTTACAAATAAACCTCCTTTGCCCAGATGTCCCTCTCCTATTGAGGCCCTCTCTGGATGAACGACCTACCTCCCTCCCTTTTTCACCTAAAGAAACTTGGCCAATTCAAAAAAAAAACTTCATCTTCTCCTGGTAGAATCCCAAGAGTGCAAGTGCTGTGCACAATGATAGAAGTTCCATCTCCTGCCCTAGACTTCCTACCCTTACCCCCCATCTTCTTACCCCTCACCCCATGAGTCCTCACCCTCTCCCCTCCACTTGGTTCACACTTCCTCTAGGCTGCCCCATGCATACAGCAATTATCAGCTTGTTCTCCCTCATCACCATACCCCCTTCTCCTATCCCCTAATAACATTATACAATCTGCCTCCTCTGTACCCATGCCAATACGCTCCATACCTCCTCCCTCCTTCCCTTTTCTTTGACAAAGCCAATTTTGGCTGCCAACTACAAGCAACCCGCACTTACTAACTAGACCTATAGACTAGAGATATTTCTGTAATAAAAGTTTTTGTATTTGAGGTTATACTCCACATTTATCTTGCTTGTAAAATAGTCTTGTCACTTGGCTATTGTATGTTCTCGTCATTTGATATAAATTGTAGTGTTTTGTCTGTTCTTCTACTGATTTGGAGCCTTTGTAAAAGGGCCAGTTTGGCTCAAAGATTGTAATTCCAAAACTGAAATAACTAAAAAATATGTATTTTTTTATTTCTATTTGATCAAGCTTCACAGTATGTAAGGCTAGCAACAGTGGCAGCTCCAACTTCTGTTGGTTACAAGGGCACTGGCTGGGCACTAGAGTTGGAAGCCAGGGCATCTTTTGAAACTGGAATGGAAAGTATATGTGCATATTCATGCTTGCTTCTTGGAGTATTTGAACTAATGATGAATGTTATGTTTCTGAAATAAAAATGCAACTTCCATTTTATTTTTTACAGGGTATGGCCCTGCTTCTCCTGTCTTGGGTGTGGGGGTAGAGATGGCCAGGCTTCTCTTGGCTTGGGATGGATGGCTCTTCTTCTCCTGGTACATGGAGGGGGGAGGAATGGCCCTGCCCCCTGCTTTCTGTAGCAGGAGAAGCAGGGCCACCTGACCCAGAAGACAGGGCCACTCCACAAGCCAGGAAAAGCAGGACAACCCCTCCAAGCCAGCAAAAGCAGGGAGGTACCCTTCCCCCAAGCCAGAAGAAGCAGAGCCATCCTCATTCCCCAAGCCAGGAGAAGCAGGGCCTCCTTCCTCTACTCCACCAGGAAAAGCAAAGCTATTCCCCCTGGGGGCAGGAGAAGTAAGGCCATCCCCATCACCTGAACAAGAAGAAATGGCCATCCCACCCCTTTCCAGTAGGTATCCACCTCCCAAAATGATCTTCAACAGATTGGCCACCCACAGTGGTAGGACCAGGAGATAGAGGGCCATGCATTCTCTCCTTTGAGTCTCTCCCCTCCCCTCCCCTCCCCATAGTACTGAGAGATTTTCAAATAAACCCAGCCACTTACCTTAACAAAAAGGCACAAGCCGTCAGAACCCTATCTGTCTGGTTCGCAGGCAGTTTCTTTCTTGGCTGTTTCTGCTGCTGGCAGGATTTTTACTTGAGGGTCTGACTCTGTGCTGCAGCTACTGGTTGGGCAGGGTGGCTAGCTGGTGTTGCTCTCTCCCTTTACCAACCATACTGTTCTCTAGTATTTTATGAAAAAAGCACATCATAGTACAGCTCTTTTAAGGTTAGCTATACTGCTGGGTTGGGGGGGCTTCTGTACTGCAGCTTGCAAGCAATGCCAATGCGGTTCTGGTTTGGTGGGCACAGTTGGCTGGGTGGCTCCTGATTCAGGCAGCTAGGCAGTTACCAGGAGTCAAACCACAGTGCCACTCCCTGACCTCAACACTGGGTGCCCAATTATGGGGTTGGATGGTAAACTAAAATGAAAGCAAGTAGTCACTTGCTGCTCAACCCTGTTGCCGTCAAATTTCCCCAGTTCTGACACCAAGTGCCCAAACCTAGATTCAGATAGTAAATGGAAAAAAAAAAAGCAAACAATGACACCCAAACCCTGGTGCTCCCAACCCTCCATTCTAACACTAGATACCAAGTCCCCAAGTCCAACAGTCAATAAAAAAATGTAAGCAGACAATGGGAGCCCATCTCCAGTGATGTTTCAGAAAGAAACATTGGTTGTTTTCTGCATTAATATTAATCTATTGTAGCATTGCTCCCTGCTATTCATTGTACTACTGCACATTTGTGTACTTGCCACTTTTACGTCAAATAAAAAGCAGCGTAATTCCATGGTCAGCAGTAAAACTTTAACCTGCTTAATAGAAAAGCATATGGGAATTCATAGGATGAATATTAAAAACCAAAAAGTGAAGTAGTGCAATGAATATCAGGGAGCAATGCTATGCCAGACTAGGGCCAAAACAACTAATGTTTCACTCCAGAAGCAGAGCTTTATCAGAGTTAGTAATTTAGTGCAGAAATGCCCTGAGATTATCTGTCACTAGGTCTGAATAGCACATGTATGAACAGCGCTGTCAATAACAGCACCTTCTATATAGCGCTATGCAGAACAATGGCAAGAACAAATGCCACAAGTAAAGGCAATGCCACTGGTAGTGGTCACAAAGCACACAGAGGACTGCTACCAGTCCAAACACTTATTTTAGCTAGGGCTCTGCCCCCCCACACACACATCAACTCCGAGCTGGATTTGGATTATGGGAGAAAAACAAAATTTCGAATACCAGGATTAGAACCCTGATTTCCACCATCATTGTGGCTAAGCTGCTCTATGTCTCTGTCCTCTCTGCCATGGGAGCAGCTCATCCAACATATTTGATTTCCCAGCCCTTGTCTTCTTCCTAGTATCCACGGACAGCAACCTGGGTAGCACTTACTGCACAGCACTGTTTAATCCCTGTCGTTGTCTGTGGTATACCATTTGGACATCGTTGTTTTTTCTTTATGCTATATTTGTAGCACTTTTGTAACCGGTTATTGTAATATCCACCACCAGTGATGTGTACAAATAAACAATTTAAAACAACAAATAGGATGCATCCTCAGGATACAAGGAAGCACTTATAAAATTACAACCAGCAATTAAGGTAATGCACAGTTTAATATCAGAACTGGTATAAACTACCCAAAAGGCATATTTTCACAATTGGTTAGTGCATGTAATTATAAAGAAACTTTACATATAAACTACAATATCAGGAAATATAAACCATATAGAAATCCATTTTGTGGACATTGCAGTGAAGCACTGAGGATATAAAATGGACAGGTATACATTTATATATCCCTTCTCTTGAGAGACATTTTCTTTAGGACTGTGGAACCAATGAACTCTGCAGTACAAAGATTCCAAATATCAGGACTCTGTTCTAAATCATTAGATAAAAAGTAGGGCATCAGTACATCAGATGCCCAGCCATAGTGGATCTATACCTTGGGGGGGCTCACTGTAGCCCAGGTGTGAATGATTGCTTTGAACTTGTGCAGAGCATTTAGTGTCACCGCTCCCGTCCTGTGGAATTCGATTTCTATAGTTGTTAGGGAGGTCCCGCAGTTGAGGCTTTTAAGGCCCGTCTTAAGTCATTTTATTTGATCAAGCATTCCCTGACTATGTTTTATAAGCTTATATTGTTTACATTTTTAATAAGGAAACAAATAGCGTAGCAAATTAAGGTTTTAATTGTTTGGAGTTGTATATTTTATTGATTGTATGGTGTTGTGTTGTATTTATTTGATCAATGTACAGCGCCCAGAGCCTCCGGGATGGGCGTCTTTTTAAATAAAATTTGCCTTGCCTTGCCACTTTCTGTAAGATTTCTATAGACAAGCTTTATTTCCTGCATATAAAGATGGTGGGTATACTTTACAATAGAAGTGTTTTTTTTATTGCATTACAGTGGTAGTTATCTAAAAGTTGCCTACCTTGAGGCACCTCGAGGTACCACTGAGGCACTCAAGTTACAATTTGCATTGATTGTAATGTGATTCTGCCTCATTCTGTCTCAGTATACCTAGGTATACCTCGGTACTGAGAAACTTCTAGGTATACCCCAGAACTGAGAAACTTTTCTACAGCTACCACTGTATAATTATGACTAAATGAGCATCTGATATAATAATGTCCTGCTTTTTATTGTTTTTTAGAATACATGTCTGACATTTGTATTTTGCACCACAGAGTTCATTGGATCCACAGTGCTAGAGAAAATGTCTCTCAAGAGTAGGACTATATATGGATGAACACCTAAACATTTTATATTCTCAGTGGCAGTGCTTCCCCACAACATGTGCAAAATGGACTTCGATATACATTTATATTTACTGATATTGTGGTTTATATGTAAGGCGTTTTTTAATACTTTCCTCTACTAACCAACTGTTGAAAATATGCCTTGTGGTAGTTAATACAGAGTGTGATGATATACTTTTCATTACCTTTATTGCTAGTTGTGACTTTATGAGCCTCCTCATATCCTAAGGATGTGTCACATTAGTAATAAACTGCTAATGTCGCTTTCATATATGATACTGTATGCCATTTTACATGTAATATGACAAATTTTAAATACAACCTTTAACAACAAAACAATATGCTAATTCCTGATATCATGAGCATTTACTCAGATCAATTTGCTGCCATATTGGCTCTGACTAGAATTTGTTTACATGGGGATAACTGCAGTTGTTCTTTCTCTGTCTATCTACTGCCTGCATTTTAAAATGTAGACCTTTTCTACTGAGTGGTATAGCTGCAGTTGTATTTCACTTTGTCAGCCTACTGACTGCATTCTAAAAGTGTAAATTTTGTTTTTTCCTTGGGAGGCAGGACACAGCAGTGGTATTTGCCTGCATTTTAAAAATGCCAACTTGCTTTTATTTGGGGGGGGGCAGCAGTTGTAGTTCACTTTTTCAGGCTCCTGCCTGTATTTTAAAATTATGAACTTGTTCTTATTCTGGGGTGGATGGGGCAGCAGTTGTAGAGAAACATAAAAGACTTAAGACAGATAAGGACCGTTAGGCCCATCCAGTCTGCTCGTTCACTTATTTAACTTTTCTGGCTACTGCCTGCATTTTAAAAGTGTTCATTCTCGTCATGGCATTAGAAATCCTAGAACATTTGGAGACACTGACCTCCAAGAGAGACCATGAATGTAACAAGAGTTTTGTCCATAAGACTGGGCTGAAGAGGCATCAAGGGGTTCACTTGGGGGAGAGACCATATAAATATGCAAAATATGACAAGATTTATAAAGATAACAGAGGCCTCATAAGACATAAATTAATTTACATGGGAGAGATCAACCACAAGTCGATCAAGAACTGACCCTTGAGTGGTTAAAAAGAGGTGAAGTTAAGCCATGAGATGAGAGGTTGATAATGACAACCCAAGTTAATGGACAATGCATGAGATGGTTAATGAAATCCATAGGAAAATCAGGAAGAACATACAGGTGTAGGTTCAGTAGTACAGAATTAGAAGCACTTGCACATCTTGTGGTTGGATGTGAAATAGTCATGGCAGAAGTCCTGTATATTGAAAGACATAACAACATAGTGAGACTGATCCACTGGAAACTGTGCAAACACTATAACATACAGGTAGCAGAGAGACACTGGAAACATGAACCACAAAGAATCACAGAGAATGAAGAAGTAATGATCACATGGGATCACCCCATACCAACAGCCAAGAAAGTGGAAGCAAGAAAACCTGATATTGTAATACAAGAAAAGAGGACAAAGGTAGCATTACTGATTGAAATAGCCACCCCTAGTGACTACAGTGTGCCATGCGATAGAGAGACACAAAATCATGAAATACCAAGATATGCAGTCAGAAACCAAACTGATGTGGAATAAGGACACACAGATTGTTCCAGTAGTGCTTGAGATGGGACTAATCAAAAGAATTTTCAGACACATTTAAATATGCTACCAATATTTGTGACACCTTATGAACTTCAAAAGGAAGCTATTTTGGGGACATTGAGTGTGCTGAGAAGAGCGCTCTCAGCAAACATCAAAGATTAATACAGTACTAATTTCTTGAGTTTTGAATATGCCCTGGCTAAAGAATGGGGTCCATTCTTGCCACGGTATTAGAAATCCCTAAACATTTGGAGACACTAACCCCGTGAGGAAGACCTGACCCATGAGTGGTTAAATAGAGGTGAATTTAAGTTACAAGATGAGAGATTCATAATGGCAGCCCAAGATAGTGGGCTACGCACAAGATGGTTCACAAAATCCATAGAAAAAACAGGAGAAACAGACAAGTGCAGGTTCTGTAGAACAGAATTAGAAACAGTTGCGCATCTCGTGGCTGGATGTGAAGTACTCATGGCAGAAGGCCTGTATACTGAAAGACACAGCAATGTAGCAAGATTGATCCACTGGAAACTGTGCAAACACTATAACATACAGGTAGCAGAGAGACACTGGAAACATGAACCACAAAGAATCACAGAGAATGAAGAAGTAATGATCACATGGGATCACCCGATACCAACAGCCAAGAAAGTGGAAGCAAGAAAACCCAATATTGTAATACAGGAAAAGAGAACAAAGGTAGCATTGCTGATTGAAATAGCCACCCCTTGTGACTACAGTGTGCTGCATACAGAGAGACACAAAATCATGAAATACCAAGATATGCAGTCAGAAACCAAACTGATGTGGAATAAGGACACACAAATTGTTCCAGTAGTGCTTGGAGCAATGGGACTAATCAAAAAGCACTTTCAGGCATATTTAAATATGCTACCAATACTTGTGACACCTTATGAACTTCAAAAGGAAGCCATTTTGGGGATGTTGCGTGTGCTGAGAAGAGCGCTCTCAGCAAACATCAAAGACTAATACAGTACTAATTTCTTGAGTTTTGAATATGCCCTGGCTAAAGAATGGGGTCCATTCTTTCCATGGTATTAGAAATCCCTGAACATTTGGAGACACTAACCCCAAGGGAGAGAAAACAAGTTTTACAGAAAAACAAGAAAACATTTCAGACTGCACAAATCTAACAGTGTTTAAATGTCTGGTTAATTGAGTTACTGCCACACCCTTTTTCCCTACTGAATGCCCTATTTAGCTCTGACAAGAGGTTATCAAGTGCAGTTATCACCTAAATTACCAGTGACTCGGAAACATCTTAAGAGGATATGGTTTAATTTTTTTATTTGCAGTTAATCTTTTTATTGAGTACACAATTAAAACACAAAATTACACACATCGCTCCATTACTTTTCCTTCTTAGTACAGGCATTTTCTAACATTTACAGGACAGACCATTCTTAACATGAATTATTTTTATGCATAATCTGTGTACCTTTGGCTTTCATTCATTCTTAGTTACCATGCAATTCAACTGTTCCATCATGTTGCTTCTAAACTCTTTTTGTCCATCAGCTAATCTTGGAAGAGATTAAACCCTCTACCCCCCTTACCAGGTCACTCAGTACCCTCTTCTATTCAGCTGTTCCTGTCTGAAGCCATTTAATCTAAAACCAAGCTGTCCTTCCGGGACGCCTTCAAGGGGTCTCAATAGGTCCTTGCTGTACGACCTCTTGGTTAGGGTTAATTTTTCTTGTATAAATGCAAAGTATGGGGCCCATAACTGCATGTATTTGTAGTATGTGTTATTAGATAAGTTGAGCAGCCTTGCTAATGCAGCCAGGGCCTGTACTGCATTCTCCCAAGCACCTTCTGATGGGATCTTCGTGGATCTACATCTCTGAAGTATGAGCTGTTTGGCCTATACTGTTGCTTGGAGTAGCCACAGCCTCTGAGGGGCTGTCAACTGGGCATTGGGTTGCTCTATACCCAATACCATTAGAACCGGGGACCCTGAAATGGGTAATTTCAGGATCTCTGAACAGGCCAAGGTTATCTTGGTCCAGAAGGGTTGGATTAGCCTACATTTCCACAATACATGTAATAAATCAGCCCCTGCTACCCCACATCTCAAGCACTGGTCTACCTCGATCAGCCCCACAGCTTTCAGTTGCATGGGGTCTGGTACCACAGGTGTGAGATTTTGTTCTGTATTAAAAGGTTGCATTGGTCCCCACATGCTTTATGGGCCAGTACCCAACATCTACCCCATTCCTCATCTGAGATAGGAATACCCAGCATTTTTTGCCATCTATGCTTTGTGTTGAGAGAGGGGTTTGGAGCCTCATCCCTCATCCTCCAGTGTATTTTCTCTGCTAGGCCCTTGCTGGTTTCTGCCCACCCCTGAATGGGAATCCAGTTGTGTGTCCCCAAAAGGCTTCCCTTACAGGCATTACAATTACATTGTTCCCATGCTCATTTATTATACAGATTTCTAATCTGGAGATATCTCCAAAAGTCTTCCTTTGGTAAGACAAACCTTTCCCACAGTCTCGGGAATGACTCAAATATACTCCCATCTGGAATGAGCAGATCTCCCACTCTGTTTATCCTCCTGTCTTCCCACTCCCTCTATCTAAAGCGCTGGTTGTCTATACACAGGAATGGGTTCTCTCATAGTGGGGTATGTGTCCCCATGCATGGATTTAGCCTGTTTGGTCTACCTACCTTCGTCCATGCTGTATGGGACGTTTTCAATGTGAGCAGGACTGAAACTGCCTTGGCAGTGGTTTATCGAGGAATACTGCAGGTTGCAAGCCTTGGAGTGCTGCTGTTTCAATTTGTATCCATGACGGGGGGTTTTAAAGCACTATCCAAGAACAAACAGCAGGTTTTGGCCATCTGAAAAGCCCAAGCGTAATACTGAAAGTTAGGGAGAGTCCACCCCCCCCATCCACTGAGCTCTTAATTTGACCCTACTTTACCTAGGTGGAGAGGTTCCCCATATAATTGGTCCTGTTAGTGCATTTAGTCTCTGGTACTTCCATGGGTATGTGAGACAGCAGGTAGAATACTCTTGGTGCGAACATCATTTTGATGGCAGCTATTTTCCCCGCCATTGTGAGGTTAAGCTGTTTTCAACATACAACAACTTCTTGTTTTAGATTTAATACTTAGGGGCCAAAGTTTCTACTTACTAAGCTCTGCTGGTCGTTAGTAACTGTGATCTCCAGGTATTTGATTTCTTTGGAAGTCCATGCCAATCCAGTGTTACCAATAAGGTCCAGGGTCATCAGGCTTGTGAGTGACAGGCTCTCAGATTTGCTGATATCTAGCCTTAATCCTGAAATCTTTGCAAAGGTGTCCATTATGGACAGAATTGGAGGGATGCTATCTTCAAGATTACTAATTAATATGAGGCAATCATCAGCATATAGTCTAGTATGAAATTCCAGGTGTCCTACTTTTATTCCCTTTTGTGGGGATGTGCCCGAATGGAGGGTGAAAGTGGTTCCGTGGCCACTACAAACAGTGTGGGGGATAAGGGACAACCTTGTTGGGTGCTGCTATACAGTGGAAGGGTTCGGATAGAATTCTGTTTGTCAGAAACTTGCCCTGTGGTTGTTGTGTAGGTGAGGATCCAACTACTGAAGTTATTCCCAAAATTATACCAGTTCAGTGCCCCATGCACATATTCCCATTCCACAGAGTTGAAAGCTTTCTCAAAGTTGACTGCTATGGCTGCTGCTAGTGTAGTTAATTTAGCCACAGACTGCATCAGTGTAACCAGGGCCCTAAGGTGATCCGAGCTCACTCTACCTTGGACAAAACCCACCTGCGAGGGATGGACCAGAGTAGGAAAGAGCTTCTCTAGCCTAGAGGCCAACATTTTAGCCAGTATTTTGGCATCCACATTAATTAGTGATATCAGCCTATAGCTAGCCTGAGACACAGGCTCCTTGCCCTCCTTGGGTAACACTGTGATGACAGCTTCCCTAACTACTGTATGTAATACTTTATTTATAAAAAATGCTAGTCACAAAAGTAACAAAGCGCTCATACAATTAATTAAAATTCTACATTAAAACATCATAAATATTAAAAAACTGAAATACATATTTATTTCATCTAATATAATCAGTACTAAGGAAAGGCAAGACTAAAGAGATGAGTCTTCAGAGCAGATTTAAAACTCTCCACAGTCTGGCACTCTCGTATCCAATGAGGTAGAGAGTTCCACAGGGTAGGGGCTGCAAACACAAATGCCCGGGCACCTGAGTTTTCAAAGGAACCCTGGGAACCTCTAGCAATCCCTCATTGGCAGAGCGGAGTGAACATGGGGAAGCAGAAGCAGAAAAGATCTTGCAGATAACATAGTCCCTGTCCATGTTGGGCCTTATAGATCAGCAAACCGAACTTGAAGGTGATCTGTCACTGAATAGGCAGCCAGTGCAGGCTGCAGAGCACAGGCATGACGTGGCATGATCAGGATAAACCAGTCAACAGACTGGCCATCGCATTCTGCACTAGCTGCAAGAGACGGATATCCACCCCTGGTAGCCTTAGGTGCAGGAAGTTGCAGCAGCCATGGCGGGAGGTCACAAAGATGTGGACCAGCATTGGAAGGTCATCGGGCTGTTACATGAGGTCCCTGCACCCTAACTAGTACCCCCACAGGTACACCGCAGGCGGCTAGTATTTAGGTATATGTTATACTAACATATAGGGCTAAGGGCATCTATCGTATAAGAGTAGATGTCAGGATATGTATGCACATTATTGCTATACACTTTGCTTTCCAATATACACATGTATTTTTTGCTTATAAGGTGTTAGGACATCTCTGCCCTTGTAATGATTATGATATATGAATTGGCAATGCCATCTTCTGATGATTCGTATTACTACACAGCTATGTACAAACGGTACGTATTTGTTTCTACAAAGTGATGACTATAACAAAATTGTATAATGTTATCTTGGACTGTGGAGCCACCTCTAATTTAGCTAATAGGGCTCATCTCTGTAACTAGAAATATTTCTATCATACAGTAACCATGGTAATTATCTTAGGTTTATAATGTAAGACATTACGTCTTCTACCTCGGAGACCTCAGGAGACATGGAGATTCCTCGAGGTATAGGGAACGCTTAGCATTGGCTCCCAGTTCCTATTGGTAAGAACTGCTTAGGGCAACTGTGATTTTCCTTTTGGTAGTAATAAACAAGCTTTATTACTCTTATGCAACGTGTCTGTGATTCCTTGCATGCCCATTATTGCCAAGAACCTGAAAGTGAGGTTTAGACCTCCTGACAATTGACAACCGCAGGCAGGCAATGTTTGGAGTTTGCAAAGTTTCACTTGTTGCTAAAACTTTTCCCTTCCCAGCGGGGACTGTAAGTGTGCATTCCTGCACCACCTCTTTCATTTTTCACCCACTTTGTAATCACTTGCAAAGTCTGGCTGCTTACAGGGTATGTCAATGCCGACTTGACCCACCACACAGCAGTTTTGAATTGCAAGTTTACAAGTGCACAGTAGCCCGACTGTGAACAAGTGCACCTGTTGTGGACTGATACATGGCATGGTGCCTTTTCACAGTTTGATTTTTCATTCCCTCCCACACAATGGCCACTGCATCAAATATCTGCAGAGAACTGAGACTCGATGTCTCAAACTTCCTTGCCTCCCATGGAGGATGGGCTGACTTCACGCAGGATGCAAGTCAATCCAAAAACCCTCTACTGGGGATTTCAACCCAGTACACTGAGTCGAGACAAACAGCCAAAAAGTGAGAAGCTAAAGAGCTATTGGTCGTGGCTCTCTATGTTGCTGTGGAAGCCTCTGAAGCGAGGTTTCGATCCCTTGAACTGCAAATCTCAAAACCTTTAAGCAGGAGATGGGATTGCAGGAAACCGAATGTGTGAGACGAGAGCAGGATTTGGAATCTGAGCTCCAGACACTGCGAAATGAAAAGGATTCCCTTTAGCATCATTCTGCTCAGGCAGGTGAGCAGGAACTTTGTATGTTGGAGTTGGAGTGTTAAAGTTTGAGACAGGATATGGGGCAGGCTTTGCAAATGAATGACTTGTTAAGTAGAATGAATGATCAGATGCGTGAGGAGTTGAGAGAGTTACAGGATGAGATAAACCAGGTACGTAATGCTTAGGGATAGCTACTAAGGACAATCGCAAATTGAGCGCCGCGTATAGAGTGTTACAGAAACAGATGCAGGATGATGTGGATCAGAATGTTGCAAAAGTGAGTCATGAGGAATGTGAATCTAAAATGGCAAAACTGCGCCATCAGTGAGAGGTGCTGGCTGGTCACTTCAAGGCGATGGAAGGCGTAGCCCCTGCCTTGTCGACATCATCTGAAGGGGAGGAGTCGGATGATGACATTTCCCAGTACAAACCCCAGTCACACCCCTGCTATGGCCCAGACACCCCTCCCCACCATCCACAACATGGCGGACACCCATCACATGACCCCACATCCCTATGTCATTGACGGCATGACACACATCATGACCAACGCCAACATGGTAACCCCCATGATGAGGGAGAGCAGGCCTAGGCCTAGTCCAGACGGCACCACCGTTAGCCGTTATTAATGTGGAAGACAGGCAGGAGATAGAGAAAATGATTGAGAGTGCCTTAGGCACTGTGCCCACCTTTAAGAAAAACAAAGGGGTTCTCAAGACCCAGATTAGGCATCTTCTACACAAGACTGGTACACAGAAGGGCTTGGTTCATTCTGTGGCTGAAGCTGTGGCTCAGGCAGCCCTGGAGGGTGCCTGAGGTAATCTACCTCCACTTGATCATCCCAATAATCCCCTACAAATGGCCTACTCTGTTCAGCAAATAGCTGACAGTATCAGTCGGATGAGCCCGTCCGACAACCTCAGTTGCCACTTGGAAAAGGTGCATGCAAACTGTGAAATGCTTAGTCTCCCTGCAGACTACCAGGTCCAGATCCTACACCAGACCATCGATCCTGGCCTGTGGGCAAAACTCCCTGATGTTGTCTGCCTGGACGGCCACGCCACTTTTGACGAAGTAGCATCTGAGCTGATTTCTGCACACAACCCAGGTGTGGTAGGAGTGATGCTCGCAAACTCTGTGAAACAGAATGCGAAAGAAAGCCCAGCAATTTTCCACCAGAGGCTCTGGATGGCCTACCGAGCAGGGAAGCACCTTGAAGGAGAAGCCGCAGATGTGGATCTCATTAAGTAAAGACCTTGTTCCTTAGGAACATGATCCCTGCAGTAAGAGAAAAGGTAGAGCCAACCACCTATCCCAACACAGAGATTTGCCGACATTCTTCGGAAAACAGAGGGAGTTTAACAACTCTTCATCTGTGATTCAGGCTCCAGTTCCAAGAAAGTAGCTGCTGTGAAAGCCCTTCTGGAGGCCACGACACACTACACGGTGGAGGGGCAAGCCCAAGAGAAACAGCCCCTTCCCACAGACAACCAACATCCCCAGCAGGCCCATCAGCAACAATAACAATCCTGGGGTGGGAACCGGAACTACCATAAAAATAAGAAACACCATAAGAACAATAAGGGTAAACAACAAAGACCAGGCCCATCATATTGGGAAATAGCCGATGAGAATTGGATTCTCCAAGACCTCCTTGGGAAAGTGCGTTCCGTAGCGGATGCTGTTCCAGTACGGGCCCTTGCTGCAATACAGCCAGGAGAGTAGGCCTCCATAGGCCACGGGGACACAGGAAGTCCAGGCTCTCAGACCCTTACAGGCCTGAACCCGGAAGCGGTTCCCTATATAGCATCAGTACAGCATGGTGAGATGGTTCAAAGGAACCAGGCCCAAGTCCTCTTTCAGGAACTCCCCCATGCTTCCACTGGTACAGATTGACAATTACAGTCCCCAGTCTGGATTGCAAACAAGCTGGTCTTGGATACAAATGGAAGGCCCTGTACAGAGGCCAAGGTCGGGGGCTGCCTACTGACAGTACTACTGGTTACAGGCACGTCTGTGTCTGTATTACAGGATGACAACCCAGACACATCACCATGGTCTACCAGATGGAGGACCAATACGTTTGGGGTAGACAGAACTAGGTTACCTGCATACCACTCCCTGCCACTGCGTGTGACACTGGGACACCTGAAGGCGTAGCACACCTTTCAGCTAATGGTACTGCATGATCACCCTAGTATAATTGGAATAGACTTTTTGGCACCACACGGCTGTGTGGTAGACTAGCCAACATGTTACTGATACAAATTCAGGGACAATATCACAACATTACGATCCCTGACCCACATGTGGTTACAGCAATTTCTGCAAACAATAAAGAGTATGATGTCATAGCTTTTTAAGAACCATGAGCTTTTCTCAAAGCTCCTCCCCATTTTACAAAGAAATCTAGAGGCATTGCCACCAACAAGCATGATTGTGGCAGGATGAATTGAACATTTCTTGGAAGTAAAACATGGACCAGTATTAGGGTGCCTGGTCACAAAACCCAAATTCCTAGCAGTAGAAATAGGAATAGTTAAAGACTGTAGCATACACATGGCTACACAGTTAGGAGATTTGCAATGAGGACAATACCATTTAGAGCTATGTCTATCATGTATGATATCAGGGATTCTTCTGGATTCTAGATCACGGAATAGATTGTTGATGGTAATGATAATATGCTGAATATAAGATTTCACGGGCAATGTATTGCTTATCTGCTTCTTTATTGTTTTGTGCAACTAGGGCATTAATCTTATCTTTACAATCTGAAAATGCCTTAGCAATGTTGTGCATATTGTATACAGTGTATCTTTCTTCTTGACTAAGGCCATCCACGCCATGCAATAATGGGGGTATAATATCATTCACCAGACCAGTTTGGAACTTCTGTGAATGTGATTTGATAGCAGCAATGTCGACTTTATTTCAGATGGACATTGCTGTACCAAAAACACCAGTGACGGTGCCTGTGGCACCAGTGACATCAGATGTGTCACGGGTATTACGTTTATGACTTTGATAATTTGTATTTGGTTTTCTCCTGAAATTGTCTCTATGTTCAGTGGTGTGTACGCTGGCAATAGGGTCTTGATTAGGAATCTAAAAAGCTGCTAAGCTATCAAGTAACAAAGTACCATAAAACAATGATTTGTTAGTAGCATGACACATACCAAATTCTTTCATAGTCCAGTAAGTCAAGTTAAACAAAATGGGTATATGCGTAAATTGTAAGTTGTTAATAAGTGAGCCAGCTAAAGCAGTGTCTGTGAGACCACTATGAGGACCAGGGGTTTGTTTTGAACATTCCAAAAGCTGTTTCTCAGTTGGTGGTAACACAGATTAATACATGGCAGCTGAGGCCATGTTGTGTACAGCACAAAATTTTCTGGAAGAATCTTTAGACAGTGAATCACAATATGAGGGGTCAAGTGTTTCCCCTCCTAAAATCAGGGGACCCCATGGACCTCAACAACTACAGGCCCATATCCATTCTTCCTGTGTTTTCCAAGATGCTAGAGAAATTAGTGAGCATCCAATTAAGAGACTACCTTGAAGTTAACAACCTCTTAAATCCTGCTCAATCTGGATTTAGGGCCAGGCACAGCACCATCTCTGCACTGGCCAAAGTCACAAATGACTGGCAAACTGAGCTTGACAAAAAGAGCAGTGTCTGTGCTGTATTCCTTGATCTAAGCAAAGCATTCGATGCCGTGGATCATGAGCTGCTACTCTCTTCACTACACTCCATAGGCTTAGTCCCACCCTCTCTTAAGTGGTTCAGATGTTACCTCACTGAAAGAACAGAGCAGGTGAAAGCTGAAGGTGACTTATCCTCATTAAAATCGCTTCTAAGAGGAGTTCCTCAAGGATCTATCCTGGGCCCCATCCTTTTTGCCATTTACATTAACAACATTGACACTAATTTCACCAAAGCCAATGTTCACCTCTTTGCAGATGACACTGTTTTATATGTCAGTAACCCATCGCCTGCAGTGGCCTGTGAAATTTTACAATCAGAATTCTCCCTCTTGCAACACCAATTACTTGAGAAAAACTCCTCCTAAATGCAAAGAAGACAAAAGCTATGTTCTTCTCCACTAATAACCATACTAACACCTCCTCACCAAGCAATCTTCCCCATTTATCCACCATCCTTGGAGAAAGCCTGGACTATGTAGATAAATTCAAATACTTAGGGGTGTGGATTGATAGCAGGCTTGACTACACTCATCATATTGAAGAACTTCTGAAAAAACTTCACCAGAGGCTCAGCCTATTCTTCAGAATTAAACATTTTCTAACCAGAGACTCAAGGCTGAGACTAATCCAGGCCTCATTTATCTCACTTATCGACTATGCGGACTTCCTTTATGGTCACTGTCCTAGTTCCTACTTAAGCAAATTGGATACCTTGTATCACAGAGCACTGCGGTTTATTACAGATCTTCCATTCAACACTCATCATTGCCCTCTCTATGCTGCAGTTGGTTGGACATCCCTACACCTCAGAAGGAACAGAAATGCTGCACTATGGATATACAAAGTCTTGTCTAATAAACTTCCATCCTATATTCTAGACTGCTTTTCACTGGCCACAGCTAGGTCCTATGCCCTAAGAAGCAACAACTTCATGACGCTTATGTTACCCAAAGCCTACACCCGGCATGGGAGGTCTGCAATCAGCTACTCTCTAGCATTGGCATGGAATTCTCTACAGAAGACCCTAAAGTTGACCAACTTTATACCTCTAGCATCCTTTAAAAGCTCTACATAAGTCTCTTCCCAGAGAAATGCAATTGCTATCACAAGGCCTAGTCCAGTCACATTCACAACCCTCCCCTTTCAGTCAGCAATTATTATTGACAGCTCTTCCATAAATCTTCCCTTAGTTTTTCCTCCTCGCAGCCCCTTTTTGTATCTCAGCCCCCTTTCATACCTTTACAGCTTAGCTTCACCTGACTAAGACCTCCACACCAATTCCTGGCACTTACTTCTACCCCAACCACTCCTCCATACCTCCTACTACTAGTAGCCTTAGCCCGTCTCTGAATCTCCCACCAGCACTTCCATGTCATTCATCAGAAGCTGCTTATCATCATTTTTGCAGTCATAAATCATTACATCTGTTTGTCTGCGTTAGTTTGCCCTGGAGCCTGTAACCACCTGTTACCATGTAGTGCCTGCTTGCTTTGGCTCCTCTATTGGTTCTTGGACATTCTGGTTTCTTCTAGGGTACTTCTATTGTATCCTACCTTGTCCTGTTAGGTTGAATCATCCTTATCCTTCATTTGTATATATGTTTATATTACTGTATCTGTTT
Organism: Neoceratodus forsteri; assembly: GCA_016271365.2. NCBI lineage: Eukaryota > Metazoa > Chordata > Ceratodontiformes > Ceratodontidae > Neoceratodus > Neoceratodus forsteri. Next base: position 694,683,587 of record CM057456.1, read on the forward strand.
AAATATAAGTGTTCTGTATATGTCTGCTATTGTACCTTCAATTTGATCCTTGACCTATCAGGTCCATCTTGTAAATGAGCTTTGCTCAATGATGTCCGCCTGAATAAATAAAGATTTGATTGATTGATTGATCGATTGAGTTAAGGCAGTGATATTGTATAAACCAGAATGTCTAAAAGAGGTTTGGAGCAAGGACAAAGTACCATTTGGGGATAATTTTGTGTTGGGCCATCCATGGAAAGTTTCCCTGGAGAGTTTGGCCACGGGGAGTATTTGTCCTTGAGACTGAGACTTGGTTTGACACTCAATTTGTAGGGCAGATTTATCAGGAGCAACCACCGAGGCAGTGAGGTAGGCATCTGAACCATCCTGGACAGGAATCAAATTTTCGGGAATATTGATGGAGACTTCCTCTGGGGTAGTTGCAGGTGGACCAAGGTGAGAAAAGAGGTGCTTTACCGTGCCTTGGATGCAGGGGATAACTCCTGAGATGAGAAGAAAATGGAACAAGATAGCCATCTTGTCAGTGTATCTGAAAAGGAAAATCAAACATTAGTAAATTAGTACTATTCCGCCCAATGAGGTGAGGAAAAGTAATTATACTCTGTTATAGAGTTTCAACTGGTTTGCATGTAACCATTTGCCAGTCAGCTTGTTGTTTTGTATGAGTCTAACGTGATAGACTGCTCGACTGAGCTTGTTGACAATTGGGTAGGGTCCTTCCCACTTATTGGAGAAGGAATGTGTTGGATTTGCAAATCTGAGAACCATTATCTGATCCCCAACTTGCCAATCTACTTCTTGTGCGTGTTTGTCAAACTGGATTTTGGACTGTTGCTGGGCCTTGCCCATGTAGTTAGCAGCATACAAATGAGTGTGTATGAGGTCTTGTCTGAGTTTTTCCACATATTGGTCCACTGAGACATGGTCTGCAGTGGGGGTGTGCAGGTCAAACAACAGGTGTTCAGGCAATCTCATTTGTCTACCAGTCATCACCTCAAAGGGTGTCAATTGGGTGGTGGCTGAAGGTGTGCCCCTAATTGCCATAAGGAGTAATGGCAGTAGGGAATCCCAATCCTTGGGATTGTCCTCAATGAATTTGGAAAGCATTTGCTTAATCTGTCTGTTGGCTCTCTCTACTTGATCTGAGGATTGTGGATAGTAAGGTATGTGGAACTTCTGATGAACTCCAAGGAGTTCAAGGGCTTCTTTCATCAACTCACCTATAAAACTGGTTCCTCTGTCAGAGTCTACCTTAAAAGAAGTAGACACCACCTGGAGAAAATCTGTTCCACCAGAATTTTGGAAGTGGTTTTAGCAGTGCATGTCTTAGTGGGGAAAGCTTCAACCCACTTAGAGAAAAGATCAGTTACCACAAGGGCATATTTGTTAAGACAGTTATTAAAAGTCGAGA